>AP025069.1:12054917-12242174 GCA_036186865.1 Eustoma russellianum | reverse complement strand
GATGCACGAAGTTGGAACCTTCCTCTAAAAACATGTTGAGGATGAACCAAGTGAAGATAGCCTACATTGGATCCATTTTCTACAAGCTTCAACTTAGTTTTTGAATCATGTGTAATATATTAGTAAATCTTGTGTGTATTCTTCATATTATTGAGTGCTTAGATTTCATTCTTAAATTGTTGTAAACTAACCAAGAAATGTCCTAACATGTTGCATATGTTGTTTGGTCTATGTTTGAACTGATTTTAGGCCAAGGAAGTTTCATGGAATCCATGCCAAACGTTCAAAGACCAAGTTGAGTTGAAAGGGCAAGCTGGCAGGATGACACCCTCTTAGTATTTCAGCCATATCTCACCAACCATAACTCCAATTGAAGTGATCCTAGTTGGAGGTGAAAGCTAAGAAGATAATCTACAATGTTGAGGTCAGCACTTTCCCATAAAAGGCATGTATCCATCTACTCAATCATTAAAACAAGCTGGCTGCTTAGTCACCTGCTTCCAAAGGTCCACATCCGAAGAAGGTCAAATTCAAACGGGCATAACTAACTCATTTCAGCTCCAAACGACGTCATTCTTGTGTCAAAACACATCTGAAAGACAACTGCAACTTTTATTTTATGTGTAATAGATGAATCTGATTGTAAGATAGAGTTCTATTGCAAAACAATTCAGGGGTCAAATCTGGACAGATTTTGCTTTCTTGATTGTCCAAGTGGGATTCTCAACCAATCCGCTGCAAGGGACCAATCCAACTCATCAAGGACGTGTCAAATGATATTAAAAGCAGGGAGGAGCTGAACCAATCACAAATCAAGGGCAAAACAACTTGCAAAACAAAAGGGATGTTCAGCGGAGAAGACAAGAGCTGGTCCAATCAATTTTATTCCAAGTTGTAGCTTGTGTGAACTTTCTTCTTTGCTCCTATTGGACCACCCACGTTTGTATCCTCCCTTAGAATCTTTTTGGCTTATTTAAAGTAGCTTAGGCCATTGTAAAATGTAGAATCTGAATACACAAAAACTACCGCAAGTTTTGCACCAAATCTGAATTTCAGTTTTCCTTTGAATCTTTTGATTTCCTTCAAGAAACTTGAACAAATTCTTGATTGTATTACTTCATATTATTGGGATGTATATTGTTTGAGAGGGTTTAAAGCTTGCTCAATCAATTGCAGTCATTTGGGAAGTGTTCGTCTAACTTGGCTGGAATCCATACGGTTGAAGTATTGGGTGTTCTTGGAATGTTTTGCACCTTCATCCTTGGCTCCAGTTGGTTCCTTTGAGTTGAAGAAAGGTCCTACAATGGCTGACTGTTTGTGCATCAATGTTTGTCCTGGTAAGCAAATGTTCTAACTCTTTATAATATTCATCAGCAGATTTGTTGCCTTGAGAGAGTTATTGCAGCTTTTCGTAGACACTACTTTCATAGGATTGGGATATGAATCTCTTTCTCATCTCTTACTTGAGTTCTGCCCATGTGACAACAGGAGGTTGTCTAGCTCATCTTCTTGCATTTTGTAGATGTTCCCACCAAAGTGAAGCATAATCTACAAACTCAAAAATAGCATACCGAACTTTGGCCAACTCAGAATAATTAGTACAAGAATACATATGATCTACCTTAAGTTCCAATCGCAAGTGTGCTTCAGCGTCACTTTCCCTTGGAAGGGAGTTATATTCAGTTTAGTTGTAATGAACTCCTCTTCAGGAGGTTCACTTCTTTCAATTCTGTTGTTATAATACCTCTCTTCCTGATAACAGTCATTATACTCAGGGGGATCATCAAATCTATCCTCCAATGAAATGTTCCTACGACCACCATTTAGACCACGACTCCTATCACGTCCTTTGTGGGACATGTTTCCACGATGTTCAGTCCAAGATTCACCACCAAAAGATGATCCTTTGTTAAAAGGTACACTTGGGGGTTCTCTTCGACCTTGGCTAGAACTTTCTCGCTTGGGAGCTCGATCAATTTCTCTATTGACTACTTCCGCTTGACCATCAGTTTGTAGGTGAGCAGTTGATGAGCCCCTGCCAAGCCAAGAAGAACCAACCGCAGCGAGAGGTACACTAATGCAAGACAAGGGCCCTATAACAAGAATCATGGCCAAGAAATTGATGCGTGAAGTTGGAACCTCCCTTTACAAGCATGTTGAGGATGAACCAAGTCAAGATAGCCTATATTGGATCCATTTGCCACCAGCTTTAACTTAGTTTTTGAATCATGTTGTAATATATTTTAGTCTTGTGTGTATTGTTCATATTGTTTAGTGCTTAGCTTTCTTTCCTTCATAAATTGTTGTAAACAAACCAAGACATGTTCTAGTATGTTGCATATGTTTTTGGTGTATGTTTGAACTGATTTTAGGTCAAGGAAGCTTGATGGAATCCATGCCAAACGTTCAAACACCAAGTTGAGTTGAAAGGGCAAGCTGACAGGATGACACCCTCCTAGTATTTCAGCCATAATTCACCAACCAAAACTCCAATTGACATGATTTCAGTTGGAGGTGAAAGCTAAGAGGCTAAGCTACATGTTGATGCTCAACACTTTCCCAGAAAAGGCCTGTATCAAGCTACACAATCGTTGCAACAAGCTGGCTGCTTAGTCACCTGCTTCCAAAGATCCACATCCAAAGAAGGTCAACTTCACACGGGTATAACTCACTCATTTCCGCTCCAAACAACATCATTCTTGTGTCAAAACATAATTACAGGAAAAGATCTACAACTTGTATTTGATGTGCAAAAACTGAATCTGATTGGAAGATAGAGTTACATTGCAAAACAATTCAGGGGTCAAATCTGGACAGATTTTGTTTTCTTGATTGTCCAAGTGGGATTCTCAACCAATCAGAAGAAAGGGACCAATCCAACTCATCAAGGACGTGCCAAATGATATTACAAAGCATGGAGGGAGCTGAACCAATCACAAATATAAAGCAAAACAACTTGCAAAACAAAAGGGATGTTCAGCCCAGAAGACAGAAGCTGGTCAAATCAATTTTATTCTAAGTTGTAGCTTGTGTAAACTTTCTTCTTTGCTCCTATTGTACCGCCCACATTTGTATCTTCCCTTAGAAACCTTGTTTGGCTTATTTAAAGTAGCTTAGACCATTGTAAAATACACCATCTGAATGAACAGAAATTTCCGCCAGTTTTTACACAAAACTTGTTTTGGTTTTCCCCTTAAATCTTTTGATTCCCTTCAAGAAAATTGAGCAAATTCTTGATTGTATTACTTCAAATTCTTGGGATGGATATTGTTTGAAAGTGTTTAAGGCTTGGTCAATCAAGTTGAAGTCATTTGCTGGAGTGTTCTTCCAATTCAGCTGAATTCTGGACGGTTGAAGTGTTTGGTGTTCTTGGAATAATTTGCACCTTCCTCCTTGGTTCCAGCTGCATTATACGAGTTGAAGAAAGGTCCTAAATATCTGATTTTTTGTGCATCAAGTGGTATTAGAGCTATAAGGTATTCTTCATCTCAAACTATCTTTGTTTAAGTTGATGAAATTCTTAAACCGTATGATGTTTGGTTTGCTACTGAATTCATGCGAATGTTTTTGGATTCCAGCCCTTGAATTTAGTCTAAAACGTAGTTTAAGATGTTAACTAATGATGTGTAGTACTTTTTTAGGCGTTTAAAGAGTTTACAAAATCAGAAAAACAAAAAACAGTTAGCTAGTCACTAGGTTCTTAAAATCTGTTTTTTGTGTAGTAGTTCTAATCTTGTTTTCTTGCATTTTCTCCTAACAACCTGGCCATGAAACTTGATAAATCACCTACTAAACCTTTGATCATGAATGGTAAAGTTGGTTTGGTGATTCGGTATTGTTTGGTTTAAGAAAAAGCAAGAAATCTGCCCAAGTGCCCTGTTTGGCCAGCCAGCAAGCAATCTGAATTAGGAGCTGTTTTCATTGAGTTTTTCTTATCAAACTTTTGCATGAACATCTTTAACACATTAAAATATGATGTATTAGAGTTTGTTTGAAGTTTGGTTGTAGTTTGGCATAAGAAACCAGCAAAGGAAAGGCACCCAGGCGAAACTAGTTTTCAGCCGTGTGCTCTTCTCAAGTTGTCCTAGTTTAAAACTTGTTTTAGTTAATGTTTTACTTGTAGTTTCGGCTCATAACCTTGTCTAGGCATCCTTCAAGTGTTTAAATATACTATGTAGCAGCATGTTTAATTTGAGTTAGTTGTTAAAACCAAAAACGACAAACACAAACACTTAGGCATAATTCAATTTTTTTTGTTTGGTCAAGTTTTCTCTACGTGAATTCACTAGCTAATTAGTCTAGGATTAATTGTGTCTTGTGTTTCGATAGCTACAAGTTGTTATCATTCGATAAAAACCGAAACTCACCAAAAACAAAGGTAACATTAGCAATTGTTTGTATTTCTGTAGGGTATAACTAGTTCAAACACCATTGTTGCTTAACCATATATCAAATGCATGTCACACTAGTGTAACATCAGTAGTTTAGCTTGTTACATCATCTTAAGTATGTAACTTAAAAAAATCAAACAAAAGAAAAGGAACTTGTATGCAAACCGTAGCTTAAGAGTACACATTGATTGATCACAAGCATATTAGTTCATATTGAAACGTTGGCTGAATATTCACCTTTACTTTGTGTTGGTTTAAATTGATTAAAGACTTTGTTGGACTTAGGTTCTCATTTAAAATCAGTCTTTCCATATTTTAGCCCACATTGTTATATTGCCAACCCGAACGAATCATCTTGTTATCATTACACTTTCTGAACTTGCATTGAACTTTATACATTCTTGGTTGTTATATTTGTGAAACACTTGTCACTTTCACTAGCGTTCAATCGTGTTGTAAAGGAAACTTTTTCACAAAAGAACAACCAAAACTTGTGCAAGCAAACCCAAAGACGTGAGCAATGTCTCATAAAGGCTGTGAGCAGTAGTCTCACCAAACAAGCCAAAAAGCACAAAGAATGAAAATAGAGCTTGTTTGAGAAAGAAACTAAGAGAAAAGCCAACCTACGTCACAAAAGTAAGAGGAAAGACGCTTGACAGATTGCACAAGAGGAGAGGAATAGCCTTTTATTAAAAAAGTTCCAAATTCGCAAAAAGAGGAACTTAGAAACGAAATTTGTGCAAAAAAAAAGAAAGTACCATCACCCAAAGTGTTGACCTTTGTTGAAAAAGTTTCAAGAACAAACCCTTACTGAGCACTTGTCTACGTGTACTTAGCTTTACTTTATTACAATTGAGATTGCATAAAGATTGAAGTTAAGGGATTGTTTTGTACAAACCCTTAGTTTTCTTTATCCAGCCTAAACATTACTTGACTTCTATCCTTCTTTGATTCTTACATAGTTCAAGATTGTTGTTTAATCAATTGTCAACTTAAAGAAGAAGTAAATATTTTGTCAACTTTTTCGTTGGATTTCTTTACTTTCTTCCAATCATGGTTACTTCACAAGACAGAAAATTCACCCCCTTCTACCCCCAACATACCCGAAGGTCCTGCCACACTTGAAACATTGCAACAAACTATTGCTAGCATGATTCACGCTTTTGGTCACATGAAAAGTGAAATTGAAGATCTTAAAAATAATTCTCGAGCTCCCAAGGGAGAAAGTGCTAGTCAAGGTCGAAGAGAACCTCCCAAGTGTACCATTTAACAAAGGAACATCTTTTGGTGGTGAATCTTGGACTGAACATCGTGGAAACATGTCCCACATAGGTGTGGTAGGAGTCGTGGTCTAAATGGTGGTCGTAGGAACATTTCATTTGAGGATATATTTGATGATCCCCCTAAGTATAATGACTGTTATCAGGAAGAGATTATAACAACAGGTTTGAATGAAATGAACCCCCTGAAGAGGAGTTCATTACAACTAAACTGAATATACCTCTTTCCATGGGAAAAGTGACGCTGAAGCATACTTGCAATGGGAACTTAAGGTAGATCATATGTATTCTTGTACTAATTATTCTGAGTTGGCCAAAGTTCGGTATGCTACTTTTGAGTTTGTAGATTATGCTTTACTTTAGTGGGAACATCTGCAAAATGAAAGAAGACAAACTAGACAACCTCCTGCCGCCACATGGGCAGAACTCAAGCAAGAGATGAGGAAGAGGTTCATATCACAGTCCTATGAAAGAAGTGTCTACCAAAAGCTGCAACAACTCTCTCAAGGTAACAATATGTTGATAAAATTATAAAGAGTTAGGACATTTGCTTACCAGGACAAACATAGAAGAAGTTGAGGAGGCCACAATGTCAAGGGTCTTAGCTAGCCTTAACAAGAAAATTGAATTCAAAGTGGGACTCACACCCTACTCAGATTTGGCTTCTATGGTTCACACTGCTGAGAAAGTGGAAAGGCAACTTAAGGTACGTACTTCTGTCCCTTCTTTCGGCCCAATCTTTCAAACTTTTCCAAGGTACACCTAGGACAAGTTTCAGACCCCCATAGAGTCAAGGCCGTGGATTTCAAGGGAAGGCACCACAAAGCTTTCCAAAACGTCCCACGACAAGCAACCCTCCAATCATGGACAAAGGCAAAGCAAAGGTGGAAGGTGCTACTTCTAACACTAAATTCCGTGATAGTCAATGTTTTAAATGCTTAGGTAAAGGTCATTTTGCAAATCAACGCCCCAACTTTAAACGCATCTTGTTCATTAAGGAATCTAATGAGTATTATTCTGAAGAAGAATTGGAAGAGAATGAGGAAGTTGAGAAAACATGTGAGGAAGAGGAAGAATAGTTGATGAGAGTAATGAATGTGAAAATAAAGAGTTCTTAGTTGTAAGACGTGTTTTAAATGTTCAATTTAAGAGTTCTTAGTTGTGAGACATGCTTTAAATGTTCAATTTAAAATGGAAGAACAAGATTTGCAAAGAGAAAACATTTTTCACATCCATTGCATGGTTAGAGGCAAGTGTATACAATCATCATTGATTCTGGTTCATGTACAAAAGTTGCAAGCATTGAAATTATTAGGAAACTTGATTTACCCTTCATCAATCACCCACATCCTTATGGACTCACTTGGCTTAATGATTGGGGAGAAGTTAAGTTTAATAAACAAGTCTTGATTCCTTTATCAATTGGTGGGTATTCTGATGAGATCTTATGTGATGTAGTACCTATGCGTTCAAGTCATATCTTGTTAGGTAGGCCATGACAATTTGATAACAAAGTAACATATGATGGCTACTTAAATAGGTATTCCTCTAGGCACCACAACAAACTGTTTAACCTGCACGCACTACCCCCACAGAAGGTGTTTGAGGATCAAAAGAGAATGACCAAAAGTCGGAATGACCCAAAGGAAAAAAGAATTGGAAAGAGTCTTCCTTAAAAACATTCATTCTGACAAAGCTGAAACAAAGGGGAAAGAACTTGTCATTTTTGAGGAAAAGGATAAGAAGAGTGCTTTCTTTGCGTCACAAAGTGAGGTGTTCCACTCAATCAATTCTAAGAAAACCGTGTACATCTTTCTATATAATCAGGATCGGGGATCCCATCAATTGGTCATGGGCTCCATAACAAGAAGGAGGGCAAGAGAACTAGGTCATCAAGTTGGAACCTTTTTATACAAATACGTTCAAGATAAACCTAAGGTTCATTGGGTTCACTTCCTTGAACATACACCATGAAGGTGTAGGAGGCGCGTGTGTGTGTGCTTATTTGAATTTTGCGATCTTTGTTTTATGTGTTTGCCTTGTAGGTAAGTAGGTGCCTGAAAAGTCCAAGCCAAATGGAGGTCCACAAAGGGATAAAGGCGTGTGTGTTCAAAAGGGAGACAAAAGGAATGTTGTCATAAGGAGAATGTTTGTCTCAACAAGTTCAAATGTGGTCCAAGCTGGAATCTCTTCTTAAATTTAGTTCAAGATTATCTCCATCCACAACAGGGGCACCCATTTGGAAGTTCAAAAGTGCAGATTAAATTGAATTCAAACTTGAATTTAAATTCAACCAGTATTTGAATTCAAGTTTCAACCAATTTGAGATTTAGATTTTAAGAGATTGATAGCCTTATCTTGAGACATTCCACACAACTTGGAGGATAATGAAGAGGAAATCACAATTCAAAATCGAATCCATGTTTGAATTCAAATTCAAACTCAATTTGGATTCAAACTTCAACCAACCTTTGAATTCAACTCCAACCACCTCATCAACATCAAATCAAGTCTCCAACATCCTCACCACTCATCAAGGACGGCTGTATATAGTAGTGTTGGCAGTCTACAAGCAAATTCAAGTTTTAGCTAGAATTTATCTGGGTTTGAATTTCAACCAAATTTTAAATTTAAACATTTTGTAGCTAGCTTTATTTGACATAATTTCTAGCCATTTTAAGGCTTGAGGAGCACGTTTTCTAGTCTATAAATAGGGCCTTTTGGCCGAATTTTAGGAAGAACTTTTGAGGAATAAAATTTCTTGATATTTTCTTCACTTATTGTGACACTTTGTTTTCTTGGTTTTGCATTAAAAATCTAAGTTAAGATCCTTCAAAGTTGAGCATTTTGAAGGTGTTGCCATTGCTTAAAGGTGCCGTCCAGGAGGGCCGTATTGGTTTGCCTGATCAACGACCATCTTGAAGTGTTGGTCTTGCTCATTGATTCACACGTTTTTATCACTAAGGAAGCAAGGGGAAGTCTTCTTCCTTGTGCCTAACCCTTTGTGAAGGACGTTTGGAAGGTGGAATTGATGGAGCCCACGTTGTGCACGCATCAAATTGGTATCAGAGCCAGGTTACTCTATTCCACCCTTTGTGAAGGACGTTTTTATCAAATTGTGTCATTCTTTACCCCTCATCTACACGTCATTTGTCAATCATACAAAAAAACGTCTTAGGGTCTGAGTATTTGTCTTTTGCTGCATCTTGTCATTCACCATTCAAAGTGTCATTCTTTTCTTTTCAATCTTGTCGTCACTTTGATTTGAGTCATTCAAACTTGAACAAATTAGGATTTGTTGCATTTAGGTCCCATTCAGCTTTCTTTTAGACGTTACGACCATCGCCTATAAAGCTACTCAGTTTCAAATCATCTTGTTGCTACCGAAGCTTTTAGTTGGTGATGATTGTATGCATCTTGTGATTCACATTGTGATTGATTTCATGCTCTAAATCAAGTTAGTCCTATGTGTGTTTGTCTTCACAAGCCATTTTAAACACCAACAAAACTCTAAATCCATATCCAAAACCCACGGCCCAACCAACACCCAACCAAACCCGACCCTAAAACTCATCAACCAGATTCCAAACTACCTTATTTACACTCTTAACAAAAATCCCCAACCCAATTTTGCCAAACAAAATCAGAATCAAAAGTTCCCAACTCATTCAAACAAATCCTAACCCTAGAATTTGAATTTTGGTTCAATTCTTTACTACACCTACCCATTATCAAAATTGACCACACAAATCATCAATTACCAACCCAAATAGCTATATATACCATACATCCAATTTCCAAAACCCTAATCCTACAAATACCCAAAATGTCCAAAAAACCATAAATTGAAAACTCTAACCCTATTCCCAATTCCGCCCAACCCCAATTTCCCTCACTTTCCAAGGTTATTTTGTTGCAATTCAAGGTTGCAAACTGTAATTTAAAGTCTGTGCACTATTATGCCCAAAAACGAAAGTTCTTAGTGCAAAACGCATGAAATTCAAATTCTGCCCCTAGTCAAAAAGAAGAAGAAGAATCTAAACCTTGCTCGCATTGAATAGCAAGGAAGGGAAGAAAAACAAAAGAAAAAAAGGACAAAACGTTTGTGCATTACTTGAAAATTTTTTTTGGTGCAATTTGAAACCTTGGATACTGTACTTTGTTTTTGCTACACACAACCGTCCTCTCACATCTCATTCCCCTTATCCTGATCTTCTTGAACTAATCACACACTTGGTTGCTCGATTATTGCATGACTTGAACTATTTTGTGGATAGTAAGTGCATAGAATCAAAATTAACTAAAGATTGTCCACGGCAACCCTTAGTTCATCTTTGGTTCAGCCTTATACATCAATTTTGGTTGCTTATTTTCTTTGAATCTTAGTAGAAAGTTCAAGTTAGTTTCCATTTCACTTTGAGTCTCTTTGATACTATTTGGTGCCAAATTGAAAGCAACAGGAGAACAAGTGGAGATCGTTGTGATGTAGAGTAGCATTGGCAAAACACTTTCTTAATTGATCGCTTTGAATCTTATTACCTTCAGGTTATCCAAGAAGCAACGTGGTAATAGAGTCGGAAAGAAGAGAAAGAGGAGTGTTCATATTTCGTTTTTTACTAATCACTTAACGTTTGTTTCTCTTTGTGTTAGTTTGGTTCTTTCCTTTTTCTGTTTGTTTTCGTTCAACTTCCTGAGGTAAAATGGAGAGCAACACTCATTCCGCTTCTAGCAAATCAAGGAAGCCGAGACTTTGGACAACACGCAACAACAAATGCTGGAGATGCTCAAGGAAACTCATGCATGACAATGAGGGTAATCAAATATCGATGGAGGATGTTGAACAGAGCTACAAGACGAGTGACGACCAAAAGTACGAGCATGGCCGTTCCCCTACCCCAACCAAGGCATCACCCTCTGGAAGAAGTTGAGGATGACAACCTTAGACCACCACACATCGAGTCAAGAAGGTTTGTTCCTCCAACCCAACCAAGAAGTACGCCCAAGAAGGTACAATGATGATTACACTCCATTTGAGCATGATGATTATGACTTTGATGACCCACCCTCCCCGTGGTTACCAAAGACGCCAAAATCCCCTTTTCCTGCAAGATGACGATTTTCTCAAAACAAAATAAATATTCCACGTTTTTATGTAAAAGTAATGCGGAAGAATATTTGAATGGGAAACGAAAGTGGATCTAATCTTTTCCCTTGTACCAACTACAGTGAATTACAAAAAGTGAGGTACGGTGCTATTTGAGTTTTTCTGGTTTATGCACTAAATTGGTGGACAAATTTGTGTCGAAATAGAACTAAGACAAGACAACCTCCAATTGCCACTTGGGAAAGAAATGAAATTGAAATGAGACACGTTTTATCCCCAACAATTTTGAGAGTTCCTATTTTCACAAGTATGCAAAACTTACGACAAGGTTCCAAAAGTGTAGACGAGTATAACAAATAGTTAGAAATTTTGTTGGAAGGTCTAACTTCCAGGAACCCGAAGAAGCCACCAAGGCTCGTTTCTACATGGTCTAAACAGGGAGATTGCACAACGGGTTGAACTTCAACCTTACCTTGACCTAACGACCATGGTCCACATGGCTGAGAAGATTTAACAACAACCTAAAGGTACGTAGTTCCTCTAATTTCAATTTCACTAATCGTACTAACCAATCTTCATCAAGATTTTCAAGCAAGCCTTCAGGGACGGGGAAGCTCATGGCCTACAAAAGGCCAAACATGTGATCAAAATGCAACACAAAAGTTTGACAACCATGTGCAGGGCACACAAAAGCAAGATGACCGAGCCCAACAAAGACTCCTACAGGGAATTCTTTCGATCTCTCGAACAGGTTAGAGACATTAAATGCTATAAATGTCAAGGTCGTGGTCACATAGGAAAAGAGTGTCCTAATGCTAAATGAGTCATGGTAATTGAGGAAACTAATGAATATGTGACTGAGTCCGAGTATGAAATGAATCTGAGCATGATAATGAGACTCAACTTTGAAGAGGATCTAGGCGCACCTAGATGAATATGACACTAAGGAATTTCTTATTGTGCGTAGAGCTTTGACTGCGTATCCAAAATTAGATGATTTCAGTGATGATACTGCGCATGATTCTTATGATGATGATGCTGAAATTTCAATTGATACACATGTTGTTCATGATGATAAAGTTGATGTGCCAAATTGAACATGACTTACATGATAAGCTTCTTGAATTGCATGATCCTAAATTGTCTAAATCTTCTTTGTCCGAATCTGATTCAAGTAATGATGTTGTTTTGCCACTCTAAAGTGTGTGAACTTGATAAGAAATTGCGTGTTTGCTTCCATGATGATGTGTTGAAGTTGAACATGACTGTGTGGAAGTTCATAGAACGTAATTCTGACATTCATAAGAGACTTCTAGCTCAAAAAGAACGTAACTTTGAGAATCCTTACAGAAGTAGAAGAACAAAATGTGCGCAGAATAGATATCCTTAATAAATTGCAAGGTCTTAGGAGACTTGTTGATATTTATCATCTTCATGAGACTGACTGCTTGCTGAAAATGATGAGCTTGAATCTAAAGTTGTGTGTGCTACACATGATTTGCTTTATTTACATGCTGATTTACAAGATAATTGGAGTGACATTTCAAGTGAGAATAACGATGACTTAGGTCATACACATGATAATGTTGAGAAGCATGAATGGGTTATTTATAATAATCCTTTGTTTGAGTGTCTTGATAGTGACATTCCATATGATAGTGTTCAAACTTCTAATTTGCGTGCGTATGAATATGAAATTCCACTTGATGTTACATTGCAAACTGATTTTGAGGATGATAATCTACATGTTAGTGATGATTTCTGCTTTTTTTTGAGCATGATAGCTCAAATACATCTGATTTGGAAGTTCTGAGTAGCATACAAGGTACGTTGTTTATTCCTCAGGTATTACATATTTTATCTTTCATGCATGACAAATCTTATGAGAGGAGTCTTCTACCTACCATGTTAATGCATCCTAAACACATTAGAAAGAGGTGCTTCTTGTTGAGTGTTCATGTAGATTTGTGCTACGATGTGTCGTTATTTGCATATGTCGTAATTCACTTGATTGCTCACCCTAAGCATGTAAGACTTAAATTATGTATGATCATTGCACTTGGTTTGCTTGAACTTGTATCTTACATAGTTTATGAGTCATTTGTGGAGTATCCCTCTTATCCAATTGTGTGTTTAGATTTGAAGTCGTATCATTTTGCAAACCTCACATCCTTCCCTCATGAACCCTTCGATTCGAGGACGAATCTTCTTGAGGAGGGGGGGATTGATGAGGATCGGGGATCCCATCAAGTGGTCATGGACCCCATGACAAGAAGGAGGGCAAGAGCACTAGGTCATCAAGTTGGAACCTTTTTATACAAACATGTTCAAGATAAACGTAAGGTTCATTGGGTTCACTTCCTTGAACCTACACCATGAACGTGTAGGAGGCGCGGTGTGTGTGTGCTTATTTTGAATTTTGTGATCTTTGTTTTATGTGTTTGCCTTGTACGCGTGAAAAGTCCAAGCCAAATGGAGGTCCACAAAGGGAAAAAGGCGTGTGTGTTCGAAAGGGAGACAAAAGGGATGTTGTCATGAGGAGAATGTTTGTCTCAACAAGTTCAATTGTGGTACAAGCTAGAATCTCTTCTTAAATTTAGTTCAAGATTATCTCCATCCACAACAACAGGGGCGCCCATTTGGAAGTTCAAAAGTGCAGATTAAATTGAATTCAAACTTGAATTTAAATTCAACCATTATTTGAATTCAAGTTTCAACCAATTTGAGATTTAGATTTTAAGAGATTGTCAGCCTTATATTGAGACATTTCACACGCCAACTTGGAGGATAATGAAGAGGAAATCAGAATTCAAAATCGAATCCATGTTTCAATTCAAATTCAAACTCAATTTGGATTCAAACTTCAACCAACCTTTGAATTCAACTCCAACCACCTCATCAGCATCAAATCAAGTCTCCAACATCCTCACCACTCATCAAGGACGGCCGGATATAGTAGGGTTGGCATTCTACAAGCAAATTCAAGTTTTAGCTAGAATTTATCTGGGTTTGAATTTCAACCAAATTTTAAATTTAAACATTTTTGTAGCTAGCTTTATTTGAAATATTTCTAGCCATTTAAGGCTTGAGGAGCACGTTTTCTAGTCTATAAATAGGGCCTTTAGGCCAAATTTTAGGAAGAACTTTGGAGGAATAAAATTTCTTGATATTTTCTTCACTTATTGTGAGACTTTGTTTTCTTGGTTTTGCATTAAAAATCTAAGTTAATATCCTTCAAAGTTGAGCATTTTGAAGGTGTTGCCATTGCTTAAAGGTGCCGTCCAGGAGGGCCGTATTGGTTTGCCTGATCAACGACCATCTTGAAGTGTTGGTCTTGCTCATTGATCCACACGTTTTTATCACTAAGGAAGCAAGGGGAAGTCTTTTTCCTTGTGCCTAACCCTTTGTGAAGGACGTTTGGAAGGTGAAAATTGATGGAGCCCATGTTGTGCACGCATCAAATTGGTATCAGAGCCAGGTTACTCTATTCCATCGTATTCTATCCTTTTCTTTTCGTTTGAGTCTCTTCATTTTAAGTTCAGTTGTGTCATTCTTCTACCCCTCATCTACACGTCATTTGTCAATCATACAAAAAAACGTCTTAGGGTCTAAGTATTTGTCTTTTGCTGCATCTTGTCATTCATCATTCAAAGTGTCATTCTTTTCTTTTCAATCTTGTCGTCACTTTGATTTGAGTCATTCAAACTTGAACAAATTAGGGTTTGTTGCATTTAGGTCCCATTCAGCTTTCTTTTAAACGTTACGACCATCGCCTATAAAGCTACCTCAGTTTCAAATCATCTTGTTGCTACCGAAGCTTTTAGTTGGTGATGATTGTATGCATCTTGTGATTCACATTGTGATTGATTTCATGCTCTAAATCAAGTTAGTCCTATGTGTGTTTGTCTTCACAAGCCATTTTAAACACCAACAAAACTCTAAATCCATACCCAAAACCCACGGCCCAACCAACACCCACCAACAAACCCGACCCTAAAACTCACCAACTAGATTCCAAACTACCTTATTTACACTCTTAACAAAAATCCCCAACACAATTTTGCCAAACAAAATCAGAATCAAAAGTTCCCAACTCATTCAAACAAATCCTAACCCTAGAATTTGAATTTTGGTTCAATTCTGTCCTACACATACCCATTTTCCAAATTGACCACACAAATCATCAATTACCAACCCAAATAGCTATATATACCATACATCCAATTTCCAAAACCCCAATCCTACAAATACCCAAAATGTCCAAAAAACCCTAAATTGAAAACCCTAACCCTATTCCCAATTTCGCCCAACCCCAATTTCCCTCACTTTCCAAGGTTATTTTGTTGCAATTCAAGGTTGCAAACTGCAATTTAAAGTCATTGCACTATTCTGCCCAAAAACGAAAGTTCTTGGTGCAAAACGCATGAAATTCCAATTCTGCCCCTAGTCAAAAAGAAGAAGAAGAATCTGAACCTTGCTCACATTGAATAGCAAGGAAGGGAAGAAAAAAAAAAGAAAAAAAGGACAAAACGTTTGTGCATTACTTGAAAAATTTTTTGGCGCAATTTGAAAACCTTAGATATTGTATTTCGTTTTTGCTACACACAACCGTCCTCCCACATCTCATTCCCCTTATCCTGATCTTCTTGAACCAATCACACACTTGGTTGCTCGATTATTACATGACTTGAACCATTTTGTGGATAGTTAGTGCATAGAATCAAAATTAACTAAAGATTGCCCACGGCAACCCTTAGTTCATCTTTGGTTCAGCCTTATACATCAATTTTGGTTGCTTATTTTCTTTGAATCTTAGTAGAAAGTTCAAGTTAGTTTCCATTTCACTTGAGTCTCTTTTGATACTATTTGGTGCAAATTGAAAGCAAACAGGAGAACCAAGTGGAGATCGTTGTGATGTGGAGTAGCATTGGCAAAACACTTTCTTAATTGATCGCTTTGAATCTTATTAACATCAGGTTATCCAAGAAGCAAAGTGGTAAGAGGTGGAAAGAAGAGAAAGAAGAGTGTTCATATTTCGTTTTTACTAATCACTTAACGTTTGTTTCTCTTTGTGTTAGTTTGGTTCTTTCCTTTTTCTTTTTGTTTTCGTTTAACTTCCTTAGGTAAAATATAGAGCAGCACTCATTCCGCTTCTAGAAAATCAAAAGAAGCCGAGACTTTGGACAACACGCAACAACAAATGCTGGAGATGCTCAAGAAACTCATGCATGACAATGAGTAATCAAACATCGATTGGAGGATGTTGAACAGAGCTACAAGACGAGTGACGACCAAGGTACGAGCAGGGCCGTCCCCTACCCCAACCAAGGCATCACCCCCCAGAAGAAGTTGAGGATGACAACCTTAGACCACCACACATCGAGCCAAGAAGGTTTGTTCCTCCAACCCGACCAATAAGGTACGCTCCATGAAGGTAGAATGATGATTACACTCCATTTGAGCATGATGATTATGACTTTGATGACCACCCTCCCTGTGGTTACCAAAGATGCCAAAATCCCCTTTTCCCGCAAGATGACGATTTTCTCAAAACAAAATAAATATTCCCACGTTTTATGGTAAAAGTAATGCGGAAGAATATTTGGAATGGGAAACGAAAGTGGATCTAATCTTTTCTTGTACCAACTACAGTGAATTACAAAAAGTGAGGTACGGCGCTATTGAGTTTTCTGGTTATGCACTATATTGGTGGACAAATTTGTGTCGAAATAAAACTAAGACAAGACAACCTCCAATTGCCACTTGGGAAGAAATGAAATTTGAAATGAGACAACGTTTTATCCCCAACAATTTTGAGAGTTCTATATTCACAAGTTTGCAAAACTTACGACAAGGTTCCAAAAGTGTAGACGAGTATAACAAAGAGTTAGAAATTTTGTTGGAAAGGTCTAACTTGCAGGAACCCGAAGAAGCCACCAAGACTCGTTTCTTACATGGTCTAAACAGGGAGATTGCACAACGGGTTGAACATCAACCTTACCTCGACCTAACGACCATGGTCCACATGGCTGAGAAGATTGAACAACAACTAAAGGTACGTAGTTTCTCTAATTTCAATTTCACTTATCGTACTAACCAATCTTCATCAAGGTTTTCAAGCAAGCCTTCAAGGACGGGAAGCTCATGGCCTACAGAAGGCCAAACACATGATCAAAATGCAACACAAAAGTTTGACAACCGTGTGCAGGGCACACAAAAGCAAGATGACCGAGCCCAACAAAAGACTCCTACAGGGAATTCTTCTGATCTCCCGAACAGGTTTAGAGACATTAAATACTATAAATGTCAAGGTCGTGGTCACATAGGAAAAGAGTGTCCTAATGCTAAACGAGTCATGTTAATTGAGGAAACTAATGAATATGTGGCTGAGTCCGAGTATGAAAATGAATCTGAGCATGATAATGAGACTGAACTTGAAGAGGATCTAGGTGCACTAGATGAATATGACACTAAGGAATTTCTTGTTATGCGTAGAGCTTTGACTGCGTATCCAAAATTAGATGATTTCAGTGATGATATTGTGCATGATTCTTATGATGATGATGCTGAAATTTCAATTGATAAACATGTTGTTCATGATGATAAAGTTGATGTGCCAAATGAACATGACTTACATGATAAGCTTCCTGAATTGCATGATCCTAAATTGTCTAAATCTTCTTTGTCCGAATCTGATTCCAGTAATGATGTTGTTTTGCAGTCTAAAGTGTGTGAACTTGACAAGAAATTGCGTGTTTGCTTCCATGATGATGTTGAAGTTGAACATGACTGTGTGAAGTTCTTAGAACGTAATTCTGACATTCATAAGAGACTTCTAGCTCAAAAAGAACGTAACTTTGAGATCCTTACAGAAGTAGAAGAACAAAAGGTGCGCAGAATAGATATCCTTAATAAATTGCAAGGTCTTAGTAGACTTGTTGATATTTATCATCTTCATGAGACTGACTTGCTTGCTGAAAATGATGAGCTTGAATCTAAAGTTGTGTGTGCTACACATGATTTGCTTGATTTACATGCTGATTTACAAGATAATTAGAATGACATTTCAAGTGAGAATAACGATGACTTAGGTCATATACATGATAATGTTGAAAAGCATGAATGGGTTATTTATAATAATCCTTTGTTTGAGTGTCTTGATAGTGACATTCCATATGATAGTGCTGAAACTTCTAATTTGCGTGCGTATGAATCTGAAATTCCACTTGATGTTACATTGCAAACTGATTTTGAGGATGATAATCTACATGTTAGTGCTGATTTGTGCTTTTTTTGAGCATGATAGCTCAAATACATCTGATTTGGAAGTTCTGAGTAGCATACAAGGTACGTTGTTTATTCCTCAGGTATTACATATTTTATCTTTCATGCATGACAAATCTTATGAGAGGAGTCTTCTACCTACCATGTTAGTGCATCCTAAACACATTAGAAAGAGGTGCTTCTTGTTGAGTGTTCATGTAGATTTGTGCTACGATGTGTCGTTATTTGCATATGTCGTCATTCACCTGATTGCTCACCCTTAGCATGTAGGACTTAAATTATGTATGATCATTGCAATTGGTTTGCTTGAACTTGTATCTTACATAGTTTATGAGTCATTTATGGAGTATCCCTCTTATCCAATTGTGTGATTAGATCTGAAGTCGTATCCTTTTGCAAACCTCACATCTTTCCCTCATGAACCCTTCGACTCGAGGACGAATCTTCTTGAGGGGGGGGATTGATGAGGATCGGGGATCCCATCAAGTGGTCATGGACCCCATGACAAGAAGGAGGGCAAGAGCACTAGGTCATCAAGTTGGAAACCTTTTTATACAAACATGTTCAAGATAAACGTAAGGTTCATTGGGTTCACTTCCTTGAACCTACACCATGAACGTGTAGGAGGTGCGTGTGTGTGTGTGCTTATTTTGAATTTTGTGATCTTTGTTTTATGTGTTTGCCTTGTAGGTAAGTAGGTGCGTGAAAAGTCCAAGCCAAATGGAGGTCCACAAAGGGAAAAAGGCGTGTGTGTTCAAAAGGGAGACAAAAGGGATGTTGTCATGAGGAGAATGTTTGTCTCAACAAGTTCAATTGTGGTACAAGCTGGAATCTCTTCTTAAATTTAGTTCAAGATTATCTCCATCCACAACAACAGGGGCGCCCATTTGGAAGTTCAAAAGTGCAGATTAAATTGAATTCAAACTTGAATTTAAATTCAACCATTATTTGAATTCAAGTTTCAACCAATTTGAGATTTAGATTTTAAGAGATTGTCAGCCTTATATTGAGACATTCCACACGCCAACTTGGAGGATAATGAAGAGGAAATCAGAATTCAAAATCGAATCCATGTTTCAATTCAAATTCAAACTCAATTTGGATTAAAACTTCAACCAACCTTTGAATTCAACTCCAACCACCTCATCAACATCAAATCAAGTCTCCAACATCCTCACCACTCATCAAGGACGGCCGGATATAGTAGGGTTGGCATTCTACAAGCAAATTCAAGTTTTAGCTAGAATTTGTCCGGGTTTGAATTTTAACCAAATTTTAAATTTAAACATTTTGTAGCTAGCTTTATTTGAAATAATTTCTAGCCATTTTAAGGCTTGAGGAGCACGTTTTCTAGTCTATAAATAGGGCCTTTTGGCCGAATTTTAGGAAGAACTTGGGAGGAATAAAATCTCTTGATATTTTCTTCACTTATTGTGAGACTTTGTTTTCTTAGTTTTGCATTAAAAACCTAAGTTATGATCCTTTAAAGTTGAGCATTTTGAAGGTGTTTCCATTGCTTAAAGGTGCTGTCCAGGAGGGCCGTATTGGTTTGCCTGATCAACGACCATCTTGAAGTGTTGGTCTTCCTCATTGATCCACACGTTTTTATCACTGAGGAAGCAAGGGGAAGTCTTCTTTCTTGTGCCTAACCCTTTGTGAAGGACGTTTGGAAGATGGAATTGATGGAGCCCACGTTGCGCACGCATCACTATACAAAGAAACCTTATTTTCTTCATCTGATTTATCCTCTACTTTGCCTAGTGAAGTCACCTCCCTACTGAAAGAGTTTTCAAATTTGTTCCCTGAAGGAGATTCCAATGTTTTACCACCTCTAAGAGGCATTGAGTATCAAATAGACTTCATTACAGAGGAAACTAAGGAGATCCAAAGACAAGTTGAGGAACTCTTAGACCAAGGTAAGGTGAGAGAGAGTATGAGCCCTTGTGTTGTACCTGTGATAGTTATCCCTAAGAAAGATGGAACTTGGAGGATGTGCACCAACTGTAGAGCAATCAATAAGATTACTGTGAAGTATAGATACCCTATTCTTAGGTTGGATGATTTTGGACATGTTACATGGGTCTAGATACTTTACAAAAGTAGATCTTAAGCAAGGATGCTTCCAAGTGAGAATTAGGGAAGGAGATGAATGAAAACGGCCTTCAAGACTAAGTTTGGATTGTACGATTGGTTAGTCATGCCCTTTGGCCTAACTAACGCCCTAACACCTTTATGAGGTTGATGAATGAGGTCTTGAGGAAGTTCATTGGGAAATTTGTGGTAGTATACTTTGATGACATCCTTATCTACCCCAAATCAATCAGTGAACACCTTGTCCATTTGATTGCTGTGTTTGAAACGTTTGAAAAGGAACAACTATATGCCAATCTTAAGAATTGTTCATTCTGTTTAGAGAAAGTAGTGTTCCTAGGATTTGTGATCAGTGCTGAAGGGATTGAGATGGATCAAGATAAGGTCAAGTCCATCATTGAATGGCCAACGCCTAAGTCTGTTGGAGACATAAGGAGTTTTCATGGACTAGCCATCTTTTATAGGCGTTTCGTCAAAGATTTGTCTACCATTGCTGCACCCCTAAATGAATTGTTAATAAAGATGTAAGTTTTCAATGGGGAACCTCACAACAACAAGCCTTTGATGAACTTAAGAAACGCCTAACCTCAGCACCTATCCTAAGATTGCCAAACTTTGAAGAGACGTTTGAAGTTGAGTGTGATGCCAGCGGGGTTGGCATTGGAGCTATACTGAGTTAAGCTAAGAAACCCATAGCTTATTTCAGTGAGAAATTAAGAGGAGCAGCCTTGAACTATTCAACCTATGACAAAGAACTTTTTTCCTTAGTTAGATCGTTACAAACTTGGCAACATTATTTGCAACCTAAGGAGTTTGTGATCCACACAAATCATGAAAGCCTTAAGTACCTTCAGGGCCAAGGTAAATTGAACAATAAGGCATGCAAAATGGGTTGAATACATTGAACAATTCCCATATGTATTCAAGTACAAGCAAGGAAAAGACAATGTTTTTACCGATGCTCTATCTCATCGATATACTTTGATTACTACGCTGGCTTGTAACATGTTTGGTTTTGAAACTATCAAAGACTTATATGTCTCTGATCATGACTTTAGTTCCATTTACAAAGCATGTCTTGAATCCCCTTTTGGTAAGTTCTATCTGCATGAAGGATTCTTTTTTCAGGAGCAAAATTTATATATACCAATGTGTTCAATGAGGGAACTTCTGATCAAGGAAGCTCACGGAGGAGGCTTGGTGGGTCATTTTGGCTCGTTCAAGAAGTTAGAGATGCTTAAGGAGCATTTCTTCTAGCCACACATGCACGTGAATATTGAAAAGGTATGTGCTAGTTGTATTACATGCAAGCAAGCTAAATCCAGAGCACAACTTCATGGATTGTACACTCCTTTACCTGTTCCAAATTCACCTTGGACTGATCTTTCAATGCACTTTGTGCTAGGATTGCCTAGATCCAAGACTGGTAAGGATAGCATCTTTGTTGTTGTTGATAGATTTTCTAAGATGGCACATTTTATTGCGTGCAAGAAGGTGGATGATGTCACACATGTTTCTGACCTATTCTTTAAGGAAATTGTTAGATTACATGGCATGCCACGTACCATTATAAGCGACAGAGATACAAAGTTACTAAGCCACTTCTTGCGTGTTTTATGCAGTAGACTTGGTACTAAACTTCTTTTCTCAACAACTTCTCATCCACAAACTGATGGACAAACGGAGGTAGTCAATAGAACTTTGTCACAATTGTTGCGTGTCATAATTCAAAAGAACTTAAAGAATTGGGAAGATTGTTTAGCTTTCATTGGGTTTGCATACGATAAGAATGTCCATAGCGGTACTTTGCATTCTCCTTTTGAGGTTGTTTATGGCTTTAACCCTTTATCCCCACTTGACTTAGTCCCCATTCCCATTCATGAACGTGTTAGTCTTAATTGAGAAAGTAAGGCTATACTTATCAAAGATTTGCATGAAAAGGTCACAACTTGAAGCCAAAAACAAAGTGTATGCCAAAAGAGCTAACAAGAACCGTAAGGCTGTTATATTTGAACCTGGAGATCTCGTTTGGTTACACTTAAGGAAGGAAAGGTTTCCTAAGGAAAGGAAATCAAAGTTGATGCCAAGAGGCCATGGACCATTCAAAGTTGTCCAAAGACTTGGAGATAACGCATACGTCCTTGATGTCCCTGAAAAAAGGTATGGTTCTGTCTCTAAAACTTTTAATGCTGCTGACCTTACTCCATTTAGTGTTGATCCAGATTCAAGGTCGAATCCTTTTCAAGAGAGCGGGAATGATGAGCTCCAGCCAAGCCAAGAAGGACCAACCGCAGTGGGAGGTACACCAATGCAAGACAAGGGCCCTATAACAAGAAGCATGACCAAGAAATTGAAGCATTAAGTTGGAACCTTCCTTTACAAGCATGTTGAGGATGAACCAAGTCAAGATAGCCTACATTGGATCCATTTTCTACAATCTTAGTTTTTGAATCATGTTGTAATATATTAGTTAGTCTTGTGTGTATTGTTCATATTGTTGAGTGCTTAGCTTTCTTTCCTTTATAAATTGTTGTAAACTAACCAAGACATGTTCTAGTATGTTGCATATGTTGTTTGGTGTATGTTTGAACTGATTTTAGGTCAAGGAAGCTTGATGGAATCCATGTCAAACGTTCAAATACCAAGTTGAGTTGAAAGGGCAAGCTGGCAGGATGACACCCTCCTAGTACTTCAGCCATAACTCACCAACCAAAACTCCAATTGACGTGATTTCAGTTGGAGGTGAAAGCTAAGAGATAAGCTACATGTTGATGCTCAGCACTTTCCTAGAAAAGGCATGTATCAAGCTAAACAATCATTGCAACAAGTTGGCTGCTTAATCACCTGATTCCAAAGATCCACATCCAAAGTGGTCAATTTCAAACGGGTATAACTCACTCATTTCAGCTCTAAATGACGTCATTCTTGTATCAAAACACATCTACAGGAAAATATCTACAATGTTTATTTTATAGAGAAGAGCTGAATCTGATTGGAAGATAGAGTTACATTGCAAAACAATTCAGGGGTCAAATCTGGACATATTTTGCTTTCTTGATTGTCCAAGTGGGATTCTCAACCAATCAGCAGCAAGGGACCAATCCAACTCATCAAAGACGTGTCAAATGATATTAAAAAGCATGGAGGAGCTGAACCAATCACAAATCAAAGGCAAAACAACTTACAAAACAAAAGGGCTGTTCAGCTGAGAAGACAAAAGCTGGTCCAATAAATTTTATTCCAAGTTGTAGCTTGTGTAAACTTTCTTCTTTGCTCCTATTGGACCACCCTTGTTTGTATCTTCCCTTAGAAGCCCTGTTTGGCTTATTTAAAGTAGCTTAGACCATTGTAAAATACACAATCTGAATGAACAAAAAATTTGGCTAGTTTTTACACAAAACTTGTTTTGGTTTTCCCCTTGAATCTTTTGATTCTATTCAAGAAACTTAACAAATTCTTGATTGTATTACTTCAAATGCTTAGGATGGATATTGTCTGAGAGGGTTTAAGGATTGCTCAATCAAGTTGAAATCATTTGCTGGAATATTCTTCCAATTCAGCTGAATTCTGGACGATTGAAGTGTTTGCTATTCTTGGAATATTTTGCACCTTCCTCTTTGGTTCAAGCTGGATTATATGAGTTGAAGAAAGGTCCTAAATAGCTGAGTGTTTGTGCATCAGCAGTTGTTGAGAAAAGAAGTTTAGTACCAGTCTACTCCACAAAACACGTCAAAAATAGCTTAGAAACTTTGTATCCCAATCACTTACAATGGTACGGGGCATGCCATGGAATCTTAAAATTTCCTTAAAGAAGAGATCAGAAACATGTGTGGCATCATCCACCTTCTTGCATGCAATAAAATGTGCCATCTTAGAAAATCTATCAACAACAACAAAGATGATATCCTTACCAGTTTTGGACTAGGCAATCCTAACACAAAGTCCATTGAAAGATCAGCCCAAGGTGAATTTGAAACAGGTAAAGGAGTGTGCAATCCATGAAGTTGTGTCTTAGATTTAGCTTTCTTGCATGTAATACAACTAGCTCTGATACCAATTAATGAACAATAAAGAAGGGACCTTCCTTTAACTCCTTAACACATCTTGGACAAGAATTCGGTGCAGCAAAACCTTCCTGGAAGACCTTGTAACAAACCAGTGATGAGCCCCAGCCAAGCATAGAAGAACCAACCACAGAGGGAGGTACACCAATGCAAGACAAGGGCCTTATAACAAAGAGCGTGGACAAGAAATTGATGCATGAAGTTAGAACCTTCCTTCACAAGCATGCTGAGGATGGACCAAGTCAAGATAGCCTACATTGGATCCATTTGCTATAAGCTTTAACTTAGTTTTTGAATCATGTTGTAATATATTAGTTAGTCTTATGTATAGTGTTCGTATTGTTGAGAGCTTAGCTTTCTTTCCTTTATAAATTGTTGTAAACTAACCGACACGTGTCCTAGTATGTTGCATATGTTGTTTTGTGTATGTTTGAACTGATTTTAGGCCAAAGAAGCTTGATGGAGTCCATGCCAAACGTTCATACACCAAGTTGAGTTGAAAGGGGAAGTTGGTAGGATGACACCCTCTTAGTTTTTCAGCCACAACTCCAATTGACTTCATTCCAGTTGTAGATGAAAGCTAAGAGGATGAGCTACAATGTTGATGTTCAAAAATTTCCCAGAAAAGGCTTGTATCCAGCTACATAATCGTTGCAATAAACTGGCTGCTTAGTCACCTGTTTCCAAAGGTCCACATCCGAAGCAGGTCAACTTCAAACAGGCATAACTCACTCATTTCACCTTCATGTTTACATATTATTGGGAGTCATTCTGGTGTCAACCCACATCTACAGGAAAATATCTACAACTTTTATTTTATGTAAAAGAGCTGAATCTGAATGGAAGATAGAGTTATATTGCAAAACGATTCAGGGCTCAAGTGGGTATCTCAACCAATCAGCTGCAAGGGACAAATCCAACTCATCAAGGACGTGTCAAACGACATTAAAAAGCAGGGAGGGACTGAAACAATCACAAATCAAAGGCAAAACAACTTGGAAAACAAAAGGGATGTTCAACCGAGAAGACAAGAGCTGGTCCAATCAATTTTATTTCAAGTTGTAGCTTGTGTAAACTTTCTTCTTTGCTCCTATTGGACCACCAAAGTTTGTATCTTTCCTTAGAAGCATTCTTTGGCTTATGTAAAGTAGGTTAGTCCATTGTAAAATAGACATTCTGAATATACAAACTTCCGGCAGTTTTTTGCTCCAAAGCACATTTTGTTTTCTACTTGAATCTTTGATTCCCTTCAAGAAACTTGAACAAATTCTTGATTTTATTACTTCATATACTTGGGATTGATATTGTTTGAGAGGGTTTAAGGCTTTCTCAATCAAGTTGAAGTTATTTGTTGAAGAGTTCATCTACTCGGCTGAAATCTGGACAAATTGGAGTGCTTGGTGTTCCATGAATGTTTTGCACCTTCCTCCTTGGTTCCAGCTGGTTTATTGAGTTGAAGAAAGTTCCTACAATAGCTGAGTGTTTGTGCATCAAGTGGTATCAGAGCTATAAGGTATTCTTCATCTCATTTATCTTTGTTTATGTTGCTGAAATTTTTCTACCGTAGGCAGTTTGTTTAGCTTATGTATTCATGCGATTTCCTTAGGATTACAGCCCTTGAAATTAGTCTAAAACATAGTTTAAGATGTTAGCTAATGGTGTATTATTTTCTTAGGCGTTTAAAGAGTCATTAAAATTAGAAAAAACCAAAAGCAGTTAGCTAGTCACTAGGTTTGTTTTTGTGTAGTAGTTCAAGTCTTGTTTTCTTGCGTTTTTTCTCCCAAAAACCTACGCATGAAACTTGATAAATCACCTACTAAACCTTTGATCATGATGTGGTAGAGTTGGTTTGGTGATTTGGTATTGATTGGTTTAAGAACAAGCAAGGAAACCGCCTAAGTGTCTTGTTTGGTCCACCAGCGAGCAGCCTGAATTGGAGGCTGGTTTCATTGAGTTTTTCTCATCAAAATTTGCTCAAACTTTGCATGAACATCCATAACATGCTAAAACATAATGTGTTAGAGTTTGTTTGAAGTTTGCTTGTAGTTTGGCATAGGAAAACAGCAAGGAAAAGGGCACCCGGGTAATTGCATTTCAGCCGCCTATCTCAAACAAATTTTTCCTACTTGAAACTTGTATTCCTTCAAGATTTTCTTGTAGTTTCAGGTCATGAACGTATTTGGAGACCCTTAAAGTGTTTAAATATATTGGATCATAGCTTGTTTAGTCTTGGTTATTTGATAAAACAGGAAGGAACAAACACACCCACTTAAGGCTAAAATCAGTTTTTTGTTTTTTTGGTTCTTTTCCTTCCTCACGTGAACTCAGTAGGTGACCAAGGTTTTTAGTTGTGTGTCTTGTATTTAGGTAATTATAGGTTGTATAATTTGTGTCAAGTTGTTGTCACTCGATAAAAACCAAAAATCACCAAAAAAAAAGGAAACATTAGCGTTAGATTGCATTCAGCCGTAGGGTATAACTAGTTCAAACACAATTGTTTCTTAACCAAAGATCAAATGCATGTCAAACTAGTGTAACTTGCTTACTTCATCTTAGGCGTACAACTTGAAAAAAATCAAACAAAAGAACAGGGACTTATATGCAAACCGTGGGTTAGGAGTACACATTGATTGATTACAAGCATATTAATTAGTTCTTACTTAAACGTT
This sequence comes from Eustoma russellianum, assembly GCA_036186865.1. Taxonomy (NCBI): domain Eukaryota; kingdom Viridiplantae; phylum Streptophyta; class Magnoliopsida; order Gentianales; family Gentianaceae; genus Eustoma; species Eustoma russellianum. The sequence continues at coordinate 12,215,291 of AP025069.1, read as the reverse complement.
GGCTGAATATTCACCTTTACTTTGTGTTGTTTAAATTGATTAAAGACTTTGTTGGACTTAGGTTCTCATTTATAAATTGTTGTAAACTAACCAGAAAAGTCCTGTATCCAGCTACAAAATGGTTGCAACAAACTGGCTGCTTAGTCACCTGCTTCCAAAGGCCCACATCCGAAGCAGGTCAAATTCAAATGGGCATAACTAACTCATTTCATATTTAAACGACGTCATTTTGGTGTCAAAACACATCTACAGAAAAATATCTACAACTTTTATTTTATGTAAAAGAGCTGAATCTGATTGGAAGTTAGAGTTAAATTGCAAATAATTCAGGGGCAAAATCTATATAGATTTTGCTTTCTTGATTGTCCAAGTGGGATTCTCAAGCAATCAGCTGCAAGGGACAAATCTAACTCATCAAAGGATGTGTCAGATGATATTACAAAGCAGGAAGGAGCTGACCAATCACAAATCAAAAGCAAAACAACTTGCAAAACAAAAGGGATGTTCAGCCGAGAAGACAAGAGCTGGTCCAGTCAATTTTTTTCCAAGTTGTAGCTTGTGTGAACTTTCTCCTTTGTTCCTATTGGACCACCCAAGTTTGTATCTTTCCTTAGAAGCCTTTTTTGGCTTATTTAAAGTAGGTTAGGCCCTTGTAAAATAGACATTCTGAATATACAAACTTCTGGCAGTTTTTTTGCTCCAAAACACATTTCGTTTTCTACTTGAATATTTTGATTCCCTTCAGAAAACTTGAACAAATTCTTGATTGTATTACTTCATGATGAGGATCATGGATCCCATCAGGAGGTCATAGGTCCTATAACAACGAGGGCTAGAGAACTTGGACATCAAGTTGGAACCTTCTTGTATAGGCATGTGGATGATGAACCTAAGGCTCATTGGGTTCACCTTATTGAACCCACATTATGAACGTTAGGTTCTTGCGTGTGTGGGTGCATTTTTTATTTTGACTTTGTTTTGTTTTCTTGTGATCCTTGTTTCTATGTGTTTATCTTGTAGGAAAGCAAGTACATGCAAAGCTTCATGCCAAATGGAGGTCCACAAGATGGGTCTTTAAGGCATGTGCCCTACAAGGAGACAAAAAGAATGTTTGTCATGAGAAGAATGTTTGTCTCAACAAGAAGAACCTCAAACACAATCCAAGCTGGAATTTCTTCTCAAAATTAGCTCAACATTATCTCCAACAACCAAGGAAACGGGCGCCCCGCTTGAAGTTCAAAGATTGAGATCAATTTGAAGTTAAACTTGAATTCAAATTCAAACATGATTTGAATTTCAAGTTCTAACCAATTTGAGACTTGAATTTCAAGATGCAAGACAAGTCATCCACCACCCTTGGAGAATCAAACCACATGCCAAATTGAAGGAGGAAGAGATTAGATCACAACTCAAAATTGAAAACAAATTTGAATTCAAATTCAAATTCAATTTGGATTCAATCCCCAACCAACTTTTGAATTCAACTCCAGCAACCTTCTATCCATCAAATCAGGTCTCCAACTCTCCCATTAACTCTCCAAACACACGCAAGAATGAAGAGGACATGGCAATCTACAAACAATTCAAATTTTAGCAAGAATTTGTTTTAGTTTTGAATTTCGAACAAATTTCAATTTTCACCATTTGTTAGGTAGTTTATTTGAGATGATATTTGATCACCTCAAGGCTTAAAAAATTGATGGACATAGCCTATAAATAAGGCCCTTGGCCGTTTGATGAAAGATAGAACATTCATGAAATAAATTTGATCTTTTCTCCATTTCTTATGGACTTTGTTTTCTTGGTTTGCATTAAAAACCTATGTTAATATCCTTCAAAGTTGAGCATTTTGAAGTTGTTGCCATTTCTCTAAGGCGCTGTCTAAGAGGGACATATGGTTTGCCTGATCAACGACCATCTTGAAGTCTTGGTTCTTGCTCGTTTGAACCAATCGTTTGCATAACTAAGAAAGCAAGGGAAAGTCCTCTTCCTTATGCCTAAACCCTAGTGAAGGACGTTTGGAGGTGGAAAACTTAGGAGCCCAGGGTTTGCACGCATCAATTGGTATCAGAGCCCTCGTTACTCTATTCCACGATCTTTTTGTCATTTTCTTTTCGTTTATGTCCATTCACTTCAAGTCCAGTCTTGTGTCCTTCATCCTACCCTATTCTTCACGTCATTTGTGCCTTCCAAATATAAAAAAACGATAATCCTATGCCCTAAGAGTCCTACTTTGAATTTTGCATTTTGTTGGTTCTTGTTGTTCATCGTTCAAGTGTCACTCCCTAGATATCTTTGGTGTCAAATTTCTGAATTTTGTCATTCAAACTTGAACAAGTTAGGGTTCTTTGCATCTAGGATACATTCAGGTTTTTAAAACTATGATTATTGCCAAAAAAGCCGCCTAGGTCTCCATTCATATAGTTGCTATCGAAGCTTTTACTTGATGATGTATGTGTCTTGTGATTCATATTAAGACTGATTTCATGCTTCAATTTTGCTGATCATACGTGTGAATGCCCTTCCTAAAACCATACTGAACAAAAACGGCTGAAACCACCCAAACCAAACCCTAATTTCAAAACCCTAGCATCGTTTAATCATCTAAACCCCAACCAAAATTCACCTCACATTCAAGTTAACTCCACATAACAATATCTCCCTTCGGATTCAAGCATTTTTTATCAAACAAACCGAGCCCTACACCTCTGATTGGATCAAAACCCTAACTTGGCCAAAACACCATTGAAAACCCTAACTTTCACAATTCCTTTTTCTTTACACCACAATTGAGACACTTCTACGGTTGATCTTACATATTTGAGGGTACCTTGCTGAAATTGGTAGTTGGTTGCACGGTCTTGTTCAAACATAAAATTTGGACAAAAATAGTAAAGCCACAATCTTGTCCTTGACCAAAACCAAAATTCTCGAAAAAAACTGAGACGTCCTCGTACAATTCTCAATAAGAAAAGAAAAAAAAGGCAAAAAGGGCAACAAAACGTGAGAGTTGCTACTTGAAAAATTCTTTTTAGAGCAATTTAGCGATTTCTCTTGTTTTTGGTACCACCTCTTAACCTTGCCAGGTCTGACCATACCCCCACACTTATTTTCCATACACTGAACATCTTGAACTCATTACACACTTGGATGTTAGATTGTTGCATGATTTGAACCATATTGTGGATAATAAGTGCATAGAATCAAAATTAACTAAAGATTGCCTATGACAACCCTTAGTTCATCTTTGGTTCAGCCTTATATAATAATTTTGGTTGCTTATATTCTTTGAATCTTAGTGGAAAAGTTCAAGGTTTTTGTACGTTGTTCTTGATTTCGATTTGATACTTTTTGGGTACAAATTGAAAGCAAAAGGGTCAGGCAAGTGGAAACCATTTGATGCGTGCAAGGCGTGGGCTCCAACAATTCCACCTTTCAAACATCTTTCACAAAGGGTTAGGCACAAGGAAGAAGACTTCCCCTAGCTTCCTTAGTGATAAAAACGTGTGGATCAAATGAGCTAGACCAACACTTCAAGATGGTCATTGATCAGGCAAACCAATATGGCCCTCCTGGACGGCACCTTTAAGCAATGGAAACACCTTCAAAATGCTCAACTTTGAAGGATCTTAACTTAGGTTTTTAATGCAAAACCAAGAAAACAAACTCTCACAAGAAGTGAAGAAAATACCAAGAATTGTTATTCATCAAAGGTTGCCCTTTCCAATCAGCCAAAGGCTCTATTTATAGGCTACAATGCTCGTCCTATCAGCCTTTAAAATGACCAGAAATTAATTCAAATAAGCTATCTAACAATGGTTTGAAAATTCAAAATTGTTTGAATTCAAGACTAAAACAAATTCTAGCTAAAATTTAAAATGCATACAAGATGTTATCTCCAATGTATCCAGCCGTGTTTGATGTCCAAATAAATCCTTTTAGGAGCTGATTTCATAAGTAGGAGGTTCTTGAACTTGAATTCAAAAGTTTGGTGAAGTTTGAATTCAAGTTAAGTTTGAATTTGAGTGCACTTTGAATTTGGCTGTTGAATCCCTTCCACACCCCTTCCAGATGTGTTCAAGGTATCCAAGAGGCGTCTTGAAACCTGATTTGATGATAATAATATGGCTGGGATTGAATTCAAAAGATGGTTGAAGTTTGAATTCAAAATTGAGTTTGAATTTGAATTCAAACTTGGATTCAATTTGAATTGGAATCTATCCTTCCTTTTTCCTCCAAGATGGCGTGTAATCTGGTTGAGATAATGGCTGAATTCTTCTTGAAATGCAAGCCTCAAATTGGTTGAAACTTGAATTCAAATCATGGTTGAATTTAAATTCAAGTTTAACTTTGAATTTAAATTCAATTTGATCATCCATCTTTGCACCTTTAAGTGGCCGGCCTCTTGTTGTTGTTTGGATATGATTTTGAGTTCAATTTTGAAGAGAGAATTCCGTCTTGGACACATTTGAATTTGTTTTTTTGGAGACAAATATTCTCTTCAAGACAACATTCCTTTTGCCTCCCTTTTTGCAACACACGCATACATTGTTCTCTTTTGGGCCTCCATTCATTTGGATCTTCCATGTACCTAATTTACCTACAAAGCGAACACATAAAACAAAAATCACAAGAAAATAAGACAAAATTCAAATTAAGGAACACACGCACACTTATAATGTTCAAAGGGTGGGTTCAATGAAATGAACCCATGGAACCTTAGGTTCATCTTGAACATGCTTATACAAGAAGGTTCCAACTTGATGACAAAGTTCTCTTGCCCTCCTTCTTGTCATAGGGCCCCTGACCTCTTGATGGGATCCTTGATCCTCATCAGACCCTTGATCCTCATCAATCTCCTCCTTGCAAAAGGATTCGTCCTCGAATCAAAAAGGTCATCAGTGAAAGGGGTGAGGTCAGCAACATTAAAAGTAGGCAAAATAGAACCATACCTTTCAAGATGATCAAGGATGTATGCATTGTCACCTATGCGTTTCAAAACTTTGAAAGGTCCATCTCCTCTAGTTAACAGTTTTGACTTTCGCTCATTCGGAAATCTTTTTTTGTGCAAATGTAATCACACTAAATCACCAGGTTTAAACACAACTCGTTTTCGATGTTTGTTAGCTCGTCTTTCATAAGCTTTGTTTTTCTTTTCTAGTTGTGTTTTAACGTGTTCATGCAGTTTCTTTATCTTTTCTGCTTTTTGTTTACCATCAAGACTTGAATGTTCATGCACGGAAATAAGAATCAAATCAAAGGGAGACAGGGGTTAAAACCATACACGATTTCAAATGGACTATGCAAGGTACCGTGATGGACACTCCTATTGTATGCAAATTCGATATATGGTAAACAATCTTCCCAATGTTTAGTCTGTTTTTGCAAAATGGCACGCAAAAGTTGAGAAAGAGTATGATTAACGACTTCAGTTTGTCCATTAGTTTGTGAGTGAGCATTGGTAGAAAACAACAATTGAGTACCAAGCTTAGCCCACAAAATACGCCAAAAATGACTAAGAAATTTCGTATCTCTATCACTTACAATTGTACGTGGCATGCCATACAATCTCACAATTTCTTTGAAGAACAAATCAGCAACATGTGTGGCGTCATCAACTTTCCTACATGCAATGAAGTGTGCCATCTTTAAAAATCGATCGACCACAACATAAATGCTATCGTGCCCTCCTCGAGACCTAGGAAGTCCTGAAACAAAGTCCATGGAGATGTCAATCCAAGGGGAATCAGGGACGGGTAAAGGTGTGTAAAGGCCATGTGGTTGGGACTTGGATTTGGCTTGTTTGCAAGTGATGCAACTACCACATAACCTCTTGACGTCTACGCACATGTGGGGCCAATAGAAATGTTCCTTAAGAGTTTCAAGGGTTTTGAACACTCCGAAATGACCCATTAAACCTCCCCCATGGGCTTCTCTAGTCAATGCTTCTCGTAGGGATGATTGGGGAACACACAACTTATGTTCTTTGAAAATATAACCCTCATGTGTGTAGAATTTCCCAAATGGTGCCTCTTTACATGCCTCGAAAATGGTGCCAACATCATGGTCATTTGGATACAATTCCTTAAGTGATTGGAATCCTAAGAAGTGTGAGGATAATGTAGTCACTAATGTGTATCTCCTAGAGAGGGCATCGGCAACTATATTGTCCTTTCCTTGTTTGTACTTAATCACGTAAGGGAATTGTTCTATGTACTTTGCCCATTTGTCATGTCTCTTGTTCAAATTTCCCTGTCCTTTTAGATACTTAAGGCTTTCGTGGTCAGTGTGGATCACAAACTCTTTAGGTTGAAGATAGTGTTGCCAAGTTTATAGGGATCTCACGAGGGCATAAAGTTCCTTATCATAGATAGAGTAATTCAATGCAGCACCTTTCAACTTCGCACTAAAGTAGGCTATGGGTTTCTTACATTGGGTCAAAACTGCACCTATACCCACTCCACTTGCATCACACCCGATTTCAAAAGTTTGATCAAAATTTGGTAACCTAAGTATGGGTGCAGTGGTTAGCCTACGTTTAAGCTCATCAAATGCCTGATGTTGTGGCTCTTCCCACCTAAAAGGCACATCTTTTTTCACAATTTCATTTAGGGGTGCAGCTATGGAAGAAAAATCTTTGACAAATCATCTATAAAAACTTGCAAGTCCATGGAAACTTCGAACTTCCCTTACATTCTTAGGTATAGGACACTCCACATTTGACCTACCCTTTTCCTCATCCATCTCTACTCCCTCAGCCGAAATGACAAAGCCTAGAAAGACTACTCGTTCCAAACAAAAAGAGCACTTCTTAAAGTTGGCGTAAAGTTGTTCTTGCTTAAGCTTCTCGAAAACATCCCTAATGTGGTCAAGGTGATCTTTTATGGTTTGGGAATAGATTAGGTAATCATCAAAATAAACAACAAGTCGTCCTATGAACGCTCGTAAGACTTCATTCATTAGCCTCGTAAAGGTGCTAGGGGCGTTGGTGAGCCCGAAGGGCATCACTAACCACTCATAGAGCCCAAACTTGGTTTTGAATGCAGTCGTCCATTCGTCCCCTTCTCTAATGCGTACCTGGAAGTACCCCTGCTTAAGATCAATTTTGGTGAAGAATTTAGATCCGTGCAACATATCCAACATATCATCCAGCTTAGGTATGGGATACCTATACTTGACGGTAATTTTGTTTATGGCTTGGCAATTAGTACACATTCTGCAAGTTCCATCCTTTTTGGGTACTAAAATGACAGGGACGACTGATGGGCTTAGGCTCTCTCGGACTTGTCCACTAGCTAGGAGTTCCTCTACTTGCCTTTGGGTTTCCTTGGTTTCTTCAGGATTGGCTCGATAGGCGGGGCAATTTGGTAACACGGCTTCTGGGACAAAATCGATTTGGTGTTCTATTCCTCTAATAACTGGTAATCCAGATGGTGGCTCGGTGGGAAATAGAACTTCGTATTCTTGGATAAGGGACACGACTGAGGTAGGTAGGTTTGGTGGGAGTTCATCTAGGGAAACGTGACATGCCTTAGGAATGAGAATGAGGACGGTTTGGTTGCTATAAAGGGCTCGTGTGACCTCTCTCTTCTTTGCAAAATACCCACACTTCTTTTTGGACTCGGTGAAACTTATGGGTACTACCTCTTTTCCCTTGTTCTCTTGTTTTATGTTCTCACTTTTCATGCATTCCACGAATTTTCTCTCAGCTTCTTTTTCCTTAGGATCGGCCCTAGACTTAGACATGCGTTGGTGATCCTCGTGGACTTTGTGTGGTGGAAGTACATGCAATTTGTAAAGTTTGCCATTCAACTTGAAAGAATAACGATTCAAATATCCATCACATGCACATGTCGATCAAATTACCATGGCCTACTAAGTAAGATATGACTAGCATGCATTGGTGCAACATCACATAAAACATCATCTTTGTAACTACCAATGCTAAGAGAAATCAAAACTTGTTTACTTACGCTAACTTCACCGCAATCATTTAACCATGCAAGTTTGTAAGGATGCGGATGATTAGTCATAGGCAAATTCAGTTTTCTTACCAATTCGATGCTAGCCACATAAGCACAAGAACAGGAATCAATGATCATGGTGCACACTTTGCCATTAATCATGCAGTGGATATGGAAAATGTTTTCTCTATGTTGTTCGTGATCATCTAATTTCGGATATGCATTTAAAGCTCGATGCACAACAAGAAACTCCTTAGTGTCAAAATCATCCAATGCGCATAGATCCTCTTCAGGTTCAATTTCATTATCATGCTCAGATTCGTTTTCATGCTCGGACTCAGACACATATTCGTTTGTTTCCTCAATTAACATGATTCATTTTGCATTAGGACACTCTTTTCCTATGTGACCACGTCCTTGACATTTATAGCATTTATTGTCCCGAAACCTGTTTGAGAGATCAGAAGAATTTCCGGTAGGAGCCTTTTGTTGGCCGCGGTCATCTCACCTTTGTTTGGACTTCACATGATTGTCCATCCTTTGTGATGCACCTTGGTCACGTGTTTGGCCTCCTGTAGGCCGTGAGCTTTCCATTCCTGAAGGCTTGCTGGAAAATCTTGATGAAGACTGATTAGTACGATAAGTGGAATTGAAATTGGATGAACTACGTACCTTTAGTTGGTGTCCAATCTTTTCAGCCATATGGACCATGGTTGTGAGGTCGAGATAAGGTTGAAGGTCAACCCTTTGCGCAATCTTCCTGTTTAGACCATGAAAGAAACGACCCTTGGTGGCTTCTTCGGGTTCCTGCAAGTTAGATCTTTCCAACAAAATTTCTAACTCTTTGTAATACTCGTCTACACTTTTGGAACCTAGTCGTAAGTTTTGCAAACTTGTGAAAATAGAACTCTCATAATTGTTTGGGATAAAACGTTGTCTCATTTCAAACTTCATTTCTTCCCAAGTGGCAATTGGAGGTTGTCTTGTCTTAGTTCTATTTCGACACAAATTTGTCAACAATTTAGTGCGTAACCAGAAAACTCAATAGAAGCGTACCTCACTTTTTGTAATTCACTGTAGTTGGTACAAGAAAAGATTAGATCCACTTTTGTTTTCCATTCCAAATATTCTTCCGCATTACTTTTACCATAAAACGTGGGAATCTTTATTTTTGTTTTGAGAAAATCGTCATCTTGTGGGAAAAGGGGATTTTGACGTCTTTGGTAACCATGGGGAGGGTGGTCATCAAAGTCATAATCATCATGCTCAAATGGAATGTAATCATCATTGTACCTTCTTGGAGCGTACCTTCTTGGTTGCGTTGGAGGAACAGACCTTCTTGCCTCGATGTGTGGTGGTCTAAGGTTGTCATCCTCAGCTTCTTCTGGGGGGTGACGCCTAGGTTGTGGTAGGGGAACGGCCCTGCTTGTGCCTTGACCGTCACTCGTCTTGTAGCTCTGTTCAACATCCTCCAATTGATGTTTGATTACCTCATTGTCGTGCATGAGTTTCTTGAGTATCTCCAGCATTTGTTCTTGCGTGTTGCCCAAAGTCTCGACTTCCTTTGATTTGCTAGAAGCGGAATGGGTGCTGCTCTCCATTTTACCTAAGGAATTTAAACGAATTCAAAAAGAAAAAGGAAAGAAGCAAACTAACACAAAGACAAACAAACGTTAAGTGATTAGTAAAAACAAATATGAACACTCCTCTTTCTCGTCTTTTCGCCCTCTTACCACTTTGTTTCTTGGATAACCTGAAGTTAAAAAGGCTCAAAGTGATCAATTAAGAAAGTGTTTTGCCAATGCTTCTCAAAATCATAACGATTTTCACTTGTTTCTCCTTTTTGCTTTCAAGTTGCACCAAATAGTATCAAAACAGAATCAAGTGAAATGGACACAAACTTGAAATTTCTACTAAGATTCAAAGAAAATAAGCAACCAAAATTGATGTATAAGGCTGAACCAAAGATGAACTAAGGGTTGCCGTGGGCAATCTTTAGTTAATTTTGATTTTATGCACTTACTATCCACAAAATGGTTCAAGTCATGCAATAATCGAGCAACCAAGTGTGTGATTGGTTCAAGAAGAGCAGGATAAGGAGAATGAGATGTGGGAGGACGGTTGTATGTAGCAAAAACGAAATACGGTATCCAAGGTTTTCAAATTGCACCAAAAAATTTCAAGTAATGCACAAACGATTTTCCCTTTTTCTTTTCTCTTGTTCTTTTGTTTTTCTTCCCTTCCTTGCTATTTGAACGTAATCAAGGTTCAGATTTTTCCTTTTTTTTGACTAGGTGCAGAATTGGAACTTCACGCGTTTCTCAGAACTTTTGTTTTTGGGTAGAATAGTGCAATGACTTTAAATTGCAGTTTGCAACCTTGAATTGCAACAAAATAACCTTGGTAAGTGAGGGAAATTGGGTTTGGGCGGGATTGGGCTTAGGGTTAGGGTTTTCAATTTAGGATTTTTGGCCGTTTCAGGTATTTGCAGGATTGGGGTTTTGGGAATCGCATAGACGGTGCAAATGGACTACTTGGGTTAGTAATTGATGATTTGTGTGTTCAATTTGGATAATGGATGGGTGTAGTACAGAATTGAAAAAATTTCAAATTCTAGGGTTAGGTTTTTTTTAATGAGTTGAGAACTTTTGATTCTGATTTTGTTTGGTAAAATTGGTTCGGGGCTTTTTGTTAAGAGTGTAAATAAGGTAGTTTGGAATTAGGTTGGTAAGTTTTAGGGTCGGGTGTGGGCGGATTTGGTTTGGGACGTGGGTTTTTGGGGATGGATTTAGGGTTTTGTTGAAGCTGAAATGACTTGTGAAGACAAACACACGTATGACTAGTTGGATTTAAAGCATGAAATCAATCACAATGTGAATCACAAAATGCATACAATCATCACCAACTAAAAGTTTCGGTAGAAACAAGATGATTTGAAACCGAGGTAGCTTTTTAGGCTGATGGTTGTAACGTTTTAAAAGAAAGCTGAATGAGACCTAAATGCAACAAACCCTAATTTGTTCAACTTTGAATGACTCAAAATAAATGGGACGACAAGATTGAAAAGAAAAGAATGACGCTTGAATGATGAATGACAAGATGCAGCAAAAGACAAACACTTAGAATCCCTAGGACGTTTTTTTGTTATCAAGTGCAAATGACGTGTAAAATTAGGGGCAGAAGAAGGACACAACTGAACTTGAAACGAATAGACTCAAACGAAAAGAAAAGGATAGAATACGGTGGAATAGAGTAACCTGGTCTCTGATACCAATTTGATGAGTGCAAGGCGTGGGCTCCAACAATTCCACCTTCCAAACGTCCTTCACAAAGGGTTAGGCACAAGGAAGAAGACTTCCCTTTGCTTCCTTAGTGATAAAAACGTGTGGATCAAATGAGCAAGACCAACACTTCAAGATGGTCGTTGATCAGGCAAACCAATATGGCCCTCCTAGACGGCACCTTTTAGCAATGGCAACACCTTCAAAATGCTCAATTGAAGGATCTTAACTTAGGCTTTTAATGCAAAACCCAGAAAACAAAGTCTCACAAGAAGTGAAGAAAATACCAAGAATTGTTATTCATCAAAGGTTGCCCTTTCCAATCGGCCAAAGGCTCTATTTATAGGATACAATGCTCGTCCTATCAGCCTTTAAAATGACCAGAAATTAATTCAAATAAGCTATCTAACAATTGTTCTAAAATTGAAAATTGTTTGAATTCAAAACTAAAATAAATTCTAGCTAAAATTTGAAATGCTTGCAAGATGTTATCTCCAACATATCCAGCCATGTTTGATGTCCAAATAATGTCTTGGAGGAGCTGATTTGATAAGTAGGAGGTGCTTGAACTTGAATTCAAAAGTTTGGTGAAGTTTGAATTCAAGTTAAGTTTGAACTTGAGTGCACTTTGAATTTGGTTGTTGAATCCCCTTCCAAACTCCTTCCAGACGTGTTCAAGGTATCCAAGAGGTGTCTTGAAACCTGATTTGATGATGATAATATGGATGGGGTTGAATTCAAAAGATGGTTGAAGTTTGAATTCAAAATTGAGTTTGAATTTGAATTCAAACTTGGATTCAATTTGAATTGGAATCTATCCTTCCTTTTTCCTCCAAGATGGCGTGTAATCTGGTTGAGATAATGGTTGAATTCTTCTTGAAATGCAAGCCTCAAATTGGTTGAAACTTGAATTCAAATCATGGTTGAATTTAAATTCAAGTTTCTTTGAATTTAAATTCAGTTTGATCATCCATCTTCGCACCTTTAAGTGGTCGGCCTCTTGTTGTTGTTTGGATATGATTTTGAGTTCAATTTTGAAAAGATAATTCCATCTTGGACACATTTGAATTTGTCTTTGTGGAGACAAACATTCTCTTCAAGACAACATTCCTTTTGTCTCCCTTTTTGCAACACACGCATACATTGTTCTCTTTTGGGCCTCCATTCATTTGGATCTTCCATGTACCTAATTTACCTACAAAGCGAACACATAAAACAAAGATCACAAGAAAATGAGACAAAATTCAAAGTGAGGAACACACGCACACTCATAATGCTCAAAGGGTGGGTTCAATGAAATGAACCCATGGAACCTTAGGTTCATCTTGAACATGCTTATACAAGAAGGTTCCAACTTGATGACAAAGTTCTCTTGCCCTCCTTCTTGTCATAGGGCTCTTGACCTCTTGATGAGATCCTTGATCCTCATCAGACCCTTGATCCTCATCAAGGAGATTGCGCAAAGGGTTGAACTTCAACCTTATCTCGACCTAACGACCATGGTTCACATAACTTAGAAAATTGAGCAACAACTAAAGGTACTTAGTTCCTCCAATTTCAATTCCACTTATCGTACTAATGAAACTTCTTCAAAATTTCCAAGCAGGTGTTCAAGAACTGGAAGCTCACAGCCTACAGGATGTCCAAAGTGCGTCACAAAGGTTTGACAACTGTGTGCAAGGCACACAAAAACAAGATGACCGAGGCCAACAAAAAGCCTCTACAGGGAATTCATCTGAACTCTCCAACAGGTTTAGGGACATTAAATGCTTTAAATGTCAAGGTTGTGGTCACATGGGAAAAGAGTGTCCTAATGCTAAAAGAGTCATGTTGATTGAGGAAACTAATGAATATGTGACTGAGTTCGAGCATGAAAATGAATCTGAGCATGATAATTAAAATGAAACCGAAGAGAACCTAGGCGCGCTAGATGATTATGACACTAAGGAATCCCTTGTTGTGTTTAGAGCTTTGAATGCATATCCGAAATTAGATAATCATGAACAACATAGAGAAAACATTTTCCATATCCACTTCATGATAAATGGTATAGTGTGCACTATGATCATTGATTCCGGTTCTTGTGCGAATGTGGCTAGCATCGAATTTGTAAGGAAATTGAATTTGCCTATGACTAATAACCCGCATCCCTACAAACTTGCATGGTTAAATGATTGTGGTGAAGTTAGCGTCAGTAAGCAAGTTCTGATTTCTCTTAGAATTGGTAGTTATAAAGATGATATTTTATGCGATGTTGTGCCAATGCATGCTAGCCATATCTTACTTGGTAGACCATGGCAATTTGATAGACATGTGACATATGATGGATATTTGAATCGTTATTCTTTCAAATTGAACGGTAAACTATACAAGTTGCATTCACTTCCACCCCATAATAAGGTACACGAAGATTACCAACGTATGTCTAAGTTTAGGACTGACCCTAAGGAAAAGGAAGCTAAGCGAAAATTTATGGAATGCATGAAAAGTGAGAGTAAGAAACAAGAAAATAAGGGAAAGGATGTAGTACCCGTAGGTGTCCCTGTCCAAAAAGAACTGAGGGTATTTTGCAATGAAAAGAGAGGTCATACGAGCCCTTTATAGCAACCAAACCGTCCTCATCCTCATTCCTAAGGCGTGTTACCTTTCGGTACATGACCTCCCATCCAACCTACCTACCTCTGTTGCATCCCTTATACAGGAGTACAATGTTTTATTTCCCACCGACCCACCATCTGGATTACCCCCTACAAGAGGAATAGAACACCAGATAGCCTGAAGAAACCAAAGAAATTCAAAGGCAAGTAGAGGAACTCCTAGGAAGTGGACAAATCCGAGAGAGCCTAAGCCCGTCAGCCATCCCTGTCATTTTAGTACCCAAGAAGGATGGAACCTAGGAATGTGTACCAACTACCGTGCCACAAACAAAATCACTGTCAAGTATATGTATCCCATACCTAGACTGGATGATATGTTAGATATGTTGCGTGGATCTAGATACTTCACCAAGATTGACCTTAAGCAAGGGTACTTTCAAATACGGATAAGAGAAGGGGATGAATGGAAGTCAGCATTCAAAACCAAGTTTGGGCACTGTGAGTGGTTAGTGATGCCCTTCGGGCTCACAAACGCCCCTAGTACTTTATGCGGTTGATGAATAAAGTCTTACAGCCTTTATAGGACGATTTATTGTGGTTTACTTTGATGATATCCTAATCTATTCCCGAACCATTGAGGATCACCTTGACCATATTAGGTCGTACTTTAAAAGATCAAAAAGGAACAACTTTACACCGACTTTAAGAAGTGCATTTTTTGTTTGGAACAAGTAGTCTTCCTAGGCTTTGTCATTTCGGCTGAGGGAGTATAGATGGATGAGGAGAAGGTTAGGTCAATTGTGGAGTGGCCTACACCTAAGACTGTAGGGGAAATGCGCAGCTTCCACGGACTTGCTAGTTTCTATAGACGGTTTGTCAAAGATTTTTCATCCATAACTGCACCCCTAAATGAGATTGTAAAAAAAGATGTGCCTTTTCAGTGGGAGGAGCCACAACAACAGGCATTCGATGAACTTAAAAGGAGCTAACCACTGCACCCATCCATAGGTTACTAAACTTCGATGAGACTTTTGAAATTGAGTGTGATTTAAGTGGAGTGGGTATTGGAGCAGTATTGAACCAAGGAAAGAAACCCATAGCCTACTTTAGTGAAAAATTGAAAGGTGCCTCACTGAATTACTCTACCTACGATAAGGAACTTTATGCCCTCGTGAGATCCCTACCTTCAACTTAGAGAGTTTGTTATCCACACTGGCCATGAAAGTCTCAAGTACTTTAAAGGGCAAGGAAATTGAATAAGAGACATGCTAAATGGGTAGAGTTTATTGAGCAATTCCCTTATGTGATTAAGTACAAACAAGGAAACGACAATATAGTTGCCGATGCCCTCTCTAAGAGATACATATTAGTGACTACTTTATCCTCTAGATTTGAATCACTATATACCAATGATCATGATGTTGGCACAATCTTTGAGGCATGTAAAAGAGGCACCCTTCAAAAAATTCTACATGCATGAGGGCTACCTTTTCAAAGAGTATAAGTTGTGTGTTCCCCAATCGTCCCTACGAGAAGCATTCGTTAGAGAAGCCCATAGAAGAGGATTGATGAGCCATTTTGGAGTATTCAAAACCCTCGAAACCCTTAAGGAACATTTCTACTGGCCACACATGCGCATAGATGTCGAGAGGTTGTGTGGTAGTTGCATCACTTACAAACAAGCAAAATCCAAATCTCAACCACATGGCCTTTACACACCATTACCTGTCCCTGATTCCCCTTGGATTGACATCTCAATGGACTCTGTTTTAGGACTTCCTAGGTCTCGAGGAGGGCGGGATAACATTTATGTTGTGGTAGATAGGTTTTCAAAAATGGCGCACTTCATTACATGTAAGAAAGTAGATGATGCCACACATGTTGCTGACTTGTTTTTTGGAGAAATTGTACGATCGCATGGCATGCCACGTACCATTGTAAGTGATAGGGATATGAAATTTCTAAATCATTTTTGGCGTGTTCTGTGGGCTAAACTTGGTACTCAATTGTTGTTTTCTACCACTGCTCACCCATAAACTCATGGACAAATTGAAGTTGTTAACCGTACCCTATCCCAACTTTTGCGTGCAATCTTACAAAAGCATCTCAAGCACTAGGAAGATTGTTTACCATATATTGAATTTTCATAAAATAGGAGTGTTCATCACAATACCTTACATAGTCCATTTGAAATTGTGTATGATTTTAACCCCTTTTCCCCTCTTGATTTGATTCCCATTCCTAAACACAAACGTTCAAGTCTCGATGGTAAACAAAAAGCAGAAAATATAAAGAAATTTCATGAAAACGTTAAATCCCAACTTGAGAAGAAAAACAAAGCTTATGCAAAATGAGCAAACAAACATAGAAAACGAGTTGTGTTTGAACCAGGTGATTTCGTTTGGTTACATTTGCGCAAAGAAAGGTTTCCTAACGAATAAAGGTATGGTTCTATTTCTTCCACTTTCAATGTTGATGACCTCACACCTTTCACTGATTAACCCTTTGATTCGAGGACGAATGCTCTTGAGGGGGGGATTGATGAGGATCAGAGATTCCATCAGGAGGTCTTAGGTCCAATAACAAGAAGGAGGGCTAGAGAACTAGGACATCAACTTGGAACCTTCTTGTATAGGCATGTGGAAGATGAACCCTAAGCCTCATTGGGTTCACCTTATTGAACCCACATTATGAACGTTAGGTTCTTGCGTGTGTGAGCGCGTTTTTTATTTTGATTTTGTTCTGTTTTCTTGTGATCCTTCTTTCTATGTGTTTGACTTGTAGGAAAGCAGGTACATGCAAAGCTTCATGCCAAACGGAGGTCCACAAGATGGATTTTTAAGGCATGTGCCCTAGAAGGAGACAAAAAGAATGTTTGTCATGAGAAGAATGTTTGTCTCAACAAGGACAACCTCAAACACGGTCCAAGCTGGAATTTCTTCACAAAATTAGCTCAAAATTATCTCCAGCAACCAAGGAAAGGGGCGCCCCACTTGAAGTTCAAAGATTGAGATCAATTTGAAGTTAAACTGGAATTCAAATTCAAATATGATTTGAATTTCAAGTTCCAACGAATTTGAGAATTGAATTTTCAAGATGCAAGACAAGTCATCAACCACCCTTAGAGAATCAAACCACACCCCAAATTGAAGGAGGAAGAGATTAGATCATAACTCAAAATTGAATCCAAATTTGAATTCATATTCAAATTCAATTTGGATTCAATCCTCAACCAACTTTTGAATTCAACTCCAACAGCCTTCTATCCATCAAATCAGGTCTCCAACTCTCCTATTGGCTCGCCACATGATGCAAGATTACAAGGGTAGGATCCAATCTTCCACCTCCAACAACCTTCCCACTAGGGCTTAAGCACAAAGAAGTAAACTTCTCCTTGCTTCCGCTGTGTAGAAATTGCCGGCTTAAGCAATACCTTAGATTCAAGTGTGCATTTGTAGGCAAACCTTCAGTAGGCTCTCCTAGACGGTCACATCAACCCTTGGCAATCACCCTCAATTTGCTCAAGAATTTGATTCATAAAAACTAAAACTCAAATTTGATTCATAAAAATGTCGTTGATTGTACTATTGGCCAGCGGCCTTGGTGCTAAAATAAAGGCTGAAATTTTAGCCTAGAACAAACCAAAAAGAAGATAAACTCTATCCTAAAAATTTTATCAAAAGTTTAAAATAAGATAAATGGTAATTTTTCTAAAAAAAATCTATCTTAAAAATTGAATATCATCTCTCTCTATAATCAGCCGATTTTTGCCTTTCTTTGTATATTTTGGAGATCAATTTTGTGGTTGGATAATCTTGTCTCAATCTTCAAAAAGTTGATTGCAATCTTATCTTGATTGGACTTGGTATTGAATCAAAATCTCCTTCTTTTTCTCCCTTTTGGCCGTATGAATCCCTTCTTCCTCAAAAAGATTCGTCCCGAATCTTAGCGCGTATGCCATGAGAGGATAAAGCACCTGCAACGAAGGCACAAGACACATGTATGAACACTTTCATCCTAAGATGTTTAGGGTGAATGAGTAATGCAATGACAAAACATCCACTTAGCAACATGCATAGGGTGATTTTAACATGCATAAACAATAGGAAATTCTTTTTTCTTATGTGTTTAGGATGCATGAAGATATGACTTTCATAATGCATCTCAATGTACGCATGCTCACGCCGTAGAAGTGATGTTTGAAATGAAGGATTGAACAAGTGCTTCTTCCTTGTGTGTTTAGGATGCATAATCATTGAAAGGTCATATTTCTTATGCATGTAAACAACACTCAAGGGAAACACACAAATGTCATATCATGCGGCATGATTTTGTGGCAAAAGTGGCGTAATTGAGGTTTTAAGAAATATACCTTGAAGCCTTAAATCAGGTTCTGAACCATTTGAGATAAACTCTTCTTTGTCATAAAAAGCAGTTTTAAACATAGGATTGTCATATACAATGTTATATGAATGCAATTTAGGTGTTTCAATGATGAGGATCAAGGGTCTGATGAGGATCAAGGATCTCATCAATAGGTCGAGGGCCCTATGACAAGAAGGAGGGCAAGAGAACTTTGTCATCAAGTTGGAACCTTCTTGTATAAACATCTTCAAGATGAACCTAAGGTTCCATGAATTCACTTCATTGAACCCACCCTTTGACCGTTTTATGCGTGCGCGTGTGTGCTTTCTTTATTTTTGAATTTTATCTTGTTTCTGGTGATCTTTGTTTTATGTGTTTTCTTTATAGGTAAATTAGCTACATGGAAGATCCAAAATGAAATGGAGGCCCAAAAGGAACATTGTAGGCGTGTGTTGCAAAAGAAGGAGATAAAAGGAATGTTGTCTTGAAAAGAATGTTTGTCTCCACAAAGACAAATTCAAATGTGTCCAAGATGGAATTCCTTTTTCAAAATTGAACTCAAAATCATATCCAATGCAACAAAGAGGCTGGCCACTTAAAGGTACAAAGATGGATGGTCAAATTGAATTTAAATTAAAAGTTAAACTTGAATTTAAATTCAACCATGATTTGAATTCAAGTTTCAACAAATTTGAGGCTTACTTTCAAGAAGAATTCAACCATTATCTCAACCAACTTACACGCCATCTTGGAGGAAAAAGGAAGGATAGATGCCAATTCAAATTGAATCCAAGTTTGAATTCAAATTCAAACTCAATTTTGAATTCAAACTTCAACCATCTTTTGATTCAACCCCAACCATATCATCATCATCAAATCAGGTTTCAAGACACCTATTAGGCCTCTTGAACACGGCTGGAAGGAGTGAGGAAGGGGATTCAACAAACAAATTCAAAGTGCACTCAAATTCAAACTTAACTTGAATTCAAGCTTCACCAAACTTTTGAATTCAAGTTCAACCACCAAATCAGCTCCTCTAAGGCATCATTTGGACCTCATACACGGCTGGATACATTGAAGATAACATCTTGCAAGATTTTTAGATTTTAGCTAGAATTTGTTTCAGTTTTGAATTCAAACGATTTCCAATTTTCAAACATTGTTAGCTAGCTTATTTTGAAATAATTTCTACACGTCATTTGTCTATCATACAAAAAACGTCCTAGGGTTTCTAAGTGTTTTTCGTTTGCTGCATCTTGTCATTCATCATTCAAGTGTCATTCTTTTCTTTTCAATCTTGTCGTCACATTTGATTTGAGCCATTCAAACTTGAACAAATTAGGGTTTGTTGCATTTAGGTCCCATTCAGTTTTCTTTTAAACGTTACAACCATCAGCCTATAAAGCTAACTCGGTTTCAAATCATCTTGTTGCTACCGAAGCTTTCAGTTGATGATGATTGTATGCATCTTTTGATTCACATTGTGATTGATTTCATGCTTTATATCAAGTTAGTCCTACGTGTGTTTGTCTTCACAAGCCATTTTCGATATCAACAAAACCCTAAATCCACCCAATACCCATGGCCCAACCAACACCCACCCAAACCCGGCCCTAAAACTCACCAACAAGATTCCAAACTACCTTATTTACACTCTTAACAAAAAGCCCCGACCCAATTTTGCCAAACAAAATCAGGATCAAAAGTTCCCAACTCATTCGAAAAACCTTAACCCTAGAATTTGAATTTTAGTTCAATTCTGTCCTACACCCATCCTACACCCATCCATTATCCAAATTGGCCACACAAAACCTCAATTACCAACCCAAACAGCCATATACACCGTACAGTCAATTCCTAAAACCCCAAATTCTGCAAATACCCAAAAACGTCCAAAAACCCTAAATTGAAAACCCTAACACTAATCCCAATTCTGCCCAACCTCAATTTCCCTCATTTTCCAAGGTTATTTTGTTGCAAATATAGGTTGCAAGCTGCAATTTAAAGTCATTGCACTATTCTGCCCAAAAACAAAAGTTCTAAGTACAAAACACATGAAATTCCAATTCGGCCCCTAGTCAAAAAGAAGAAGAATCTGAACCTTGCTCACATCAAAATAGCAAGGAAGGGAAGAAAAACAAAAGAACAAGAGAAAAGAAAAAGGGCAAAACGTTTGTGCATTACTTGAAATTTTTTTTGTTTGGTGCACTTTCAAAACCTTGGATACCGTATTTCGTTTTTCCTACACACAACCGTCCTCCCACATCTCATTCTGCTTATCCTGCTCTTCTTGAACCAATCACACACTTGGATGCTCGATTATTGCATGACTTGAACCATTTTGTGGATAGTAAGTGGATAAAATCAAAATTAACTAAAGATTGCCCACGACAACCCTTAGTTCCTCTTTAGTTTAGCCTTATACATCAATTTTGGTTGCTTATTTTCTTTGAATCTTAGTAGAAAGTTCAAGTTTGTTTCCATTTCACTTGATTCTATTTGGTGCAACTTGAAGCAAAAGGGAGAAACAAGTGTGGACCATTGTGATTCGGAGAGACATTGGCAAAACACTTTCTTAATTGATTGCTTTGAATCTTATTAACTTCAGGTTATCCAAGAAGCAAAGTGGTAAGAGAGTGGAAAGAAGAGAAAGAGGAGTGTTCATATTTCGTTTTTACTAATCACTTAAAGTTTGCTTATCTTTGTGTTAGTTTGGTTCTTTCCTTTTTCATTTTGTTTTCGTTTAAATTCCTTAGGTAAAATGGAGAGCAGCACTCGTTACGCTTCTAGCAAATCAAAGGAAGCTAAGACTTTGGACAACACACAACAACAAATGCTGGAGATGCTCAAGAAACTCATGCATGACAATGAGGTAATCAAACATTGATTGGAGGATGTTGAACGGAGCTACAAAACGAGTGACAGCCAAGGCACAAGCAGGGCCGTTCCCCTACAACAACCTAGGCGTCATCCCCCAGAAGAAGTTGAGGACGACAACCTTAGACTACCATACATCGAGCCAAGAAGGTTTGTTTCTCCAACGCAACCAAGAAGGTACGCTCCAAGAAGGTACAATGATGATTACATTCCATTTGAACATGATGAGTATGACTTTGATGACCACCCTCCCCATGGTTACCAAAGACGCCAAAATCCCCTTTTTCCACAAGATGACGATTTTCTCAAGACAAATAAATATTCCCACGTTTTATGGTAAAAATAATGAGGAAGAATATTTTGAATGGGAAACAAAAGTGGATCTAATCTTTTCTTGTACCAACTACAGTGAATTACAAAAAGTGAGGTACGCTTCTATTGAGTTTTCTGGTTATGCACTAAATTGGTGGACAAATTTGTGTCGAAATAGGACTAAGACAAGACAACCTCTAATTGCCACTTGGGAATAAATGAAATTTGAAATGAGTCAACGTTTTATCCCAAACAATTTTTAGTGTTCTATTTTCACAAGTTTGCAAAACTTACGACAAGTTTCCAAAAGTGTAGACGAGTATTACAAAGAGTTAGAAATTTCGTTGGAAAGGTCTAACTTTCAGGAACCCGAAGAAGCCACCAAGCCTCGTTTCTTACATGGTCTAAACAGGGAGATTGCACAAAGGGTTGAGCTTCAACCTTACCTCGACCTCACAACCATGGTCCATATGGCTGAGAAGATTGAACACCAACTAAAGGCACGTAGTTCCTCCAATTTCAATACCACTTATCATACTAATCAGTCTTCATCAAGGTTTTCCAGCAAGCCTTCAGGAACAGGAAGCTCACGGCCTACAAGAGGCCACACACGTGACCAAGGTGCGTCACAAAGGATGGACAACCGTGTGCAGGGCACACAAAAACGAGATGAAAGTGTCCAACAAAAAGCTCCCACAGGAAATTCTTCTGATCTCTCAAACAAGTTTAGAGACATTAAATGCTATAAATGTCAAGGACGTGGTCACATAGTAAAAGAATGTCCTAATGCAAAAGAATCATGTTAATTGAGAAAACCAATGAATATGTGTCTGAGTCAAAGCATGAAAACGAATCTGAGCATGATAATGAAATTGAACCTGAAGAGGATCTAGGCACATTAGATGATTTTGATAATAAGGAATTTCTTGTTGTATGTAGAGCTTTGAATGCATGTCCGAAATTAGATGATCACGAACAACGTAGAAAAAACATTTTTCATATTCATTGCATGATAAATGGTAAAGTATGCACCATGATCATTGATTCCTGGTCTTGTGTGAATGTGGCTAGCATCGAATTGGTAAGAAAACTGAATTTGCCGATGACTAATCATCCACATCTTTACAAGCTTGCATGGTTAAATGATTGCGGTGAAGTTAGCGTAAGTAAACAAGTTTTGATTTCTCTTAGCATTGGTAGTTACAAAGATGATGTTTTATGTGATGTTGCACCAATGCATGCTAGTCATATCTTACTTTGTAGGCCATGGCAATTTGATCGACATGTGACATATGATGGATATTTGAATCGTTATTCTTTCAAGTTGAATGGCAAACTTTACAAATTGCATGCACTTCCACCACACAAAGTCAACGAGGATCAACAACGCATATCTAAGTCTAGAGCCGACCCTAAGGAAAAAAAAGCTGAGAGAAAATTCGTGGAATGCATGAAAAGTGAACAAAAAACAAGAGAGCAAGAGAAAAGAGGTAGTACCCATAGGAGTCACCGAGTCCAGAAAGAAGTGTAGGTATTTTGAAAAGAAAAGAGAGGTCACACGAGCCCTTTATAGCAACCAAACCGTCCTCATTCTTTTCCTAAGGCGTGTCACCTTTCCATAGAAGAACTCCCACCAAACTTACCTACCTCAGTTGCGTCCCTTATCCAAGAGTAAAAAGTTCTATTTCCCACCGAGCCCCCATCGATTTACCACCTATTAGAGGAATAGAACACCAAATTGATTTTGTCCCAGGAGCCATTTTACCAAATCGACCCGCCTATCGAGCCAACCCGGAAGAAACCAAAGAAATCCAAAGGCAAGTAGAGGAGCTCCTAGCAAGTGGACAAGTCTGAGAGAGCCTAAGCCCATCAGCCGTTCCTGTCATTTTAGTACCCAAAAAGGATGGAACTTGGAGAATGTGTACTGATTGCCGTGCCATAAACAAAATTACTGTCAAGTACAGGTACCCCATAACTAGGCTGGATGATATGTTGAATATGTTGCACGGATCTAAATTCTTCACCAAAATCGACCTTAAACAGGGGTACATCCAAGTACGAATTAGAGAAGGGGACGAATGGAAGACTGCATTCAAAACCAAGTTTGGGCTCTATGAATGGTTAGTTTTGCCCTTCGGGCTCACCAACAATCCTAGCACTTTTATGAGGCTAATGAATGAAGTCTTACGAGCGTTCATAGGACGAGTTGTTGTTGTCTATTTTGATGATATCCTAATCTATTCCCAAACCATAGAAGATCACCTTGACCATATTAGGGCCGTTTTTTAGAAGCTTAAGCAAGTTTAACTTTACGCCAACATTAAGAAGTGCTCTCTTTGTTTGGAACGAGTAGTCTTCCTAGGGCTTGTCATTTCGGCTGAGGGAGTAGAAATGGATGAGGAAAAGGTTAGGTCAATTGTGGAGTGGCCTGTACCTAAGAATGCAGGGGAAGTTTGCAGTTTCCATGGACTTTCAAGGTTTTATAGACGATTTGTCAAAGATTTTTCTTCCATAGCTGCACCCCTAAATGAAATTGTGAAAAAAGATGTGTCCTTTAGGTGGGAAGAGCCACAACAACAGGCATTTGATGAGCTTAAACGTAGGCTAACCACTGCACCCATACTTAGGTTACCAAATTTTGACGAGACTTTTGAGATCGAGTGTGATACAAGTGGAGTGGGTATAGGCGCAGTTTTGACCCAAGGTAAGAAACCCATAGCCTACTTTAGTGAGAAGTTGAAAGGTGCTGCATTGAATTACTCTACCTATGATAAGGAACTTTATGCCCTCGTGAGATCCCTACAAACTTGGCAACACCTATCTTCAAC
The DNA here is from genome assembly GCA_036186865.1 of Eustoma russellianum. Lineage (NCBI taxonomy): Eukaryota > Viridiplantae > Streptophyta > Magnoliopsida > Gentianales > Gentianaceae > Eustoma > Eustoma russellianum. Next base: position 12,191,067 of record AP025069.1, on the reverse strand, counting down.
CTAAAGAGTTTGTGATCCACACTGACCACGAAAGCATTAAGTATCTTAAAGGGCAGGGAAAGTTGAACAAGAGACATGCGAAATGGGTAGAGTACATAGAACAATTCCCTTATGTGATTAAGTACAAACAAGGAAAGGACAATATAGTTGCTGATGCCCTCCCTAGGAGATACACGTTAGTGACTACATTATCCTCACGATTCTTAGGATTCGAATCACTTAAGGAATTGTACCCAAATGACTATGATTTCGGCACCATTTTCGAGGCATGTAAAGAGGCACCATTTGGGAAATTCTACATACATGAGGGATATCTTTTCAAAGAATATAAGTTGTGTGTTCCCCAATCATCCCTACGCAAAGCATTAACTAGAGAAGCCCATGGGGGAGGGTTAATAGGTCATTTCGGAGTGTTTAAAACCCTTGAAACTCTTAAGGAACATTTCTATTGGCCCCACATGCGCGTAGACGTCGAGAGGTTATGTGGTAGTTGCATCACTTGCAAACAAGCCAAATCCAAGTCCCAACCACATGGCCTTTACACGCCTTTACCCATCCCTGATTCCCCTTGGATTGACATCTCCATGGACTTTGTTTTCGCACTTCCTAGGTCTCGAGGAGGGCGCGATAGCATTTATGTTGTGGTTGATCGATTTTCAAAGATAGCACACTTCATTGCATGTAGGAAAGTTGATGACGCCACACATATTGCTGATTTGTTCTTTACAGAAATTGTGAGATTACATGGCATGCCACGTACAATTGTAAGTGATAAAGATACGAAATTTCCTAGTCATTTTTGGCGTGTTTTGTGGGCTAAACTTGGTACTCAATTGTTTTCTACCACTGCTCACCGACAAACAGATGGACAAACTGACGTTGTTAATCGTACTCTTTCTCAACTTTTGCGTGCTATTTTGCAAAAACATCTTAAAAATTGGGAAGATTGTTTACCATATATCGAATTTGGATACAATAGGAGTGTCCATCACGGTACCTTGCATAGTCCATTTCAAATCGTGTATGGTTTTAACCCCTTGTCTCCCCTTGATTAGCTCCCTATTCCCGTGCATGAACGTTCAAGTCTTGATGGTAAACAAAAAGCAGAAAAGATAAAGAAACTGCATGAACACGTTAAAACAAAACTTGAAAAGAAAAACAAAGCTTATGAACGACGAGCTAACAAACATCGAAAACGAGTTGTGTTTAAACCTGGTGATTTAGTGTGGTTACATTTGCACAAAGAAAGATTTCCCAATGAGTGAAAGTCAAAACTGTTACCTAGAGGAGATGGACCTTTCAAAGTTTCGAAACGCATAAGTGACAATGCATACATCCTTGATCTTCCTGAAAGGTATGGTTCTATTTCGCCTACTTTTAATGTTGTTGACCTCACCCCTTTCACTGATGACCTTTTGATTCGAGGACGAATCCGCTTGAGGAGGGGGGATTGATAAGGATCAAGGGTCTGATGAGGATCAAGGATCCCATCAAGAGGTCAATGGCCCTATGACAAGAAGGAGGATAAGAGAACTTTGTCATCAAGTTGGAACCTTCTTGTATAAACATGTTCAAGATGAAGCTAAGGTTCCATGGGTTTACTTTATTGAACCCACCCTTTGACCGTTTTATGCGTGCGCGTGTGTGCTTAATTTATTTTTGAATTTTATCTTGTTTCTTGTGAGCTTTGTTTTATGTGTTTTCTTTATAGGTAAATTAGGTACACGGAAAATCCAAAATGAAATGGAGGCCCAAAAGGAACATTGTAGGCATGTGTTGCAAAAGAAGGAGACAAAAGGAATGTTGTCTTGAAAAGAATGTTTGTCTCCACAAAGACAAATTCAAATGTGTCCAAGATGGAATTCCTTTTTCAAAATTGAACTCAAAATCATATCCAATGCAACAAAGAGGCCGGCCACTTAAACGTGCAAAGATGGATCATCAAATTGAATTTAAATTCAAAGTTAAACTTGAATTTAAATTCAACCATGATTTGAATTAAAGTTTCAACCAATTTGAGGCTTACATTTCAAGAAGAATTCAGCCATTATCTCAACCAACTTACACACCATCTTGGAGGAAAAAGGAAGGATAAATGCCAATTCAAATTGAATCCAAGTTTGAATTCAAATTCAAACTCAATTTTGAATTCAAACTTCAACCATCTTTTGATTCAACCCCAACTATATTATCATCATCAAATCAGGTTTCAAGACACCTCTTAGGCCTCTTGAACACGGCTGGAAGGAGGGAGGAAGGGGATTCAACAAACAAATTCAAAGTGCACTCAAATTCAAACTTAACTTGAATTCAAACTTCACCAAACTTTTGAATTCAAGTTCAAGCACCAAATCAGCTCCTCTAAGGCATCATTTGGACCTCATACACGGCTGGATACATTGAAGATAACATCTTGCAAGATTTTCAAATTTTAGCTAGAATTTGTTTTAGTTTTGAATTCAAACGATTTCCAATTTTCAAACATTGTTAGCTAGCTTATTTTGAAATAATTTCTAGTCATCTTAAGGTTGATAGGACGAGATTTTCAGCCTATAAATAGGACCTTTGGGGCGCATGGAATGAACAACTTTTGATGAATTAAATTTCTTGATATTTCCTTCACTTATTGTGAGACTTTATTTTCTTGGTTTTATATTAAAAACCTAAGTTAAGATCCTTCAAAGTTGAGCATTTTGAAGGTGTTGCCATTGTTTAAAGGTTCCATCCAGGAGGGCCGTATTGGTTTGCCTGATCAACGACCATCTTGAAGTGTTGGTCTTGCTCATTGCTCCACACGTTTTTTTATCACTTAGAAAGCAAGTGGAAGTCATCTTCCTTGTGCCTAATCTTTGTGAAGGACGTTTGGAAGGTGGAATTGTTGGAGGCCACGCATTGCACGCATCATTCAAATAACGTGGAATCATGTTTATCACATTCAAATAAGGAATTGCTGAAAACATGACATTAACTCTTTTCTAAGTTATCATGATTAAGTGTACTATCAAACTCACTTGAAAGCTCACTCAAGTCATCACTCAAATGATCATGTATGGCATATAGATCAATATACAATGAATCATAGAAACATGACAATTCATGAGATAAATCAGCTTGTATGTTATCTGCTTCATGCTTAACATTATCAATGCATTGTAGCTCATCACAAAAAGCAGGAGTAATAACATCTAAATCATGTAAATCAGAATTGATTACATGCAAATCAAGCTCAACTACTTCATTATTGTCATTAACGTTCAGTTCATTAGAAGTAGGGTTAGATTCATGAAAATTAGGTACATTGAAGTTCCAAGCCAAATGGAGGTCCACAAAGGGTTTAAAAGCGTGTGTACCAAAGAAAGGAGACAAAAGGAATGTTTGCCTTGAGAAGAATGTTTGTCTCCACAAAGACAAGTTCAAATGTGATCCATGATGGAATTCCTTTTTTTCAAAATAAGCTCAAAATATCTCCAAGAATCAACAAAGGGGGGTGGCCAAAGCAAAGTCAAAATGAAGATCAAAACTGAATTTAAATTTGAAGTCAAATTCAAGCCTGGTTTGAATTTCAAGTTCCAACTAATTTGAGTTTGAAATTCAAGATACAAGACAAGTCATCCACCATCTCTTAAACTCAAATCACACTCCAACTTGATGGAGAAAGGGGATAAGATCACTAGTCAAAATTGAATCCAAGTTTGAATTCAATTTCAAACTCAATTTGAATTCAAACTTCAAACAACTTTTGAATTCAACTTCAACAACTCTCTCAACATTAAATCAGATTTCCAACACCCTAATGAGCTATCAAACACGCCTAGAAGAGATGAAGAAGAAAGATCAACAAACCAATTTAAATTCAAACTCTATTTGGATTCAAACTTCAACCAACCTTTAAATTCATCTCCAACCACTTTATCATCATCAAGTCAGGTCTCAAACACCTCCAATGACTCTCATACACGGCTGCATAGTAGAAGATGGCAATCTACAAGCATTTCAAATTTTAGCTAGGATTTGTTTCAGTTTTGAACATTTGTTAGGTAGTTTATTTGAGATGATATTTGATCACCTGAAGGCTTAAAAATCGATGGATATAGCCTATAAATAAGGCCCTTGGCCGTTTGATGAAAGATAGAACATTCATGAAATAAATTTGATCTTTTCTCCATATCTTGTGAGAGTTTGTTTTCTTGTTTTTGCATTAAAAACCTAGGTTAATATCCTTCAAAGTTGAGCATTTTGAAGGTGTTTCCATTGCTCTATGGTGTCCTCTAGGAGGGCAATACGGTTTGCCTGATCAACGACCATCTTAAAGTCTTGGTTATTGCTCGTTTGAACCAATCGTTTGCATAACTAAGGAAGCAAGGGGAAGTCCTCTTCCTTGTGTCCAAACCTTAGTGAAGGACGTTTAGAGGTGGAAAATCTAATAGCCTACGGTTTGCACGCATCACTTCATATGCTTGGGATGGATATTGTTTGAGAGGGTTTAAGACTTGCTCAATCAAGTTGAAGTCATTTGCTGAAGAGTTCATCTACTCAGCTGAAATCTGGACATTATGGAGTGCTTGGTGTTCCATGAATGCTCTGCACCTTCCTCCTTGGTTCTAGCTGGTTTATTGAGTTGAAGAAAGGTTCTACAATAGCTGAGTGTTTGTGCATTCTGATTGGCTCACAATTTGGCAAATACTACAGACTATACAAAACAGAACCAATCGGGACAGTTGATTTTGTTTTGCCCAAATGACTATCTTATCCTTCGAATCAAATGACCATCATATCCTTCGAATTAGATTTTGCAATACAAATCAAAGTTGCAGATCTTTTCCAGAATTTGAATGTCGGTGCCGGTTTGACGTCATTTGGAGCTTGGAAGAGTCAGTTGTGGTTGTTGGAATTTGGACTTGCTTTGAATGTGGACCTTTGGAAGTAGGTGAGTAAGCAGTCTGCTTCTTGAAGACGTTTGTTGAGCTATGTACAGGCCTCTACTGGAAAAGTGATACATTACAAAGTTGTAGATAAACTTCTTATCTTTTACCTCCAATGAGAATTAGGTCAATTGGACTTGTTGTCGAAGAGATACGGCCAAAATACCAACCGGGTGTCAAGCTGCCTACTTCACTGTTCAGTTTCAACTTTGTGTTTGACCTTGGATCCGTTTGATTCTTGCATCCTTGAGTCTAAATAAGTTCAAACTCACACAAAACAATACATGAAACATATACAACATGTCCTAGGGTTTGTTAGACTATGAGAGATATAAACCTGTCGTTATGAAGGATCAAATAACCCTTAAACGTTCATACATGTGCTATATGTCCTGGAGACCTAACAAGTGCAATGGTTGACATGCTTGACATGTTGTTGATGCTTCATAGGAGTGCATCATTCTTATGAGTAGGGGATAGGATATAAGAGATATAAACCTATAGATATGAATGATCAAATGACCCTTAAATGTTCATACAAGTGCTATATGTCCTAGAGACCTAACAAGTGCAATGTTTGGCATGCTTGACATGTTGATGCCTCATGGGAGTGCATCGTTCCCTTCCCCTTCAAAATGATTCGTCCTCGAATCTAAAGATGAGTAGGGGATAAGATACAAGGATGTACACATATAATCAACTCCACCTGGATCAAAGATTAATCTAAAAAAATAGTAGGGTGAAACCTGGGAGCACCCTTATCTTTTCACACAAAAGGAATAATGATTGAACACGTTTCCTAATGTGTTTAGGATGCACCAAAAGAAAAAGTTTAAACATTATGCACCACAAACACCCAAATAAGTAAAGTAACATCCAAATGATATATTGCACCATGTTTATATCATTGTTATATGACAATTGTTCAAGTGCAATATTTAGACTAAATGTAATGAATGAGATGTCAGGTTCTTAGTTATATTCAACAAGATTAAGGCTAGCAGGTCCTTCATCTAAGGTGAATATGTTGAGCAATTCATCAACTAGATCCTCTAATTATTTATGTTCAAATGTAGCTGAACTTGTTTCAAAGAGCGTATGATCAAGTTCTACGTCAAGTAGACTATCAATTCATCCAACAGTTCATTGTATGAATCTAGTTCACTCTCATTCTGATGCTTAACATTGACGTCCAAGTTAAGCATACTTACATAACTGTCTTCAACAAATAGTTACGGATGCAATTCACTTTCTAACCCAAATGTAAGCATCTCAGGGGTATGCAAATCATGCACAGGGATTTCATTTATATGCATGTCAGGGTTTAAAACAATTTCAGACAAAGTGTTATCAAGTTCAAAATCACTTTAGGGGCGTTAACACTTTGTAAACCACCAACTTTGATCTCAAGTGAAGTATCTTTTTCCAATTCAAATATTTCATATAGTTGAACATGCATATCATGTAAAGGAGTTTAATTTGATCCATATGAGGGGTCAATTCAAGTTCTCACAAACCATTACTTTCAAACACGTTGGGTTGCAAAACCTTTGTTGTTTCAGAACCCCTTTTCATTGCATGCAACAAATCATTAAGTCTAAGTATTTCCATTTCAAAAGTATTCATGTTCACCATCAAATTCCTTATCTTATCCGAATCAGTTTGATCGTTTGGTCTGTCATTTTGCAAATTACATTAGTTCTGCTCATGCCCAAAGCTTTGATTGAAACGTGACATGGTTAGGTTCCATTCAATAACCTTTGCTTTTTCAAACATGTCATCGAGTGATAAAAATGATTCTTCTAACATGCAATTGGCAATTTTTATTTAAACCATCTATGAACCTAATCATTCTTAGTTTCTCATGTTCATTAACGTTAGCATAATACAAATCATTTAGCATTTCATTATGGTATGCTATAACATCTTTAGCACGTTGAGGAATGGTTTGATACCTTGGAGTTTTACACTCCCAATATCTCACCCAAAGATCATTCGTATGTCCAAAGGAGTCCATACGTAGGTTGAGTTCATCATAGTCATTTCTATGACATTCAACTCCCCAAATGGTTCCAAGCATCATGTTTCATCAAACAATCAACCAAAGAAGTAAAAATTATGGCGTACCACGTTAGATCACAAGCAAGTAAAATCAAACTATAACTCCAACAAAACATAAATTTCTAATTTAATTTGACAATTGAATAAACAACAATCTTGGACTATCTAAGATTCAAAGAAATATATAAGTCAAGTGATATTTTTAGGCTGAATCAAGAAACTAAAGGATTTTTCAATACAATCCTTTAACTTACTTTCAACTTTTATGCACATTCAACTGTAAATAAATTGAAAAGACAGTACATACACACAAGTGTTCAACAAGGGTTTGTTCCAGGAACCTTTCAATAACAGTCAACACTTTTGATTGTAGGTATCTTTTGTTTCCGCAATTTTGGTATATCCCCTTTTGTGAATTTGGATTTCTGTACAAGGCTATATCTCACTTTGTTGTGCAATCACTCGTACATCTTGCCTCTTGCTTTTTGATGTTAGATAGGCTTTTCTCTCAGTTTATTTCAAAAACAAGCCCTTATTGTTTTTCTTTGGCTTGGCTTTGTTTATTTTGTGAGTCTACTGCTCACGGCCTTTATGAGACATTGCTCATAGCCTTTTTAGTTTACTTGCACAAGATTTTGGTGTGTCTTTTGTGAAATGTTCCTTTAAGAACACGGAAAAACACTAATGATATGACAATTGTTTCACAATTTTAACAACCAAACATGAATGAAAGTTCAATGCAAATTTGAGGAAGTGTAAAGACAACAAGATGATAAACGAGGTCGGCAATATAACAGTGTGGGGCTGAAATTTAGACATTTGATCCTAAGTAAGAACTAAGTTCAAAAATGTCTTTAATCTATTGAAACAACCCAAAGTAAATATAAACGCAAAGCCAACGCTACAACTTGATGTTAATTCCTATTTTCTTTCAAGTTTACTTCACTTTTTCACGACTTTAAAGTCAATAAACGTTTGATTAAAAGTTCGGCCAACCTTGTAGCATTTATCTTTGTTTAATGACTTATAAATGAGTTTGAGACGGCTTTGATTAAGTTTGAGATGTTAATAAACAGTTCAAAAGACATCAAACTGAAAACAAGTTGGTAGATGTCCTCGTGGTGTGTTTCAACCTGCCACAAACGTATGCTTTTCTCTAGTTTATTATATGAACACAAGCTAAAAACATGGCATACAATCTGAACTATGTAAAGCACAAGATATATATCAGGTTCTATACTAAATGATGTTGATTTTAGGAAAAGATAAGCTAAAACATGTAGGATCTGCAAGGCACCACTAGAAGGGGGGAGGGGTTGAATAGATGGTGCAGAAGTGTGGTTTTTAAAATTTCTTTAATCTTGAACAATTCAAGTTCTGAAAACAGATTCTGTTTACAGGACCAGTTTTAAAACGTTTTTAAAACCACGTTAGAGGTCTTCAAAAATTATGAAATTTTGAGAGAACTTAGCCTCAGATGTTATAAGGGTTCCCTAAAATTTTCAAATTAAAATTCAACCTTTAACCCCTTCAAAAACCGTTGATACTCAGATTGTGCAAATCTGCCAAAACGGAAGATGGTTTTGAAAAATTAATTCCTATTTGTGTGAACGTCCAAATGCTCTGAAAATTTGACCACGAACTCCTTATATACTATATTTAAATGGGTTGAAACATTTTTGGAAAATTCTTTTGGGAAGTAGGTCAAATATAATCAAAGTCTCAACCTTTGCAAGTCTGAAAATCAGACTGCACTAGTCTCAGAAATTTTGATGTTTGATTGACTTATACTTATCCAAAAGGGTTGAAACTTGTGCCAAATTAACCCTAGAACGTGTAAGTATGTTTCTGGAAATTTTCATAATTTTTGACAATCGTTTACTATTTTTACAGATGAAAACAAAAAGGATAAACAGTGCAGTAACTGAAAAGTAAATGCAGAAAGTAAATGGCACCAAGAATTTTATACTGGTTCGGTTATAAACAACCTACTCCAGTCTTCAAGGAACACCTTCCTTGGTTCACACTAATCACACACACGCAGTACACCTTACCGCAGGGTTGATAGAGTTACACCTAACCCCAACCCTTTACAAACCTTGTATGACGAGTACAATTCACACGAACACCACCACCTTGCTAGAATGAAGATTGATCACACCTTGATCAATCTTTTACAAAGATGTATGAATGGTGGTTTATCTCAAGCCTATTCAAGATAGAATGATATGAAAACAATAGGCTTTTACAAGAAGAAAGAAAGAAGATGTAGGAGAAGAAGAGCTAGGCTTTTTGATCTCTTTGAATTGCAATCTTGTTGTTGTTTTGTTTGCTCTCTTCTTTTCCTTTTTAATGCTGCAGGCCGTCCCCCCTTAGTTGACTCCCCCTCTTGAAAATTATCTTTTAAGTCCTTGAGAGAGTGTAAGACATCATTGTGACAAGGCCTTGCTTACTTGGCATCTTCTTATTGGATGATCATTTAGTCTTCGCTTACTTGACACCTCCTTATTGGTTCAACATTGTCATCATGATGACATGGAAAAAAATCTGAGATATACACTTTAACATGTGCCAAAAATCAATCATAAAATCATTCCATAAATCAAGAGATACATCATAAATTGCAAGACAAAGAAAGTCTTCCAAATCCATGCTTAAAATTTCGGCCATAACATTCTTGCCATGCTGAATTTTCCGCATGTGCATCATGGGGATAAAGTTCAAATCATTACCATTTTTCTTTGAATTTTCATCATAAAAATGAATCACCAATTGATGGTAAGTATTGCTACCAATTACGAAATGAACTTGGACATGTTTTGGCACTTAAATTCGGCCATCAAGATTGTACACATGCTGAAAAATTTTCAGCATGTGTGATATGTAAAATATCACCATTTATTTATTTAAATTATACTCAAAACCTTTCCATTTCTTCTTCCAATCAATCACACAATTTAAGATGACAAAATATGTCTCATTAACATGCAAATTTCGGCCAGCCTTGTGTGTAGTATGCTGAAATTTTCAGCATGTGACATAAGAGAGATATACCTTGAATTCTTACCATTTGTAGCTTCTCTCTTCAATTTACCAACATTGTAAGATTGATCCTTGACCAATCAAGATGCCAACAAAGCTCCACATGTGCTCCAAATCAGCTGTAGGGGCGTTAGATGATATGTATACATGTGCTGAAATTTATTTTTGCTAACTTTGTAAAATAGTGCACATTTAATAATACACATATGTAATATTCCAATCAGCCCTTAATTTAATTTTCTAGAACACTTTAAGATGTATATCATATGTAAAAAGTGTCTAGATACGTGTCATATGATGTACCAAAAACGTTCCATGTGTTGTGTGCGTAGAAAACCGAATTTTCGATATTTATCGATTACCCGATTTTTCTCTAATTTAAATTCCAACTTTTGCACATGTTATATATATTATGTTATACATAATATATATAATATATACTTTAAATCTCAGCACTTGGCTGGTTTAAAGTGGTACCATTAGCATGTGACAAAATTAAACTTGGAATCTTCACATTTTGGCCTTAGTGTGGAGTAATTTGTGTGTGCCAACATGGAAAGTATTTTTGGCTGATTTTTCTATCATGTGCACGAAATTTTCATCAAATTTTGATGTATAGGGGCTGGCCATTTATTTATGGCAAGTACGTGACACGTTGGCGAAGTTTCGGTATTCGCCCGATACGACAAATTTCGGTTTAGAACCTTTTATCGTGTCGTATTTGATTTGTCATCACCATATCTTATATCATATGATATAAGACCTGAATATACTCATAAATATGAGTTAAGTATAGTGGTGTGACGTTAACGTACGTACGTAACGTTGGAATACATGTGTATGTGCCCTTTAAAAAAATCTGAAAATATATGTGATATATATGTGTATATGCGTGTGCATTAAAGGATGGGGAGGAGGAGAAGACTTTCCTTCCTTAGCCTTGTTGCCTTTGTGTCTTTTCCAAATGTAGCTTCCTTTAATGAACTACTTAGTTTATCAAACTAAGTACTTCACTTAATGAACTAGTTTAGTTCATTAATGGTGGCACCTGAAAATAGTATAAACACAACAAATGTTTGCCATATGATGTAAGCTTTAATGCTTCATGGCTCGTTAGTACGGCAACATAATATATAAGCTAAATAAAGCAAGTAATGGCAAGATATCATGCTTTCATGTACACGTATATATATATTGTGCACGTTTATATATATATATATACATTTAAGTCACTTATTTTGAAATCACTCAAATCCCCTTATCTCTACAAACAAACAAGATGGAGTACGGCTAGAACAATCCTGAAATATATGTATCGTTTTGTGTTGTTTCATGATTTAACGACACACAAAACACTAAGCAACCTTCAACATAACACAACTAAACATTTTAGAAATGTATAATCAAGGTTATGATCAAAGGTGGCATGAAAAACACAAGACAAATAGATTTAAGTTTAGAATAAAAGCCAAATTCTTTACGGTTATGAAAATAGAATTGATCTGGGTACTTTTCTTGCTTTATTCTTATATGAAACTACAACTAAACCTCAAACAAATTTCAACACATCATATTTAAACATGTCAATGACGTTTACACCAAGTTTGAGCAAAAGTTGAGAAGAAAAACTCAATAAGAACAGGCTTTTTTGACTAGGGGCAGAGTGGGAATTGTATGCGTTTTGCCTCAGAATTTTCGTTTTGGGCAGAATGGTGCAATGACTTTGAATGGCTGTTTGCAACCTTTAAATGCAACAAAATAACCTTGGAAAGTGAGGGAAATTGATGTTGGAAGGAATTAAGGTTAGGTTAGGTTTTTCAATTTGGGGGTTTTTGGACGTTTTTGGGTATTTGAGGGATTTGAGTTTTGGGAACTGAACGGATGGTATATATGGGCTATTTGGCTTGGTAATTAAGGGTTTGTGTGGTCAATTCGGCTAGTAGATGGTTCTGGGAAAGAATTGAACAAAGTTCAAATTCTAGGGTTAGGGTTTTTTTTGAATGAGTTGGGAATTTTTGGCTCGGACTTTTCTTGACAAAATTGGTTTGGGGCTTATTGTTAAGAGGGTAAATAAGGTATGTTGGAATCTGTTTGGTGAGTTTTAGGGTGGGGTTTGGGTGGTTTTTTTTGCTTGGGCCGTTGGGATTGGGAATTGTTTAGGGTTTTTGTTGGAGTTGAAAATGACTTGTGAAGACAAACACACGTATGACTAGATGAATTTAAAGCATGAAATCAATCACTATGTGAATCACAAGATGCATACAATCACCACCAACTAAAAGCTTCAGTAGCAACAAGATGATTTGAAACCGAGGTAGCTTTATAGGCAATGGCGCAATTAAAGAGCTAAATGTTCCTAGTTGCAACGAACCCTACCTTGTTCAAGTTTGATTGACAAAATTCTGAATTTGATGCCAAAGATGTGTAAAAAATGTGACACTAGAATGATGACAACAAGAATCAACAAAGAACACTTGAATGATGAATAATAAAATGCAAAGACTTCAAAGTAATCTGGACGTTTTTTTTATACGTGAGAGACACAAATGAAGTGAAGAATGGGGTAGAAGATCGACTCAAGACTGGACTTGAAATGACTAGACTCAAACAAAAGAAAATGATAGAAGATGGTGGAATAGAGTAACCTGGGCTCTGATACCAATTTGATGCGTGCAAGACGTGGGCTCCAATAATTCCACCTCCCAAACATCCTTCACAAAGGGTTAGGCACAAGGAAGAAGACTTTCCCTTGCTTCCTTAGTGAGATAAACGTATGGTTCAAGCGAGCAAGAACCAACACTTCAAGATGGCTGTTGATCAGGCAAACCACAATGGCTCTCCTGGACGACACCTTTAAGGAATGGCAACATCTTCAAAATGCTCAACTTTGAAGGATCTTAACTTAGGTTTTTAATGCAAAACCATGAAAACAAAGTCTCACAAGAATAGGAGGGAGTATCAAGTATTTTATTTCATCAAAGCTTGTTCTTTTAGACGCCCCAAGGACCTTATTTATAGCCTAGAAATCGTCCCCCTTCAGCCTTTAAATGACTACAAACTAATTTAAATAAAGCTAACTAACAAATGTTTAAATTTGAAATTTGCTTGAAATTCAAAACTAAGATAATTCTAGCTAAAACTTGAAATGCTTGCAAGATGCCATCTTCTCCATGTTCAACCGTGTATGAGGATCAAATGAGGTCTTGGAGAAGCTGATTTGATGAGTAGGATGTGCTTGAACTTAAATTCAAAATTTGGGTGAAGTTTGAATTCAAGTTGAGTTTGAATTTGAGTGCACTTTGAATTGGTTGTTAGTTTATCATTTCCACATCCTTCCAGCCGTGTACCTTGAATAATGAGGCGTTGGAAATCTGATTGGATGATGATAAGGTGGATGGAATTGAATTCAAAGGGTGGTTGAAGTTTGAATTCAAATTGAGTTTTAATTTGAATTCAAATCTGGATTCAATTTGATCAAGGAACAAGGTGGTAAGAGAGAGAAAAGAAAGTTAGACGAGTGCACAAATTTCTATTTCAATTTACCCATTCAGATTATTTGTTTTGGTACATTGTTTTCTTTGTTGTTTTTTGTTTTGAAGGTTCACAATGTGGGGTACCACTGATCAAATCCTAGATTGGATGCAAAAACATTCTGATGAAACATACCACCTCTTGAAAAAATGTCATTCAATGTTTACTTACATTACAAGCTGAAGAAACTGAAAATTTTCATGAATCTAACCATACTTCTAATGAACTGAACGTTAATGACAATAATGAAGTAGTTGAGCTTGATTTGCATGTAATCAATTCTGATTTACATGATTTAGATGTTACTAATCCTGCTTTTTGTGATGAGCTACAATGCATTGATAATGTTAAGCATGAAGTAGATAACACACAAGCTGATTTATCTCATGAATTGCCATGTTTCAATGATTCATTCTATATTGATCTATATGCCATACATGATGATTTAAGTGATGGCTTGAGTGATCTTTCAAGTGAGTTTGATAGTACACTTAATCATGATAACTTAGAAAAGAGTGAATGTCATGTTTTCAACAAATCCTTATTTGAATGTGATAAACATGATTCCACGTTATTTGAATGATGCGTGCAAGGCGTGGACTCCAACAATTCCATCTTCCAAACGTCATTCACAAAGGGTTAGACACAAGGAAGAAGACTTCCCCTTGCTTCCTAAGTGATAAAAAATGTGTGGAGCAATGAGCAAGACCAACACTTTAAGATGGTCGTTGATCAGGCAAACCAATATGGTCCTCCTGGACGGCACCTTTAAGCAATGGAAACACCTTCAAAATTCTCAACTTTGAAGGATCTTAAGTTAGGTTTTTAATGCAAAACCAAGAAAACAAAGTTTCACAATAAGTGAAGGAAATATCAAGAAATTTTATTCATCAAAAGTTGTTCATTCCATGCACCCCAAAGGTCCTATTTATACGCTGAAATTCTCGTCCTATCAGCCTTAAGATGACTAGAAATTATTTCAAAATAAGCTAGCCAACAATGTTTGAAAATTTGAAATTGTTTGAATTCAAAACTAAAACAAATTCTAGCTAAAATCTGAAAATCTTGCAAGATGTTATCTTCAATGTATCCAGCCGTGTATGAGGTCCAAATGATGCCTTGGAGGAGCCGATTTGGTGCTTGAACTTGAATTCAAAAGTTTGGTGAAGTTTGAATTCAAGTTAAGTTTGAATTTGAGTGCCCTTTGAATTTGTTTGCTGAATCCCCTTCCTCACTCCTTCCAGCCGTGTTCAAGATGCCTAAGAGGTGTCTTGAAACCTGATTTGATGATGATAATATGGATGGGGTTGAATCAAAAGATGGTTGAAGTTTGAATTTAAAATTGAGTTTGAATTTGAATTCAAACTTGGATTCAATTTGAATTGGCATTTACCCTTCCTTTTTCCTCCTAGATGGCATGTAAGTTGGTTGAGATAATAGCTGAATTCTTCTTGAAACGTAAGGCTCAAATTGGTTGAAACTTGAATTCAAATCATGGTTGAATTTAAATTCAAGTTTAACTTTGAATTTAAATTCAATTTGATCACCCATCTTTGCACCTTTAAGTAGCCGGCCTCTTTGTTGGATTGGATATGATTTTGAGTTCAATTTTGAAAAAGGAATTCCATCTTGAACACATTTGAATTTGTCTTTGTGGAGGCAAACATTCTTTTCAAGACAACATTCATTTTGTTTTCTTTTGCAACACACGCCTACAATGTTCCTTTTGGGCCTCCATTTCGTTTGGGATCTTCCATGTACCTAATTTACCTACAAAGAAAACACATAAAACAAAAATCACAAGAAACAAGATAAAATTCAAAAATAAATAAAGCACACACGCACACGCATAAAACGGTCAAAGGGTGGGTTCAATAAACTGAACCCATGGAACCTTAGGTTCATCTTGAACATGTTTATACAAGAAGGTTCCAACTTGATGACAAAGTTCTCTTGCCCTCCTTGTCATAGGGCCCTTGACCTCTTGATGGGATCCTTGATCCTCATCAGACCCTTGATCCTCATCAATCTCCTCCTCCTCAAGAGGATTCGTCCTCGAATCAAAAAGGTCACCAGTGAAAGGGGTGAGGTCAACAACATTAAAAGTAGGCGAAATAGAACCATACCTTTCAGGAAGATCAAGTATGTATGCATTGTCACCTATGCATTTCAAAACTTTGAAAGGTCCATCTCCTCTAGGCAACAGTTTTGACTTTCGCTCATTGGGAAATCTTTCTTTGCTCAAATGTAACCACACTAAATCACCAGGTTTAAACACGATTTGTTTACAATGTTTGTTAGCTCGTCTTTCATAAGCTTTGTTTTTCTTTTCAAGTTGTGTTTCGTGTTCATGCAGTTTCTTTATCTTTTCCGCTTTTTGTTTACCATCAAGACTTAAACGTTCATGCACGGGAATAGGGAGCAAATCAAGGGTAGATATGGTGCCCCGCATCCCGGCCCAGCCGAAACCGGTGCACCCGCTGTACTTCACTAAGGAGAGTACCAGGCGTCGTCCCATACATGTCATAATCCATGATATAATGCATGAATTTTCGCGCTTACACGTAAGTAAGTAAGCGAAACCGTGGCAGAATTTAAAACTTCCAATTTAAAAACATCCACACGACCATTGTTAGTTTTACAACCCAGATTAAAAGTAGCGAAAGTCACAAAAGCAAATGTTTTCCATCACAAATACATCATCAATCATCGATCATAGTTGGCCAGTCATGTCTCCTAAATCTGTCCACTCCTCACTGCGCTCACGGGTAGGGAACCCTAGGTTCATCCTCAATCCACTCTACTTTATTCCGTGCAGCCTCTGGGAGGAAAAATAGAGGGTTAGTGACAATGTCACCAGCAGTTATACTATAATAATTGAGGATTAAATGGAAAGTGCGTACAATTCATAACATAACAATAAAAGGCTGTAACTCGCATCAATTCATAACATAACAAGAATCATTACTTAATGAAGTCATGCTTAGGATCTACAAGGCATATCAGCTTAGTCTAAGTATCATGTGTCACTACACAATGACTCCATAAACGTGACATGCATGCATATGTTCATGTGATGCATCATGATAAAAATGAGAATATGATATTTTCATGCTTTTCTTTCAAATCATCATCTTTGGAAAAACAATAGAGTGTTCAGATCTATCTTCCCGCATCTGAGGCGGTAACGTCTCCCCTTCGAATCTATTATTCCCGGATTCAGAATGGTAGCGTCATCACTTATCAAGTCTATTCTCTCCAGGCCCAAACAGTCATCATCAGGTCTATTCTCTCCGGGCCTGAACGGTCATATCATCAGATCACTTAACCCGGATTTGGGCGGGTTCTTACTGGCCAGGCACATACACACACGGTACCGGTGGAGAAGCGTTCTTTTAAAAACAGGATCATTTCTTTTAAAAACGCTTTTCATCTTTCTTTCGCATAAAACCAATGCCATAAATCATGTAAATGACGATGATGCAATGCATGTAGTATGCAAACTATGGCATAACGCGTTACATATACGTATATGTACGTCTCGTCGCTATGCTGGAAAATTTCCAGCTTAGTGGCGCCATATTTTAAACTAAGTGGTTTGCATGTACTCCTTCATATATGTCTTAAGTGATTGTCATGAAAGCTTTTCGGAATTACGATATCGATAGGGGAAGCATTTATTCTTTTTCAAAAAGCGGGTACAAACTGAATTCTGGAATGACCAATTTCACTATAAAATTTATTGTGACCAAACCGTAAGTCCTTTTTCGGAAATTCCAACTCTCCAGCTTAATAAACACGTTGGACTAGCATCTTACCAAAATTTAGCCCAATTGCAGTTTTCTAAGGTCCAGTTCTAAATCATGGAACACGCCACACTAATTCTGTCAGCCCAGCAAATTTCAGCCTGACCCATTTTACTAGAAAATTCATTAAAAATACACCGTAACCCATTTTTTCGAAATTCCAACTCTCACCTTTACTTCATTCATAGGGTTAGTCATACCGAAAATTAGCTAATTTTTATACTTCTAAGGTCCATTTCCAGGCTATTCAACGAGTTACTTAAATTCTGTCCACTGCAGTATTCTCAGCAGGACCAACCTCACTAGAACATTTGTTAAAATAAATCGTAGATCCTTTTAATGAAATTTCAACTCTCACATCTAATATACACCTAAAACTAGTGTCCTACCAAAAATCAACTAAATTGAAAGTTCCTAAGGTCTCTTTTCAGGGATCACAAAACAGCCCAAAATTCTGTCCTGTTCCAGTAGATTTCCTAGTTTTTCACATTTCCTTCCTAAATGACCTTAACTTGATTGTTTGTCATAAGTACTTAATTAAGCATCAACTTACTCTTTATATAGGAAATCTACAGGTTCAACATGGTACAAACATCACATGAAAATCCCTTACCAAACAGTTTGTACACCCCAATACATCATCCTTTGGCTAACATACAACATTCCTACTAAAACAACACTAGCAACGATTTGCACCCTAGTCACCAACAGCCCCTTTTTCGGTGCATGCAAGACAAAATGATGTATCCAAGTACATATTAAGCTTAACACACACAAGAGCATAACCTTGTCTCCACTTTACCACTTAAGTTGTCATTTTCATGCAAAATCACTCTTATTTCCTTCACCCTCTCTATTGTGTGCCCTTTCCATGGAAAAGAAAAGATCTTTAGCTTGTTCAACTTAGATTAACATATAATGATGCATATAATCAACAAAGATTCCATCTTTAAGAAAAGACACACACCTACACACCATTTGGACCCTAGGCCGAAAGTTTAGGCATCAAAACTTAGCACTTCACAATTAAAATTAAATCTTAAGTTTATCTAGCCATTCATGCAAACACTCTCACATTCAAGCCACAAAGAGTATAGTGTACTTGCCTTTTTGCTTACTCTTCTTGAAAGGTGTATGGAAAGTGGAAACCTTTCTCCTCTTTTATGCTTGCATCCCACGGTGGTGGAAAGAAAAGAGATAGAGGGGTTAGTTTACATTCTTAATTAAAGTATGCACTTAGTGAGGGCTAGATGGACTTACCAAAAAGAGCTTGAGTAGTATCCAAGCTTCTCTAGGCTAGAGTCCTCAAAAGCTTGAGATTCTTGAGCCTAGTGACCCTTGAAGGTCACGGTTTAGGGCAAAAGAGATGAGTGAGTTTTTAAGCTAGATAAAATGTAAGCGTTTTCCTTGAATAGTTGAGTATGCACTTACCTAATTTCTCTTGAGCTTGTATGAATCTTAAGCCTCCTTGGGTATACCCTTTGGCCGTGTGGTTTGGAGAGAAAGGAAGGGAAGAAGTTCTTCTTGCACTTGAAGTTCTTTAATGTTTAGAGAGGTTTGAAGAATTCTCAAGTGTGATCTATTGGAGGGAATTCTTCTTCTTTTGGCTATGTTTAGCCGTTGGGGAGGGGTGTAAGAGGGGTTAGAATTACTATGGTAAGGTTATGTCATACCCCGCAACTTTTGAGTCTGACATTAAATAATTAGGAAGCAACTTAAAGTATAATTGATTAATTGTATAGATTTATGAGGCATAATTGAATAAAATATAGGTGGAAAATAATCAAAAAGCTGAATTAAGGAAAATTAGGCTAAAATACCCAAAACGCCCTCCCCACTTAAATGATGGGGGAGTTACACATTAGTATAACTCCCCAAAAGAGAGGGAGGCAACGGTTAAAGGCAAAAGGGAAGAGGGGGAAACGTCTAGAGAGCAAGGAGAGAAGAAAAGGAAGAGAAAAGAGAGAGAGAAAGAAGAAATGAAGAAGAAGAAGAAGAAACAGTGGCCGATCTAGGTTCAACCCTTCCTGCGATTCTACCAAACATTCGTAAGATTACTTAGAAGAAAAGGCAAGTAATCTTTCTATACGCTTTACGCAAATTTTGATACTTTAGGCCCTATGTTCTTACAAAGAGAAAACTTGGATCACACATTGGTAGTTTTGACTTGTCTATGCTAAATGCTTTATTATATGTGTAATTGTTGTTGTTGTTGAGCAAAGTTATGTTCTTTGGGCCAATATCTGAAAATAATTATGTTGTGATCTTTGTTGTTAAATATGCCCACAAGAGTGTTATACGTGATGTGTTCATTGTCCTTGTGTAAGTTCTTAAGTTTGGTGATTACACCTTGGATGCTTTGAGTGTGTTTGCAGGGAGTGGAAGGATGAATGTTGACATTGTTGTAAGACTTGTTGGGTTGGAAGGTTTGAAGATATCTATTGAAAGTTATGGCTGATAGAAGGTTTAGGGTGGATACTAGTTTACTTGTTTAAGTATCAAAACATGTTAGTTGTGTGTCAAGCATGATGAATCCAGGAGCTAAGATGGATCTTGAAGTGTTGAACATGAAAGGGTTGAAGAAGAAAGGTGTTGGGTGGAAGTTACTGCAGAAAAACTGCAGTTTAGAACCGTCAGAACACTTCGAACAACTACATTAGGCGCTTCAAGTCACATTAGGCGCCTAATGTAGCGTTCAATGTGTCCTGAAGCATTCCCGTACAGAAAAACTGCAGTTTAGAACCGTCAGAACACTTCGAACACCTACATTTAGGCGCTTCAAGTCACATTAGGCGCCTAATGTAGCGTTCAATGTAACATTAGGCGCTTCATGTAGGCGTTCAATGTCTACGACACATCCCCGAACACTTCGAACGCCTAGTATAGGCGCTTTATGTCACTTTAGGCGCCTCATGTGGCGTTCCAAGTATACTGGAAGTCTTTTTGACCCTTTAGGCGCCCTATGTAAGTGTAGCAACTTTATACACTTCCTTTGAACATAAAATGCAAGGGTATTTGAGGTGTAATTGAGGAATAGATGGTAAGATTGACTAAGTAAGAATAAGATTGAATCCCAAGTGAATTAGTGAGACGAACGGACTTGGAAAGATACAAACAGGGAATGTTTGAGGTGCAAGACCGTATACTTGATATGTAAGAGGTGTGTGTGAGATACCTTTATTATCTTCCATTGCTCATAAATTACAAAGTGTTTTGAAAGTGTGCTAGAGTTGTAAACATTAAGTGTGAATGAGTAGGGTTAAGTATGAATTCGAAGTGGATTCGTGATACGAAAGGGCATGAAGTGGTATGAATGAGGTGTATTTGAGTAGTAAATGTCAAGTGTGAATGAGTAAAGTTAGGTATGAATCCAAAGTGAGTTAGCAATATGAAAGAGCACAAAATGGTACGAAAAGGGTGTGTTTGAAGAAGTAGTAACGAGCAAGGTTAAGTGTGAACTCGAGATGATTTCGTAATACGAAGGGACATGAAATGATACGAGCAGAATGTGATAGGGGTTTAGGACTTTGTACTTGATATGTAAAGTGTGTGTGCATGTTTACACGTTTGATATGATGTTACATGAGCATTCTGCATCATGACATGGGCACTTGCATTTGATTTGAGAATTGCTTTGCGAAAGAACATGTGTTTACAAGAAAAGTTTGAAGTTTTCGAAAGACAAGATGGCTGCTGGTTGATCGCAGGGTATAAAAGTCACGCCTGCGAAAGCAGGGTATAAAAGCGTGATCTGTGAATCAACAGCATGGTATAAAGTATTTTATGGGGCCGTAAACCTATCAGCACGGAAAATAAAGTTATTTTATGGGGCCGTGGACCTATTAGCACGGAAAATAAAGTTATTTTATGGGGCCGTGGACCTATCAGCACGGATATATGATATATGTAATGGGGCCGTGGACCTTTCAGCACGGATATATGATATATGTAATGGGGTCGTGGACCTTTCAGCACGGGGTATAAAGTTCTGTTTGCTGTGGACTGATCACCCACAGGGTATAAAGTTCTGCTACGCGAAAATATGATAAGAAGTATTTTGAAAAGTTTGTGAAATGACACGCATGACATGTTTATGAAAGAATACTTATGCATGGGTGTTGTGTGTGGTTTAAAGAAGTTCATGCATCATGTTACACGAAGCATAAGATTTGACATGTAAGAAATGTGACTAGCTTATGACTTGCTTATGTGATATGTTGTTTTAGTACATGTTTGTTCTCGTATCCGTGTATCATTTATGTGTTTTATCTGTTTGAGGAATTCTTATGAAGATGCTATTTGCGAACCCGAGCATCTTATTTTGGGCAATGACTTATACACTGATGGCTCGTCATGTGTGGTCCCGTAAGGTGTATAGACGGGTTACTTGCTGGCGATAATTTCGCTAAGAACAGATACTCTATTCCTTTTCAGGTGAGCCAGAATATGAGATGATATTTATAGAAGACGATGGCGAGTGGGCTCAATGGAATGACGGACATGGGAATAGATAGATGCTGGACTACTTTCTTTAAGTTTTGGAAACTCAATGTTATTATGTTGTTCTGGAACTTATGTTAGCTAGATGACCAAACACCTTTTATTTCCGCTGCATTTTCTGGTTGTATTATTGACGATGAAGGTTTAGATTTTATGACGTTTCCGCTGATTTATCTTACGTCATGAATGATGTACGCTTGATCTGCTTTGACGCTTCGTAGTTCTCATAGTAGGCTACGGCGGGTGCACTGGTTCCGATGACAGTGTCGGGCCGAGGCGCTACAGGTGGTATCAGAGACTAGGCTTCAGATCTATCTCGGAAACTTAGGTTCATGATCTTATAGAAAATTAAGATGTGATTTTCCCTTAAGTTTGACCCTTAGGTATAAGTGATGATTTCCTAGAGTATAAGTATGATCTGGGTTGGGTGTGTGCAAGCGCGTATATTATCTAAATTTCTATAATAATTTAAATTTCAGACCCCATTGATCTCTGAGACACAATTCTGCGATATGCCTCTCTGTAGTATTACGTGCCCGAGATAGCAAGCTTAGACAAGATAAGGGCGTCCGACAGGCTGAAATAGGGTCGGATGACAGTGTCGGGCCGGGGCGCTACAGGTGGTATCAGAGACTAGGCTTCAGATCTATCTCGGAAA
The DNA here is from genome assembly GCA_036186865.1 of Eustoma russellianum. Lineage (NCBI taxonomy): Eukaryota > Viridiplantae > Streptophyta > Magnoliopsida > Gentianales > Gentianaceae > Eustoma > Eustoma russellianum. The sequence goes on along the minus strand of AP025069.1, from coordinate 12,168,547 downwards.
CTTAGGTTCATGATCTTATAGCAAATTAAGATGTGATTTTCCCTTAAGTTTGATCCTTAGGTATAAGTGATGATTTTCTAGAGTCTAAGTATGATCTGGGTTGGGTGTGTGCGAGCGCGTATATCATTTAAATTTCTATAATAATTTAAATTGTCAGACCCCATTGATCTCTTGGATACAACTTTGTGATGCCTTTCTGAAATATTACGTGCCCAAGACAGCGATCTTAGACAAGATAAGGGCGTTCGACGGGCTAAAACAGAGTCAGGTGATAATGTCAGAGTATGCCAACCATGTCCATGCTTTGGGTAACTTCGCTCCTGCGATTATGCCTGATAATCGCTGAAAGATGACAAAGTTCGAACGAGGTTTGGACTCAAGAATTCAGTCAGCAATTGTAAACGCATGGATGAGAACATACGAGGACATGATGGATGCATGTTTTCACGTCGAGAGTGATTTCCGCAGAGTGGCGGCAGGAGATGGCCGATGCAGGATACTCTGACAAAGGTTAGAGATCAAAAGAGGAGAGTGGAGTTGGTGACAGGCCATAGGAGTTGCTGCATTGCAATAAGAGTCATGATGGGAATGTGGGAAGTTGGCAAGAGTATGTTACCAACACAGACAGGTGGGTTGTCTCATTAGAGATTTCCAGAGATGAGGAAGAATGCTCGGGAAGAGGCGACTCAGCAGCCGAGAACGAATACAGCGTCCATGTTATGACTGATGCGGATAACTAAGAAGCTATCGACGAGTATGAGGTACAATTTTAGTGAATAAGATATTGGCCAATGTACTTTGCAATAGCGGAGTGAACCACTCTTTCATGGCAAACGGATGCGTTAAGCGCCTTTATGGTTCACCGGAATAGTTAGAAACTCAGTACCATGTCCAAGCACCCAAGAACAAATTATGATTTTACAAAACACTTACTATCGATTGAAGCAAGTGTCAGGAAAGAATCATGAGATGGAAGATGTAATCTTTGAAGGGGTTTGGCGTTGCCGTTGAATCAAAGAAAGTTGAAGTTACCACCGATTGTTCTAGACCATGGATGTCATCGATGTGCGGAGTTCCTTGGGTCTAGCTAGTAATTACATGAGGTTTGTCGAGGGATTTTCGATAGTAGCAATGCCTCTCAGTCGTCATACTCAAAAGAAGTTCAAGCTTGAGTGGACGGCGTAATGTGAGAAAAGCTTCACGGAGTTTAATAAGAGATTAACCACATCTCCAGTATTGGCTCAACCCTCTGGAACTGAAGGGTTTGTGACCTATAGTGATGCGCCAAAAAAAAGGCTTAGGTATGTAAACTGTAACATAGGTTATGATTTTCCATCCAAATCAAGTTTAGTTTGATACTTCACTTGTAGGTTGTGTTTTGGTACAACACGAATGAGTTATCGCGCATGCTTCGAGATAGCTAAACATGAGGCAGCGAAGATTGTGGGAACAACTAAAGGACTACGACATGACCATTAATTACCATCCCGGAAAAGTTAATAAAGTGGTAGATGTATTAAGCAGAGAATCTAACCATGCGCGACACTCATCACTTGAGAGAGAAATAGAAGAATTTGGCTTGAATTTGGTTGACTCTATGGTTAATGTTTTCGCATTATAGACCGTCATCTCAAGTTTGATGAATTAGGTGAAAGAAGCTCAAAAGAAGAACAAGACTGTGAGTGATATTGCTTGGAAACTGAGGCATGGTCAGGTTGATGGATTTCAGACCAATGAGGACGGGCGCTTATGTTTAGAAAAAATGTGTGTATGCCTGATTTAGATGAGCTAAGGAAAGAAATATTGCAAGGGGCTCACAGCTCAAGGTTATCGATATATTCTAGTAGCACCAAAATGTACAGGGATTTATGACAATACTATTGGTGGTGTAAGATGAAGAGGCATATTGTGGAGATTTGAGGGATGTCTGGTGCGTCAGTAAGTGGAGATAAACACCAACGACCTGGTGGATTATCGATGCTGTCGGAGATTCCAAAGTAGAAATGTGAATGTGTCACAATGGACTTTGTGACTGGTTTACCGAGAACAATAAGTGGATATAACATGATTTTGGTGATTGTGGTTCGGTTGACCAAGTCTACACATATTCTACCTGTCTCGAGGGAAGCATCTCTCGATAAGTTGGTAAATTTGGATATGGTCAACATTTGTCAGCCTGCATGGTGTTCTCATGAGCATAACGCCTAACCGAGACCAATGGTTTACTGCCAAGCTCTGGATAATATTTTAGAGAGCCATGGGGACGGAATTAAGGTTAAGTACAGTGTATCATCTCCGAACCAATAGACAATCTGAGCGGACTATTCAGACCCTAGAAGACATGTTAGGGACTTGTGTCCTATACTTCAAAGGAAGTTGGGATGGAATGATTAAATTAATGGAGTTCTCGTATAATAGAAGTCACCACCATGCAAGTGACGTGGCTCTTTTCGAAGAGTTGTATAGAGGGAAGTGTAGGTCCCTCGTTTATTAGATGAAGTTGGTGCGAGGACCCTCACAGGATCTGAGTTACTTGAGAAGACGTTAGAAAATGTGAAAATCATTCAAGATAGACTTAAGACGGCTCAGGACCGCAGCAGACATTGGACGGATGCCAGGCGACGGCCTTTGGAGTTAATGTAGGTGAAAAAGGTCTATTTAAGAGTATCGCCTACAAAGGGTGCTATGAGATTCAGAATCAGAGGCAAACTAAGCCCCGCTTTATGGGTCGTTACGAGATACTTGAGAAGCTGGGAGCTTTGACATATAGGTTGGCATTAACTCCAATATAAGTGCAAGTTCATAACGACTTTCACGTATCACAGTTAAGGAAGCACGTGACATGTCCAAGCCACGTGCTCGAAGCGCAACCTTTGAAACTCAAAAGTGATGTTATTTATAAAAAGGCACCGGTGAGGATAGTAGACCGGAAGGAACATGTGTTGAGGAAGCAGGAGATCCCTTATATGAATGTCGGGTGGAGCAAACACACGGAACATGAGGCCACTTAGGAATTCGAAGAACAAATGCGAGGGAGGTATCCTCAACTTCGTAACTACGTTACGCAAGTTTCGAGGACGAAACTTTTTGTAAGGGGGGTGGAATGTCATACCCCGCAACTTTTGGGTCCGACATTAAATAATTAGGAAGCCACTTAAAGTATAATTGATTAATTGTATAGATTTATGAGGCATAATTGAATAAAATATAGGTGGAAAATAATCAAAAAGCTGAATTAAGAAAAATTAGGCTAAAATACCCAAAACGCCCTCCCTACTTTAATGATGAGGGAGTTACACATTAGTATAACTCCCCAAAAGAGAGGGAGGCAACGGTTAAAGGCAAAAGGGAAGAGGGGGAAACGTCTAGAGAGCAAGGAGAGAAGAAAAGGAAGAGAAAAGAGAGAGAGAAAGAAGAAATGAAGAAGAAGAAGAAGAAACAGTGGCCGATCTAGGTTCAACCCTTCCTGCGATTCTACCAAACATTCGTAAGATTACTTAGAAGCAAAGGCAAGTAATCTTTCTATACGCTTTACGCAAATTTTGATACTTTAGGCCCTATGTTCTTACAAAGAGAAAACTTGGATCACACATTGGTAGTTTTGACTTGTCTATGCTAAATGCTTTATTATATGTGTAATTGTTGTTGTTGTTGAGCAAAGTTATGTTCTTTGGGCCAATATCTGAAAATAATTATGTTGTGATCTTTGTTGTTAAATATGCCCACAAGAGTGTTATACGTGATGTGTTCATTGTCCTTGTGTAAGTTCTTAAGTTTGGTGATTACACCTTGGATGCTTTGAGTGTGTTTGCAGGGAGTGGAAGGATGAATGTTGACATTGTTGTAAGACTTGTTAGGTTGGAAGGTTTGAAGATATCTATTGAAAGTTATGGCTGATAGAAGGTTTAGGGTGGATACTAGTTTACTTGTTTAAGTATCAAAACATGTTAGTTGTGTGTCAAGCATGATGAATCCAGGAGCTAAGATGGATCTTGAAGTGTTGAACATGAAAGGGTTGAAGAAGAAAGGTGTTGGGTGGAAGTTACTGCAGAAAAACTGCAGTTTAGAACCGTCAGAACACTTCGAACACCTACATTAGGCGCTTCAAGTCACATTAGGCGCCTAATGTAGCGTTCAATGTGTCCTGAAGCATTCCCGTACAGAAAAACTGCAGTTTAGAACCGTCAGAACACTTCGAACACCTACATTAGGCGCTTCAAGTCACATTAGGCGCCTAATGTAGCGTTCAATGTCACATTAGGCGCTTCATGTAGGCGTTCAATGTCTACGACACATCCCCGAACACTTCGAACGCCAAGTATAGGCGCTTTATGTCACTTTAGGCGCCTCATGTGGCGTTCCAAGTATACTGGAAGTCTTTTTGACCCTTTAGGCGCCCTATGTAAGTGTAGCAACTTTATACACTTCCTTTGAACATAAAATGCAAGGGTATTTGAGGTGTAATTGAGGAATAGATGGTAAGATTGACTAAGTAAGAATAAGATTGAATCCCAAGTGAATTAGTGAGATGAACGGACTTGGAAAGATACAAACAGGGAATGTTTGAGGTGCAAGACCGTATACTTGATATGTAAGAGGTGTGTGTGAGATACCTTTATTATCTTCCATTGCTCATAAATTACAAAGTGTTTTGAAAGTGTGCTAGAGTTGTAAACATTAAGTGTGAATGAGTAGGGTTAAGTATGAATTCGAAGTGGATTCGTGATACGAAAGGGCATGAAGTGGTATGAATGAGGTGTATTTGAGTAGTAAATGTCAAGTGTCAATGAGTAAAGTTAGGTATGAATCCAAAGTGAGTTAGCAATATGAAAGAGCACAAAATGGTACGAAAATGGTGTGTTTGAAGAAGTAGGAACGAGCAAGGTTAAGTGTGAACTCGAGATGATTTCGTAATACGAAGGGACATGAAATGATACAAGCAGAATGTGATAGGGGTTCAGGACTTTGTACTTGATATGTAAAGTGTGTGTGCATGTTTACACGTTTGATAAGATGTTACATGAGCATTCTGCATCATGACATGGGCACTTGCATTTGATTTGAGAATTGCTTTGCGAAAGAACATGTGTTTACAAGAAAAGTTTGAAGTTTTCGAAAGACAAGATGGCTGCTTGTTGATCGCAGGGTATAAAAGTCATGCCTGCGAAAGCAGGGTATAAAAGCGTGATCTGTGAATCAACAGCAGGGTATAAAGTATTTTATGGGGCCGTGGACCTATCAGCACGGAAAATAAAGTTATTTTATAGGGCCGTGGACCTATCAGCACGGAAAATAAGTTATTTTATGGGGCCGTGGACCTTTCAGCACGGATATATGATATATGTAATGGGGCCGTGGACCTTTCAGCACGGGGTATAAAGTTATATGTTATAGGGCCGTGGACCTTTCAGCACGGGGTATAAAGTTCTGTTTGCTGTGGACTGATCACCCACAGGGTATAAAGTTCTGCTACGCGAAGAATATGATAAGAAGTATTATGAAAAGTTTGTGAAATGACACGCATGACATGTTTATGAAAGAAGACTTATGCATGGGTGTTGTGTGTGGTTTAAAGAAGTTCATGCATCATGTTACACGAAGCATAAGGTTTGACATGTAAGAAATGTGACTAGCTTATGACTTGCTTATGTGATATGTTGTTTTAGTACATGTTTGTTCTCGTATCCGTGTATCATTTATGTGTTTTATCTGTTTGAGGAATTCTTATGAAGATGCTATTTGCGAACCCGAGCATCTTATTTTGGGCAATGACTTATACACAGATGGCTCGTCATGTGTGGTCCCGTAAGGTGTATAGACGGGTTACTTGCTGGCGATAATTTTGCTAAGAACAGATACTCTATTCCTTTTCAGGTGAGCCAAAATATGAGATGATATTTATAGAAGACGATGGCGAGTGGGCTCAATGGGATGACGGACATGGGAATAGATAGATGCTGGACTACTTTCTTTAAGTTTTGGAAACTCAATGTTATTATGTTGTTTTGGAACTTATGTTAGCTAGATGACCAAACACCTTTTATTTCCGCTGCATTTTTGGTTGTATTATTGACGATGAAGGTTTAGATTTTATGACGTTTCCGTTGATTTATCTTACGTCATGAATGATGTACGCTTGATCTGCTTTGACGCTTCGTAGTTCTCATAGTAGGCTACGGCGGGTGCACTGGTTCCGATGACAGTGTCGGGCCGGGGCGCTACAGGTTAAGGGGAGTAACTATGGTTACTTTAATAAACCAAGGTTACTTAATTCTTAACCTTAGTTACTTTAGTCTAACCATGATTACTTTTAAAACTAACCTTAGTTACTTTCTTTAATCATGGTTAGTTTAACTAGACTGTAGAAAAGCCTCCCCCTTGGTTGGCCATTGCCTTATTACCCGGCGGTTGGGGTCTTTAATGACCCCAACATGCCTTAATTAGGGTAGTTCCCCCCCTTTTTTTATACTATTTAGTTTATTTTCTTTTCTTTTGTTCCTTTAAAATGGTTAATAAAAAAAATGCTTGAGCCCTCTTTGGGCTAAGGGCCGAAAGAAAGGAAAGGAAAATGTTGGGTTGTAGCCAATTTTCTTACTATTACCAACTTGTTCTAAGGGCTTGTTAGCTTACTTAGAAGATGACCCCTTACAATCTTAAGAAATTCAATTAGGGTCTTCCCTAACCTTGGGGCCGAAACCTTCCAAGCTCTTGGGGTGAATTAGGCCTCTCCTCATGGTCCATCATTCATGCTCTAATAACATATACATATATCACTTCCTGTAACGTAATCTATAATAATAATAGTCATCGGCTCAATAAATTATAATTGCAATCTTATCTTGTCACAAATTTACTCAAATAAATCGTAGGTACAAAAGGATTCCCTTATTGGATTACAACAGTAGACAAGGGGTTAAAACCATACATGATTTGAAATGGACTATGCAAGGTACCGTGATGGACACTCCTGTTGTATGCAAATTCGATATATGGTAAACAATCTTCCCAATGTTTAAGATGTTTTTGCAAAATAGCATGCAAAAGCTGAGAAAGAGTACGATTAACAACTTCCGTTTGTCCATCTGTTTGTGGGTGAGCAGTGGTAGAAAACAACAATTGAGTACCAAGTTTAGTCCACAAAACACGCCAAAAAAGACTAAGAAATTTCGTATCTCTATCACTTATAATTGTACATGGCATGCCATGCAATCTCACAATTTCTTTAAAGAACAAATCAGCAATATGTATGGCGTCATCAACTTTCCTACATGCAATAAAGTGTGCCATCTTTGAAAATCGATCAACCACAACATAAATGCTATTGCGCCCTCCTCGAGACCTAGGAAGTCCTAAAACAAAGTCTATGGAGATGTTAATCCAAGGGAATCAGGGACGGGTAAAGGCGTGTAAAGGCCATGTGGTTGGGACTTGGATTTGGCTTGTTTGCAAGTGATGCAACTACCACATAACCTCTCGACGTCTACACGCATGTTGGGCCAATAGAAATGTTCCTTAAGAGTTTCAAGGGTTTTAAACACTCCGAAATGACCCATTAACCCTCCCCCATGGGCTTCTCTAGTTAATGCTTTGCGTAGGGATTATTGGGAACACACAACTTATGTTCTTTAAAAAGATATCCCTCATGTATGTAGAATTTCCCAAATGGTCCCTCTTTACATGCCTCGAAAATGGTGCCGAAATCATGGTCATTTGGGTACAATTCCTTAAGTGATTCGAATCCTAAGAATCGTGAGGATATTGTAGTCACTAACGTGTATCTCCTAGAGAGGGCATCAGCAACTATATTGTCATTTCCTTGTTTGTACTTAATCATGTAAGGGAATTGTTCTATGTACTCTACCTATTTGGCATGTCTCTTGTTCAACTTTTCCTGCCCTTTAAGATACTTAAGGCTTTCGTGGTCAGTGTGGATCACAAACCCTTTAGGTTGAAGATAGTGTTGCCAAGTTTGTAGCAATCTCACGAGGGCATAAAAGTTCCTTATCATAGGTAGAGTAATTCAATGCAGCACCTTTCAACTTCTCACTAAAGTAGGCTATGGGTTTCTTACCTGGGGTCAAAACTGCGCCTATAACCACTCTACTTGCATCACACTCGATCTCAAAAGTCCCGTGAAAATTTGGTAACCTAAGTATGGGTGCAGTGGTTAGCCTACGTTTAAGCTCATCAAATGCTTGTTGTTGTGGCGCTTTCCACCTAAAAGGCACATCTTTTTTCACAATTTCATTTAGGGGGGCAGCTATGGAAGAAAAATCTTTGGCAAATCGTCTATAAAAACTTACAAGTCCATGGAAACTGCGAACTTCCCCTACATTCTTAGGTATATGCCACTCCACAATTGACCTAACCTTTTCCTCATCCATTTCTACTCCCTCACCGAAATGAAAAACCCTAGGAAGACTACTCGTTCCAAACAAAAAGAGCACTTCTTAAAGTTGGCGTAAAGTTGTTCTTGCTTAAGCTTCTCAAAAACGGCTCTAATGTGGTCAAGGTGATCTTCTATGGTTTGGGAATAGATTAGGATATCATCAAAATAGACAACAACAAATCATCCTATGAACGCTCGTAAGACTTCATTCATTAGCCTCATAAAAGTGCTAGGAGCGTTGGTGAGCCCGAAGGGCATCATTAACCACTCATAGAGTCCTAACTTGGTTTTGAATGCAGTCTTCCATTCGTCCCCTTCTCTAATTCGTACTTAGAAGTACCCATGCTTAAGGTCGATTTTGGTGAAGAATTTAGATCAGTGCAACATATCCAACATATCATCCAGCCTAGGTATGGGGTACCTATACTTGACAGTAATTTTGTTTATGGCACGGAAATCAATACACATTCTCCAAGTTCCATCCTTATTGGGTACTAAAATGATAGGGACGGTTGATGGGCTTAGGCTTTCTCGGACTTGTCCACTCCCTAGGAGCTCCTCTACTTGCCTTTGGATTTCTTTGGTTTTTTCTGGGTTGGCTCGATAGGCGGGTCGATTTGGTAAAACGGCTCCTGGGACAAAATCAATTTGGTGTTCTATTCCTCTAATAGGTGGTAAACCGGATGGGGGATCGATGGAAAATAGAACTTCGTACTCTTGGATAAGGGACGCAACTGAGGTAGGTAAGTTTGGTGGGAGTTCTTTTATGGAAAGGTGACACGCCTTAGGAATGAGAATGAGGACGGTTTGGTTGATATAAAGGGCTCGTATGACCTCTCTTTTCTTTGCAAAATACACACACTTCTTTTTGGACTCGGTGACTCCTATGGGTACTACCTCTTTTCCCTGCTCTCTTGTGTTTTGTTCTCACTTTTCATGCATTCCACGAATTTTCTCTCAGCTTCTTTTTCCTTAGGATCGGCCCTAGACTTAGACATGCGTTGGTGATCCTCGTGGACTTTGTGTGGTGGAAGTGCATGCAATTTGTAAAGTTTGCCATTCAACTTGAAAGAATAACAATTCAAATATCCATCATATGTCACATGTCGATCAAATTGCCATGGCCTACCAAGTAAGATATGACTAGCATGCATTGGTGCAACATCATACAAAACATCATCTTTGTAACTACCAATGCAAAGAGAAATCAAAACTTGTTTACTTACGCTAACTTCACTGCAATCATTTAACCATGCAAGCTTGTAAGGATGCAGATGATTAGTCATAGGCAATTCAGTTTTCTTACCAATTCGATGCTAGCCACATTCGCACAAGACCCAGAATCAATGATCATGGTGCACACTTTACCATTTATCATGCAATAAATATGGAAAATGTTTTCTTTATGTTGTTCGTGATCATCTAATTTCGGATATGCATTCAAAGCTCTACGTACAACAAGAAATTCCTTAGTGCCAAAATCATTTAATGCGCCTAGATCCTCTTCAGGTTCAATTTCATTATCATGCTCAGATTCGTTTTCATGCTCAGACTCAGATACATATTCATTGGTCTCCTCAATTAACATGATTCTTTTTGCATTACGACACTCTTTTCCTATGTGACCACGTCCTTGACATTTATAGAATTTAATGTCCCTAAACCTATCTGAGAGATCAGAAGAATACTCCTCTTTCTCTTCTTTCCACTCTCTTACCACTTTGCTTCTTGGATAACCTGAAGTTAATAAGATTCAAAGTGATCAATTAAGAAAGTGTTTTGCCAATGCTACTCCACATCACAACGATCTCCACTTGTTTCTCCTGTTTGCTTTCAATTTGCACCAAATAGTATCAAAAGAGACTCAAGTGAAATGGAAACTAACTTGAACTTTCTACTAAGATTCAAAGAAAATAAGCAACAAAATTGATGTATAAGGCTGAACCAAAGATGAACTAAGGGTTGTCGTGGGCAATCTCTAGTTAATTTTGATTCTATGCACTTACTATCCACAAAATGGTTCAAGTCATGCAATAATCGAGCAACCAAGTGTTTGATTGGGTCAAGAAGAGAAGGATAAGGGGAATGAGATGTGGGAGGACGGTTAGCAAAAACGAAATACGGTATCCAAGGTTTTCAAATTGCACCAAACAAAAGAAATTTTCAAGTAATGCACAAACATTTTGCCCTTTTTCTTTTCTCTTATTATTTTGTTTTTCTTCCCTTCCTTCCTATTTCAATGTGAGCAAGGTTCAGATTCTTCTTTTTTTTGACTAGGGGCAGAATTGGAATTTCATGCATTTTGTACTTAGAACTTTCGTTTTTGGGCAGAATAGTGCAATGACTTTAAATTGCAGTTTGCAACCTTTATTTGCAAAAAAATAACCATGGAAAATGAGGGAAATTGAGGTTGGGCGGAATTGGGATTAGGTTTAGGGTTTTCAAGTTAGGGTTTTTGGACGTTTTTGGGTATTTGCAGGATTGGGGTTTTGGGAATTGACTGCACGGTGTATATGGATGTTTGGGGTTGGTAATTGAGGTTTTGTGTGGTCAATTTGGATAATGGATGGGTGTAGGACAGAATTGAACCAAAATTCAAATTCTAGGGTTAGGGCTTTTTGAATGAGTTGAGAACTTTTGATTCTGATTTTGTTTGGCAAAATTGGGTTGGGGCTTTTTGCTAAGAGTGTAAATAAGATAGTTTGGAATCTGGTTGGTGAGTTTTATGGCCGGTTTGGGTGGTTGTTGGTTGGGCCATGGGTATTGGGTGGATTTAGGGTTTTGTTGATGCCAAAAATGGCTTGTGAAGACAAACACACGTAGGACTAACTTGATTTAAAGCATGAAATCAATCACAATGTGAATCACAAGATGCATACAATCATCATCAACTAAAAGCTTCGGTAGCAACAAGATGATTTGAAACCGAGATAGCTTTATAGGCTGATGGTTGTAACGTTTAAAAGAAAACTGAATGGGACCTAAATGCAACAAACCCAAATTTGTTCAAGTTTGAATGACTCAAATCAAATGTGACGACAAGATTGAAAAGAAAAGAATGACACTTGAATGATGAATGACAAGATGCAGCAAACGACAAACACTTAGAAACCCTAGGATTTTTTTTGTATGATAGACAAATGACGTGTAGAATGAGGGGTAGAAGAAGGACACAACTGAACTTGAAATTAATAGACTCAAACGGAAAGAAAAGGATAGAATATGGTGGGATAGAGTAACCTGTCTCTATACCAATTTGATACGTGCAAGGCGTGGGCTCTAACAATTCCACCTCCCAACGGCCTTCACAAAGGGTTAGGAACAAGGAAGAAGACTTCCCCTTGCTTCCTAAGTGCTAAAAAACGTGTGGAGCAATGAGTAAGACCAACACTTCAAGATGGTCGTTGATCAGGCAAATCAATACAGCCCTCCTGGACGGCATCTTTAAGGAATGACAACACCTTCAAAATGATCAACTTTGAAGTATCTTAACTTAGGTTTTTAATGCAAAACCAAGAAAACAAAGTCTCACAATAAGTGAAGGAAACATCAAGAAATTTTATTCATCAAAAGTTGTTCTTTCCATGCGCCCCAAAGGTCCTATTTATAGGATGAAAATCTCGTCCTATCAGCCTTAAGATAACTAGAAATTATTTCAAAATAAGCTAGCTAACAATGTTTGAAAATTGGAAATTGTTTGAATTCAAAACTAAAACAAATTCTCGCTAAAATCTGAAAAATTTTGCAAGATGTTATCTTCAATGTAACCAGCCGTGTATGAGGTTCAAATGATGCCTTGGAGGAGCTGATTTGGTGCTTGAACTTGAATTCAAAAGTTTGGTGAAGCTTGAATTCAAGTTAAGTTTGAATTTGTTTGTTGAATCCCCTTTCTCACTCCTTCCAGCCGTGTTCAAGATGCCTAAGAGATGTCTTGAAACCTACTTTGATGATGATAATATGGCTGGGGTTGAATCAAAAGATGGTTGAACTTTGAATTCAAAATTGAGTTTGAATTTGAATTCAAAGTTGGATTCAATTTGAATTGGCATTTATGCTTCCTTTTTCCTCCAAGATGGCGTGTAAGTTGGTTGAGATAATGGTTGAATTCTTCTTGAAATGTAAGCCTCAAATTGGTTGAAACTTGAATTCAAATCATTGTTGAATTTAAATTCAAGTTTAACTTTGAATTTAAATTCAATTTGATCATCCATCTTTGCACTTTAAGTGGCCGGCATCTTTGTTGCATTGGATATGATTTTGAGTTCAATTTTGAAAAAGGAATTCCATCTTGAACACATTTGAATTTGTCTTTGTGGAGACAAACATTCTTTTCAAGACAACATTCATTTTGTCTCCTTCTTTTGCAACACACGCCTACAATGTTCCTTTTGGGCCTCTATTTCATTTTGGATCTTCCATGTACCTAATTTACCTACAAAGAAAACACATAAAACAAAGATCACAAGAAACAAAATAAAATTCAAAAATAAAGAAAGCACACACGCACACACATAAAACGGTCAAAGGGTGGGTTCAATAAAGCGAACCCATGGAACCTTAGGCATCTTGCAAGCATTTCAAGTTTTAGCTAGAATTATCTTAGTTTGAATTTCAAGAAAATTTCAAATTTAAACATTTGTTAGTTAGCTTTATTTAAATTAGTTTCTAGTCATTTAAAGACTGAAGGGGGACGATTTCTAGGCTATTATAAGGCCCTTGGGGCGTGTAAAAGAACAAGCATTGATGAAATAAAATACTTGATACTTCCTCCTATTCTTGTGAGACTTTGTTTTCTTGGTTTTGCATTAAAAACCTACGTTAAGATCCTTCAAAGTTGAGCATTTTGAAGGTGTTGCCATTGCTTAAAGGTGCCGTCCAGGAGAGCCATTGTGGTTTGCCTGATCAACGACCATCTTGAAGTGTTGGTTCTTGCTCGCTTGAACCATATGTTTATCTCACTAAGGAAGCAAGGGAAAGTCTTATTCCTTGTGTCTAACCCTTTGTGAAGGACGTTTGGGAGGTGGAATTGTTGGAGCCCACATCTTGCACGCATCAAATTAGTATCAGAGCCCAGGTTACTCTATTCCACCATCTTCTATCATTTTCTTTTCGTTTGAGTCTAGTCATTTCAAGTCCAGTCTTGAGTCCTTCTTCTACCCCATTCTTCACTTCATTTGTATCTCTCACGTATAAAAAAAACCTCCAGATTACTTTGAAGTCTTTGCATTTTGTTATTCATCATTCAAGTGTTCTTTGTTGATTCTTGTTGTCATCATTCTAGTGTCACGTTTTTTACACATCTTTGGCATCAAATTCAAAATTTTGTCAATAGAAGTTGAAGAAGGTAGGGTTCGTTGCATCTAGGAACATTCAGCTCTTTAATTGCGCCACTGCCTATAAAGCTACCTCAGTTTCAAATCATCTTGTTGCTACCGAAACTTTTATTTGGTAATGATTGTATGCATCTTGTGATTCACGTAGTGATTGATTTCATCCTTTAAATCCAGCTACTCATACGTGTGTTTGTCTTCACAAGTCATTTTCAACTCCAACAAAAACCCTAAACATCCCAATCCCCACGGCCCAAGCAAAAAAACCACCCAAACCCTACCTAAAACTCACCAACCAGATTCCAACATATTTACCCTCTTAACAAAAAGCCCCAAACCAATTTTGCCAAGCAAAGTCCGAGCCAAAACTTCCCAACTCATTCAAAAAAATCCCTAACCCTAGAATTTGAACCTTGTTCAATTCTTTCCAAAAACCATCTACTACCCAAATTGATCACACAAACCCTCAATTACCAAGCCAAATAGCCCATATATACCATCCATTCAGTTCCCAAAACTCAAATCCCACAAATACCCAAAAATGTCCAAAAACCCCCCAAATTGAAAACCCTAACCTTAATTCCTTTCAACCTCAATTTCCCTCACTTTCCAAGGTTATTTTGTTGCAATTAAAGGTTGCAAACTGCCATTCAAAGTCATTGCACCATTCTGCCCAAAAAGAAAATTCTGAGGGCAAAACGCATACAATTCCCATTCTACCCCTAGTCAAAAAAGACAAGGAATCTGAACCTTGATTGCGTCAAACAACAAGGAAAGAACAAAAAAAGAGAAAAGAAAAAGGGGAAAACATTTGTGCATTATCTGAATTTTTTTGGGTGCAATTTGGCAACCTTGGATACCCTCTCTTATTTTACTATACCCCAACCGCCCTTCCGCATTCATTTTCCTTCCATTTCTCTTCTTCAACCAATCACACTTAGTTGCTCGATTATTGCATGACTTGAACCATTTTGTATATAATAAGTGCATAGAATCACAATTAACTAAAGATTGCCCATGGCAACCCTTAGTTCATCTTTGTTTCAGCCTTATACATCAATTTCGGTTGCTTACTGTCTTTGAATCTTAGTAGAAAAGTTCAAGTTTGTTTCCATTTCACTTGATTATGTTTTGATACTATTTGGTGCAACTTGAAAGCAAAAGGGATAAACAAGTGGAGATCGTTGTGAATTGGAGAAGCATTGGCAAACACTTTCTTAATTGATCGTTTGGATCTTATTAACTTCAGGTTATCCAAGAAGCAAAGTGGTAAGAGAGTGGAAAGAAGAGAAAGAGGAGTGTTTGTATTTTGTTTTTACTAATCACTTAACGTTTGCTTGTCTTTGTGTTAGTTTGGTTCTTTCTTTTCTTTTGTTTTCGCTTAATCTCTTTAGGTAAAACATGGAGAGCAGCACTCATTCCGCATCTAGCAAGTCAAAGGAGGCCGAAACTCTTGACAATACACAACAACAAATGCTGGAGATGTTAAAGAAACTCATGCATGACAAGGAGGTAATCAAACATCGATTGGAGGATGTTGAGCGTAGCTACAAGACGAGTGAAGGATAAGGAATGAGCAAGGCCATTCCCATACCACAACCAAGGCGTCATCCCCCAGAAAAAGTTGAGGATGAAAACCTTAGACCACCACACATTGAGCCAAGAAGGTTTGTTCCTCCAATGCAACCAAGAAGGTACGCTCCAAGAAGGTACAATGATGATTATATTCCATTTGAGCACGATGATTATGACTTTGTTGACAACTCTCCCCGTGGTTACCAAAGACGCCAAAACCCCCTTTTTCCAGAAGATGACGATTTTCTCAAAACAAAAATAAATATTCCAACGTTTTATGGTAAAAGTAACGCGGATGAATATTTGGAATGGGAAACCAAAGTGGATCTAATCTTTTCTTGTACCAACTACAGTGAATTACAAAAGGTGAGGTACCCTTCTATTGAGTTTTCTGGTGATGCACTAAATTGGTGGACAAATTTATGTAGAAATAGGACTAAGACAAGACAACCTCCATTTGTCACTTGGGAAGAAATGAAATTTGAAATGAGACAACGTTTTATCCCAAACAATTTTGAGAGTTCTATTTTCACAAGTTTGCAAAACTTAAGACAAGGTTCCAAAAGTGTAGACGAGTATTACAAAAAGTTAGAAATTTTATTGGAAAAGTCTAACTTGCAGGAACCAGAAGAAGCCACCAAGGCTCGTTTCTTACATGGTCCAAACAGGGAAATTGCACAAAGGGTTGAACTTCAACCTTAACTCGACCTCACAACCATGGTCCATATGGCTGAGAAGATTGAACACCAGCTAAAGGTACGTAGTTCCTCCAATTTCAATTCCACTTATCGTACTAATCAGTCTTCATCAAGGTTTTCAAGCAAGCCTTCAGGAACGGGAAGCTTACGGCCTACAGGAGGCCAAACACGTGACCAAGGTGCGTCACAAAGGATGGACAACCATGTGCGGTCCACACAAAGGCGAAATGACCGAGCCAACAAAAGGCTCCTACAGGGAATTCTTCTGATCTTTGAAACAGGTTTAGGGACATTAAATGCTATAAATGTCAAGGACGTGGTCACATAGGAAAAGAGTGTCCTAATGCAAAAAGAATCATGTTAATTGAGGAGACCAATGAATATGTGACTAAATCCGAGAATGAAAATGAATCTGACCATGATAATGAAACTGAAACTGAAGAGGATCTAGGCGCACTAGATGATTTGGACACTAAGGAATTTCTTGTTGTGCGTAGAGCTTTGAATGCATATTCGAAATTAGATGATAACGAACAACATAGAGAAAACATTTTCCATTTCATTGCATGATAAATGGTAAAGTGTGCACCATAATCATTGATTCCGGTTCTTGTGCGAATGTGGCTAGCATCGAATTGGTAAGAAAACTGAATTTGCTTATGACTAATCATCCGCATCCTTACAAACTTGCATGGTTAAATGATTGCGGTGAAGTTAGCGTAAGTAAGCAAGTTTTGATTTCTCTTAGCATTGGTAGTTACAAAGATGATATTTTATGTGATGTTGCACCAATGCATGCTAGTCATATCTTACTTGGTAGGCCATGTCAATTTGATCGACATGTGACATATGATGGATATTTGAATCATTATTCTTTCAAGTGAATGGCAAAATTTACAAATTGCATGCACTTCCACTCCACAAAGTCCACGAGGATCACCAACGCATGTCTAGGTCTAGGATCGATCCTAAGGAAAAAGAAGCTGAGAGAAAATTCGTGGAATGCATGAAAACTGAGAACAAAAAACAAGAGAGTAAAGGAAAATAGGTAGTGCCCGTAAGTGTCAACGATTTCAAAAATAAGTGCGGATGTTTTGCACAGAAAAGAGAAGCCACACGCGCTCTTTTTAGCAACCAAACCGTCCTCATTCTCATTCCTAAGGTGTGTCACCTTTCATTAGAAGAACTCCCACCAAATTTACCTACCTCTGTTGCATCTTTTATCCAAGAGTATGATATTCTATTTCCCACCGAGCCACCATCCCGATTACCACCTATTAGATGAATAGAACACCAAATTGATTTTGTCCCAAGAGCCGTTTTACAAAATCGACCCGCCAATCGAGCCAACCTGGAAGAAACCAAAGAAATCCAAAGGCAAGTAGAGGAGCTCCTAGAGAGTGGACAAGTCCGAGAGAGCCTAAGTCCATCAGCCGTCCCTGTTATTTTAGTACCCAAAAAGCATCGAACTTGGAGAATGTGTACCGATTGTCGTGCCATAAACAAAATTACCGTCAAATATAGGTACCCCATACCTAGGCTGGATGATATGTTGGGTATGTTGCATGGATCTAGATATTTCACCAAAATTGACCTTAAGAAAGGGTACTTCCAAGTGCGGATTCGAGAAGGGGATGAATGGAAGGCTGCATTCAAAACCAAGTTTGGCTCTATGAGTGGTTAGTGATGCCCTTCGGGCTCACCAACGCCCCTAGCACCTTTATTGATACGGCCATACAAAAGGAAGGCTAATTGAAGGAGAATTTGATTTAATTCCAAGTCCAATCAAGATAAGATTGCAATTAACTTTTTGAAGATTGAGACAAGATTATCCTACCATTAAAATTGATCTCCAAATCTACAAAAAGGGGCAGGAATCGGCTGACTACTAGGAGGAATAGAATATTATATTTTCAAGATAGATTTTTAGGAAGATTATCATTTATCTCTTTTAAACTTTTGGTAGATTTTCAGGATAGAGTTTATCTTTCCTTTTTGATTGTTTTTGACTGCAAAATTCAGCCTTTATTTAGGCGCAAGGCCGCTGGTCTTCAGAACAACGACATCTTTATCAATCAAATTTGAGTTTTGGTTTTCTCTCCCAAAAGGGTGAAACCTTGTTTTCTTGATTTTGCACTAAAAATCAAGGCTAATATCTCTCAATCTTGAGCAAATTGAGGGTGATTGCCAAGGGTTGAAGTGACCGTCTAGGAGGGCCTATCGAAGGTTTGTCTACAAACGCACACTTGAATCTAAGGTATTGCTTAAGCCGGCAATTTAGACACAATGGAAGCAAGGAGAAGTTTTCTTCTTTGTGCCTAAACCCTTGTAGAAAGGTTGTTGGAGGTAGAAGAGTGAATCATGCCTTGTCAGCTTGCATCAATTTGGTATCAGAGCCTGAGGTCACTCAATTCCACCAACTATCCTGCACTTTTTCTTTTCATTTATTCTTCATCCATAATCTGAATTTTATTTTTCTTTTCACCATACACGTTTCCCTTTCATCAAAAAAATTTCTTTTATCTGATTTATTTTTTAAAAAAAAGATTGCATTTTTCTTTGACAACTTGAGCATTTAGTATCGTTGATTAGAAATTTCAATTCAGCATCACAAATATTTGCCTACATTATACAAAAAGCCACCTAGTCATATTCAATCTTGTTGCTACCGAAGCTATTGGTTGATTTTGATTTATATGCGGCTTGATTTCATATTGTGACTGAATCATACATTGATCTTTGTTCAAGTATCAATTTTCAGCATTCAGTCCATTTGACCCCAAAAACAAGTCTCAGCCAACTCCCCAGTGATGCACAATCACTCATCTATTTAGGACCTTTCTTCAACTCAATAAACTCAGCTGAAACCATGGAAGAAGATGCAGAATATTCCAAGAACACCAAGCAACTCAATCATCCAGAATTCAGCCGAGAAGATGAATCAGCTTCAGCAAATGATCTCAACTTATTTGGACAAGCCTAAACCCTTCCTAACAATATCCATCCCAAGATATAGAAGCAATACAATCAAGTTATGATTCAAAAACTTGAAGGGAATCAAATGATTCAAATGGAAAAACTGAAAACAGTTTTTCGTGCAAAGTTGCTGTTTTGTTGTATATTGGAATTCTGCCATTTACAAACGTTTTTAGCTACTTTAAATAAGCTAAACAAGACTTCTAAGAAAGACACAAAACATTAGGGGTCCAATAGGAGCAAAGAAAGAAAGTTAAACAAAGTGCAACTTGGAAAACTTTTGATGACTTCAGCAATTGTCTTTCGGCTGAAACTCCCTTTTGGTTGCAAGTTGATTTTGCCTTTGAATTTTGATTGGACCAGCTTCTTCTTACTTTTAAATATTATATAGGACGTCCTTGATGAGTTGGAGTGGCCCCTTGCAGCTGATTGGTTGAAAAGGCTGCTTGAAAAGTCAGGAAACTGAAATCTGTCCAGTTTTTGAGCAGTTTTCTGTTTTGAATTATAACATAACCTTCCAGTCCGATTTAGCTCTTCCACTTCAAATAAGAATTGTCGATCCTTCTCTGTAGATGTGTTTAGACACCAGAATGACGTCGTTTGGATCTGGGATGAGTGAGTTATTCCCGTTTGAAATTGACCTGCTTGTAGATGTGGACCTTTGAAGCTGCTGACTAAGCAGTCTTCTTCTGGAAAACGTTGTTTGAGCTTGATACAGGCCTCTTCTTGGGAAATGATACATTAGAAAGTTGTAGATAAACTTCTTAGCTTTCACCTCCAACTTGAATCAGGTCAATTGGACTTGTGTTTGGAGAAATATGGCCAAAATACCAACAGGGTGTCCTGCTGCCTGCTTGACTGTTTGGAATCAGCTTTGTGTTTGAACTTTGTATCCGTTTAATTCTTGCTTCCTTGAGCCTATATTAGTTCAAAAACACACAAAACAACATATGCAACATATACATGTCCTAGGGTTTGTTAGACTATAAGAGACATTAACTTGAAGTTATGAATGGTTGGGTGACCCTTAAACGTTCATACAAGTGTGACATGTCTTAGAGAACTAACAAGTGAAATGTTTGACATGCTTGACATGTGGTCGATGCCTCATGGGAGTGCATCACCCAGGCAGCACCTACTTCACCCCCACCCCTACTGGCCACACCTACCCCCCGGCCAAAATTCATCAGCACCCAAAAATCATCCAAACACCTCATAAACAGCCCCAATTGACCCCTCAAACCAAAATCCCTAATTCAATTCATCAAAATCCCCAAATTAGCCCAAAACCCTAATTTTTCCAAACCCTAATTTTTGTTTTTGGCAAAATTCTCACTAATCCAAGGGTTTTTCTTGAAATTGAAGGTACCACGGTGATCACGGAGTTCAATTCTACATTCTGCCCAAAAACAGAATTTTTTAGGGTAAAAGTGTAAATTACAATTTTGCCCCCGGAAAAAAAAGAAAAAAAATCAGAATCTGAAAAAAAAAGGACGGAAAAAGGGCAGAAAAGTGAAGAAAGAAAATCAAAAGCAAAAGGAAAAACCGTTGGACCTTTATTACACCATTGTGGTCATATTGCGTGTTCTTGCAAAACTCACCGAAAACAGCCCGCACACTCAGTTTTATAGCCATAATATGACCTATATACATTGCTTCCCACTTGAATATTTGATTTTTGTATGCATTTGAGCTATTTTGCGATTTTAAGTGCATAAGATCAAAATTGACTAAAGATTGCCCACGGCAACCCCTAGTCTTTCTTTGATTCAGCCTTTTACATCATTTTTGGTTTCATTTCTTCTTTGAATCGTAGTTAAATTGTTCAAGTTGGTGTCCCAATCGTTGGGGTCTATTTTGGTGAGATTTGATATCCTTTTTTGTGCAAGTTGAGAGTTTTGATATCCGGATTAATTGTTGATTTTGCTGCTGATTTCCACTGGTTTGGAGCTGTTTTTCCACTGTTTTAAAGGGTATATAGGTGCTGGAATTTTCTGATTTGGTACAGCACCAAGTTGGATGAAAACCGGACCATTTCGGAGCGTTTTTATCGCGTTTTGGAGACTATTTTAGCTGCAGATCAGCAGCTGTTTGGGTCTGATTTCAGCGTCATTTTGACTCCAAACATGCGTCAAAACAGCCGGTTTTGGTTCATTGCGGTTTGGATTCGATTTGGACAAGTTCGGGTAAAACAATTGTGCATTACATTGCGATATTGGGGATATTGTAAGAGACTTGGCATTCACCTATCTTTATTGCTCTCTTTGACATTTATTAGCCTCAGATTAGTCAAGAAACAAGGTAGTAAGAGAGAGAAGAGAAAGTTAGAAGAGTGCACAAATTCCTCTTTGAATTATTTGTTTTTGGTATCTTGTGTTCTTTGTTGTTTCTGAACTTTTCAGGTCTACCATGTCCATTCCAACCATTTGGGGAATACTCTGCCCTAGGCAAGAGTATGAAAATCTTGACAGGCGTATGTACCACTTTGAACAAACTCAAGGCCTTTGGGTATGCTATTGGAGACAAGGAGTTCCAAGATATCAATCTCTTCCACAGGATGATCTTTGTGTTAATGATTACTACAACGTGTTATTAGATCATTTATGTCATGCAAATATTAAGGAAAACGAAAACCTAAAAATGATTAGATTTCTTGCTGGCCTAACCAAGGAAATAATTGAACGTTTACCTAACGTTAGATTTAGAAATCTTGCTCATTTATTCATGCTTGCTGATGGTTGTGAAAAACTAATGGCTTTTGAAGCAAGGCAAGCATACCTAAAACAAAAAGAACAAAGGAAATTGGAAGAAATGAAGTTAACATTGGAATCTTGGGTACTTGCGTTACAAGCTAAAGAAACTGAAAAATTGCATGATTCTATTCCTACTCCTAGTGAAATTAACGTCCATGCCAATAATGAAGTAGTTGAGCTTGCATTGCATGTAGCCAATTTAGATTTGCATGAATTAGTTGTTGATTCTTCTACCTTATGTGATGAAATCAAAGACGTTAACATTGTTAAGCATGAAGCAGATGATACATATTCTGATTTCTCTCGTGAATTTCCATGCATAAGTAATTCATTGCTACTGTTTCATATGCCATAAATGATGATTCAAGTGATGTCTTAAGTGAGCTTTCAAGTGATTGTGATAGTGCACTTAAGCGTGATAACTTAGAAAAGCATGAATGGTATGTTTTCAGCAATTCCTTATTTGAATGTGATGAACATGATTCTACATTGCATGAGACACCTAAATTACATTCAAATAACCTTGTGTATGACAATCCTATGTTTAATCCTATGTTTAATCATGATTATGAAACTGCTTTCTATGACAAGGAAGAGTTTATTTCAAATGGTTCAGAACCGGATTCAAGGCTTCAAGGCATATTTCTTAAACCCCCAATTACGCCACTTTTGTCACGAAGTCACGCTATATCATATGACATATGTGTGTTTCCCTTGAGTGTTGTTTACATGCATGAAAAATATGACCTTTCAATGATTATGCATCCTAAGCACACTAGGAAGAAGCACTTGTTCAATACTTCATTTCAAGCACCATTTCTACGATGCAAGCATGCGTACATTGAGTTGCATTATCACATCTTCATACATCCGAAACACGTAAGAAAAAGGACTTTCCTATTGTGTATGCATGTTAAGATCAATGCATGTTTCTTAATTAGGTTTCTTATTCACCCTAAACATCTTAGGATGAAAGTGTGCATACATGTGTCTTGTATCTTTGTTGCAGGACCTTTATCCTTTATGGCATACACACTAAGATTCGGGACGAATCTTTTCGAGGAAGGAGGGAATGGTACGGCCATACAAAAGGAAGGCTAATTGAAGGAGAATTTGATTTAATTCCAAGTCCAATGAAGATAAGATTGCAATTAACTTTTTGAAGATTGAGACAAGATTATCCTACAATAAAAATTGATCTTCAAATCTACAAAAAAGGGGCAGGAATCGGCTGACTACTAGGAGGAATTGAATATTCTATTTTCAAGATAGATTTTTAGGAAGATTATCATTTATCTCTTTTAAACTTTTGGTAGATTTTTAGGATAGAGTTTATCTTTCCTTTTTGATTGTTTTTTACTGCAAAATTCAGCCTTTATTTAGGCGCAAGGCTGCTGGTCTTCAGAACAACGATATTTTTATCAATCAAATTTGAGTTTTGGTTTTCTCTCCCAAAAGGGTGAAACCTTGTTTTCTTGATTTTGCACTAAAAATCAAGGCTAATATCTCTCAATCTTGAACAAATTGAGGGTGATTGTCAAGGGTTGAAATGACCGTCTAGGAGGGCCTATCGAAGGTTTGCCTACAAACGCACGCTTGAATCTAAGGTATTGCTTAAGCCGGCAATTTCGACACAATGGAAGCAAGGAGAAGTTTACTTCTTTGCGCCTAAACCCTTATGGAAAGGTTGGAGGTGGAAGAATGGATCCTACGCTTATCAGCTTGCATCATTTATGAGGTTAATGAATGAAGTCTTAAGAGCTATCATAGGACGATTTGTTGTGGTTTACTTTGACGATATCTTAAACTATTCCAGAACCATAGAAGACCACCTTGCCCACATTAGAGCCGTTTTTGAGAAGCTTAAGCAAGAACAACTTTACGCCAAATTTAAGAAGTACTCTTTTTGTTTGGAACGAGTAGTTTTCTTAGGCTTTGTCATTTCGGCTGAGGGAGTAGAGACGGATGAGGAGAAGGTTAGATCAATTGTGGAGTGGCTTACACCTAAGAATGTAGGGGAAGTTCACAGTTTTCATGGACTTGCAAGTTTTTATAGACGTTTTGTCAAAGATTTTTCATCCATAGCTGCACCCCTAAATGAGATTGTGAAAAAAGATGTGTCTTTTAGGTGGAAAGAGCCACAACAACAGACATTTGATGAGCTTAAACGGAGGCTAACCACTGCACCCATACTTAGGTTACCAAATTTTGACGAAACATTTGAGATTGAGTGTGATGCAAGTGGAGTGGGTACTAGAGCGGTATTGACACAAGGTAAGAAACCCATAGCCTACTTTAGTGAAAATTTGAAAGTTGTTGCATTGAACTGCTCTACTTATGACAAAGAACTTTATGCCCATGTGAGATCCCTACAAACTTGCAACACTACCTTCAACCTAAGGAGTTTGTGATCCACACTGACCATGAAAGCCTCAAGTACCTTAAAGGGCAAGGAAAGTTGAACAAAAGACATGCCAAATGGGTAGAGTTCATAGAGCAATTTCCTTACGTGATTAAGTGCAAACAAGGCAAGGACAATATAGTTGCTGATGCCCTCTCTAGGAGATACACGTTAGTGACTACATTATCTTTGCGATTCTTAGGATTCGAATCACTTAAGGAATTGTACACCAACGACCATGATTTTGGCACCATTTTCGAGGCATGTAAAGGGGGACCATTCAGAAAATTCTACATGCATGAGGGATACCTTTTCAAAGAACATAAGTTGTGTGTTACCCAATCATCTCTACGAGAAGCATTGACTAGAGAAGCACATGGGGAGGGTTAATGGGTCATTTTGGAGTGTTCAAAACCCTTGAAACCCTTAAGGAAATTTCTAATAGCCTCACATGTGTGTAGATGTCGAGAAGCTATGTGGTAGTTGCATCACTTGCAAACAAGCCAAATCCAAGTCCCAACCACATGGCCTTTACACGCCCTTACCCATCCCTGATTCCCCTTGGATTGACATTTCCATGGACTTTGTTTTAGGACTTCCTAGGTCTTGAGGACGGCGCGATAGCATTTATGTTGTGGTAGATCGATTTTCAAAATGGCACACTTCATTGCATGTAGGAAAGTTGATGACGCCACACATGTTGCTGATTTGTTCTTTAAAGAAATTGTGAGATTGCACGGCATGCCACGTACAATTGTAAGTGATAGAGATATGAAATTTCTGAGTCATTTTTGGTGTGTTTTGTGGGCTAAACTTGGTACAAAATTGTTGTTTTCTGCCACAGCTCACCCACAAACTGATGGACAAACTGAAGTAGTTAATCGTACTCTCTCTCAACTTTTGCGTGTGATACGTGCAACTCGTGGGCTCCAATAATTCCACCTCTCAAATGTCCTTCACAAAGGGTTAGGCACAAGGAAGAAGACTTCCCCTTGCTTCATTACTAATAAAAACGTGTGGCTTAATTGAGCAAGACCAACACTTCAAGATGGTCGTTGATCAGGCAAACCAATATGGCCCTCCTGGACGGCACATTTTAGAAATGGCAACACCTTCAAAATGCTCAACTTTGAAGGATCTTAACTTAGGTTTTTAATGCAAAACCAAGAAAATA
Organism: Eustoma russellianum; assembly: GCA_036186865.1. NCBI lineage: Eukaryota > Viridiplantae > Streptophyta > Magnoliopsida > Gentianales > Gentianaceae > Eustoma > Eustoma russellianum. Next base: position 12,143,251 of record AP025069.1, on the reverse strand, counting down.
AAGTCTCACACAAAGTGAAGAAAATATCAAGAATTGTTATTCATCCAAAGTTGTTTTCCTAGGCGCCCCAAGGGTTCTATTTATAGGCTGCTACTCGTCCTTATTCAGCCTTACAATGAGTAGAAAACATTTCAAATAAGCTAGCTAACAAGTGTTTAAAAATTGAAACTTGTTTGAATTCAAAACTAAAACAAATTCTACCTAAAATTTGAATTGCTTGTAGATTGCCATCTTCTCTCTTCCAGCCATGTATGATGACCAAGTTGAGGTGTTTGAGACCTGATTTGATGATGATAAAGTGGTTGGAGTTGAATTCAAAGGTTGGTTGAAGTTTGAATTTGAATTGAGTTTGAATTTGAATTCAAATTTGGGTTCAACTTTGAATCGTAGGCTCATCTTCCTCTTAACCTCCAAGATAGCGTGTGGAATGGACCAAGATAAGGCTAAGAATTTCTTGAAATATAAATCTCGAATTGGTTGAAACTTGAATTCAAATAATGGTTGAATTTAAATTCAAGTTTGTCTTCAAGTTTGAATGCAATTTAATCTCCATCTTTGAGCTTCAAGTTGGGCCCACTATGGAGATAATTTGAGCTGGATTTTTGAAAATGGAATTCCATCTTGGACACATTTGAATTGTCTTCGTGGAGACAAGCATTCTTCTCAAGACAACATTCCTTTTGTCTCCCTTTTTGAAGCACACGCCTATAATGCCATTTTGAGCTTCCATTTGGCTTGGAAATTTCATGTACCTAATTTCCTAGAAAGCAAACACAAGGAAGCAAGGATCCCAAGAAAGCAAGACATGCATATGTTTATTTCATTGAAAGACGCCTATATGCATGAAAAGTGATGCATGGAATGCAACCTAAGACTAAGACAAACTTTGTCTTGTATTTTGCACACCTGGGACGCATCATTCCCTCCTTCCTAGAAAAGATTCGTCCCAAATCTTAGCATGTATGTCATGCGGGAGAAAGATCCTCAATAATGCAACAAAGATACAAGACACACACGTATGCACACTTTCATCCTAAGATATTTAGGGTGAATGAGTAATGCAAAATATGTTCTTAGCAACTCACAAAAGCTGATTCGGTCATGCATTGACAATAAGTAAGTCGTCTTCCTCACATGTTTTGGATGCATTAGGATCTGACTTTCAAATTTTAGTTGATAATACGCATCATCAAATCCTATAGGGGGTGCATGACAAGAGGTGTTCAACAGAGGTTTCTTTGTAGTGTTTTTAGGATGTATAACCAAATAAAAGCTCATAGTTATCGTGCATTTGATCCTCACACAAGGTCAGCACATGAATGTCAGATGATGTATCATGATGTGGTGACAAAAATAGCGTGTTTGGAGTTGTGATATTCATGTCGCCATTATTGTCATTGACGCTCCTCAAAACTTCCAAATCCGGTGAATTTAAACTATCATGCTCATCAAAGCACAAATCAGTACTAACTTCCAAATTATTATCCTCAAAATCAGTTTGCAACGTAACGTCAAGTGGAATTCCATATTCATACTCATGTAAATTGGAATTTTCATGGGATGGAATGTCACTATCAAAACACTCAAACAAAGGATTATTATAGACAACCCATTCATGCTTCTCAACATTATCATGTTTTTCACCTAAGACATCATTATTCTCACTTGAAATGTCACTCCAATCATCTTGTAAATCAGCATGTAAATCAAGCAAATCATGTGAATCATGCGAAGCACAAACAACTTTAGATTCATGCTCATCACTTTCAGTACGCAAGTCAGGCTCATGCATATGAACACTATGAACATCGACAAGTCTTCTAAGACCTTGCAATTTATTAAGGAGGTCTAATCTGTGTACCTTTTGTTCTTCTACTTTTAAAAGGATTTCAGAGTTGCGTTCTTTTTGTGCTAGAAATTTCTTACGAATGTCAGCATTATGTTCTAAGAACTTCACATAGTCATGTTCATTCAGCACATCAACTTTAGCATCATGAACAACATGTTTATCAATCGAAATTTCAGCATCATCATCATAAGAATCATGCTCAATACCAACACTAAAATCAAGCGAATCAATTTCGTAAGAAGCTTGATTGAAGCCTTTTACCATTACGTGATAGAGGTCTCTAATGTCATCTTTCATGGAATCCATGAGTAACTTGAAATTAATCGAGCAACAAAGAAAGGAAAACTAACACAAAGACGAAAGAGATTTTGTTACTTTAGTGGGAAAAAAAGGGGCACTCCTCTTTCTTTAATTTCCACTCACTTAATACTTTGTTTCTTGGGTAACCTGAAGTTAAGAAGGCTCGAAGTAATCAATTAAGAAAGTGTTTTGCCAGTGCTTCTCCAAATCACAACGATCTCCACTTGTTTCTCTCGAGTGTTTTCAAGTTGCACCAAATAGTATCAAAACAGAATCAAGTGAAACGGAAACAAACTTGAACTTTCTACTAAGATTCAAAGAAAATAAGCAACCAAAATTGATGTATAAGGCTGAACCAAGGATGAACTAAGGGTTGTCGTGGGCAATCTTTAGTTAATTTTGATTCTATGCACTTACTATCCACAAAATGGTTCAAGTCATGCAATAATCGAGAAACCAAGTGTGTGATTCGTTCAAGAAGAGCAAGATAAGGAGAATGAGATGTGGGAGGACGATTGTGTGCAGCAAAAACGAAATACGGTATCAAAGGTTTTCAAATTACACCAAAAATTTTCATGTAATGCACAATTCTTTTCTCTTGTTCTTTTGTTTTTCTTTCCTTCCTTGCTATTTCAACGTAAGCAAGGTTCATATTCTTTTTTTTGACTAGGGGCAGAATTGGAATTTCATGCGTTTTGCATTCAGAACTTTTGTTTTCAGGCCGAATAGTGCAATTACTTTGAATTGAGGTTTGCAACTTTTAATTGCAACAAAATAACCTTGGAAAGTGAGGAAAGTTGCGGTTGGAAAGAATTAGGGTTAGGGTGAGAGTTTTCAATTTGGGATTTTTGGACGGTTTTGGGTATTTGTGGGATGGGGTTTTGGGAGATGAATGAACGGTGTAAATGGACTATTTGGGTTCGTAATTAACGATTTGTGTGGCCAATTTGGATAATGGATGGGTGTAGGGCAGAATTGATCCAAAATTCAAATTCTAGGGTTAGGGTTTTTTTGAATGAGTTGGGAACTTTGATTCTGATTTTGTTTGGTAAAATTGGTTTGGGGCTTTTTGTTAAGAGTGTAAATAAGGTAGTTTGGAATCTGGTTGGTGAGTTTTAGGGTTGGGTTTGGGTGGGTGTTGGTTCGGACGTGGGTATTGGGGTGGTTTTAGGGTTTTCTTGATGTTGAAAAGGGCTTGTGAAGACAAACACACGTAGGACTAACTTGATTCAAAGCATGAAATCAATCACAGTGCAAATCACAAGATGCATACAATCATCACCAACTAAAAGCTTCGGTAGCAACAAGATAATTTGAAACCGAGGTAGCTTTATAGGCTGATGGTTGGAATGTTTAAAGAAAGCTGAATGTGACCTAAAATGCAACAAATCCCTAATTTGTTCAAGTTTGAATGACTCAAAATCAGATGTGATGCAAAAAGGAAATAAAAGAAATGACACTTGAACGATGAAAAGCAATGATGCGGTCCAAGGTCATGAGGATGCGCCACCTAAAGGTCCTATAACAAGAAGTAAAGCTGATGCGTGCAACTCGTGGGCTCCAACAATTCCACCTTCCAAACGTCCTTCACAAAGGGTTAGGCACAAGGAAGAAGACTTCCCCTTGCTTCCTTAATGAACAAAACATATGGATTCAAACGAGCAAGACCAACACTTCAAGATGGTCGTTGATCAGGCAAACCAATAAGGCCCTTCTGGACGGCACCTTTAAGCAATGGCAACACCTTCAAAATGCTCAACTTTGAAGGATCTTAACCTAGGTTTTTAATGCAAAACCAAGAAAACAAAGTCTCACACAAAGTGAAAGAAATATCAAGAATTCTTATTCATCAAAAGTTGTGCTTTACAAATCGGCCAAAGGCCTATTTATAGATGCCTAAGACACTTAAAATAATCAAATATTATCTAAAAGAAATAACTAGAAAAACATTTGAATTGAACTTGAAATTGCTAATTATTTGAATTCAAAAATAACTTGTTTGGGCGTGTATTTGGTCAGCAAATGAGGCCTTGGGGAGCTGATTTGATGAGTAGGATGCAGCTGAACTTGAATTCAAAAGTTGGGTGTAATTTGAATTCAAGTAGAATTTGAATTTGAGTGCATTTTGAATTTGATTGTTGGATATCCTTCCCACATTCTTCCAGCCGTGTTCCTTGAGTAAATGAGGTGTAGAAAACCTGATTTGATGATGATAAGATGGCTGGGATTGAATTCAAATGATGGTTGAAGTTTGAATTCAAATTGAGTTTGAATTTGAATTCAAACTTGGATTCAATTTGAATTGTGATCTATCTCCTTCTTTTTCTTCAAAATGGCGTGTGGATGGTAGGTTATTTTGGCTGAATTCATCTTGAATTTGAAGCCTCAATTTGGTTGAAACTTGAATTCAAATCAAGGTTGAATTTAAATTCAAGTTGATCTTCAAGTTGTCTTCATATTTGGGAGCCCCTTTTGCTGGTTGTTTGGGATATTTTGAGCTTCATTTTGAACATGAATTCCATCTTAGACCACATTTGAATTTGTCCTTGTGGAGACAAACATTCTCCTCAAGACAATATTCCTTTTGTTTCCTTTTTGGGTGCACACGCCTCTTAAGCCATTTGTGGTTCTCCATTTGGCTTGTAACTTGTCATGTACCTACTTACCTACAAAGCAAACACAAAGAAACAAGGATCACAAGAAAACAAGACAAAAATTTCAAAAATAAAGAACACACGTTTTGGGGAGGGGAACATGTTCATAATATGGGTTCAATGAGGTGAGCCCAATGAGCCTTTGGTTCGTCTTGAACATGGTTGTACAAGAAGGTTCCTACTTGATGCCCAAGTTCTCTAGCTCTCCTTCTTGTCATAGGACCCATGACCTCTTGATGGGATCCCCGATCCTCATCATTCCCTCGCTCCTCAAGAGGATTCATCCTCGAATCGAAGGGTTTATCAGTGAAAGGTGTGAGGTCAGCAAAAGTATACCTCAAATCTAAACACACAATTGGATAAGAGTGATACTCCACAAATGACTCATAAGCTATGTAAGATACAAGTTCAAGTAAACCAAGTGAAATGATCGTACAAAATTTAAGTCTTACATGCTTAGGGTGAGCAATCAATTGAATGATGACATATACAAATAAGGACACATCATAGCACATATCTACATGAACACTCAACAAGAAGCACCTTTTCTTAATGTGTTTAGGACGCACTAACATGGTAGGTAGAAGACTCTTCACATAAGATTTGTCATGCATGAAAAAGAATGTATGTAAAACATAAGGAATAAACAACGTACCTTGTACGCCGCTCCTTAGAACCTCGAAATCAGATGTATTTGAGCTGTCATGTCAACCAAGCACAAACCAGCACTAACATGCAGATTATCATCCTCAAAATCAGTTTGCAATGTAACGTCAAGTGGAATTTCAGATTCATACGCACGCAAATTAGAAGTCTCAGCACTATCATATGGAAGGTTACTATCAAGACACTCAAACAAAGGGTTATTATGGACAACCCATTCATGCTTCTCGACGTTATCATGTTTGTCACCTAAGACATCATTGTTCTCACTTGAAATGTCACTCCAAAACATCTTGTAAATCATAATGTAAGTCAAGCAAATCATGTGAATCATGCGAAGCACCAATAACTTTAGATTCAAGCTCATCATTTTGAGCAAGCAAGTCAGTCTCATAAACATGATAAATATCAACAAGTCTCCTAAGACCCTGAAATTTATTAAGGATGTCTATTCTGCACACCTTTTGTTCTTCTACTTCTGTAAGGATCTCAAATTTACGTTCTTTTTGAGCGAGAAGTCTCTTACAAATGTCAGAGTTACGTTCTAAGAACTTCTCACAGTCATGTTCAACTTCAACATCGTCATGGAAACAAACATGCAATTTCTTGTCAAGTTCACACACTTTAGAGTGCAAAACAACATCATTACTGGAATCAGATTCGGACAAAGAACATTTAGACGATTTAGGATCATGCAATTTAAGAAGCTTATCATGTAAGTCATGTTCATTTGGCACATCAACTTTATCATCATGAACAACATGTGTATCAATTGAAATTTCAGCATCATCATCATAAGGATCATGCGCAGTATCATCACTGAAATCATCTAATTTCGGATATGCAGTCAATGCTTTACGCACAACAAGAAATTCCTTAGTGTTATATTCATCTAGTGCACCTAGATCCTCTTCAAGTTCAGTTTCATTATCATGCTCAGATTCATTTTCATGCTCGGACTCAGTCACATATTCATTAGTTTCCTCAATTAACATGACTCGTTTAACATTAGGACACTCTTTTCCTATGTGACCACGACCTTGACATTTATAGCATTTAATGTCTCTAAACCTGTTCGACAGATCAGAAGAATTCCCTGTAGGGGCCTTTTGTTGGGCTCGGTCATCTCGCGTTTGTGTGCCCTGCACACGGTTGTCAAACTTTTGTGTTGCGTTTTGATCACGTGTTTGGCCTTCTGTAGGCCATGAGCTTCCTGTTCCTGAAGGCTTGCTGGGAAATCTTGATGAAGAGTGATTAGTACGATAAGTAGAATTGAAATTGGAGGAACTACGTACCTTTAACTGGTTTTCAATCTTTTCAACCATATGGACCATGTTTGTGAGGTCGAGATAAGGTTGAAGGTCAACCCTTTGCACAATCTCCCTATTTAAACCATGTAAGAAACGAGCCTTGGTGGCTTCTTCAGGTTCCTGCAAGTTAGACCTTTCCAACAAAATTTCTAACTCCTTATAATACTCGTCTATACTTTTGGAACCTTGACGTAAGTTTTGCAAACTCGTGAAAATAGAACTATCATAATTGTTTGGGATAAAACGTTGTCTCATTTCAAACTTCATTTCTTCCCAAGTAGCAATTGGAGGTTGCCTTGTCTTAGTTCTATTTCTACACAAATTTGCCCACCAATTAAGTGCATAACCAGAAAACTCAATAGAAGCGTACCTCACTTTTTGTAATTCACTATAATTGGTACAAGAAAAGATTAAATCCACTTTTGTTTCTCATTCTAAATATTCCTCCGCATTACTTTTACCATAAAACGTGGGAATATTTATTTTGGTTTTGAGAAAATCGTCATCTTGTGGGAAAAGGGGATTTTGGCGTCTTTGGTAACCACGGAGAGGGTGGTCATCAAAGTCATACTCATCATGCTCATATGGAATGTAATCATCGTTGTACCTTCGTGGGATGTACATTCTTGGCTGTGTAGGAGGAACAAACCTTCTTGCCTCGATGTGTGGCGGTCTAAGGTTGTCATCTTCAACTTCCTCTAGTTGGTGGCGCCTAGGTTGTGGGAGGGAAACGGCCCTGCTTGTACCTTGGTCATCACTGGTTTTGTAGCTTCGCTCCACGTCTTCCAAGCGATGCTTAATTACCTCATTGTCATGCATGAGTTTCTTAAGCATCTTCAGCATTTGTTGTTGCGTGTTGTCAACAGTTTCTGCCTCTTTTGACTTGCTAGATGCCGAGTGAGTGCTGCTATCCATTTGTTACCTAAAGTGATCAATTAAAAACGAAAAGAGAAGAAAAGAAGCAAACTAACACAAAGACAAGCAAACGTTAAGGGATTAGTAAAAACAAAAACACACTATGAACACTCCGCTTTCTCGTCTTTCCACTCTTTTACCACTTTGGTTCTTGGATAACCTGAAGTTAAGAAGGATCAAAGTGATCAATAAGGAAGTGTATTGCCAATGCTTCTTCAAATCGCAATGTTCTCCACTTGTTCTTCCTTGTTGTGTTCAAGTTGCACCAATTAGTATCAAAGTAGAATCAATTGAAATGAACACAAACTTGAACTTTCCACTAAGATTCAAAGAAAATAAGCAACCAAAGTTGATGTATAAGGCTGAACCAAAGATGAACTAAGGGTTGCCGTGGGCAATCTTTAGTTAATTTTGATTCTATGCACTTACTATCCACAAAATGGATCAAGTCATGCAACAATTGAGCAACCAAATGTGTGATTGGTTTAGGAAGATCAGGAGATGGAGAATAGGGTATATAGGGGACGGCAATGTGGGGTAAAAGGAAATATGGTATTCAAGGTTTGCAAATCGTACCAAAAATTTTCCATGCAATGCTCAAACGTTTTGCCCCTTTTTCTTTTACCTTGATCTTTTGTTTTTTTTCTTTTTCTTCCTTGCTATTTCAATGGAGCAAGGTTCAGATTCTCTCTCTTTTTTTTGACTAAGGGCAGAACTGAAATTTCACGCGGTTTGCACTTAGCACTTGCGTTTTTGGACAGAATAGTGCAATGTATTTAAAATGCAATTTGTAACTTGGACTTGCAACAAAAATAACCTTGGAAAGTGAGGAAAGTTGGGGTAAGGCCGAATGGGTTAGGGTTAGGGTTTTTGATTTAGGGTTTTTTGAACGTTTTGGGAATTTGTAGAATGGGGTTTTGGGAACGGAATAGGCATTGTAAATGGACTCTTTGGGTTGGTAATTGATGATTGGCATGGTCAATTTGGATATTGGTTGGTTTAGGGCAGAATTTGAACGAAATTCAAATTCTAGGGTTAGGGTTTATTTAAATGAATTGGGGTCTTTAGATTCTGATTGTGTTTGGTAAAATGGGTTTGGGGCTTTTTGTTGGGGGTGTAAATAGGGTTGTTTGGGATCAGGTGGGTGAGTTTTAGGGTTGGGTTGGGGTGGGGCTGGTTGGGCCGTGGGGGTGGGGCTGGTTTTAGAGTTTGGTTGGTGTTTGCAAATGGGTTGTGAAGACAAGCACACGTAGGACTACTAGATTTATAGCATGAAATCAATCACAATGCGAATCACAAGATGCATACAATCATCACCAACTAAAAGCTTCTGTAGCAACAAGATGATTTGAAACCGAGGTAGCTTTATAGGCTGATGGTTGGAATATTTAAAAGAAGGCTGAATGTAACCTAAAATGCAACAAACCCTAATTTGTTCAAGTTTGAACGACTCAAAATCAGATTGTGATGCGAAAATGAAATAAAGGAAATAAAGGAAATGACACTTGAATGATGAGAAACAAAATGCAGCAACGGGCAAGGACTCAAAGCAAATGAATTTGGACGTTTGTTTTTTTTTTGTATGAAATGCAAGACAATGGAGTGTAGAGTGAGGGGTAGAAGAAGGACTCAACTGAAATTGAAATTACTAGACTCAAACGAAAAAGAAATGATAGATGGTGGAATAGAGTAACTTGGGCTCTGATACCAATTAGATGCGTGCAACTCGTGGGCTCCAACAATTCCACCTTCCAAACATCCTTCACAAAGGGTTAAGCACAAGGAAGAAGACTTCCCCTTGCTTCCTTAATGAACAAAACGTATGGATTCAAACGAGCAAGACCAACACTTCAAGATGGTCGTTGATCAAGCAAACCAATAAGGCCCTTCGGGACGGCACCTTTAAGCAATGGCAACACCTTCAAAATGCTCAACTTTGAAGGATCTTAACCTAGGTTTTTAATGCAAAACCAAGAAAACAAAGTCTCACACAAAGTGAAAGAAATATCAAGAATTCTTATTCATCAAAAGTTGTGCTTTACAAATCGGCCAAAGGCCTATTTATAGATGCCTAAGACACTTAAAATAATCAAATATTATCTAAAAGAAATAACTAGAAAAACATTTGAATTGAACTTGAAATTGCTAATTAGTTGAATTCAAAAATAACTTGTTTGGGCGTGTATTTGGTCAGCAAATGAGGCCTTGGGGAGCTGATTTGATGAGTAGGATGGAGCTGAACTTGAATTCAAAAGTTGGGTGAAATTTGAATTCAAGTTGAATTTGAATTTGAGTGCATTTTGAATTTGATTGTTGGATATCCTTCCCACATTCTTCCAGCCGTGTTCCTTGAGTAAATGAGGTGTAGAAAACCTGATTTGATGATGATAAGATGGCTGGGATTGAATTCAAGTGATGGTTGAAGTTTGAATTCAAATTGAGTTTGAATTTGAATTCAAACTTGGATTCAATTTGAATTGTGATCTATCTCCTTCTTTTTCTTCAAAATGGCTTGTGGATGGCAGGTTATTTTGGCTGAATTCATCTTGAATTTGAAGCCTCAATTTGGTTGAAACTTGAATTCAAATCAAGGTTGAATTTAAATTCAAGTTGATCTTCAATTTGTCTTCATATTTGGGAGCCCCTTTTGCTGGTTGTTTGGGATATTTTGAGCTTCATTTTGAACATGAATTCCATCTTAGACCACATTTGAATTTGTCCTTGTGGAGACAAACATTCTCCTCAAGACAATATTCCTTTTGTTTCCTTTTTGGGTGCACACGCCTCTTAAGCCATTTGTGGTTCTCCATTTGGCTTGTAACTTGTCATGTACCTACTTACCTACAAAGAAAACACAAAGAAACAAGGATCACTAGAAAACAAGACAAAAATTTCAAAAATAAAGAACACACGTTTTGGGGAGGGGAACATGTTCATAATATGGGTTCAATGAGGTGAGCCCAATGAGCCTTTGGTTCGTCTTGAACATGCTTGTACAAGAAGGTTCCTACTTGATGCCCAAGTTCTCTAGCTCTCCTTCTTGTCATAGGACCCATGACCTCTTGATGGGATCCCCGATCCTCATCAAAAGCAAAACAACTCGGTTTTGAAGTTGGAAGCTTCTTGTTAAGACATGTACAAGATGAACCTGAAGTTCATTGGGTTCATTTCATCGAACCAGCTCAATAAACATTTTATCTTCTTTGGGTTTCTTGTATTTTTGTTTATTATCTCTTTCTTTACTTGTTTGATGCTTGTTATATCTTTGTTTGCTTAGTAGTGGCTGTTGGAGTTGCCAAAACGCGTGTTGAAGTCTAGACCAAGCATGCTGAAAAGAGCTGAAATTTACCTGAACTTTGTGGACGTGTAACTCAGTCATAGAAGCTCCAAATTGGGTCATTCAAAAGCCAAAAGTCAAGTTCAGGATGTAAACTAAATTTCCCAAGAAGGACACATCTTCAAATTCGACTGGAATCAGCGGGAAATGTCTAGTCAACCAAGGGCGCCATTTCTGCCTAAAATCCAGCCACCTGAAAATTGCTTGAACTTTATAGGTGCGTAACTCAGTCATGGGAACTTCAAAATGGGTCATTCAAATGCCAAAATGCAAGATGAACACGTGAACTAAATTTTCCAGGAAGCACACTTCTTCAAATTCTGCTTGTATCCGTGGGAAAAGGCGAGTCAACAAGAGGCACCACTTAGCCTAAAATCCAGCACCCTTGTTTATTCTTGGAGTTTGACCTCTTTAAGCCAATTGAATAGGTTCCAAACATTTTGGTCTGGCCCTAAGACCAGAATATTTGTGCTTTATTGTACTTTTGACTAGGGTAAGTGTTAGGATTAGTTTTATCCTTATTTAAGCCATGTAAACCAATTTTTACATTCAGCTTGGTTGAAGAATAAAAATTCTGTTGTTTTTCTCCTTAGAAGGCATCTTTGTTTTCTTGATTTCTCACTAAAAATCAAGTCTAAAAACCTTAAAAGTTTGAGCATGCTTGAGGGTGATTGCCAAGACAAGATGAATGCTGCCTAGGAGGGTGTTTGTCATTTGCCTAGCCCACACCATTCTTCAAGGTTTGGTTGCTCATTTCAGCCTATCTAAAGACATTGGAAGCAAGGAGGAGCTTGGCCCCTTTGTGCCTAACCCATTGTTGGAGGAGAAGCTTGGATAAAAGAGTGGGATCCTACTTGTGCTCGCATCAATTTGGTATCAGAGCGAGGTCACTCTTTTCATCCTTAACATTTCGTTTTTGTGTCCTTTTTGTAGTCACCACCAATCTAATTTCTCACCATCCTTCATTCACCATCCAAACGTTTCTTTTCATTCATTTTATAAAATAAAAAAAAGTCAGCCTTTGGTCCACATCAAAAAAACCATGGGGAATAAGTTGACACAAAAGAATTCATCTTTTCATCCAACCCACCTTATGGATTCCATCATTTCTTAAGTTGTTCAATTTATTCCCAAATTGATTTTCCATCAAAATTGCCATCAAAGTTCTTATACTTGCCTCACAAACTTGAACATTTTGTGACTTTGCATGATAGTATATTTCAGCCTCACAAAATACAACTCTTAGCCACACAAAGCCACCTGGTCTACAAATAATCTTGTTGCCATCGAAGCTAGTAGTTACTTGTGGTCTTTATGCATATTTTGTTCTAATTGTGACTGAATGTTTGCTATCAAATTAGTTGTTCTTGTGTGAAATTGCCAACATCACACCATACAAACATATTCTCACAAAGAAATCTAATTTGAACCCCATAACACCCCCACGGCCTTCAAGCAACTTTCCTCACACATCCAAAACGCCCAAAACTACACATATAAGCCAAATATACTGCCCAAATAGGTTCTCAAAAGCCCCAACCATTCAGAAGTCCAAGCAGCCTTGAAACTACATACTTCACAAAAGGTCCTAAATTGAAACGACACGCTCTCAAACCTACCGAAGAAGCAAAAATTATCATACCCCAAGGGGTTTTATACCATTTGAAGAAAAAAGCAAGCAAAGGGAGTGTGATGAGTGGGCTGCACAAAAACAAGTTCAAGGCAGCCTAGTAAGTTACAAATCTGCCCTTACACATGCAAAAAAAAGATCTGAGGCTGCGTGTCCTATACACAGCAAAAAAAAGGAGCGTAAAAGAAAAGTCGAAAGAAAAAGTGGAAAAAAAGGACAAGAAGTACATCTACTTTGACTCAATATGTGCAATTAAGAAGGATTTGCTTGCTTTGCTTGGTGCCATACTTATTACCCTTTTGAGACTGATTTTCCAGCCATCAGACAAGCCCAAATACATCACAAAAACACTTGAACATTCTGATTATAGCTTACATTGAGTACAAACTGTGAATTTGTGTGCATAAAGCCTAAGTTAACTAAAGATTGCCCAGGGAAACCCTTAGTTATTCTTTGGTTCAGCCTTATACATCACTTTTGGTTTCAATATATCTTTGAGTCATAGCTATTTTGTTCAAGTTTGTGTACCTTGGCTTGGAGTTTGGGTTGGAAGAAGTTCGATTCATAATTGGCTATTTGAAATTGTTTTGGTGCATAAGATTACCGATTGCTTTGAAACTGATTTTGGATCATTCTTGGATTGTTTTTCATGTTTTGAGGTGAATATTGGACTGAAACAGAGGAAAGAACTGATTGGGGCAAAGTGCTACAAAAGAATCGAAATCCAACAAGTTGTGGTCGGACTAAGTTGGGACATCTTGGCTATCACATCTCAGTTGCTACTCATTTTGATTTTTTTAGGCCAAGATTGGTCAAGAAACAAAGGATAAGTGAGTGAAAAGAAAAGGGAAGGAAGAGTGCTTATTTCGTTTAACTAACCGCCTCATCTTTTTTTTGACCTTTGTGTTAGTTTTCATATTTTCTTTCACTTAGATTTTAGGTTTCAGCAATGGAAAGTGGCTCAAAAAGTATGTCAAGTCACCAAATTAGTGAAGCCAAGCCGGAGCCAACTTTGGAGCAAATAAAACAAATGTTGCAAAGGCTGATGAATAAGCAAGATCAAACAGCATGCGATATAGACGATTTGACACAAAGGCAGCATGACTTGTATAAGAGGCTTATAACAGTGGAAGGGCGAGCAACTCCAAGGTCCGAGGGTTCTAAGAGGCGTTTCACAAATAAGCAAGAAGAAGAAGGGCTAGATCAAACTCTTCAAGGAACAAGTCGGCGGTCTCCCTCACCACAAGAACCATGACAAAATCATAGGAGACAAGTGCAAAGGGACTATGAAGATAACTCCTACAACTCTTTTGAAGAAGAAGATTATGAGGAACATCATGTACGTGGCAACAACAGAAGAGGCAATAGACGTCAGCACCAAGAAGATGAGTTCTTGAAGGGTAAAGTGAACATACCTCCTTTCCACGGTAAGAGCGATCCTGAAGCCTATCTCTAATGGGAAAAGATGGTGGATCTCATTTTTTCTTGCACAAACTCCACTGAAATCCAAAAGGTACATTGTGCTTCTGTTGAATTTGTTGATTATGCCTTACATTGGTGGGGTCAAACCCAATCTTTGAGAAACAGGATTGGACAGCGTCCCATCTCAACGTGGGAAGAATGAAGTTCGAACTTAGGAGAAGATTCATTCCTGATCATTATGAGAGGTCAATGTTTCAAAAATTACAAGCCCTAACACAAGGAACTAAAAGTGTGGATGAATATTTCAAGGAGCTTGAGATGTTAATGGCAAGGACCAACACGAATGAACCACCCGAGGCCACAATGGCCAGGTTTCTTCAAGGATTGAGGAAGGACATCGCACATAAAGTGGAGCTTACTCAATATGGAGATTTGACTTTGATGGTGCACATGGCAGAAAAGGTCGAACGACAGGTAAACTCTAAACATTTCAATTCAGTTTTTAAGCCTAACTGCTCTTCCTTTTCTAGAATGCAAAACAAGTCAACCCCAGGTACTCAAGCACGGCCTTATAGCGGGCAAAACCGAGGAGGACCCTCTTGGGAAGGAAAAGAAGGAAGACCTGGACCGTCCAGCTCCAAGAATGAGAATAAAGGTAAAATGAAAGCTCATGAAGGTAAGTTCTCTAACTTTCCCAGTAGTTTTAGAGAAATCAAATGTTTTCGATGCCAAGGAAGAGGACATGTAAGTAGAGAGTGCCCCAATGAAAAAAGAATCATGCTAATTGAAGAAACTAACGAATATGTCACCGAAGAAGAAAATGAGCATGAAAATGAGCTTGAACATGAATCTGATCATGAGGAGAGTTTAGGAGAGGAAGAAGAATATGAAAATAAAGAATTTTTGGTTGTTAGAAGAGCTTTGAATGTTTTCCACAAGGTCGATGAGCATGAACAACATAGAGAAAACATTTTTCATATCCACTGCATGATAAAAGGAAAAGTTTGTACCATGATTATTGATTCTGGATCTTGTGCGAATGTGGCTAGCATCAAACTTGTTAGGAAACTTGAATTGCCTATGTCTAATCACCCACAACCATATAAACTTTCATGGCTTAATGATTGTGGTGAGATAAACGTAAGTAAACAAGTTCTTGTTTCCTTGACTATAGGAGGATATAAAGATGAAATTTTATGTGATGTAGCTCCTATGCATGCTAGTCATATCTTGTTAGGTAGACCTTGGCAATATGATAGAAAAGTTACCTATGACGGATACCTAAACAAATACACCTTTAAACACGATGGGAAATTGTTCAAATTGCATGCCTTACCACCCCATAAGGTTCAAGATGATTAGGCAAAGATGCATAGATCTAGAAGTGACCCTAGAGAAAAAGAGGCTGATAAGAAGTTCTTGGAAGGAATGAAAGGGGACAAAAAAGACAAGATCCTAAAGGAAAGGAGATAGTCCCTCAAGGAATGACTGAACCTAGGAAAAGATGCACATTTTACGCCAAGCAAAGTGAGGTGACCCATGCCATTAGTGCCCACAAGACCATATACATCCTTATATACAAGGAGTGTATGGTTTCAAGAGCTGATTTACCACCCACATTGCCTAGTGAAGTAGCATCCTTGATTGAGGAATACTCCATTCTGTTTCCTACAGAAGAACCTTCAGGACTACCCCCTTTAAGAGGCATAGAACACCAAATAGACTTCATCCCTGGCGCCATCCTTCCAAATAGGCCAGCATATCGGGCTATCCCTGAAGAGAGCAAGGAAATTCAAAGGCAAGTTGAAGAGCTTTTAGCCAAAGGGAAGGTTAGGGAAAGCATGAGCCCTTGCACCGTTCCTGTCATAGTTGTCCCTAAGAAAGATGGCACCTGGAGAATGTGCACTGACTGTCGAGCCATCAACAAGATCACAGTGAAGTATAGGTACCCCATACCTGGGTTGGATGATATGCTATATATGTTGTTTGGATCTAAGTACTTCACTAAGGTGGATCTTAAAAGTGGATACTTCCAGGTAAGGATTAAGGAGGGGGATGAATGGAAGACTGCATTCAAGACCAAATTTGGACTCTATTAGTGGTTGGTGATGCCTTTTGGTCTAACCAACGCCCCTAGAACTTTTATGCGGTTGATGAATGAAGTCTTGAGAGCCTTTATCGAAAAGTTTGTTGTCGTGTACTTTGATGATATCCTAATCTATTCCAAAACATTTGAAGATCACCTAGACCACATTAGAGCTGTGTTCGAGAAGCTTAAGAAGGAACAACTCTATGCCAATCTTAAGAAGTGGTCATTTTGCTTAGAAAGGGTTGTATTCCTAGGATTTGTGATCACATCTGAGGGAATAGAGATGGATGAGGAGAAAGTAAGATCGATCATTGAATGGCCTACTCCTAAGAATGTAGGAGAAGTAAGGAGCTTTCATGTGTTAGCTAGGTTTTATAGGAGATTTGTAAATGACTTTTCTTCTATAGCTGCCGCTTTAAATGAAATTGTAAAGAAAGATATGCCATTCAAGTGGGGAGGTCACAACAAAAGGCATTCGAGGAGTTGAAGAGAAGACTGACCACTGCACCCATACTTAGGTTGCCTAACTTTGATGAAACCTTTGAGATTGAGTGTGATGCGAGTGGAGTGGGCATAGGTGCCATTTTGACCCAAGATAAGAAGCCCGTAGCCTATTTTAGCGAAAAATTAAAGGGAGCTTCCTTGAACTATTCCACTTATGATAAAGAACTTTATGCTCTTGTAAGATCCCTTCAGACTTGGCAACACTACCTTCAACCTAAGGAGTTTGTCATTCATACGGACCATGAGAGCTTAAAGTATCTTAAAGGGCAAGGTAAGTTAAATAAGAGACATGCCAAATGGGTAGAATTCATAGAGCAGTTTCCTTATGTGATTAAGTACAAGAAAGGTAAAGATAACATCGTTGCTGATGCCCTCTCTAGGAGGTACGCCTTAGTTACCAAGTTATCTTCCTAATTGCTAGGCTTTGAATCTCTTAAGGGGATGTATGCTAATGATCATGACTTTGGAACTATCTTTGAGGCATGCCAGGAGGCGCCCTTTGGAAAGTTCTATTTGCATGAGGGGTATCTGTTTAAGGAACAAAAGTTATGCGTGCCACAGTGTTCCATGAGAGAGTTATTAGTAAAAGAGGCACATGGAGGAGGGTTGATGGGGCACTTTGGAGTGTTCAAAACCTTGGAGACCCTAAAGGAGCACTTTTACTGGCCACACATGCGTGTGGATGTTGAGAAAACATGTAGCAACTGCATCAATTGCAAACAAGCCAAATCTAAGTCCCAACCACATGGCCTCTACACGCCTTTGCCTGTCCCTGAATCACCTTGGATAGACATTTCTATGGACTTTGTCTTAGGCCTCCCTAGGCCTCGAGCTGGGAGGGATAGTGTGTTTGTTGTAGTTGATAGATTCTCTAAGATGGCTCATTTCATTGCATGTAAAAAAGTTGATGATTCCACTCACATAGCTGATTTGTTCTTTAGGAAAGTTGTTAGGTTGCATGGCATGCCTAGGACCATAGTGAGTGATCGAGACACTAAGTTCCTTAGCCACTTCTGGCGTGTCTTATGGGGAAAGCTAGGTACTAGATTGTTATTTTCCACCATTGCGCACCCACAAACCGACGGCCAAACTGAGGTTGTTAATAGAAATTTTTCTCAACTCTTGCGTGTCATCATTCAGAAGAATTTAAAAAATTGGGAGGATTGTTTACCATTCATAGAGTTTGCATACAATCGAAGTGTTCAGCATGTTACATTGCATAGTCCTTTTTAAGGTTGTATATGGATTTAATCCTTTATCACCCCTTGATTTGATCCCCATTCCCGTGCATGAACGAGCTAGTCTTGATGGTAAACAAAAAGCTGACTTGATAAAAAAATTGCATGAAAAAGTTAAATCCCAATTAGAAGAAAAGAACAAAGCTTATGCAAGGAGGGCGAATAGACATCGTAGGCAGATTTCCTTTGAGCCAGGGGATCTAGTTTGGTTGCACCTCCAGAAGGAAAGGTTTCCTAAAGAGCAGAGATCTAAATTGATGCCAAGAGGAGATGGTCCATTTAGGGTCCTTTAACGAATCGGTACGAACGCCTATGTTCTTGATCTTCCGGACAAGTATGGTTCCGTTTCCTCTACATTTAAGGTTGCTGACCTCACCCCCTTCAATGACGATCATATTGATTCGAGGACGAATCCTTTTGAGGAGGGGGGGATTGATGCGGTCCAAGGTCATGAGGATGCGCCACCTTAAGGTCCTATAACAAGAAGTAAAGCAAAACAACTCGGTTTTAAAGTTGGAAGCTTCTTGTTAAGACATGTACAAGATGAACCTGAAGTTCATTGGGTTCATTTCATCGAACCAGCTCAATAAACATTTTATCTTCTTTGGGTTTCTTGTATTTTTGTTTATTATCTCTTTCTTTACTTGTTTGATGCTTGTTATGTCTTTGTTTGCTTAGTAGGGGCTGTTGGAGTTGCCAAAATGCGTGTTGACGTCTAGACCAATCATGCTGAAAAGAGCTGAAATTTACCTGAAATTTGTGGACGTGTAACTCATTCATACAAGCTCCAAATTGGGTCATTCAAAAGCCAAAAGTCCAGGATGTAAACTAAATTTTCCAAGAAAGACTCGTCTTCAAATTCGACTGGCATCAGCGGGAAATGTCTAGTCAACCAAGGGCGTCATTTCTGCCTAAAATCCAGCCACCTGAAAATTGCTTGAACTTATAGGCGCGTAACTCAGTCATGGGAACTTCAAAATGGGTCATTCAAAAGCCGAAATTCAAGATGAAAACGTGAACTAAATTTTTCAAGAAGCACTCTTCTTCAAATTCTGCTTGTATCCACGGGAAAAGGCGAGTTAACCAGAGGCACCACTTCAGCCTAAAATCCAGCACCCTTGTTTATTCTTGGAGTTTGACCTCTTTAAGCCAATTGAATAGGTTCCAAACGTTTTGGTCTGGCCCTAAGACCAGAATATTTGTGCTTTATTGTACTTTTGACTAGGGTAAGTGTTAGGATTAGTTTTATCCTTATTTAAGCCATGTAAACCAATTTTTACATTCAGCTTGGTCGAAGAATAAAAATTCTGGTGTTTTTCTCCTTAGAAGGCATCTTTGTTTTCTTAATTTCTCACTAAAAATCAAGTCTAAAAAACCTTCAAAGTTTGAGCATGCTTGAGGGTGATTGCCAAGACAAGATGAATGCTGCCTAGGAGGGTGTTTATCATTTGCCTAGCCCACACCATTCTTCAAGGTTTGGTTGCTCATTTCAGCCTATCTAAAGACATTGGAAGCAAGGAGGAGCTTGGCCCCTTTGTGCCTAACCCATTGTTAGAGGAGAAGCTTGGATAAAAGAGTGGGATTCTACTTGTGCTCGCATCAAGCAAAATGCAGCAACATGCAAGGACTCAAAGCAAAGTTTGTTTTTGGACGTTTTTTTTGAAATGCAAGACAAGGGCGTGTAGAGTGAGGAGTAGAAGAAGGACACAACTGAACTTAAAATGACTAGACTCAAACGAAAAAGGAAATGATAGATGGTGGAATAGAGTGACCTGCGTTCTGATACCAATTTGATGCGTGCAACAAGTGGGCTCCAATAATTCCACCTTCCAAACTTCCTTCACAAAGGTTTAGGCACAAGGAAGAAGACTTCCCCTTGCTTCCTTACTGATAAAAACGTGTGGCTTAATTGAGCAAGACCAACACTTCAAGATAGTCGTTGATCAGGCAGACCAATATGGCCCTCCTGGACGGCACCTTTTAGCAATGGCAACACCTTCAAAATGCTCAACTTTGAAGGATCTTAACTTAGGTTTTTAATGCAAAACTAAGAAAACAAAGTCTCACACAAAGTGAAGAGAATATCAAGAATTGTTATTCATCCAAAGTTGTTTTCCTAGGCGCCCCAAGGGCTCTATTTATAGGCTGCTACTCGTCCTTATTCAGCCTTACAATGAGTAGAAAACATTTCAAATAAGCTAGCTAACAAGTGTTTAAAAATTTAAACTTGTTTGAATTCAAAACTAAAACAAATTCTAGCTAAAATTTGAATTGCTTGTAGATTGCTATCTTCTCTCTTCCAGCCGTGTATGATGACCAAATTGAGGTGTTTGAGACCTGATTTGATGATGATAACGTGGTTGGAGTTGAATTCAAAGGTTGGTTGAAGTTTGAATTTGAATTCAAATTTGGGTTCAACTTTGAATTGTAGGCTCATCTTCCTCTTAACCTCCAAGATAGCGTGTGGAATGGACCAAGATAAGGCTTAGAATTTCTTGAAATATAAATCTCAAATTGGTTGAAACTTGAATTCAAATAAAGGTTGAATTTAAATTCAAGTTTGTCTTCAAGTGTGAATGCGATTTAATCTCCATCTTTGAGCTTCAAGTTGGGCCCACTATGGAGATAATTTGAGCTGGATTTTTGAAAATGGAATTCCATCTTGAACACATTTGAATTTGTCTTTGTGGAGACAAACATTCTTCTCAAGACAACATTCCTTTTTGAAGCACACTCCTATAATGCCATTTTGAGCTTCAATTTGGCTTGGAAATTTCATGTACCTAATTTCCTAGAAAGCAAACACAAGGAAGCAAGGATCCCAAGAAAACAAGACATGCATATGTTTATTTCATTGAAAGACGCCTATATGCATGAAAAGTGATGCATGGAATGCAACCTAGGACTAAGCAAACTTTGTCTTGTATTTTGCACACCTTGGACCGCATCAGCGTGCTATTTTGCAAAAACTTCTTAAACATTGGGAAGATTGTTTACCATATATCGAATTTGCATATAATAGGAGTGTCCATCACGGTACATTGCATAGTCCATTTGAAATCATGTATAGTTTTAACCACTTGTCTCCCCTTGATTTGATCCCAATTCCCGTGCATGAACGTTCAAGTCTTGATGGCAAACAAAAAGCGGAAAAGATAAAGAAACTGCATGAACACGTTAAAACACAACTTGAAAAGAAAAACCAAGCTTATGAAAAAAAATCTAACAAACATCGCAAACGAGTTGTGTTTGAACCTGGTGATTTGGTGTGGTTACATTTACGCAAAGAAAGGTTTCCCAATGAGCGAAAGTCAAAATTGTTCCCTAGAGGAGATGGATCATTCAAAGTTTTGAAATGCATAGGTGACAATGCCTACATCCTTGATCTTCCCGAAAGGTGTGGTTCTATTTCATCTACTTTTAATATTGCTGACCTCACTCTTTTCACTAATGACCCTTTCGATTCGAGGACGAATCCTCTTGAGGAGGAGGGGTTGATGAGGATCGGGGATCCCATCAAGAGGTTACGGGTCCTATGACAAGAAGGAAGACAAGAGAACTTGGTCATCAAGTTGGAACCTTCTTGTACAAACATGTTCAAGATGAACCTAAGGTTCATTGGGTTCATTTCCTTGAACCTACACTATGAACGTGTAGGAGGTGGAGTGTGTGAGTGTCCATTATTTTGAATTTTGTCTTGTTTTCTTGTGATCTTTATTTTATGTGTTTTCTTTGTAGATAAATTAGGTACATGGAATTTCCAAGCCAAATGGAGGTTCAATGGGCATTGTAGGCGTGTGCTTCAAAAGGGAGACAAAAGGAATGTTGTCTTGAGAAGAATGTTTGTCTCCACAAAGACAAATTCAAATATGTCCAAGATGGAGTTCCTTTTTCAAATTGAACTCAAAATAATCTTCAAACATCAACATAGGGGCCGGCCATTTGGAGTGCAAGGATGAAGATCAAATTGAATTTAAACTTGAATTTAAATTCAACCATGATTTGAATTCAAGTTTCAACCAATTGGAGACTTAAATTTCAAGAAGATTTCAGCCCCTATCTTCAGCCATGTACACGCCACCTTGGGGTTAAGAGAAAGATAGATCACAATTCAAATTGAATCCAAATTTGAATTCAAATTCAAACTCAATTTGAATTCAAACTTCAAACACCCTTTGAATTCAATTCTATCCACCTTATCATCATCAAATCAGATTTCAACACCTCATTATTCAAGGTACACGGCTGGAAGGATGTGGAAAGGATAAACCAACAACCAATTCAAAGTGCACTCAAATTCTAACTCAACTTGAATTCAAACTTCACCCAACTTTTGAATTCAAGTCAAGCACATCCTACTCATCAAATCAGCTTCTCCAAGACCTCATTTGATCCTCATACACGGCTGAACATGGAGAAGATGGCATCTTGCAAGCATTTCAAGTTTTTGCTAGAATTATCTTAGTTTTGAATTTCAAGCAAATTTCAAATTTAAACATTTGTTAGTTAGCTTTATTTAAATTAGTTTCTAGTCATTTGAAGACTGAAGGGGGACGATTTCTAGACTATAAATAAGGCCCTTGGGGCATGTAAAAGAACAAGCTTTTATGAAATAAAATACTTGATACTTCCTCCTATTCTTGTGAGACTTTGTTTTCTTGGTTTTGCATTAAAAACCTAAGTTAAGATCCTTCAAAGTTGAGCATTTTGAAGGTGTTGGCATTGCTTAAAGGTGCCATCCAGGAGGGCCATTGTGGTTTGCCTGATCAACGACCATCTTGAAGTGTTGGTTCTTGCTCACTTGAACCATGCGTTTATCTCACTAAGGAAGCAAGGGGAAGTCTTCTTCCTTGTGCCTAACCCTTTGTGAAGGATGTTTGGAAGGTAAAATTGTTGGAGCCCACGTCTTGCACGCATCAACCAAGTTATTCATTCACCCAGAATTCCGCCGAGGAGATGAATCAGCTTTAGCAAATGATCTCAACTTATTTGGACAAGCCTAAACCCTTCCCAACAGTATCCATCTCAAGCTAAGGAAACAATACAATTAAGTTATGATTCAAGAACTTGAAGGGAATCAAAGGATTTAAATGAAAAAACTGAATACAGTTTTCGATGCAAAGTTGCTGTTTTGTTGTATATTCAAAATCTGAGTTTACAACGTTTCTTAGATACCTTAATGATGAGTATCAGGGATCCCATCAGGGGATCATAGGTCCTAAAACAAGAAGGAGAGCTAGAGAACTTGGACATCAATTTGTAACCTTCTTGTATAGGCATGTGCAAGATGAACCTAAGGTTCATTAGGTTCACCTTATTGAACCTACACTATGAACGTTAGGTACCTTGCGTGTGTGAGTGTGTTTTTCTTTTGATTTTTGTCTCTTTTTCTTGTGATCCTTGTTTATATGTACATGCTAAATTTCAAGTCAAACGGAGTTCTAGAATGAGTTTTAAAGGCATGTTCACAAAAAAGAGACAAAAGGATATGTTGGCAATTTGGAGGTCAAAGAATGTTTTTGAAGATGAGGTTTAAGGGGCATGATGTAGGGAATGTTTAGAGCAACCTTTGTCCAGAGAATATTTGTCTTCCAAGGAATGTTTGTCTCAAGAGAATGTTCTATCCAAAGGAATCTATCTTGAAGAATGTTGTCCCAATGGAATGTTCAATGCAAAGGATTGTTTTGAGGAATTCTTGCATCTCAATTTTGACCTCCTTTTTGAAGACAAGATAAGGTGCAACATCAAGTTTAAATTCAAGCCAAATTCATCCTATCACATCCACAAAGGGGGATTGGTCAACATATCATCAAATTCAAAGAAACAAATTCACCATCATCATCCTCTTATCACACGGCCAAATTGAAGAAGAAAGGATGAGATTACAACTCAAATTGAAACCAAACTCGAATTTAAATTCAAACTTCACCCAACTTTTGAGTTCAACTTCAACCACATCCTAATCATCCCAAGACCTCTTTGGCTACCTAAACACGGCTGGATCAAAGAGAAACCGGCTGCCATGCTCCAACCAATTTTAGCAGCACCTTTTGTTCTAGTTTTTGAATTTCAAACAATTATCAATTTTTCAAATTCATTTCAAATGTTTTCTAGGTAGTTTTTGGAGATAACATCTAGTTATCTCTAGGTTTGTTAGGCATCTATATTGTATTAAATAAGGCTGAAAGAGTAGAAAAATCAGCACATTTATGAAATATTTTTGATCTTTTCTCCATATCTTGTGAGACTTTGCTTTCTTGGTTTTGCACTAAAAGCTAGGTTATTACCCTTCAAAGTTGAGCATTTTTAAGGTGTTGCCATTGCACTAAGGTGCCATCCAAGAGGGCCATCCGGTTTGCCTGATAACGACCATCTTGAAGTGTTGGTTCTTGATCGATCGAACCAAATGTTTTCATCACTAAGGAAGAAAGAGGAAGTCTTCTTCCTTGTGCCTAAACCCTAGTGAAGGACGTTTGGAGGTGGAAAGTTTAGGAGCACAGATTCACGCATCAATTGGTATCAGACACATATTACTCTATTCCACCATTTCCCTTTCATTTCTGTCTGTTTACACTCAGTCTTGTGTCCTTCATAATACTATATTCTTCACTTCCTTCGTTGCTTTTATACAAAAAACTGAGTCTTTTGTTTCAAAGGTCCTACTTTGAATCTTGCATTTAGTTAGTCATTGTTGTTAATCGTTTAAGTGTCATTTGCTCCATATCTTTTGTGTCAACTTTCTGAATTTTCTTCATCAAACTTGAACAAGCTAGGGTTCTTTGCATCTGGGTTACTTTCAGCTTCATAAAACTACGATAATTGCCACTCAAACCCACCTAGGTCTCAATTCATCTAGTTGCTACCGAAGCTATTAGTTGATGATGATTGTATGTATCTTGTGATTCATATTGTGATTGATTTTATGCTTTAATCATGCTGTTCATATGTGTGAATGCCTCTCGAAAACCACATTCAACCCATAGAAACCCTAATTTAGCCAAATCCAACACCCACGGCACAAAACAACACCCCCACAACCGAACCAAAAACACCCAAAACAAACCCCAATCAGCCTTGTCTGAACCCTTACCCCACACCCCTCAACCACTTTCACCAAAACCGTCCAGAACCCAAAAGGCTGAAACAACCAAACCAAACCCTAATTTTAAAACCCTAGTTTCGGACATTTACCTTAACACAACCGAAACTCACCCCACATACAAATTAACCTTACATAACGTTATTTCCCATCATATATAGCCCTTTCTACCGAACACCCGAGTCCTACATCCTTCATCACTCGAAAACCCAATTCGGCCAAATCACTCTTGGAAACCCTAATTTTGCCAACTCCATTGTCTTTCACAAAAAATTGAGACATTTCCAAGGTCGATTGTACATAATCGAAGGTACTCTGCTGAAAATGATAACTGAATGCACGGATTCGTCCAGAAATAAAATTTTGGACAAAAATGTGAAATTACGATTTTACCCCTGGAAAAAAGAAAAACTTTAACATTTCTTGAAACTGAGACTTTCTTATATAAATCTCAGTAAGAAAAGCAAATAAAGCAAGAGAAAAGAGAATGAAAAGGGGGAAAAGCCGTTTGTATGCTATTGGAAACTTTTGGTGCAATTCTACAATTTGTGGTACCATCTTTCATCCTTGCTGGCTTCGACCATACCCCACATTTATTTTTCCATATTCTGAACCTCTTGAATTAATTACTGTTTGGATGCTTGATTGTTGCATGATTTAAACCATATTGTGGATAATAAGTGCATAGAATCAAAATTGGCTAAAGATTGCCCACGGCAACCCTTAGTTCATCTTTGGTTCAGTCTTAGACATAATTTTGGCTGCTTATATTCTTTGAATCTTAGTGGAAAAGTTAAAGTTTGTGCCTCTCTCTCTTGACTCTATTTTGGTACTTTCTCTGTGTGTGTGTTTTTTTTATTTTGATTTTTGTCTTGTTTTCTTGTGATCCTTGTTTCTATGTGTTTGTCTTGTAGGAAAGCACGTACATGCTAAATTTCAAGTCAAACCGAGTTCTAGAATGAGTTTTAAAGGCATGTTCACCAAAAGGAGACAAAAGAAATATTGGCAATTCAGAGGTCAAAGAGAAATGTTTTTGAAGATGAGGTTTAAAGGGCATGATCTAGAGAATGTTTAGAACAACCTTTGTCTAGAGAATATTTGTCCCCCAAGGAATGTTTTGTCTCAAGAGAATGTTCTATCCAAAGGAATCTTTTCTTGAAGAATGTTGTCCCAAAAGAATGTTATATCCAAAAGAATTGAGGAATTCTTGCATCTCAATTTCGGCCTCCTCGAGAAGAAGTTGAGGAGGAGAGCCATAGACCATCTCACATTGAGCCAAGAAGGTTTGTACCTCCACCACCGCCAAGAAGACATGCTTCGAGAAGGTATAATGAAGATTATAATCCATTTGAACAGGATGAGAATGACTTTGATGACTAGCCTCCCCGTGATTACCAAGGACGACATAACCTCCTCTACCCACAAGATGACGATTTTCTGAAAACAAAAATAAGCACCCAACGTTTTATGGTAAAAGTAACGTGGAGGAATACTTGGAGTGGGAAACAGAAGTGGATTTAATTTGTGTAGAAAAGATGAGTTACAAAAGGTGAGGTACGCTTCTATTGAGTTTTCTGGCTGCACATTAAATTGGTGGACAAATTTGTGTAGAAATAGAACTAAAAAAGGCAACCTCCAATCGTCACATGGGAAGAAATGACATTTGAAATGAGACATCGATTTATCCCAAATAACTTTGAAAGTTCTATTTTCACAAGTTTGCAAAACTTAAAACAAGTTTCCAAAAGTGTTGATAAATTTTTCAAAGAATTAGAAATCTTGTTGAAAATATCCAATTTGCAGGAACCTGAAGAAGCCACCAAGGCCGCTTCCTGCATGGACTAAACAGAGAGATTGCCCAAAAGGTTGAACTTCAACCTTATCTTGATCTAACGTCCATGGTCCACATGGCTGAGAAGATTGAGCAACAGCTAAAGGTATATAGTTCCTCCAATTTCAATTTGGTTTACCATACTAATTAATTTTCTTCAAAGTTTCCAAGCAGGTCTTCAGGAATCGGAAGCTCACGGCCTACAAGAGCCCACACACATGACCAAATTAGGTCACAATGGTTTCACAACCGTGTTCAAGGCACACAAAAGTAGGATGATAGAGGCAAACAAAAAGTCTCTACAGGGAATTCATCTGATCCCTCAGCATGTTTAGGGACATTAAGTGCTTTAAGTGTCAAGGTCGTGGTCATATAGGAAGAGAGTGTCCTAATTTTAAAAGAGTCATGTTAATTGAGGAAAGTAATAAATATGTGATTGAGTCCGAGCATGAAAATGAATCTGAGCATGATAATGAAACTGAACCCGAAGAGGACTTAGGCGCGCAAGATGATTATGTACTAAGGAATTCCTTGTTGTGCGTAAAACTTTGAATGCATATCAAAAATTGGATGATCATGAACAACATAGAGAAAACATTTTCCATATCCATTGCATGATAAATGGTAAAGTGTGCACTCTGATCATTGATTCCGGTTCTTGTACGAGTGTGGCTAGTATCGAATTGGTTAGAAAATTGAATTTGCCTGTGACTAATCACCCTGACCCCTACAAACTTGCATGGTTAAATGATTGTGGTGAAGTTAGCGTCAGTAAGCAGGTTCTGATTTCTCTTAGCATTAGTATTTATAAAGATGATATTCTCTATGGTGTTGCTCCAATGCATGCTAGTCATACCTTACTTGGTAGATCATG
The DNA here is from genome assembly GCA_036186865.1 of Eustoma russellianum. Classification (NCBI taxonomy): domain Eukaryota; kingdom Viridiplantae; phylum Streptophyta; class Magnoliopsida; order Gentianales; family Gentianaceae; genus Eustoma; species Eustoma russellianum. The sequence continues at coordinate 12,115,536 of AP025069.1, read as the reverse complement.
GCAATTTGATAGACATGTGACATATGATAGATATTTGAATCGTTATTCTTTCAAATTGAATGGTAAAATGTACAAGTTGCACGCACTCCCACCACATAAGGTCCACGAAGATCATCAACGTATGTCTAAGTCTAGGACCAACCCTAAGGAAAAGGAAGCTGAGCGAAAATTCATGGAATGCATGAAAAGTGAAAGTAAGAAACAAGAAAGTAAGGGAAAAAAGGTAGTACCCGTAGGTATCATTGATTCTAAAAAGAAGTGTGGGTGTTTCGCAAAGAAAAGAGAGGTCACACGAGCCCTTTATAACAACCAAACCGTCCTTATCCTCATTTCCAAGGCATCTTATCTTTCCGTAGAAGACCTACCACCTGACCTGCCTACCTCTATTGCATCCCTTATACAAGAGTACGATGTTCTGTTTCCCACTGACCCGCCATCAGGGTTACCACCTATAAGAGAAATAGAACACCAGATAGATTTTGTCCCAGGAGTTGTCCTAACCAACAGACCAGTGTATAGAGCCAACCCTGAAGAAACCAAGGAAATTCAAAGGCAAGTAGAGGAACTCTTAGCAACTGGACGAATCAGAGAAAGCCTCAGTCCATTACCCGTCCTTGTCATTTTAGTACCCAAAAAGTATGGAACCTGGAGAATGTATACTAATTGCCGTGCCATAAACAAGATCACTATAAAGTATAGGTATCCCATACTAGGCTGGATGATATGTTGGATATGTTGCATGGATCTAGATACTTCACCAAGATTGACTTTAAACAAGGGTACTTCCAAGTACGGATAAGAGAAGAGGATGAATGGAAGACAACATTCAAAACCAAGCTTAGGCTCTATGAGTGGTTAGTGATGCCCTTCGGGCTCACCAACGCCCCTAGTACCTTATGCGGTTGATGAACAAAGTCTTACGAGCCTTCATAGGACGATTTGTTGTGGTTTACTTTGATGCTATCCTAATCTATTCCTGAAAAATAGAGGATCACCTTGACCATATCAGGCCCGTACTTGAGAAGCTAAAAAAGGAACAACTTTATGCCAACTTAGGAAGTGCTCTTTTTTCTTGGAACGAGTTGTCTTCCTAGGCTTTGTCATCTCGGCTGAAGGAATAGAGATGGATGAGGAGAAGGTTATGTCCACTATGGAGTGGCCTACACCTAAAACAGTAGGGGAAGGGCGCAGCTTCCACAGACTTGCGAGCTATTATAGGAGATTTGTCAAAACTTTTTCATCCATAGCTACACTCCTAAATGAGATTGTCAAAAAAGATGTGCCTTTTCAGTGGAAGGAGCCACAACAACAGGCATTCAATGAACTTAAAAGGAGGCTAACAACTGCACCCATTCTTAGGTTTGAAATTGAATGTGATGCAAGTGGAGTGGGTATTAGAGCGGCATTGACCCAAGGAAAGAAACTGATAGCCTACTTTAGGGAGAAGTTGAAAGGTGCCTCCCTGAATTACTGATGCGTGCAAGACGTGGGCTCTAATAATTCCACCTTCCAGACGTCCTTCACTATGGGTTAGGCACAGGGAAGAAGACTTCCCCCTGCTTCCTTAGTGAAACAAACGATTGGTTCAACGAGCAAGAACCAACATTTCTAGATGGTCGTTGATCAGACAAACCAAAATGGCCCTCCTATACGACACCTTTAAGAAATGGCAACACCTTCAAAATGCTCAACTTTGAAGGATATTGACCTAGGTTTTTAATGAAAACCAAGAAGACAAAGTCTCATAAGAAGTGAAGAAAAATGTCAAGATTTTATTTCCTCCCAAAGTTCTCTTCCTACTCGGCCCTAAGACTCTATTTATAGATGCCTAAAGACTATGGAGATAACCAGATGTTATCTCTAAAAAAAGTATCTGGAGAACATTTGAAATGAACTTGAAATTTGAACATTGTTTGAATTCAAATCTAAGACAAATTCTAGCTAAAATTTGAAAAGCTTGTAAGATGCCATCTCCAATATGTGTCCAGCCGTGTATGATGATTAATGGAGGTGTTGGAGACTTGATTTGATGTTGATGAAGTGGTTAGAATTGAATTCAAAGGTTGGTTGAAGGTTGAATTCAAATTGAGTTTGAATTTGAATTCAAACTTTGATTCAACTTGAATTGTGATCTCATCTCCTCCTTGCTTCAAGAATGGCGTGTGGATGGCTTCAACATGGCTGAGATGTTGAATTCAAAGGTCGGTTGAAGATTGAATTTAAATTGAGTTTGAATCTGAATTCAAATTTGGATTCAACTTTGAATTGTGATCTATCTCCTTTGATCTCCAAGTTGGCGTGTGGATGGCTCAAGATTAAGGTTGAGAACTTCTTGAAATTTAAGTCTCAAATTGTTTGAAACTTAAATTCAAATCATGGTTTTATTTGAATTCAAGTTTAACTTCAAGTTTAAATTCAATTTGATCTCCATTTTGAACTTCAAGTGGCCGCCACCTTTGGAGATAATTTGAGCTAGATTTTGAAAAGGAATTCCATCTTGGACATATTTTAACTTGTCTTTGTGTAGACATACATTCTTCTCAAGGCAACATTCTTTTTGTCTCTCTTTTTGAAGCACACGCCTAGAATCCATCTTGGACCTGCATTTGGTTTGGAACTTCCATGTACCTAATTTACCAACAAAGCAAACACATAAAACAAGGATCACAAGAAAACTAGACTAAATTGAAAACAAAGAATAATCACACACATGCACACACATACACGTTCATAGTGTAGGTTCAATGAAGTGAACCCAATGAACCTTAGGTTCATCTTGAACATGTTTGTACAAGAAGGTTCCAACTTGATGACCAAGTTCTACAGCCCTCCTTGTCATATGATCCATGACCTCTTGATGGGATCTCCGATCCTTATCAATCCCCCCTCCTCAAGAGGATTTGTCCTCGAATCGAAAAGATCATCAGTAAAAGGGGTGAGGTTAGCAACATTAAAAGTACAAGAAATAGAATCATACCTCTCGGGGAGACTTTGAATGGTCCATCTCCTTTAGGCAACAATTTTGACTTTCGTTCATTGGGAAACCTTTCTTTTCGCAAATGTAACCAAACCAAATCACCTGGTTCAAACACAACTCATTTTCTATGTTTGTTGGCTTGTTTTTCGTAAGCTTGGTTTTTCTTCTGAAGTTGTGTTTTTACGTATTCATGCAGTTTCTTTATCTTTTCCGCTTTTTGTTTGCCATCAAGACTTGAACGCTCATGCACGGGAATAGGAATCAAATCAAGGGGAGACAAGGGGTTAAAACCATACACGACTTCAAATGGACTATGCAATGTACCGTGATGGACACTCCTATTGTATGCAAATTTGATATATACTAAACAATCTTTCCAATGTTTAATATGCTTTTGCAAAATGGCGCGCAAGAGTTGAGGAGAGTATGATTAACTACTTAAGTTTGTCCATCAGTTTGTGGGTGAGCTGTGGTAGAAAACAATAATTGGGTACCAATTTATCCCACAAAATACGCTAAAAATGACTTAGAAATTTCGTATCTCTATCACTTACAATGGTACGTGGCATGCCATGCAATCTCACAATCTCTTTAAAGAACAAATCAGCAACATGTGTGGCATCATCAACTTTCCTATATGCTATGAAGTGTGCCATTTTTGAAAACCTATCTACCACAACATAAATGCTATCGCGCCCTCCTCGAGACCTAGGAAGTCCTAAAATGAAGTCTATGGAAATATCAACCCAATGGAAATCAAGGACGGGTAAGGGCGTGTAAAGGCCATGTGGTTGGGACTTGGATTTGTCTTGTTTGCAAGTGATGCAACTATCACATAACCTCTCGACGTCTACGTGCATGTGCGGCCAATAGAAATGTTCCTTAAGGGTTTCAAGGGGTTTGAACACTCCGAAATGACCCATTAACCCTCCCTCATGGGCTTCTCTAGTCAATGCTTCTCGTAGGGACGATTGGGGAACACACAATTTATGCCCTTTGAAAAGGTATCCCTCATGCATGTAGAATTTTCCGAATGGTGCCTCTTTACATGCCTCGAAAATGGTGCCAAAATCATGGTCATTGGGGTACAAGTCCTTAAGTGATTCGAATCCTAAGAATCGAGAGGATAATGTAGTCACTAACATGTATCTCCTAGATAGGACATCAGCAACTATATTGTCATTTTCTTGTTTGTACTTAATCATGTAAAGGAATTGCTCTATAAACTCTACACATTTAGCATGTCTTTTGTTCAACTTTCCTTGCACTTTAGGGTACTTGAGGCTCTCATGGTTAATGTGGATCACAAACTCTCTAGGTTGAAGGTAGTGTTGCCAAGTTTGTAGGGATCTCACAAGGGCATAAAGTTCCTTATCATAGGTAGAGTAATTCAATGCAGCACCTTTCAACTTATCACTAAAATAGGCTATGGGTTTCTTACCTTGGGTCAATACCGCTCCAATGTCCACTCCACTCGCATCACACTCAATCATAAAGGTCTCATCAAAATTTGATAACCTAAGTATGGATGCAGTGGTTAGCCTCCATTTAAGCTCATCAAATGTCTGTTGTTGTGGCTCTTCCCACCTAAAAGGCACATCTTTTTTCACAATCTCATTTAGGGGTGCAGCTATGGATAAAAATTCTTTGGCAAATTGTCTATAAAAACTTGCAAGTCCATAAAAACTGCGAACTTTCCCTACATTCTTAGGTGTAGGCCACTCCACAATTGACCTAACCTTTTCCTCATCCATTTTTACTCTCTCATCCGAAATGACAAAGCCTAGGAAGACTACTCGTTCCAAACAAAAAGAGCACTTCTTAAAGTTGGCGTAAAGTTGTTCTTGCTTAAGCTTCTCAAAAACAGCTCTAATATGGTCAAGGTGGTCTTCTATGGTTCGGGAATAGATTAGGATATCGTCAAAGTAAACCACAACAAAGCGTCCTATGAAAGCTCGTAAGACTTCATTCATTAACCTCATAAAGGTGCTAGGGGCGTTGGTGAGCCCGAAGGGCATCACTAACCACTCATAGAGCTCAAACTTGGTTTTGAATGCAGTCTTCCATTCGTCCCCTTCTATAATCCGCACTTGGAAGTACCCTTGCTTAAGGTCAATTTTGGTGAAATATCTAGATCCATGCAACATATCCAACATATCATCCAGCCTAGGTATGAGGTACCTATACTTGACGGTAATTTTGTTTATGGCACGGCAATCAGTACACATCCTCCAGGTTCCATCCTTTTTGGGTACTAAAATGACTGGGACGGCTGACGGGGTTAGGCTCTCTCGGATTTGTCCACTCGCTAGCAGTTTCTCTACTTGCCTTTGGATTTCCTTGGTTTCTTCCGGATTGGCTCGATAGGCTGGTTGATTTGGTAATACGGCTCTTAGGACAAAATCAATTTGGTGTCCTATTCATCTGATAGGTGGTAATCCGGATGGTGGTTCGGTGGGAAATAGAACATCGTATTCTTGTATAAGGGAAGCAACAGAGGTAGGTAGATTTGGTGGGAGTTCTTCTATTGAAAGGTGACACGGCTTGGGAATGAGGATGAGAACGGTTTGGTTGCTATAAAGGGCTCGTGTGACCTCTCTTTTCTTTGCAAAATGCCCACACTTCTTTTTGGAATCGTTGACACCTATGGGTACTATCTCTTTTCCCTTACTCTCTTGTTTTTTGTTCTCACTTTTCATGCATTCCACAAATTTTCTCTCAGCTTCCTTTTCCTTAGGGTCGGTCCTAGACTTAGACATGCGTTGGTGATCTTCGTGGACTTTGTGGGGGTGGAAGTGCCTGCAATTTGTAAAGTTTATCATTCAATTTGAAAGAATAACGATTCAAATATCCATCATATGTCACAAGTCGATCAAATTGCCATGGTCTACCAAGTAAAATATGACTAGCATGCATTGGTGCAACATCACATAAAACATCATCTTTGTAACTACCGATGCTAAGAGAAATCAAAACTAGCTTACTGACGCTAACTTCACCACAGTCATTTAACCATTCAAGTTTGTAAGGATGTGGATGATTAGTCATAGGGAAATTCAATTTTCTTACCAACTCAATGCTAGCCACACTCGCACATAAACCGGAATCAATGATCATAGTGCACACGTTACCATTTATCATGCAATGGATATGGAAAACGTTTACTCTATGTTGCTCGTGATCATTTAATTTCGGATATGCATTCAATGCCCTAAGCACAACAAGAAATTTTTTAGTGTCAAAATAATCTAGTCCTCCTAGATCCTCTTCAAGTTCAGTTTCATTAGCATACTCAGATTCATTTTCATGCTCGGACTCAGTCACATATTCATTACTTTCCTCAATTAACATGATTCGTTTTTTATTAGGACACTCTTTTCCTATGTGACCACAACCTTGACATTTATAGCATTTAATGTCCCTAAACCTGTTAGATAGTTCAGAAAAATTTCCTGTAGGAGCTTTTTGTTGTGCTCGGTCATCTCGCTTTTGTGTGCCCTGCACACGGTTGTCAAACCTTTGTGACGTGCTTTGTTCACGTTTTTGGCCTCCTGTAGGCCGTGAGCTTCCCGTTCCTGTAGACTTGCTTGAAAATCTTGAAGTAGTTTGATTAGTACGATAAGTGGAATTGCAATTGAAGGAACTTCGTACCTTTAATTGTTGCTCAATCTTTTCGGCCATGTGAACCATGGCCTTTAGGTCAAGGTAAGGTTGAAGTTCAACACTTTGTGCAATCTCCCTGTTTAGACCATGTAAGAAATGAGCCTTGGTGGCTTCTTCAGGTTCCTGCAGTTAGAGCTTTCCAACAAGATTTCTAGTTCTTTGTAAAATTCGTCTACGCTTTTGGAACATTGTCTTAAGTTTTGCAAGCTTTAAAAATAGAACTTTCAAAATTGTTTGGGATGAATCGTTGTCTCATTTCAAATTTCATTTCTTCCCAAGTGACAATCGGAGGTTGTCTTGTTTTAGTTCTATTTCTACACAAATTCGTCAACCAATTTAATGTGTAACCAGAAAACTCAATAGAAGCGTACCTCACCTTTTGTAACTCACTGTAGTTGGTACAAGAAAAGATTAGATCCACTTTCGTTTCCCACTCCAAATATTCCTCCGCATTACTTTTACCATAAAACGTTGGAATTTTTACTTTTGTTTTTAGAAAATCGTCATCTTGTAGGAAAAGGGGATTTTGGCGTCTTTAGTAACCACATGGAGGGTGGTTATCAAAGTCATAATCATCTTGCTCAAATGGAATATAACCATCAGTGTACCTTCTCGGAGCGTGTCGTCTTGGTGCGGTGGAGGGACAAACCTTCTTGGCTCGATGTGTGGTGGTCTTAGGTTTTCATCATCAACTTCTTCAGGGGGATGACGCCGTGTTTGTGGCATGGGAACTGCCCTGCTAGTGCCTTGTCTGTCGCTCGTCTTTTGGCTCCTTTCAACATCCTCCAACCTATTTTTGATTACCTCGTTATAGTGCATGAGTTTCTTCAGCATTTCCAGCATTTGTTGTTGTGTGTTGTCAAAAGTCTCGGCTTCCTTTGACTTGCTAGACGCGGAGTGAGTGCTGCTCTCCATGTCTTACCTAAAGTGATCAACAAAACGAAAAGAAAAGAAGCAGACTAACACAAAGACAAGCAAACGTTAATAGATTAGTAAAAACAAAATATGAATACTCCTCTTTCTCTTATTTCCACTCTCTTACCACTTCGTTTCTTGGATAACCTGAAGTTAATAAGATTCAAAGCGATCAATTAAGAAAGTGTTTGCCAATGCTTCTCCAAACCACAATGATCTCCACTTGTTTCTCCCTTTTGCTTTCAATTTGCACCAAATAGTATCAAAACATAATTAAGAGAAATAGAAACAAACTTGAACATTTCTACTAAGATTCAAAGAAAGTAAGCAACCAAAATTTATGTACAAGGCTGAACCAAAGATGAGCTAAGGGTTGTCGTGGGCAATCTTTAGATAATTTTGATTCTGTGCACTTACTATCCATAAAATGGTTCAAGTCATGCAATAATCGAGCATCCAAGTGTGTGATTGGTTCAAGAAGAGCAGTATAAGGAGAATGGATGTGGGAGGACGGATTGTGTATAGTAAAATGAAAGATGGTATCCAAGGTTGTCAAATTGCACCAGAAAATTTCAAGTGTTGCACAAACGTTTTCCCCTTTCTCTTTTCTCTTTTTCTTTTGTTTCTCTGTGCTTTCTTGCTGTTTTCAACGTAATCAAAGTTCAAATTCTCCTTTTTCTGGACAGGAGCGGAATTAGAATTTCACGTTTTTGACATAAGAATTTTTGTTTTTGGGCAAAATAGTGTAATGACTTTGAATCGTAGTGTGCTACCTTTAATTGCAGCAAAATAACCTTGGAAGTGAGGGAAATTGAGGTTGGACAGAATTAGGGTTAGGGTTAGGGTTTTCAATTTGGGAAATTTTTTGTCGTTTTTGGATCTTTGTCGGATTTGAGTTTTGGGAACTGAATGGATGGTATATATGGGCTATTTGGGTTGGTAATTGAAGATATGTGTGGTCAATTTGGGTAGTGGGTGGTTTCAGGACAGAATTGAACAAAGTTCAAATTCTAGTGTTATGGTTTTTTTTTGAATGAGTTGGGAACTTTTGGTTCTGATTTTGCTTGGCAAAATTGGTTTAGGGCTTTTGGTTAAGAGGTGAGATAAGGTAGATTGGAATCTGGTTGGTGGTTTTAGGGTCAAGTTTGGGATGGCTTTCTTGGCCGTGGTAATTGTGTGCCTTGTAAAGGCACACACACGTATGATAGCTGGTTTTAAAGCATGAAATCAATCACAATGTGAATCACAAGATGCATACAATCATCGCCAACTAAAAGCTTCGGTAGCAACAAGATGATTTGAAACCGAGGTGGCTTTATAGGCTAATGGTTGTAGTGTTCCAAAGAAAGCTGAATGTATCCTAAATGCAACAAACCCTAACTTTTTCAAGTTTGAATGACACAATTCAAATGGTGACGCCAAAGACAAAATGAGATGACACTTGAATGATGAATGACAAGATGCAGCAAAATGCAAAGATTCAAAAACCCTAGGACGTTGTTTTTTTAATATGTATGGAAGACTCTATAGACATGAAGAATGGGGTAGAAGGACTCAACTGGACTTGAAACAAATAGACTCAAATGAAAAGAAAACGATAGAAGACGGTGGAATAGAGGCTCTGATACCAATTTGATGCGTACAAGACGTGGGCTCCAACAATTCCACCTTCCAAACATCCTTCACTATGGGTTAGGCACAAGGAAGAAGACTTCCCCTTGCTTCCTTAGTGAAACAAACGATTGGTTCAACGAGCTAAAACCAACACTTCAACATGGTCGTTGATCAGGCAAACCACAATGGCCCTCCTGGACGGCACCTTTAAGCAATGGTAACGCCTTCAACATGCTCAACTTTGAAGGAGAGGAAGAAGACGTCCCCTTGCTTCCTTAGTGAAACAAACGATTGGTTCAATGAGCAAAAACCAACACTTCAAGATGTTCTTTGATCAGGGAAACCACAATGGCCCTCCTGGACGGCACCTTGAAGCAATGGCAACATCTTCAAACAACTTTGAAGAATATTAACCTAGGTTTTTAATGCGAAACCAAGAAAACAAAGTCTCACAAGAAGGGAAGAAAAATGTGAAGATTTTATTTCCTCCCAAAGTTCTCTTCATACTCGGCCCTAAGGCTCTATTAATAGACGCCCAAAGACTATGAAGATAACCAGATGTTATCTCTAAAAACAGTTTCTAGAAAACATTTGAAATGAACTTGAAATTTGAAAATTGTTTGAATTCAAATCTAAGACAAATTCTAGCTAAAATTTGAAAAGCTTGTAAGATGCCATCTCCAATATGTGTCCAGCCATGTATGATGATTAATGGAGGTGTTGGAGACTTGATTTGATGTTGATGAAGTGGTTGGAATTGAATTCAAAGGTTGGTTGAAGATTGAATTCAAATTGAGTTTGAATTTGAATTCAAACTTTGATTCAACTTGAATTATGATCTCATCTCCTCCTTGCTTCAAGAATGGCGTGTGGATGGCTTCAAGGTGGCTGAGATGTTGAATTCAAAGGACAGTTGAAGATTAAATTCAAATTGAGTTTGAATTTGAATTAAAATTTGGATTCAACTTTGAATTGTGATCTCATCTTATTTGATCTCCAAGTTGGTGTGTTGATGGCTCAAGATTGTGGGTGAGAACTTCTTGAAATTTAAGTCTCAAATTGGTTGAAACTTAAATTCAAATCATGGTTGAATTTGAATTCAAGTTTAACTTCATGTTTAAATTCTATTTGATCTCCATTTTGAACTTCAAGTGGCCGCCACCTTTGGAGATAATTTGAGCTAGATTTTGAAAAGGAATTCCATCTTGGACACATTTGAACTTGTCTTTGTGGAGACAAACATTCTTCTTAAGACAACATTCTTTTTGTCTCCCTTTTTGAAACACACGCCTAGAATTCATCTTGGACCTCTATTTGGCTTGGAACTTCCATGTACCTGACTTACCTACAAAGCAAACACAAAAAAAGGATCACAAGAAAACTAGACTAAATTCAAAACAAAGAATACTCACACACGCGCACACACATACACGTTCATAGTGTAGGTTCAATGAGGTGAACCCAATGAACATTAGGTTCATCTTGAACATGTTTGTACAAGAAGGTTCCAACTTGATGACCAAGTTCTCGAGCCCTCCTTCTTATCATAGGACCCATGACCTCTTGATGGGGTCCTCGATCCTCATCAATTACTCTACCTACGATAAGGAACTTTATGCCCTCGTGAGATCCCTACAAACTTGGCAACACTATCTTCCACCTAGAGAGTTTGTGATCCACACTGACCATGAAAGTCTGAAGTACCTTTAAGGACAAGGGAAGCTGAACAAGAGACATGCCAAGTGGGTAGAGTTTTTTGAACAATTCCCTTATGTGATTAAGTACAAACAAGGAAAGGACAATATAGTTGCTGATGCCCTCTCTAGGAGATACACAATAGTGACTACTTTATCCTCTCGATTCTTAGGCTTTGAATCACTTAAGGACCTATATTCCAATGATCATGATTTTGGCACAATCTTTGAGGCATGTCAAGAGGCCCATTTGGAAAATTCTACATACATGAGGGCTACCTCTTTAAGGAGCATAAGTTATGTGTCCCCCAATCGTCCGTGCGAGAAGCGTTGGTTAGTGAAGCCCATGGAGGAGGATTAATGGGTCATTTTGGAGTGTTCCAGACCCTCGAAACCCTTAAGGAACATTTCTACTCGCCACACATATGCGTAGATGTTGAGAGGTTGTGTGGTAGTTGCATCACTTGCAAGCAAGCAAAATCAAAATCTCAACCACATGGCCTTTACACACGCTTACCGGTCCCTGATTTCCCTTGGATTGACATTTAAATGGACTTTGTTTTAGGACTTCCTAGGTCTCGAGGAGGGCGGGATAGCATTTATGTTGTGGTAGATAGGTTTTAAAAAATGGTGCACTTCATTGCATGTAAGGAAGTAGATGATGCCACACATGTTGCTGAATTGTTTTTTTAGAGAAATTGTAAGATTGCACGGCATGCACGTACCATTGTGAGTGATAGGGATACGAAATTTCTAAGAAATTTTTGGCGTGTTTTGTTGGCTAAACTTAGTACTCAATTGTGGTTTTCTACCATTGCTCACCCACAAACTGATGGACAAACTGAGGTTGTTAGCCGTACTCTATCCCAACTTTTGCGTGCCATCTTGCAGAAGCATCTCAAGCATTGGGAAGATTGTTTACCATATATTGAATTTGCATACAATAGGAGTGTTCATCACGGTACCTTGCATAGTCCCTTTGAAATTGTGTATGGTTTTACCCCTTGTCCCCTCTTGATTTGATTCCCATTCCTGTACACGAACGTTTAAGTCTAGATGGTAAACAAAAAGCTGAAAAGGTAAAGAAATTGCATGAAAAAAATTAAAGCCCAACTTGAGGAGAAAAACAAAGCTTATGCAAAACGAGCCAACAAATATAGAAAAAGAGTCGTGTTTGAACCAGGTGATTTTGTTTGATTACATTTACACAAAAAGAGGTTTCCTAACGAAAGGAAATCAAAGTTGTTGCCTAGAGGAGATGGGCCATTCCAAGTCTTAAAACGCACAGGTGACAATGCCTATGTCCTTGATCTTTCCGAGAGGTATGGTTTTGTTTCTTCTACTTTCAATGTTACTGACCTAACTCCTTTCACTAATGAACCATTTTATTCGAGGACGAATCCTCTTGAGGAAGGGGGATCCCATGATACGATCCTAGATCGTATGAAATTAACGATCGCTTCTTTCAACTCCAAAAGACACCTTTGATCAATCCTTGCGTGGGACAATGGTGCAAACACCACCTTCTTGGACAAGAGAAATCAACAACTTCTGCGTCGAGCAATTCAAATCTCCCAATCCAACACGTCGTTCTGTATCCTTGAATTGTGATTCACCTACTAGGTTTGCTCAAACCTTGATTGGATCTAGCCTTGATTTTGAATTTGTGAAAAAAAAAGGAAAACACTCAACAAGCAACTCACGGTTGCAAGCACAAAGTTACCAAAAGTTTGGTATGAAACCTGAAATTGAAATTCTTAGAAAAACTGTCTTCTATTGCTACATTTCCTACCTTATATAAAGCTATATTTTGGCTATTCCTAAAAGATAAATGATAAATCAAAGTCTTCACATTACTACCTATCAATCTAAATCAAATCTACATAAAAGATAAGTCAAAGCTAATCAAGGAAGATTACATAATCCAAATCCCTAAAATCTAGTCCTGGAATACATCCTGTCGGTTGTTACTTATACCTGCTTCTAGATGCCGAATAAGGGTTTGCACTCTTCAACAAAGTTGTAGCTCATGAAATTCTCTTGAATTTGGGCTTTTGAATCACCTCATTTGGACTCTTCTTGACAGAGATACGAGCTTCTAAAGACTAGGTATCCATCCAGTGAACTTCAGTACTTTCCATTCTGGACTCCTAACTTGCATCTGATTTTAGAACATCTTCTAGCCCGAATTAACAAAAGTGCAAAACACAAAATCGTCCAAAATTGAGTTACCTAAGACCTCCAAGTAATTTGAACCCAATTGGATCAGTACTCTGACCTGGGCATCCAAAATACCGACTGGTGTCCAGCTGCCTTCCTAAAAGATGGGGACTCTTCAAGCCACCTTCCTTATTTAGCCTTGTCACTTTAGAAACACTCAGACACAGCCATTAGCACTAGAAACACATATTAAAAGACGATATAAAACATACTAGACCCAAAACAAAGACAACTCAAACAACTAGACTCGATATTACGGCGACAACGCATGAAATGACCATCCTGCCCTCCCACCAACCCTTACATCAATAGACTCAAGGATAATCAAGTCACGGCCTCAATGATGAGCACCCAATGCTGACCACCATGTGTTGGCATCTCTTGTACATGCCTTGTAAGGAAAGCCCCAGTGTCAAAACCTAGTCATCTCGCTTGGCTTCTTGTAAAGGGACCCATATGTGTCTCGTTGGAGGGTCCTTGTGCAAGATTATCATGAGAAGGCTCTTGAGCCTCATAAATCCCCCCTCCTCAAAAGGATTCGACCTCGAATCAAAGTCATCAAAATGCTCAAAAGGAGTAAGATCGCTAACATTAAAAGTGTGAGAGATAGAACCATATCTGTCCGGTGGAAGATCAAGAACATAAGCATTTTCACCAGCCTTTTGTAGGACCTTGAAAGGTCCATCTCCCCTCGGCATGAGCTTGGACTTCCTCTCGGTAAGAAACCTAGCTTTTTGCAAATGCAACCAAACAAGATCGCCAGGAACAAAAGAAACATGCTTTCTATTTTTATTAGCCTTCCTAGCATATTGTTCATTTTTACGTTCAAGTCGCAGTTTGACCTTAGCATGCAATTTCTTAATCATTTCAGCTTTGTTCTTACCATCAAGACTAGCACGTTCATTTACAGGAATAGGAAGTAAGTCAAGTGGGGAATGGGGATTGAAACCATAAACAACCTCAAAAGGTGAATACAACAACCCACTATGCACTGTCCTGTTATATGCAAATTCAATATGAGGTAAGCATTCTTCCCAATGTCTAAGATTCTTTTTAATCAATGCAGGCAACAATTATGATAAAGTCCTATTAACTACCTCAGTTTGGCCGTCAGTCTGAGGATGGGTCGTGGTAGAAAACAAAAGTTTAGTGCCAAGCTTTCCCCAAAGGTGATGAGGATCAAGGGTCCGATGAGGATCAAAGATCCCATCAATAGGTCAAGGTCCCTATGACAAGAAGGAGGGGAAGAGAACTTTGTCATCAAGTTGGAGCCTTCTTGTATAAGCATGTTCAAGATGAACCTAAGGTTCCATGGGTTCATTTCGTTGAACCCGCCCTTTAAGCCCTTTGAGCATATGTGATGCAATTCAAGGAGTCATAAACATACAAACTTCACAAACAAGGGCCTTGAACATACAAACTCCACAAACAAGAAGCTTTTGCACAAATAGAAGATGTAAACTAAAGAGCTTCTTGTTCAAACATGTACAAGATGAGCCAAGGAATATAGATGCCTGATTTTTCTATGTTTATTGAGGTCATGATTTGATTGTCCTCGTGTTTAATGCATATCATAAGATGTAAATGCTTGTGGGAGGGCAGGATGGTCATTTCATGCATTATCGTTGTAATATCGAGTCTAGTTGTTTGCGTTGCCTTTGTTTTAGGTCTAGGATATTTTATAGAGTCATGTAATATGTGTTTATAGTGCTAATTATCGTTTTTGAGTGTTTTCTAAGGTGACAAGGCTAGATAAAGAAAGTGGCTTGGAGAATCCCTATTTTTCAGGAAGGCAGCCGGACACAGCTCGGTATTTTTGATGCACAAGTCGGAAAACATGTTCAAATGAGTTCAAGCCACTAGGAGGCGTTAGAAAACTCAATTTGGGACGATTTTCATGTTTTACACTTTTGCTAATTCGGGCTACGAGATGGACCGAAATCAGGTGCAAGTTGGGAGTCCAGAACGGAAAGTACTGAAGTTCACTGGATGAATACCTAATCTTTGGAGGCCCGTATCCCTGTCAAGAAGAGTCCAGATGAGGTAATTCAAAAGCCCAAATTCAATGAAAATTTGTGATCTACAACTTTTATGAAGAGTGCAAACCCTAATTTGGCGTCTAGAAGCAGCTATAAGCCAGTAACCGACAGGGTGTAATTCCAGTGCGAGATTTTAGGGATTTGAGTTATGTAATCATCCTTGATTAGCTTTGACTTATCTTTTATGTAAATTTGATTAAGATTGATAGGTAGTATTCTTAGGAATTTTATTGATTAGTTAACTTTTAGGAGTAGAAGAATATGGCATTATATCTTGAAGAAAAACGGCATCCTAGAAGATAGAATTTTCAGAATTTCAATTTCAGAACTCCAGCAGTTTGTGCAGCCGTGTGTTGAAGTCTTGTGTTTTCCTTTGGTTTTTACAAATTAAGATCAAGGCTAGGTCCAATCAAGGTTTGAGCAAACCTAGTTGGTGAATCACAATCCAAGGATATGGAACGACGTGTTGGATTGGGAGATTCGAATTGCTCGACGTAGATGTTGTTGACTTCTCTTGTCCAAGAAAGTGGTGTTTGCGTCATTGTCCCACGCAAGGGTTGATCAAAGGTGTCTTTTGGAGTTGAAAGAAGCGATCGTCAATTCAATACGATCTAAGATCTTATCAAAGTGGTATCAGAGCCAGGTTTCTTCTTTACAACTCGCATATCCTTTACTTTCTTGTGTTTTTCTCACTGTTTCCTTCCTCGTACCGAAGCGTCCGTTCCCCATCTTTGTTCCTTTATTTTTTCTTCTCAATTACAATTGTCGTCTTAATTAAAAAAAAGGTCACATCTTTTAGATTCGTGTCACATTCAGTATCAAGAGTTACGAACTCCTATGGTTACATTTCGTTCTTATAGTTTGGTCGGGGATAGTTCGCTGGCATATTAAAAGGTGCTTATCTTCTTCAGCGACTTGTGGGAAATTTGTCCAAATCTTATGGTATGTAAAGAGAAAGATGCAATTCCAAAATACTTGTTTCCGAATGTAGATTTGAAAGTGATCTTCTTGGAGTATTGTTGTAATTGAGGTTTTACGTTGCACTATTAAAAAAATTCTGAAAAAAAAAGCTACATCCTTTTCTTTTGTCAAAACAGCACGCTGCACTCCAAACCAAACAAGAAAAAGGTTGGCTTCTTTGTCTCGGCAGGTTGTGCAAACCAACAGGAAAGTTGCCCGCGCACCCATATTTTCTCTCCAAACCATTCAAAATCAAATCTTCACACACTTGACAATAGGGTTCATTGTGTTAGGGTTTATATTCAACCATAACATATAAATCAAGTCCATTGCTTAAAAGTGCTACCTAGTCACACGTAAAATCTTGTTGCTAACGAAGCTTTTAGTTGATTTTAAACTTGTGTGACTTGATTGCATTGTTGCTTGGTTTGCGTTGCAATTTTCTTGTATCCAAGGCATTATCTTCAAACCAAACCTAGCCCATAAAAGGCCTAACCTTGGAACAAAAAAACTGTTTGGCCAAAATCTACCCAAGACCGCTGCGATACTGTTTTGTTTTCGCCCGGAAATATCGTCGGAAAATATCCATTCTCAGATCGAAAACTAAAGCAAAAGATACAAAAAAAGGTGTAGCACAAACAGCTCAGTCATTTCTTTATTTAAATGGTCCAACAAAAGCATGTCTTTGTTGGCTCTAAACTTTCATAATGTCAGATAAGACCTTCCATCAAGTTTGTGGGACAAAAACCCATTCACATAACCTACGGTTTGCCCTAAGTTGCTGGACAAAATCAAGCTAAGTTGTTGATAAATATTGTTGCATATCAAGTAAATCATTATATCATACGAAGCTGAGACATCCATACCTCAGCCCCTACACAATTCCTTGTTTATTCTTGGATACTTGATAGTTGTAATTAAATCAACAACTTGCAATCAATTTGCATAAGGCTAAGGTTATCTAAAGATTGCCCAGGGCAACCCCTAGTTTTCTTTGGCTCAGCCTTTGACATAATATTTTGGTCTCATTTTTCTTCGATTCGTAGAAGGTTAAGTGTGTTAAATTGTCTTGTTACTTGGCTTGATACCTTTGCTTATTAGTTTCTGAAATTTGGGTGACACATTGGAGAAAAAGGTGCAATTGATCATCGGATTGTGTTAGCCACTTGAGAAGCTTGCTTTGGTTGTATCTAGCTCAAGATTGGCCGAGGAAAGCACAAATTTAAGTGACTATACAAGAGCGAGAGAGGAACACACACGTTGATTTTGATTTTCACTAACGTAACGAAATCTCTTTTGTCTTTGTGTTAGTTTTTCTTTTCTTGTCTTCTTTATTTCATTTCAGGTGAAAACATGTCGTCGACCAATGCCGTAGATGAGGAGACAAGGGCTGAACTGTCAAAAGGTGTTGTAGAAATTCCAAGAAATCTCCAATAGGTGGAAGAATTGGATTGGAGAACCTTGAATCAACAAAGTTCACAAGTTGAAGAGTTGGTTGGCACCATTTGGGGAGTCATGTGTTATGAGCGTGACTACAACGAGGTTGAAAAACGCATGATTACCTTTGGAAAATCAAATGGTATTTGGGTAAGAAATTGGCGTTGCAAAGTTCCTAAGTTTCAAAATTATTCACAACATGATAAAGATATTGAATCATATTACAATGAATTGCTAGATGACTTGTGTTATGCTTACATTGAAGAGGTTGAAGAATTAACCATGATTAGATTCATTGCTGGGTTAAATAAAGAGATAGCACATAAAATGATACATTGTAGATATGAAGCACTTGAGCATGCAACCAACGTTGAAAATAGGATAAAATTTAAGAAGGGCATGGATGATTTTTTTGCTAAAATGCATAAGCGTGGAAAAGCTGAAATTGTTTCTAAAAAGGAGCAAAAAGCTGAAATTGTGCCTAAAGTTGATGCTAACACAAAACCGAAAGTTGATATATTCCCACATGACTTGAATGAGGTCAAAGTTAATGCATCTAACGAGCATGAATTGCATGATAATATAGCTGAATTGCATGGCAAAATCTTGGTTGAATTGCGTGAGAAAACCAGTGAACATGAGGATGATTTACATGTTGAAGTAGCATCGCCTATTTGTCTTGATTTTTGTTCACCACATGTATCGTGCAATCTTGAGTTAAGACCTGAATTTGAACTTGTGTCACATGAATTAGATAGATGATGATTTAAATGATGAATCAGATGCATCTAAGTTGGATGAACCTGAGTTGATAGTTAAGAGTGTTGGATCGGTTGTTGCTAAATCTTTTAAAGTATGTGTTGAAGTGCCTAGTCTACATTGTTTTCATGACCCTTTTCATATGCATTATACGCACACGGCCTTTAGCATGATCCATTCCCACAGTATGCTTGTTCATAGGATGATTCATGCCATGTTTGCTCATGAGAGATGCCATATCACATTGTCTTGTTTCCCATTCCAAATCATGGTGACTTGTGACTTTGTTTGCCATGATAAATTGTTGGTCTATGTATTGATTGAGTTCGACTCTTCCTTGCATGATGGATTTTGGTTGCATCCTACACATTCATGTTTGATTGAGAGAAGCATGACTATACACCCTAAACACATCAAGAAGAGGTTTGTATTGACGTGGAGTCGTGTTCTAGTGTGTGATAAGTCTTTTTTGGAAGCTTCATAAGTGTCTCACTTGTGCTTTGTTAATGCATCCTAAACATGTGAAAGTGAAGATACAAAAGAGGTATGACTCTACTCCTTATTTATCTCTTTGCCATCATCTTTTACTTGTTCATGATTCTATATATGCATTTATTCAGTTAGAGTTTGAGGAGTATGTCTTTGTGCACCCTAAACATGTTAGGAAGAGGTATTTATTGATGTCTAGATGTGTCATCATGGGAATACATGGTCATCCTAAGCATGGTAGACTTAAATTATGTATGATCATTACACTTGGTTTGCTTCAACTTGTATCTTACATAGTTTATGAGTCATTTGTGGAGTGTCCCTCTTATCCATTTGTGTGTTTAGATTCGAGGTCGAATCCTTTTGAGGAGGGAGGGAATGATGCAATTCAAGGAGCCCTAAACATACAAACTTCACAAACAAGGGCCTTGAACATACAAACTCCACAAACAAGAAGCTTTTGCACAAATAGAAGATGTAAACTAAAGAGCTTCTTGTTCAAACATGTACAAGATGAGCCAAGAAATGTAGATGCCTGATTTTTCTATGTTTATTGAGGTCATGATTTGATTGTCCTCATGTTTAATGCATATCATAAGATGTAAATGCTTGTGAGAGGGCAGGATGGTCATTTCATGCATTGTCGTTGTAATATCGAGTCTAGTTGTTTGCGTTGTCTTTGTTTTAGGTCTAGGATATTTTATAGAGTCATGTAATATGTGTTTATAGTGCTAATTATCGTTTTTGAGTGTTTTCTAAGGTGACAAGGCTAGATAAGGAAAGTGGCTTGGAGAATCCCTATTTTTCAGGAAGGCAGCCGGACACAGTTCGGTATTTTTGATGCACAGGTCGGAAAACATGTTCAAATGAGTTCAAACCACTTGGAGGCGTTAGAAAACTCAATTTGGGACGATTTTCATGTTTTACACTTGCTAATTCGGGCTACAAGATGTACCAAAATCAGGTACAAGTTGGGAGTCCAGAAAGTACTGAAGTTCACTGGATGGATACCTAATCTTTGGAGGCCCGTATCTCTGTCAAGAAGAGTCCAAATGATACGATCTTGGATCGTATGGAATTGACGATCACTTCTTTCAACTCCAAAAGACACCTTTGATCACTGTTGCGTGGGACAATGACGCCAACACCACCTTCTTGGACAAGAGAAATCAACAACGTCTACGTTGAGCAATTCGAATCTCCCAATCCAACACGTCGTTCCGTATCCTTGGATTGTGATTCACCAACTAGGTTTGCTAAAACCTTGATTGGATCTAGCCTTTATTTTACTTTGTGAAAACCAAAGGAAAAACACAAAACAAAGGCAACACACGGTTGAAACAAAAACTGAAATTTTTATTCTGAAAACTATGCTGCCGTTTTTTGACCCTAATATAAAGCTATATTTTGGTATTCCTAAAATTTTACTAATCAATCAAAGTCCTTAGAATACTACCTATCAATCTAAATCAAATTTACATAAAAGATAAGTCAAATCTAATCAAGGAAAAATTGCATAACTCAAATCCCTAAAATCTCGCACTGGAATTACACCATGTCGGTTACTGGCTTATATCCGCTTATAGACACCGAATTAGGGTTCACACTCTTCAGTAAAGTTGTAGCTCATGACATTTCCTTGATTTTGGGCTCTTGAATCACCTCATTTGTACTCTTATTGACAGAGATACGGGCCTCCAAAGATTAGGTATCCATCCAGTGAACTTCAGTACTTTCTATTCTGGACTCCCAACTTGCACCTGATTTCGGTCCATCTTGTAGCCCGAATTAGAAAACGTGTAACACATGAAAATCATCCCAAATTGAGTTATCTAAGACCTCCAAGTGGTTTGGACCCATTTGGATTAGTACTCCGACCTAGGCGTCCAAAATACCGACTTGTGTCCGGCTGCCTTCCTGAAAGTTAGGGACTCTTCAAGCCACTTTCCTTATTTAGCCTTGTCACCTTAGAAAACACTTAAAAACAGTAATTAGCACTATAAACACATATTACAAGACTCTATAAAATATCCTAGACCTAAAACAAAGACAACGCAAACAACTAGACTCGATATTACAACGACAACGCATGAAATGACCATCCTGCCCTCCCACCAACCCTTACATCATATGATATGCAATAAACTCAAGGACAATCAAATTATGGCATCAATAAACATAGAAAAATCATGCATCTACATTCCTTGGCTCATCTTACATATGTTTGAACAAGAAGCTCTTTAGTTTACATCTTCTATTTATGCAAAAGCTTCTTGTTTGTGGAGTTAGTATGTTCAAGGCCCTTGTTTGTGAAGTTTGTACATTTAGGGCTCCTTGAATCGCATTATTCCCTCCCTCCTCAAAAAGATTCGACCTCGAATCTAAACACACAAATGGATAAGACGGATACTCCACAAATGACTCATAAACTATGTAAGATACAAGTTCAAGCAAACCAAGTGCAATGATCATGCATAATTTAAGTCTATCATGCTTAGGATGAGCAATCAATTGAATGAAGACATGCACAAATAATATCACATCGTCACACATATTTACATGAACACTTAGCAACAAGCACCTCTTTCTAATATGTTTAGGATGCACTAACAAGATAGGTATAAAACTCCTCACATAAGATTTATCATGCATGAAAGAGAGAGTATGTAAAACATGAGGAATAAACAACATACCTTGTACGCTCTTTAGAACTTCCAAACCAAAGGTATTTGAACTATCATGCTCAAGAAAGCATGAATCGTCACTAACATTTAGATTATCATCTTCAAAATCAGTGTACACGTAACGTCAAGTGGAATTTCAGATTCATATGGACGCAAAATAGAATTTTCATGGGATGGAATGTCACTTTCAAGGCACTCAAACAAAGGATTATTATAGACAACCCATTCATGCCTCTCAACGTTATCATGTTTATGATCTAAGAAATCATTATTCTCACTTGAAACGTCACTCAAATCATCTTGTAAATCAGTATGTAAATCAAGCAAATCATGTGAGTCATGTGTAGCACAAACAACTTTAGATTCAAGCTCATCACTTTCATCACGCAAGTCAGACTCATGCATATGAACACGATGAACATCAACAAGTCTCCTAAGACTTTGCAATTTATTAAGGAAGTCTAATATGTGTACCTTTTGTTCTTCTACTTCTGCAAGGATCTCAAAGTTATGTTCTTTTTGTGCTAGAAGTTTCTTACGAATGTCAGAATTACGTTCTAAGAACTTCACACAGTTATGTTCAACTTCAATATGATCATGGAAGCCAACATGCGATTTCTTATCAGGTTCACACACTTTAGAGTGCAAAACATCGTCAGATTCAGACAAACCGGATTTAAACAATTTAGGATCATGCAAGTCAAGAAGCTTATCATGTAAGTCATGTTCATTCGACACATCAACTTTATCATCATGAACAACATGTGTATCAATTGAAATTTCAGCATCATCATCATAAGAATCATGCTCAATATCAACAATAGAATCGTCACTCATATCACACAAATCATATGCAATTCCATAAGTAAAATGAGCTTGACATAACCCTTCTATCGTTGCACGATAGAGGTCCCTAATGTCATCCTCCGTGATATCCATGAGTAACTGAAATTATGCAAGCAAACAACGAAAGGAAAAACTAACACAAAGACAAAAGAGATTTTGTTACGTTAGTAAAAATCAAAATCAAAGTGTATGCCTCCTTTCTCGCTTTTGTATATTCACTCAAGTTTGTGCTTTTCCGGCCGATCTCGGGCTAGATAAAACCAAAGCAAGCTTCTCAAGTGGCTAACACAATCCGATGATCAATTGCACCATTTTCTCCAATGTGTCATCCAAATTTCAGCAACTAATAAGCAAGTATTAAGCCAAGAACAAGACAATTTAACACACTTAATGATGCGGCACAAGGAGCATCCTCATTTCATTCTACACACACAAGAAACTTGTGCACTATTAGTAATCCTACAGTTAGACGTTTCTTGTTCAAACATGTACAAGATGAGCCAAGGAATGTATATGCATGATTTTTCAAAGTTTATTGAGGTCATGATCTGATTGTCTAAGTGTTTAAATGCACATTATATGATGTAAGGGTTGGTGAGAGGACAACATGGTCATTTCATGCGTTGGCGTCGTAATATCGAGTCTAGTTTTTCCTTTTATCTTTTTATGGTCTAGGATATTTTATAGAGACTTGTAATATGTGTTTATAGTACTAATTATCGTTTTTGAGTGTTTTCTAAGGTGACAAGGCTAAATAAGGAAAGTGGCTTGAAGAGTCTCTATTTTTCAGGAAGGCAGCCGGACACCAGTCGGTATTTTGGATGCCTAGGTCGGAGTACTAATCCAAATGGGTTCAAACCATTTGGACGTTTCAGATAACTCAATTTGTGACGATTTCTATGTTTTACACTTTTACTAATTCGGGCTACAAGTTAGACCGAAATCAGGTGCAAGTTGGGAGTCTAGAATGGAAAGTACTGAAGATCACTGGATGGGTACCTAATCTTTGGAGGCCCGTATCTCTGTCAAGAAGAGTCCAAATAAGGTTCTTCAAAAGTCCAAATTCAAGGAATTTCATGAGCTACAACTTTGCTGAGGAGTGCCAACCCTAATTCAGTGTCTAGAAGCGGATATAAGCCAGTAACCGATAGGGTGTAATTCCAGCACGAAATTTTAGGGATTTGAATTATGTAATCTTCCTTGATTAGCTTTAACTTATCTTTTATGTACATTTGATTTAGATTAATAGGTAGTGATCTAAGGACTTGATTGATTAGTCAAATTTTAGGAATATCAAAATATAGTATTATATTATGGTCAAGCCAAAAACGGCAGAAAAGTTGAGAATTTTTGAGAATAAAAGAAATTTCAGTTTTTTTTATTGCAACCCGTGTGCTGCTTCTTTGTGTTTTTCCTTTGGTTTTCACAAAGTAAAATCAAGGCTATATCCAATCAAGGTTTGAGCAAACCTAGTTGGTGAATCACAATCCAAGGATACAGAACGACGTGTTGGATTGAGAGATTCGAATTGCTCAACGTAGACGTTGTTGATTTCTCTTGTCCAAGAAGGTGGTGTTGGCGCCATTGTCTCACGCAAGGGTGATCAAAGGTGTCTTTTGGAGTTGAAAGAAGCGATCGTCAATTCCATACGATCCAAGATCGTATCAAAGTGGTATCAGAGCAAAGGTTTCTTCTTTACAACTCGCATATCCTTCATTCTCTTGTTTTCCTTGTTGTCTTCATCTTCATTTCCCAAACGTCCATCACCCATCTTTGTTCTCTAGTTCTTTTTCCCCCCTCAAGTTCAAGTGTTGTCTTATTATAAAAAAAGAGGGTATCCTGACCGAAAGTTTGTTCCTTTTCAACAAAAGGGAGGTCAAGTTTCAGTCAATCAAAATTGGACAGTATGTGCCACAGGCACAAAAGTTTGATTCTAGCAAAAATAGTTTCGCTCTTTTTGCAATTGTTTTGCGATTAACCTTTAAAGATCAAATCTTTAAACACACTTAACAATAGGGTTCATTGTGATAGGGTTTAAATTCCGCCATAGCATATAAATGTAGTCCATTGCTTAAAAGTGCTACCTAGTGTCACTCGTAAATCTTGTTGCTAACGAAGCTTTTGGTTGGTCTTAGACTTGTGTGACTTGATTGCATTGTTGTTTTGTTTGCGTTGCAATTTTCTTGTATCCAAGGCATCATCTTCAAACCAAACCTAGCCACAAAGATCTAATCTTGGAGGCAAAAAAAACTATTTGGCCGAAATCTACCCAAGACAGCGCAGTACGGATTTGTTTTTTTGCCGGGAAATATCATCGAAAAATACCCATTCCCAGATTCGAAACTGAAGCAGAAGAAAAACAAAATTGTGCCGAGACAAACTCTTGTTCTATGCTATATACTTGATGGCTTCCTTTGATATCCATGAAAAAGAAAATCTTCTTAATGTACTATTTTATCCAGCCAATTTGTGGTAGCCAATCCCAGCAAAGTTCAATTTTTTTGTGGTGCGAAAATTCACTTCCGGTGTATCATTGGCCATGATAAGGCGCAGAAGTGAAAATAAACCATGTATAACAGCGATTTCCTCTTTGAATTAGTATACGTACGTAATTGCTTTTTTTTTCTTTGTTTGGACATTTTTGTCTAGATCACCTCTTCTACAACCAGCTAGCTTAATTTACCAAAAAAACACAAGAGTGATACAAGTGGTGTGAGGAGAGCATCAAGTTTGTTGATAATATTTTGTGCATATCAAGTTCCATTCACGTCCCAGAACCGTGCCTTTTGAATCCACAAAAACACCACATCCTTCATTATCTTTACACTTGGATACTTGATTATTGTAATTGAATCAACAACTTGTGATTAATTTGCATAAGACTAAGGTTAACTAAAGATTGCCCAGAGCAACCCTTAGTTTTCTTTGGCACAGCCTTTGACATAATTTTTGGTCTCATTTTCCTTGATTCTTAGGAGGTTAAGTGTGTTAAATTGTCTTGTTCTTGGCTTGATACCTTTGCTTATTAGTTGCTGAAATTTGGTTAACGCATTGGAGAAAAAGGTGCAATTGATCAATGGATTGTGTTAGCCACTTGAGAATCTCGCTTTGGTTGTATCTAGCTCAAGATTGGCCGAGGAAAAGCACAAACTTGAGTGACTATACAAGAGCGAGAGAGGAACATACACATTGATTTTGATTTCACTAATGTAACGATGTTTCTTTTGTCTTTGTGTTAGTTTTTCCTTTCGTTGTTTGCTTGCATAATTTCAGGCTACTCATGGATTCCACGGATGATGACATTAAGGATCTCTATCGTGCAACGATAGAAGAGTTACGTCAAGCTCATTTTACTTATGGAATTGCATATGATTTGCGTGATATGAGTGACGATTCTATTGTTGATATTGAGCATGATTCTTATGATGATGATGCTAAAATTTCAATTGATACACATGTTGTTCATGATGATAAAGTTGATGTGTCGAATGAACATGACTTGCATGATAAGATTCTTGACTTGCATAATCCTAAACTGTTTAAATCCGGTTTGTGTGAATCTGATGATGTTTTGCACTCTAAAGTGTGTGAACCTGATAAGAAATCGCGTGTTGGCTTCCATGATCATATTGAAGTTGAACATGACTGTGTGAAGTTCTTAGAACGTAATTCTGACATTCGTAAGAAACTTCTAGCACAAAAAGAACATAACTTTGAGATCCTTGCAGAAGTAGAAGAACAAAAGGTACACAGATTAGACTTCCTTAATAAATTGCAAAGTCTTAGGAGACTTGTTGATGTTCATCGTGTTCATATGCATGAGACTCACTTGCGTGATGAAAGTGATGAGCTTGAATCTGAAATTGTTTGTACCACATATGATTCATATGATTTGCTTGATTTGCATGCTTCTTTACAAGATGATTTGAGTGACATTTCAAGTGAGAGTAGTGATACCCTAGGTCATAAACATGATAACGTTGAGAAACATGAATGGGTTGTCTATGATAATCCTTTGTTTGAGTGCCTTAGTAGTGACCTTCCATCCCAAGAAAATTCTAGTTTGCGTGCGTATGAATCTGAAATTCCACTTGACGTTACGCTGCACACTGATTTTGAAGATGATAACCTAATTGTTAGTGATGATTTGTGCTTTGTTGAGCATGATAGTTCAGATACCTCTGGTTTGGAAGTTCTAAGGAGCGTACAAGTTATGTTGTTTATTCCTCATGTTTTACATACTTTCTCTTTCATGCATGATAAATCTTTTTGTGAGGAGTTTTATACCTATCTTGTTAGTGCATCCTAAACATATTAGGAAAAGGTGCTTGTTGCTAAGTGTTCATGTAGATATGTGTTATAATGTGTTGTTGTCTACATGCTTCTTCCTTCAGTTAATTATTCATCCTAAGCATATTAAACTCAAATTACGCATATTCAATATACTTTATTCTCTTAGGTTTGTGTCTTGTATATATTGTGAGTTTTTGTTGAAGTATCCCTCTTATACATTTGACTGTTTAGATTCGAGGTCGAATCCTTTCGAGGAGGGAGGGATTGATGCGGCACAAGGAGCATCCTCATTTCATTCTACACGCACAAGAAACTTGAGCACTATTAGTAATCCTACAGTTAGACGCTTCTTGTTCAAACATGTACAAGATGAGCCAAGGAATGTATATGCATGATTTTTCAAAGTTTATTGAGGCCATGATCTGATTGTCTAAGTGTTTCAATGCACATTATATGATGTAAGGGTTGGTGAGAGAACAACATGGTCATTTCATGCGTTGGCGTCGTAATATCGAGTCTAGTTTTTCGTTTTATCTTTTTATGGTCTAGGATATTTTATAGAGACTTGTAATATGTGTTTATAGTACTAACTATCGTTTTTGAGTGTTTTCTAAGGTGACAAGGCTAAATAAGGAAAGTGGCTTGAAGAGTCCCTATTTTTCAGGAAGGCAGCCAGACACCAGTCGGTATTTTGGATGCCTAGGTCGGAGTACTGATCCAAATGGGTTCAAACCATTTGGACGTTTCAGATAACTCAATTTGTGACGATTTCTATACACTTTCGCTAATTCGGGCTACAAGTTGGACCGAAATCAGGTGCAAGTTGTGGGTCCAGAATGGAAAGTACTGAAGATCACTGGATGGGTACCTAATCTTTGTAGGCTCGTATCTCTGTCAAGAAGAGTCCAAATAAGGTGCTTCAAAAGTCCAAATTCAAGGGAATTTCATGAGCCACAATTTTGATGAAGAGTGCAAACCCTAATTCGGTGTCTAAAAGCGGCTATAAGCCAGTAACCGACAGGGTGTAATTCCAGTACGAAATTTTAGGGATTTGAATTATGTAATCTTCTTTGATTAGCTTTGACTTATCTTTTATGTAAATTTGATTTAGATTGATAGGTAGTGATCTAAGGACTTGATTGATTAGACAAATTTTAGGAATATCAAAATATAGTATTATATTAGGGTCAAGAAAAAAACAGCTGGACAGTTTTGGCAGAATTTTTCAGAATAAAAAATTTTCAGTTTTTTTGATTGCAACCGTGTGTTGCTTCTTTGTGTTTTTCCTTTGGTTTTCACAAAGTAAAATCAAGGCTAGATCCAATCAAGGTTTGAGCAAACCTAGTTGGTGAATCACAATCCAAGGATACGGAACGACGTGTTGGATTGGGAGATTCGAATTGCTCAACGTAGACGTTGTTGATTTCTCTTGTCCAAGAAGGTGGTGTTTGCGCCATTGTCCCACGCAAGGGTTGATCAAAGGTATCTTTTGGAGTTGAAAGAAGCGATCGTCATTTCCATAGGATCCAAGATCGTATCACTTAACCTTCTAAGAATCAAGAAAAAAATGAGACTACAACTTATGTCAAAGGCTGAGCCAAAGAAAACTAAGGGTTGTCCTGTGCAATCTTTAGTTAACCGTAGCCTTATGCAAGTTGATTACAAAGTTGTTGATCAATTTCAATACACAAGTATCCAAGTTCCAAGACAATGAAATATGTAGAGTTACAAGGTATAGGATGTCTCGGTTTCGGGTAAGTCAATGGAACTTGATATGCACCAAAAATTTTATCAACAAACTTGACGTGCCTTGTCACACAAATGACCAATTTGCTCTTCCTTGGTCACGGATCTTTCGCTTCAGCACTGTCAGAGAGATTTTTTTTCTTTTCTTTTTTTTTTGTTTCAGATGTTGTCGTGGATTCCTTTTGTGAATGGAAATCTTACTGGTCCGACTTTGATTACTATCTACAGTCTATTGTCGATTTTTTTCGTCCCATCCGAATCTTCCAAAACGGTGACCTCTGATGGTGATAACAAAGAGCAGGCGGAATCATCTAAGAAGAAACATACTGCGGTCTATGAATTACATCACAGAGATATTCTTTGGATTTTGATTACTCATGTACAATTGACCAGAAATATATTTGTGAATGGGCAAACAACATTCAACTTTCAATGTTGTCAAAAAGAAAATATGGGTTTCTGGACTGATAAATTCTCGGACAAGCTCAGAGTGACGACATTCATGATGATTGGGTTGTCCTCAGATTTATGCTGATCTCCTGGATATTCAATTTCCGACGAAAATAACACTAATTATTTCGGAAATATATCCAAGAGCGTTTCCATGTGACAAATGGCCCACGTATCCAGCAGATTGAAGCCACTTTTGTCTAATGCAAACAAGGTAACTTCTCTATTTCTGATTATCATGGCGCCTAAAGGAGCTTTCGGAGGAACTGTCAGAATATGGTACGAAGGAACAGAGGTGAAGTAATGAACGTTTATGCAAAGTAGCAAAACAGTTTTTTTGTATTGCCAAGATTAGGCTTTTTTTTTGGGCTTGGTGTGGCTTGAAAGATGATATCTTTTGTACTCAAAGGGTAGCCGTGTATTTGGTGAAGGAAGACCAGCCTTGGATACAATAAAAATTGCTAACGCAAACCAAGCAACAAAGCAATCAAGTCACACAAGTCTAAAATCAACTAAAAGCTTCATTAGCAACAAGATTTACGAGTGACACTAGGTTGCACCTTTAAGCAATGGACTAGATTTATATGTTATGGCTGAATTTAAACCTAACACAATGACCCTATTGTTAAGTGTGTGTAAAGATTAAATCTCGAAGGGTTAATAGCAAAAATATCTGCAAAGTCCAAACTTTTCTTTTGGTATATGATTTTTTTTCGGAATTTAATGAAACGCTACATGCATAAAGAAAAAGGATGGATAGAAGCAGGATTTAGACAAATCGGGTGATCTTTTGTCCATTTAGTGCAATAACGTGCTCCCCCCAGAATAATAAACGTAACCCTTTTTTTTGTATAACGTTAAAAATAAGTGGAACTTGCTGTGAGGATGTATTTATGAATAAGATGCCAATTGAATTGAGGAAAAAAATTAAGAAGGAACAAAGATGGGGAACGGACGCTTGGGTACGAGGAAGGAACAGTGAAAAAACACAAGAAAGTAAAGGATATGCGAGTTGTAAAGAAGAAACCTTCGCTCTGATACCACTTTGATACGATCTTGGATCGTATGGAATTGACGATCGCTTCTTTCAACTCCAAAAGACACCTTTGATCACCATTGCATGGGACAATGGCGCCAACTCCACCTTCTTGGACAAGAGAAATCAACAACGTCTACGTTGAGCAATTCGAATCTCCCAATCCAACACGTCGTTCCGTATCCTTGGATTGTGATTCACCAACTAGGTTTGCTCAAACCTTGATTGGATCTAGCCTTGATTTTACTTTGTGAAAACCAAAGGAAAAGAACAAAACAAAGGCAAAACACGGTTGCAACAAAAACTGAAATTTTTATTCTGAAAAATTCTGAAAACTATGCTGCCGTTTTTTGACCCTAATATAATGCTATATTTTGGTATTCCTAAAATTTAACTAATCAATCAAAGTCTTTAGATTACTACCTATCAATCTAAATCAAATTTACATAAAAGATAAGTCAAAGCTAATCAAGGAAAAATTACATAACTCAAATCCCTAAAATCTCGCACTAGAATTACACCCTGTCGGTTACTGGCTTATATCCGCTTATAGACGCCGAATTAGGGTTTATACGCTTCAGCAAAATTGTATCTCATGAAATTTTCTTGAATTTGGGCTCTTGAATCACCTCATTTGGACTCTTCTTGAAAGAGATACGGGCCTCCAAAGATTAGGTATCCATCCAGTGAACTTCAGTACTTTTCCTTCTGGACTCCCAACTTGCACCTGATTTCGGTCCATCTTGTAGTCCGAATTAGAAAAAGTGTAAAATATGAAAATCATCCCAAATGGAGTTATCTAAGACCTCCAAGTGGTTTGGACCCATTTGGATCAGTACTCCGACCTAGGCGTCCAAAATACCGACTGGTGTCCGACTGTATTCCTGAAAAATAGGGACTCTTCAAGCCACTTTTCTTATTTAGCCTTGTCACCTTAGAAAACACTTAAAAACGGTAATTAGCATTATAAACACATATTACAATACTCTATAAAATATCTTAGACCTAAAACAAAAACAACACAAACAACTAGACTCGATATTACAACGACAACGCATGAAATGACCATCCTGCCCTCCCACCAACCCTCACATCATATGATATGCAATAAACTCAAGGACAATCAAATTATGGCATCAATAAACATAGAAAAATCATGCATCTACATTCCTTGGCTCATCCTGCATATGTTTGAACTAGAAGCTCTTTAGTTTACATCTTCTATTTATGCAAAAGCTTCTTGTTTGTGGAGTTAGTATGTTCAAGGCCCTTGTTTGTGAAGTTTGTACATTTAGGGCTCCTTGAATCGCATCACCAAATGAGGTGATTCAAAAGCCCAAATTCAAGGCAATTTTGTGATCTACAACTATTCTGGAGAGTGCAAACCCTAATTCGGCGTCTAGAAGCAGCTATAAGCCAGTAACCGACAGGGTGTAATTCCAGTGCGAGATTTTAGGGATTTGAGTTATGTAATCTTCCTTGATTAGCTTTGACTTATCTTTTATCTAAATTTGATTAAGATTGATAGGTAGTATTCTTAGGACTTTGATTGATTAGTTATGTTTTAGGAGTAGAGGAATATGACATTATTCTTGAAGAAAAACGGCAGCCTAGAAGATAGAATTTTCAGAATTTCAATTTCAGAATTCCGGCAGTTTGTGCAGCCGTGTGTTGCCTTCTGTCTTGTGCTTTCCTTTGTTTTTTACAAATTAAAATCAAGGCTAGATCCAATCAAGGTTTGATCAAACCTAGTTGGTGAATCACAATCTAAGGATACGGAACGACTGTTGGATTGGGAGATTCGAATTGCTCGACGTAGATGTTGTTGACTTCTCTTGTCCAAGAAGGTGGTGTTTACGCCATTGTCCCACGCAAGGGTTGATCAAAGGTGTCTTTTGGAGTTGAAAGAAGCGATCGTCAATTCAATACGATCCAAGATCGTATAAATATGAGTGTGCGTGTGTCTTTATTTTAAGTTTGTCTTGTTTTCTTGTGATCTTTTTTTATGTGTTTGCTTTGTAGGTTAATTAGGTACATGGAAGATCCAAATAAAATGGAGGCCCAAAAAGGAGGAATATAGCCATGTGTTGCAAAATGGGAGACAAAAGGAATGTTGTCTTGAAGAGAATGTTTGTCTCCACAAAGACAAATTCAAATGTGTCCAAGATGGAATCGTCTTTTCAAAATTGACCTCAAAATCATCTCCAAGGATCAGAAGGGGCCGGCCAAAGTTGAAGAGAAGATGAAGATCAAATTGAAGTTAAACTTGAATTTAAATTCAACCATAATTTGAATTCAAGTCTCAACCAATTGGAGACTTAAATTGCAAGAGTATTTCGGCCAGCATATCCAGCTAGGTACACGCCATTTTGAAGGATAAAGGAAGGATAGAGTCCAATTCAAATTGAATCCAAGTTTGAATTCAAATTCAAACTCAATTTGAATTCAAACTTCAACCATCATTTGAATTCAATTCCAGCCAGCTTATCATCATCAAATCAGATTTTCTAATCTCGATTCTCCATCAAAGACACGGCTGGAATGATGGATGAGGTTAGACAACAAGCAAATTCAAGGTGCACTCAAATTCAAACTCAACTTGAATTCAAACTTCACCCAACTTTTGAACAACCCATCTTACTCATCAAATCAGCTCTCCAAGGCCTCAATTGATGACCAAATACACGGCTGAACAAAGGAGGCATTCAAACGTTTTTTAGCTAGGATTTTCTAGTTATTTTTTGAATTCAAACAATTAGCAAATTTAAGTTTAATTCAAATGTTTTCTAGCTATTTCTTTTAGATAATATCTGGTTATTTAAAGTGTCTTTAGGCACCTATAAATAGCCCACCCTTGGCCGATTTGTACACAACTTTTGATGAATAAAATTTCTTGATATTTCCTTCACTTTGTGTGAGACTTTGTTTTCTTGGTTTTGCATTAAAAACCTAAGTTAAGATCCTTCAAGGTTGAGCATTTTGAAGGTGTTGCCATTGCTAAAAGGTGTCGTCCAGGAGAGCCATATTGGTTTGCCTGATCACGGCCATCTTGAAGTGTTGGTCTTGCTCATTTGATCCACACATTTTTATCACTAAGGAAGCAAGGGGAAGTCTTCTTCCTTGTGCCTAACCCTTTGTGAAGGACGTTTGGAAGATGGAATTGTTGGAGCCCACGCCTTGCACGCATCAAATTGGTATCAGAGCCCCATGTTACTCTATTCCACCATCTATCATTTCCTTTTCGTTTGAGTCTAGTCATTTCAAGTTCAGTTGTGTCCTTCTACCCCTCATTCTACACACCACTTGTCCATCATTCATATAAAAAAACATCCAGGTTGTTTGAGTTAATTGCATTTTGTTGAGTCTTGTTCTTCATCATTCTAGCATCTTTGTTGATTCTTGTTCTAGTGTCACGTTTATCCAACTTGTGCATCAAACATCTGAAATTTTATCATTCAAACTTGAACAATTAGGGTTTGAGCATTTAGAGTACATTCAGCTCTCTTTTTACTACAACCATCAGCCTATAAAACTACCTCGGTTTCAAATCATCTTATTGCTACCGAAGCTTTTAGTTAGTGATGATTGTATGCATCTTGTGATTCGCATTGTGATTGATTTCATGCTTTAAGTCAAGTAGTCCTACGTGTGTTTGTCTTCACAAGCCATTTTCAACATCAAGAAAACCATAAAACCACCCCAAAACCCATGACCCAACCAGCACCCACCCCAACCCAACCCTAAAACTCACCAACCTGATTCGAACCTACCTTATTTACACCCTTAACAACAGGCTCCAACCCAATTTTACCAAACGAAATCAGCATCCAAAGTTCCCAATTCATTCAAAAAAACCCTAACCATAGAATTTGAATTTTGGTTCAATTATGTCCTAAACTTAGCCATTATCCAAATTGACCACACAAATCATAAATTACCAACCCAAATAGCCATATATACCGAACAATCAACTCCCAAAACCCCAATCCTGCAAATAACCAAAAACGTTCAGAAAACCCTAATTGAAAACCCTAACCTTAATCCCAATTCTGTCCAACCTCCATCTCCCTCACTTTCCAAGGTTATTTTGTTG
This sequence comes from Eustoma russellianum, assembly GCA_036186865.1. Lineage (NCBI taxonomy): Eukaryota > Viridiplantae > Streptophyta > Magnoliopsida > Gentianales > Gentianaceae > Eustoma > Eustoma russellianum. The sequence continues at coordinate 12,081,621 of AP025069.1, read as the reverse complement.
CAATTCAAGGTTACAAACTGCAATTTATAGACATTGCACTATTCCACCTGAAAACAAAAGTGCTAAGTGCAAAACGCGTGAAATTTCAATTTTGCCCCTAGTAAAAAAAAGAATTTGAACCTTGCTTACGTTGAAATAGCAAGGAAGGGAAGAAAAACAAAAGAACAAGAGAAAAGAAAAAGGGCAAAACTTTTGTGCATTACGTGGAAATTTTTTTGGTGCAATTTGAAAACCTTGGATACCGTATTTCGTTTTTGCTACATACAACCGTCCTCCCACATCATATTCTCCTTATCTTGCTCTTCTTGAACCAATCACACACTTGGTTTCTCGATTTTTTGCATGACTTGAACCATTTTGTGGATAGTAAGTGCATAGAATAAAAATTTACTAAAGATTGCCAACGGCAAACCTTAGTTCATCTTTTGTTCAGCCTTATACATCAATTTTGGTTGCTCATTTCTTTGAATCTTAGTAGAAAGTTCAAGTTTGTGTCCATTTCAATTGATTCTATTTTGATACTATTTGGTGCAACTTGAAAGCAAAAGGAAGAAACAAGTGGAGATCGTTGTGCTTTGAAGAAGCTTTGGCAACACACTTTCTTAATTGATCATTTTGAGCCTTCTTAACTTCAGGTTATCCAAGAAACAAAGTGGTAAGGGAGTGGAAAGAAGAGAAAGAGGAGTGTTCATAGTTTGTTTTTACTAATCACTTAACGTTTGTTTCTCTTTGTGTTAGTTTGCTTCTTTCCTTTTTCCTTTTTGTTTTCGTTTCAATTCCTTAGTTAAAATGGAGAGCCGCACTCATTCCGCTTCTAGCAAATCAAAGGAAGTCGAGACAATGGACAACACGCAACAACAAATGCTGGAGATGTTAAAGAAGCTCATGCATGACAATGAGGTGATCAAACATCGATTGGAGGATGTTGAACGGAGCTACAAGACAAGTGATGGGCAGGGCACAAGCAGGGCCGTTCCCATACCACAACCTAGGCGTCACCCACCAGAAGAAGTTGAGGATGACAACCTTAGACCACCACACATCGAGGCAAGAAGGTATGTTCCTCCAACACAGCCAAGAAGGTACGCTCCAACAAGGTACAATGATGGTTATATCCCATTTGAGCATGGTGATTATGATTTTGATGACCACCCTCCCCGTGGTTACCAAAAACGCCAAAATCCCCTTTTCCCGCAATATGACGATTTTCTCAAAACCAAAATAAACATTCCCACGTTTTATGGTAAAAGTAATGCGGAAGTGTATTTGGAATGGGAAACAAAAGTGGATCTAATCGTTTCTTGTACCAACTACAGTGAATTACAAAAAGTGAGGTACGCTTCTATTGAGTTTTCTGGTTATGCACTAAATTGGTGGACAAATTTGTGTCGAAATAGAACTAAGAAAAGACAACCACCAATTGCCGCTTGGGAAGAAATGAAGTTTGAAATGAGACAACGTTTTATCCCATACAATTATGAGAGTTCTATTATCACGAGTTTGCAAAACTTACGACAAGGTTCCAAAAGTGTAGACGAGTATTACAAAGAGTTAGAAATTTTGTTGAAAAGGTCTAACTTGCAGGAACCCGAAGAAGCCACCAAGGCTCGTTTCTTACATAGTTTAAACATGGAGATTGCGCAAAGGGTTGACCTTCAACCTTGTCTCGACCTCACAACCATGGTCCATAGTGCTGAAAAGATTGAACACCAAATCAAGGTACGTAGTTCCTCCAATTTCAATTCCACTTATTGTACTAATCAGTATTCATCAAGATTTTCCAACAAGTCTTCAGGAACGGGAAGTTCACAGCCTACCAAAGGCCAAACACGTGACCCAGGTGCGTCACAAAGGATGGAAAATAGTGTGCAATCCACACAAAGACGAGATGACTGCAGCCAACAAAAGGCTCCTCACGGAAACTCTTCTGATCTCTCAAACAGGTTTAGGGACATTAAATGCTCTAAATGTCAAGGACGTGGTCACATAGGAAAAGAGTGTCCTAATGCAAAACGAATCATGTTAATTGAGGAGACAAACGAATATGTGTCTGAGTCCGAGCATGAAAACGAATCTGAGCATGATAATGAAATTGAACCTGAAGAGGATCTAGGCACAATAGATGATTTTGACACTAAGGAGTTCCTTGTTGTGCGTATAGCTTTAAATGCATATCCAAAATTAGATGATCACGAACAACATAGAGAAAACATTTTCCATATTCATTGCATGATAAATGGCAAAGTGTGCACCATGATCATTGATTCCGGTTCTTTTGCGAATGTGGCTAGCGTCGAATTGGTAAAAAAAAACTGAATTTGCCTATGACTAATCATCCGCATCCTTACAAACTTGCATGGTTAAATGATTGCGGTGAAGTTAGTGTAAGTAAACAAGTTTTGATTTCTCTTAGCATTGGTAGTTACAAAGATGATGTTTTATGTGATATTGCACCAATGGATGCTAGTCATATCTTACTTGGTAGGCCATGGCAATTTGATCGACATGTGACATATGATGGATATTTGAATCGTTATTCTATCAAATTTAAGGGAAAACTTTACAAATTGCATGCACTCCCAGCACACAAAGTCCACGAGGATTAACAACGCATGTCGAAGTCTAGGGCCGATCCTAAGAAAAAAAGAAGCCGAGAGAAAATTCGTGGAATGCATGAAAAATGAGAACAAAAAACAAGAGAGCAAGAGAAAAGGGGTAGTACCCATAGGAATCACCGAGTCCAAAAAGAAGTGTGGGTACTTTGCAAAGAAAAGAGAGGTCACACGAGCCCTTTATAGCCACCAAACAGTCCTCATTCTCATACCTAAGACGTGTCACCTTTCCCTAGAAGAACTTCCACCCAACTTGCCTACCTGAGTTGCATCCCTTATCCAATAGTACGAAGTTCTATTTCCCACCGAACCACCATCCGGTTTACCACCAATTAGGGGAATAGAACACCAAATCAATTTTGTCCCAGGAGCCGTGTTACCAAATCGCCCAGCCTATCGAGCCAACCCCAAAGAAACCAAGGAAATCCAAAGGCAAGTAGAGGAGCTCCTAGCGAGTGGACAAGTCCGAGAGAGCCTAAGCCCATCAGCCGCCCTAGTCATTTTAGTACCCAAAAAGGATGGAACTTGGAGAATGTGTACCGATTGCCGAGACATAAACAAAATTACCGTCAAGTATAGGTACCCCACACCTAGGCTGGATGATATGTTGGATATGTTGCATGGATCTAAATTCTTCACCAAAATCGACCTTAAGCAAGGGTACTTCCTGGTACACATTAAAGAAGGGGACGAATGGAAGACTGCATTCAAAACCAAGTTTGAGCTCTATGAGTTGTTAGTGATGCCCTTCGAGCTCACCAACGCCCCTAGCACCTTTCTGAGGCTAATGAATGAAGTTTTACGAGCGTTCATAGGCCGATTTGTTGTTGTTTATTTCGATGATATCCTAATCTATTCCCAAACTATAGAAGATCTTCTTGACCACATTAGGGCCGTTTTTGAGAAGCTTAAGCAAGAACAACTTTACGCCAACTTTAAGAAGTGCTCTTTTTGTTTGGAACGTGTAGTTCTCCTAGGTTTTGTCATATCGGCTGAGGGAGTAGAAATGGATGAGGAGAAGGTTAGGTCAATTGTGGAGTGACCTAGACCTAAGAATGTAGGGGAAGTTCGCACTTTCCATGGACTTGCTGTTGGACCGTGCACCTGCAATAAACACCACTAGAGGGGGGTGAATAGTGGTTAGCGGAAATTACACTACTACCCTTTGTTAAAATCCCCTTTGAAAACAGAATCTGAAACCACCTCAGATTCAGAAACCGTTTTTCAAAAATTCACAAATAATTGTACACAACTCCAAAAATTATGAAAATCTCCAGAATTTAACTTCAATGAGTTAACAAGACTCTGTCCAAAAATCAGATAAAAATAAGATCGTTTGACCTTTCAAACAAATAAAAAGATTCAGATGGTCAATCTGGACATAATTGGACAGAATGTTGCTGATTTTGCAAAACGTATTTCTCTTTGAATACTCAACCAAAAAGGTTGATCTTTATATCAAAACACTCCTTAGGATGTGTAGATAAATTTTCCAAAAGGCCCTGACCTTAAACAATTCTTGAAAAATACAGAATTTAAGTTTTCTCAAAACTGGTCAGATTGCAGCCAGATTGGAGCAGTTATCTTGCAAAGACTGAAAGACTAACTTTCCCTTGCTCAAATCAAGTGATTCTTGTTGCAAATGAAAGCTAACAGTCTGAAGTATAACTCCACCAAAAATCACGAATTTTTAAAATGTTTAGCTATTTTTTCAAATTGTGAGAAGTTGTGTGAAAACTGCAGTCAAAAACGGGCAGAAAACAGAAATAAAGAAACAAGAGAAGAACACCGAGAATTTATCCTGGTTCGGTCAATGTGACCTACTCCAGTCCCAAGGAACACCTTTCCTTGGATTTCACTATGGTATGAACCAAATTACAGCAAGAACCAAGCTTGATCCTTGGGTTAAACACCAACCCTATTCAAGACTTGGATGAACACCTTTATGCAACTCTTGGTTGCAACACCTCTATCACCTATTGATGTAGCCTTATAGATTTGGCTAATCAATCTTACAAATAAAACACAAGAAGGTGTGTATAGTGTAGCTGGACAACAACTAGAAATGGAACACCTTAGCTACACAAAGTATGAACGAAAATATGAGAAGAGAATAGCAAGACAACAATCTTCAATTTTTGCTTTCAAGTGTGTGTCTTCTCTTCTTCACCTTGCCTCCTATTTATAGTGTGAATGGATGGCATATTCTCTCCAACTTTTAGACCATGTGATGGCTGAGAATTTTGAAATAAAGCACCTCCATAATCATCTCCAACAACCTTGTCTCCATTACATTCAAATTTGAAATTTCAAGTTGGCAACTTTTGCCAACTAGCTTGCTTTTGGTTTGTCTTCTTGTCTCCAACTCATAAAATGAGTACACCACCTTCTCCACCTGTTTATGGACGTTTTGGATGTTGTATGTATGTATACCAACTCAAATTTTGTGAATAAAAAATAATGAATAAGTGTTGACAAGATTATGTCAACATATAACACCAAAATTCATATTTTCTTCTCCTTTACATATTGTGATGAATCTTCCACCAAGGACACCTTGTAATCTCCAAAAGATGATGATTAATATCCTCTTATAACATATATAAGAGGGTCTTCAAGAAAAAATAGAATGTGACATCTCAAATCGTCACATATCCAGCTATAGTCAATAATATCATCGGTTGAGAGAATAAGATATAAGATCACCATATAATCTTCAAAATAATAATAACACAGCTCCAGAATGAAGATAATAATATGCTCAAGAGATTCCTCGAGTGAAAATACCGAAACTGTCATCGGGGGTAAAATGACCAAAATGCCCCTAGTGAGATAAAACTCCAGAAATGACCCCGATGGTCATAATTAAATATAATAACACCTTCTTGATAATAAATAAGATGATAATATCTTCTTGAATCATATTCACCATGTCGAGTACCTACAAAACTCAAAATACCACTTTTGCCCTTTTTTGGTAAGTTGTAGAAACTTCGAGGGCATATTAGTCACAAGATATTATCATCATAAAAATCACATAATCGCAACATGATAAACATATATAAATCATGTAAAAAATAAAAACAACTATTTTATCACATTTTAGAAAAATATTTCTAACTACCCTAGACATCGTGTCATTTTTCTTCACTTATTCAACTCTTTCATTTATAACACCATATGTGACATTTTTAAGTATTCATCACTTAAAATCATGACTTTGAAAATTATCCAAACATATTTCTCAACATTCTCCCCCTTTTGGATGATTTTCAAAATAACCTAACATGATTTTAATGTCACAACTTATAACCAAAATTTTAACCAAATGTTTTCAACTATGTTTTCAACATTTAAATAGTATGCTGCTCCCTCTCAACTCATACTCTCCCCCTTAACCTATGCTCCAAAATTTATACCAATAAAAAACTTAGCATATGATTCATCATGACTTACCAACTAAAACATGACTTAACTAAAATCATGTTCTTATTCTATCTCCCCCTTTATTTTGCAAATCATGCAAAAGATAGAACTATGCAATGGGATCATAAGTCATCATGCCTAATTTGGCTCGTAAGTTTTCAAAAGTGGCTTGATTAAGGGGTTTGGTGAAGATGTCAGCGATTTGGTGATCAGTTCTTATATGGTTTATCACTATATCCTCATTTTGAACATGATCGCGAAGAAAGTGGTATCGCACCTCAATGTGTTTGGCCTTAGAATGAAGTACCGGATTCCGGGAAAGATTGATTGCACTTGTGCTATCGCAGAAAATTGGAATCTTATTCATTTTAATGCCAAAATCACTAAGTTGCTATTTAAGCCAAAGTATTTGGGTAGTACATAAACTCAAAGCAATATACTCGGCTTCAGTGGTAGAAAGAGCTACACTAGCTTGCTTTTTAGAAAACCAAGAGATCAAATTGGTTCCTATAAATTGACATGTACCGCTAGTGGATTTTCTATCTAACCTGCAACCACCATAATCAGCATCACTATATGCGTGTAATTCCAACTTAGCGTTTCTATCATACCACAATCCTAAGTGAGGTGTATGCTTAAGATATCTAAAGATCTTTTTCACTGCATTGTAATGTGATACCTTAGGACAAGATTGAAACCTAGCACACATACACACACTAAACATAATATCAGGTCTTGATGCAGTTAAGTATAACAATGAGCCAATCATAGACCTATAAAGTGTGTCATCAAAAGGTTTACCATTTTCATCCTTATCAAGTTTGGTACTAACACTCATAGGCGTAGTTGTAGGTTTCAACTCTTCAAAGCCAAACTTCTTAATCATATCATTGACATACTTAAGTTGGCTAATGTGAATTCCTTGAGGGGTTTGTTTGATTTGAAGTCCTAAGAAATAATTCAACTCTCCTACCATTGACATTTCAAACTCTGACTTCATACATTCTTCGAAGTCTTTTACTAAAGTAGGGTTGGTTGAACCAAAGATTATATCATCTACGTATATTTGAACTATTAACAAATCATTACCTTTTCTTCTTAGGAATAATGTGTTGTCGATGGTCCCCCTTTGATAATTATTTGCAATAAGAAAGTTTGGAAATCTATCATACCAAGCTCTTGGAGCTTGTTTTAAACCATATAGAGCTTTCTTAAGCTTATAAACATGGTTCGGATTCTTCGGATCTTCGAATCCAGGAGGTTGTTTGACAAACACTTCTTCTTGGATGTATCCATTCAAGAACGCACTCTTGACATCCATTTGGAAGAGCTTAATTTTGCTTATACTTGCAATCGCAAGTAACAATCTAATTGCTTCTAGTCGTGCAACGGGTGCAAAGGTTTCTTCATAATCTATTCCTTCTTGTTGATTATAACCTTGTGCGACTAGTCTAGCCTTATTCCTTATAATATTTCCTTGTTCATCCATTTTATTCCTGAAAACCCATTTAGTTCCTATGATAGACTTGTCTTCAGGTTTAGGTACTAAGTCCCACACGTTGTTCCTTGTGAATTGATTTAATTCCTCATGCATAGCATCTATCCATGATATGTCACCTAAGGCTTCCTTTACGTTCTTAGGTTCTAATTCTGAGATTAAGCTATGTCCTTCAAGTTGACTTATGTTTCTACGTGTTCTAACCCCAACACTTGGATCACCAATGATTAGCTCTTTAGGGTGTTTATGTTTATCTTCTATAAGCCACCAATTCCTAAGTTGACTAGGTTCACCTTCTTCTAGTTCAAATGTTTCATTCGTGTGAACATTTTCATATACAATTGGAACATCCTGTAAGTTAGATAGATTATCTTCCAATTGTAAAATTTCTTGATTTATTTCACCTAAAGGTTCATGCACATCTTGTTCAGGGGAAGTTGGTTCTAGATGACCATGAACAGGCTCAAGTAATATATCATCATCATCAAACATATTTTCAACATTATTCTCTTGTTTCTTTTTATCACTTACATCAAAATATGCATTCTCATTGAATTTCACATGTATAGATTCAATTATTTTTCTAGATGCATGATTATAACACCTATATGCCTTTGAGTTAGTTGAATATCCAACAAATATGCATTCAATAGACTTTTGTTCAAATTTATCTGGATTATCTTTGGTATTAAGTACAAAACATTTACACCCAAATACTCTAAGATAATCTACCTTAGGTTGTCTATTATTCAATAACTCATATGGTGTTTTATTTAATTTCTTTCTAATAGAAAGCCTATTTATTATATAACATGCACAACTAACAGCTTCAGCCCACAAATATCTAGGTACTTTGTTTTCACACAACATAGTTCTAGCTATTTCTTGTAGTGTTCTATTTTTACGTTCAACAACTCCATTAAGTTGTGGTGTTCTTGGTGGTGAGAATTCATGTTTTATTCCATGTAATTCACAAAACTTAATTATATCTTTGTTTTTAAATTCTCCACCTCTATCACTTCTAATTCTTTTAACATTTTCTTCATAAAGATTTTCAAGTTGCTTAATAAGATTTTCGATTACCAATGGAGCATCGTCTTTGTGTGTTAAGAACAATGTCCATGTGTATCGTGAGTAATCATCTACTATGACACACACATAGTAGTGTCCACCTAGACTTCTTGTCCTACTTGGACCAAATAAGTCTAAGTGAAGCAGTTCTAGTACATGACTAGTACTCACTTCATGTTTTGATTTCATTGTCTCTTTTATATGTTTTCCTTTAATACATGGTTCACATAATTGAAAATTATGTAAGTCTAACTTAGGCATTCCTCTAATTAGATTCTTCTTAGATAATCTTTCTATGGTTGAAACTCCTATATGGCCTAGTCGTCTATGCCATAAGTTCACATCTAAGTCATGTGATACTAAACACTTAATCCTAGCATTTAATATGTTATTTAGTGATAGTGTGTAAATGTTACCATCCCTATTTCCTTTTAGTACAATTTCTCCCTTTTCATTTATTATATCACAACAATTAGGAAGAAAAGAGACATGATAACCAGAATCTATAAGTTGCGAAATACTTAATAAATTGTAAGAAAGATTGCTTACTAACAACACATTTCGTATTTGAAATGTGTTAGGGTCCCCAATTGTTCCTTTTCCAATAACCTTGCCTTGGTTGTTGTCACCGAATGTCACCTTTCCTCCATTATCGATTTGTTCCAGTTCGGTGAATAGTTTGGGGTTGCCCGTCATGTGCCTTGAACACCCGCTATCTAAAAACCATTTGGTTTTTAGATTCTTTGACTTTGTCTCCTTGCATTCCTTGCGTTTATCCTACAATGAAGACAAAGTTTTAGGTACCCTTTATTTGAGTCCTTGAATGTTAGGGGCACTATTCTTGTTTAGATATCCCTTAGGTATCCAAACTTGAATATACCTTTTAGGCACATTTTTAGCATTGTTATAATTTGAAAAATAAGAAGAATTAGTATATACATGATTATTCCACATAAGTGAAGATACATTGTTATACATATTGTGCCATGGTTGATAATCATTATAGGATGACCGAATTTTATAATGTGCATAAGGCATGCGATTTTGTTTCTTATATGGCGCTATATAAGTGTGTTTGTAGGCATTTCTATAAGACTTATAAGAGTGTTGCCTATATTTAGGTTCATAATAAGTTGTATGCATTTTATTCGGTCTAGTTGCATTTGTATACATGTAGGCATAATTTCTAGATTGTCTAGATGCAAAGTTTGGCCTAGATGTATAGTTATGCGTGTGTGTTTTTATGGGTGCATGCTGCATTTTTATCTTTGAATAAGAAGAAGGAGTAGAAGAAGATTTAGCAGACAAGTTTGTTTTTATAACTTTATAAGGTTGTTTCGTAGTTGATGATACAAACTTAGTCTTTTTATCTAATTTTTCATCTTCTTCTTTATATCCCAATCCAGTTTTATCATTTCCATACTTTTGTGATGATATAAGTGTATCTAACATATTTGCACCAGATTTAAATTGTTCTATCATTTTTTCTAAGGTAAATTTAGAAGACTTCAGTTGTACTATTTCATTTTCACAACTTTCTAACTTGGATTTTAATATTTTATTTTCCATTTGTAACTTTTGTTCATCTTTCCTATATGATTCAATTTTATTCTCTAAAGAATCAAGAGTATTAGTAGACTCTTGTTTAAGAGATTCTAGTTGATCGGAGAATTCCAAGTTGGACGTCTTCAACTTGTCATTTTCTTCAACTAGTTTCTTCTTTTCTTTAGAGAGCCTCTTACAGTGAGCATGCATTCTTAAGAATTCTTCATACATTTCATCAAATGTCATGTCACTATCGGAATCACTATCAGAAGAAGAACATACCTCGTTGGATACGAAGCAGACTTGAGCTTCCTCAGTTTCGGATTCTGAGTCGGATGAGTCGCTCCATGTGCTCACCTTCATTGCTCGTTTCCCTTTTCTTGCCTTAGACTCTTTTGCCTTTGTCGTTTGAGCCTCCTTATCCTTGGCTTGTTTATTATTGTTGTTATTGTTATTATTTTTCTTCGTGGGACAGTCATATGAAATATGTCCTTTTTGACCGCATTCATAACACTTTAATTCTTTATTATACCATTTGTTTGTGTTATTCTTCCTAGGTTGAGAAGAAGAAGAAGAAAAGGAAGAATTACGTTGTCTATTCCTATTTGGACGTTTGAAAAACTTTCTAAGTTTTCTAGCTATCAATATCAAGTCATCATCTAATTCAGTATCACTATTACTATCATTGTTACTAGTATGTGTTTCGATTGTTTTGAAAGCTATTGACTTACTGGATGACTTAGACGATTCAGACTTTCGTTGGTTTAATTTAACCTCGTAAACTTTAAGAGATCCGATCAATTCATCCATCTTAGTGATTGACTTTGCCTCCTCGATTGCAGTCACCTTTGGATCCCATTCAGCAGGGAGGCTTCGTAACACCTTTTGAACCTTTTCACTGTTCGAAAATGACTTTCCTAAAGCTTCAAGGGCATTGAAAATATTAGTAATCCTCAAATCCATAGATGTTATGGATTCGTTTGGCAACATTTTGAAAGTCTCTAATTCAGTCATAAGCATGTTTATTTTTGACTCTTTAACACCACTAGTACCTTCATGCTTTAATACAAGTGATTTCCACATGTCATGTGCGCTTGTGCAATTTGACACATATCCTGCTTCAGAAGTTGTAAGTCCATTCAAAAGTAATTGCATAGCTTTAGCATTCATGGACATTTTCTTTTTATCATCTGATGACCATTCACTTTTACATTTCTCTACTTCTTGTGCAACTTCATTAACTTTTTCAATTTTCGTTGGAATGTACGGCCCATCTTCAACTATAGACCATAAATCAATGTCTATAGCCATTAACAATAGCCTCATCCTCAGTTTCCAATGAACAAAATTATTACCGTCAAAAAGAGGAGGGCGTTGGGTAGACATACCTTCCATTTCACCTTTGTGAGAAACAATAGCCATAGTATGTACCTTGGATTTGAGACAAGTAGTATATAGTGAATCGTTGTTTCTTGGCCTTGTATGGTGTTGAATCTTGCTTCTTTTTAGTGATGTTGGTCTGGCTCTGATACCAAATGTTGGACCGTGCACCTGCAATAAACACCACTAGAGGGGGGTGAATAGTGGTTAGCGGAAATTACACTACTACCCTTTGTTAAAATCCCCTTTGAAAACAGAATCTGAAACCACCTCAGATTCAGAAACCGTTTTTCAAAAATTCACAAATAATTGTACACAACTCCAAAAATTATGAAAATCTCCAGAATTTAACTTCAATGAGTTAACAAGACTCTGTCCAAAAATCAGATAAAAATAAGATCGTTTGACCTTTCAAACAAATAAAAAGATTCAGATGGTCAATCTGGACATAATTGGACAGAATGTTGCTGATTTTGCAAAACGTATTTCTCTTTGAATACTCAACCAAAAAGGTTGATCTTTATATCAAAACACTCCTTAGGATGTGTAGATAAATTTTCCAAAAGGCCCTGACCTTAAACAATTCTTGAAAAATATAGAATTTAAGTGTTCTCAAAACTGGTCAGATTGCAGCCAGATTGGAGCAGTTATCTTGCAAAGACTGAAAGACTAACTTTCCCTTGCTCAAATCAAGTGATTCTTGTTGCAAATGAAAGCTAACAGTCTGAAGTATAACTCCACCAAAAATTACGAATTTTGAAAATGTTTAGCTATTTTTTCAAATTGTGAGAAGTTGTGTGAAAACTGCAGTCAAAAACGGGCAGAAAACAGAAATAAAGAAACAAGAGAAGAACACCGAGAATTTATCCTGGTTCGGTCAATGTGACCTACTCCAGTCCCAAGGAACACCTTTCCTTGGATTTCACTATGGTATGAACCAAATTACAGCAAGAACCAAGCTTGATCCTTGGGTTAAACACCAACCCTATTCAAGACTTGGATGAACACCTTTATGCAACTCTTGGTTGCAACACCTCTATCACCTATTGATGTAGCCTTATAGATTTGGCTAATCAATCTTACAAATAAAACACAAGAAGGTGTGTATAGTGTAGCTGGACAACACTAGAAATGGAACACCTTAGCTACACAAAGTATGAACGAAAATATGAGAAGAGAATAGCAAGACAACAATCTTCAATTTTTGCTTTCAAGTGTGTGTCTTCTCTTCTTCACCTTGCCTCCTATTTATAGTGTGAATGGATGGCATATTCTCTCCAACTTTTAGACCATGTGATGGCTGAGAATTTTGAAATAAAGCACCTCCATAATCATCTCCAACAACCTTGTCTCCATTACATTCAAATTTGAAATTTCAAGTTGGCAACTTTTGCCAACTAGCTTGCTTTTGGTTTGTCTTCTTGTCTCCAACTCATAAAATGAGTACACCACCTTCTCCACCTGTTTATGGACGTTTTGGATGTTGTATGTATGTATACCAACTCAAATTTTGTGAATAAAGAATAATGAATAAGTGTTGACAAGATTATGTCAACATATAACACCAAAATTCATACTTTCTTCTCCTTTACATATTGTGATGAATCTTCCACCAAGGACACCTTGTAATCTCCAAAAGATGATGATTAATATCCTCTTATAACATATATAAGAGGGTCTTCAAGAAAAAATAGAATGTGACATCTCAAATCGTCACATATCCAGCTATAGTCAATAATATCATCGGTTGAGAGAATAAGATATAAGATCACCATATAATCTTCAAAATAATAATAACACAGCTCCAGAATGAAGATAATAATATGCTCAAGAGATTCCTCGAGTGAAAATACCGAAACTGTCTTCGGGGGTAAAATGACCAAAATGCCCCTAGTGAGATAAAACTCCAGAAATGACCCCGATGGTCATAATTAAATATAATAACACCTTCTTGATAATAAATAAGATGATAATATCTTCTTGAATCATATTCACCATGTCGAGTACCTACAAAACTCAAAATACCACTTTTGCCCTTTTTTGGTAAGTTGTAGAAACTTCGAGGGCATATTAGTCACAAGATATTATCATCATAAAAATCACATAATCACAACATGATAAACATATATAAATCATGTAAAAAATAAAAACAACTATTTTATCACATTTTAGAAAAATATTTCTAACAACCCTAGACATCGTGTCATTTTTCTTCACTTATTCAACTCTTTCATTTATAACACCATATTTGACATTTTTAAGTATTCATCACTTAAAATCATGACTTTGAAAATTATCCAAACATATTTCTCAACACTTGCAAGTTCTTATAGATGTTTTGTCAAAGATTTTTCTTCCATTGATGGACTCCTAAATGAAATTGTGAAAAAAGATGTGCCTTGTAGGTGGGAAGAGCCACAACAACAGGCATTTGATGAGCTTAAACATAGGCTAACCACTGCACTCATACTTAGGCTACCAAATTTTGACGAGACTTTTGAAATCGAGTGTGATGCAAGTGGAGTGGGTATAGGAGCAGTTTTGACCCAAGGTAAGAAACCCATAGCCTATTTTAGTGAGAAGTTGAAAGGAGCTGTATTGATTTACTCTACATATGATAAGGAACTTTATGCCCTCGTGAGATCCCTACAAACTTGGCAACACTATCTTCAACCTAAAGAGTTTGTGATCCACACTAACCACGAAAGACTTAAGTATCTTAAAGGGCAGGGAAAGTTGAACAAAAGACATGCCAAATGGGTAGAGTACATAGAACAATTCCCTTACGTGATTAAGTATAAACAAGGAAAGGACAATATAGTTACCGATGCCCTCTCTAGGAGATACACATTAGTGACTACATTATCCTCATGCTTCTAGGATTCGAATCACTTAAGGAATTGTACCTCAATGACCATGACTTTGGCACCAATTTCGAGGCTTGTAAGGAGGCACCATTTGGGAAATTCTACATACATGAGGGTTATCTTTTCAAAGAACATAAGTTGTGTGTTCCCCAATCATCCCTACGAGAAGCATTGAATAGAGAAGCCCATGGGGGAGGTTTAATGGGTCATTTCGGAGTGTTCAAAACCCTTGAGACTCTTAAGGAACATTTCTATTGGCCCCACATGCGCATAGACATCGACAGATTGTGTGGTAGTTGCATCACTTGCAAACAAGCCAAATCCGAGTCCCAACCCCATGGCCTTTACACGCCTTTACCCGTCCCTGATTCCCCTTAGATTGACATTTCCATGGACTTTGTTTTAGGACTTCCTAGGTCTCGAGGAGGGCGCGATAGCATTTATGTTGTGGTTGATCGATTTTCAAAGATGGCACATTTCATTGCATGTATGAAAGTTGATGATGCCACACATGTTGCTGATTTGTTCTTCAAAGAAATTGTGAGATTGCATGGCATGCCACGTACAATTGTAAGTGATAGAGATATGAAATTTTTGAGTCATTTTTGGCGTGTTTTATGGGACAAACTTCGTACACGATTGTTGTTTTCATCCACTGCACACCCACAAATTGACAAACAAACTAAAGTCGTTAATCGTACTCTCTCTCAACTTTTGCGGGCCATTTTGCAAAAACATATTAAACATTGGAAAGATTGTTTACCATATATCGAATTTGCATACAATAGGAGTGTCCATTACGGTACCTTGCATAGTCCATTTGAAATCGTGTATGGTTTTAACCCCTTGTCACCCCTTGGTTTGATCCCTATTCCCGTGCATGAATGTTCAAGTCTTGATGGTAATCAAAAAGCGGAAATGATAAAAAAAACTGCATGAACACATTAAAACTCAAATTGAAAAGAAAAACAAAGCTTATGAAACACGAGCTAACAAACATCGAGAACGAGGTGTGTTTAAACCTAGTGATTTAGTGTGGTTACATTGGCGCAAAGAAAGATTTCCCAATGAGAGAAAGTCAAAACTGTTACCTCGAGGAGATTGACCTTTCAAAGTTTTGAAACGCATAGGTGACAATGCATACATCCTTGATCTTCCTGAAAGGTATGGTTCAATTCCGCCTACTTTTAATGTTGCTGACATCACCCCTTTCACTGATGACCATTTTGATTCGAGGACGAATCCTTTTTAGGAGGGGGATTGATGAGGATCAAGGGTCCGATGAGAATCAAAGATCCCATCAAGAGGTCAAGGGCCCTATGACAAGAAGGAGGGCAAGAGAACTTTGTCATCAAGTTGGAACCTTCTTGTATAAGCATGTTCAAGATGACCTAAGGTTCCATGGGTTCATTTCATTGAACCCGCCCTTTAAGCCCTTTGAGCCTATGAGTGTGCGTGTGTCTTTATTTTAAAGTTTGTCTTGTTTTCTTGTGATCTTTGTTTTATGTGTTTGCTTTGTAGGTAAATTAGGTACATGCAAGATCCAAATAAAATGGAGGCCCAAAAAGGAGGAATGCAGCCGTATGTTGAAAAATGGGAGACAAAAGGAATGTTGTCTTGAGGAGAATGTTTGTCTCCACAAAGACAAATTCAAATGTGTCCAAAATGGATTCCTCTTTTCAAAATTGAACTCAAAATTATCTCCAAGGATCAAAAGGGGCTGGCCGAAGTTGAAGAGAAGATGAAGATCAAATTGAAGTTAAACTTGAATTTAAATTCAACCATAATTTGAATTCAAGTCTCAACCAATTGGAGACTTAAATTGTAAGAGGATTTCGGCCAGCATATCCAGCTAGGTACAAGCCATTTTGAAGGATAAAGGAAGGATAGAATCCAATTCAAATTGAATCCAAGTTTGAATTCAAATTGAAACTCAATTTGAATTCAAACTTCAACCATCATTTAAATTCAATTCCAACCAGCTTATCATCATCAAATCAGATTTTCTAATCTCCATTCTCCATCAAAGACACGGCTGGAATGATGGATGAGGATAGACAACAAGCAAATTCAAGGTGCACTCTAATTCAAACTCAACTTGAATTCAAACTTCACCCAACTTTTGAATTCAAGTTCAACCCATCTTACTCATTAAATCAGTTCTCCAAGGCCTCAGTTGATGACCAAATACACGGTTGAACAAAGGAGGCATTCAAACGATTTTTAGCTAGGATTTTCTAGTTATTTTTTGATTTCAAACAATTAGCAAATTCAAGTTCAATTCAAATGTTTTCTAGCTATTTCTTTTAGATAATATCTGGTTTTTTTAAAGTTCTTTAGGCATCTATAAATAGCCCACCCTTGGCCGATTTGTACACAACTTTTGATGAATAAAATTTCTTGATATTTCCTTCACTTTGTGTGAGACTTTGTTTTCTTGGTTTTGCATTAAAAACCTAAGTTAAGATCCTTCAAGGTCGAGCATCTTGAAGGTGTTGCCATTGCTAAAAGGTGCCGTCCAGGAGGGCCATATTGGTTTGCCTGATCACGACCATTTTGAAGTGTTGGTCTTGCTCATTTGATCCACACGTTTTTATCACTAAGGAAGCAATGGGAAATCTTCTTCCTTGTGCCTAACCCTTTGTGAAGGACGTTTGGAAGATGGAATTGTTGGAGCCCACGCCTTGCACGCATCAAAAGGACTCTCCAAAAATGACTCAAAAACTTAGTATCCCTATCACTCACAATTGTGCAAGGCATACCATACAAACGGAAAACTTCTTTGAAGAGCAAGTGTGCAACATGGGAAGCATCATCGGCTTTCTTGCATGCAATAAGTGTGCCATCTTAGAAAATCGATCTACGACAACAAACACACTATCCATCCCAGTTGGAGACCTAGGCAAGCCTAAGGTGAAGTCCATAGACAAGTCTACCCATGGTGAAGAAGGTACGGTCAAGGGAGTATAAAGTACATGGGGGTGCGTGGTTGATTTTGCTTGCTTACAGGTGAGGCAACTCCCATAAACTCTCTCCACATCCATTCTCATGTGGGGCCAAAAGAAGTGATCTTTTAGGGTTTCCAAAGTCTTAAAAACCCCAAAGTGTCCCATTAGTCTGCCTCCATGAGCCTCTCTCGCAAGCAACTCTCGCATAGATCCCCTCGGTATGCACAATCGTTGTGCCCTAAACAGATATCTTTCTGTAAATAGAACTTACCAAAGGGTGAATCAAGACATGCATCGTAAATGGATCCAAAATCAATATCATCATTGTACATTTCCTTAACGTGCTCAAACCCAAGCAAATGTGATGACAACTTAGTGATTAAAGTGTATCTCTTGGACAATGTATCTGCCACAATGTTATCCTTACCTTGCTTGTATCTAATGACATAAGGAAATTGCTCAATGAACTCTACCCACTTTGCATGCCTCTTATTCAATTTTCCTTGGCTTTTAAGGTACTTAAGGCTCTGATGATCAGTGTGGATTACGAATTCCTTAGGTTGCAAGTAATGTTGCCAAGTTTGCAAAGACCGCACTAATGCATACAGTTCTTTGTCATAAGTGGAATAATTCAATGATGCACCTTTTAACTTTTCACTAAAGTATGCAATAGGCTTCTTTCCTTGTGTAAGAATGGCACCTATCCCAACCCCACTAGCATCGCACTCAATCTCAAAAGTCTCTTCAAAGTTAGGTAATCGTAAGATGGGGGCTGAGATGAGTCTTACCTTCAATTCGTCAATGGCCTTTTGCTGAGCTTCTCCCCGATGGAACCCAACATCCTTCTTGACAATCTCGTTTAATGGTGCGGCTATTGTAGAGATGTCCTTCACAAAACGCCGGTAGAAGCTTGCCAGACCATGGAAGCTCCTAACCTCTCCCACGGTTTTGGGCGTGGGCCATTCTATGATGGAGTTCACCTTATCCTGGTCTATTTCTATCCCTGAAGCACTCACTACGAATCCTAGGAACACAACTTTCTCCATACAAAAAGAACACTTTTTAAAGTTGGCAAACAGTTGTTGTTTCCTAAGTGTGTCAAAAACTGCTTTTAGATGGTCGAGATGGTCAAGCAAGTGCCTAGAATAAATCAGAATGTCGTCGAAGTACACTACGACAAACTTGCCAATAAAAGCTCTCAAAACTTCATTCATCAACCTCATGAATGTACTGGTGCATTAGTTAAACCAAACGGCATCACTAATGACTTATACGATCCAAATTTTGCTTTGAAAGCCGTTTTCCACTCATCTCCCTCCTTTATCCTTACTTGAAAGTAGCCACTCTTAAGATCAATATTAGTAAAGTACCTAGCACTCTGCAACATGTCGAGCATATCATCAACTCTAGGGATTGGGTATCTATACTTCACTGTGATTTTATTGATGGCTCTACAAGCCACACACATTCGCCAGCTTCCGTCTTTCTTAGGGACTACTATCACGGGTACAGTACATGGGCTCATACTCTCTCTTATCTTGCCCTTACTCAAAAGCTCCTCTACCCGTCTCTGAATTTCCGTCGTTTCCTCGGGGTTTGCCCTATAGGATGGCCTATTAGGAAGTGTGGCCCCTGGAATGAAATCTATTTGGTGTTCAATGCCTCGCAGTGGGGATAGTCCTGGGGGTTCTTCATCGGGAAACAGATCGGAATACTCCTCTAGTAAGGTCACGACACCATTGGGTAAAGAAGTCGGTAAGTCATCTCTAGAAAATAGGCAGTCAACGCTCTCTTTGAACAAAAACACATAAACAATCTTATGAGAATGCAATTCATGGGTAACTTCACTAGGCTTCGCAAAGAACGCATGTTTTGTGGGTGGATGAGTAACGAGTGAAGGGGATGGGGGTGTGGGGGTCATGTCCGCGGGCCTGGTGCCCTTCGCGAAGGCCCTGGAGCTTTCTCCATGGCTCCTCTTTCCCTTTTTGAGGTCCTCTAAGAACCTCCATTTGGCCACTTTTTCTTTTGGATCATTCTAACTTTTGTTTCTTCTTTGGTGATCCTCAAAAACTTTGTGCGGTGAAAATGCATGAAGTTTGAACATCTTGTTGTTAAACTTAAATGAATAGACATCGGGACGACCATCATAAGTAACATGTTTGTCAAACTGCCGGGGCCTACCTAGAATGATATGACTAGCATGCATAGGTACAACATCACACAAAATATCATCTTTGTAACAACCGATAGAAAAGGAAAGCATAACTTGTTTGGACACACTTAATTTTCAACAATCATTTAACCAAGATAGCCTATACGGGTGGGGTGATCAATCAAAGGCAAATTTCTTCCTCACTTTCATCAGTGTAGTACTCTTGCGTATCATCTAGGTACATGATCCTCTTGGGATTATGGCATTCTTTCGCATAATGGCCCCTACCTTGGCACTTGAAGCACTAAATATCTTGGAATCTAGGGGTTGGGCTTCCTGCCTTGCTCTCTTCGGCCCTATTCTTTCCTTTGTCACCTCCCGCTGGAGAGGGATTCATCTTGCTTGGAGCTTGACTTGGTCCTCAGGTAGGCGTGGTTATGTTTGGCTGACCGTTCCCCCCAGTAGGATTCGACCAAGGCTGCATTCTAGTGGAAGAAGACACATTAGTTCTAAAATCGTAACCACTAGCAGAAGAACGTACCTTTAACTGTCTTTCGATCTGTTGAGCTTTGTGTACCATAGAGTCCAGATTTACGTAGTTCGTAAGCTCAAGCTGGAAGCCAATCTCCCTGTTTAGTCCTCCTAAAAATCGCGCCATAGTTACCTCCTCGGGTTCTATTGTGTTGGTTCTTATCATTAAGATTTTAAGTTCTTTAAAATACTCATCAACACTTTTAGACCCCTGTGTGAGCCCCTGCAATCTTTGATGTAAAGTACGTTCATACGACTCAGGAATAAATATTTTTCTCATTTCGTATTTCATTTCATCCCAAGTCTCATGATTCTTCTTCTTATATTTTGAATTTGATCCCACCAAATTAATGCATATTCCATGAATTCAATGCTACCATAACGTACCTTTTGCCATTTAGAGTAGTTTGTGCATGAATAAATAAGATCGACCTTCTTCTCCCACTCAAGGTATGCTTCGGGATCACTCTTACCGTAAAAGGAAGGAATGTTCTTCTTAGTTTTGAGAAAATCATCCTCTTGCGGTGGCGCTCTCCTTGCTTGCGCTCGGCCTTGGGGCCAAGCTTGTGCCTCATCTATCTCTTCGTTGTAAAACTCTTGTGGTGGATATTCTTCTCTTGGCTCACGATGTCTCATGGGCGCTTTCCCTCGATCTGACCGTCCTCGGCTTCCCATGGCAACAGATCCTCTGGCCTCTCTCCACGTGATGTTTGTCCATGGCTTTGTAAATGCGCGTGTGCCGAGTTTTGGCTGGAAGTCCTTCGGTCCAACTCCTCAACCTTGCTAGAGATTTCTTGTAGCTTCTCTAGTACCTTTTCAAGAGACACTTCAATCCTTGTATCCTCCGCTACGGAATTGGTTGATGACATCTTTTCTCCTGAAACGAAACAAAGAAAACAAGAAAAAGAAAACTAACACAAAGACAAAAGAGATTTCGTTACGTAAGTGAAAATAAAAATCAAAGTGTATGTTCCTCTCTCGCTCTTGTATAGTCACTCAAATTTTTGCTTCCCTTGGCCAATCTTGAGCTAGATACAACCAAAGCAAGCTTCTCAAGTGGCTAACACAATCTGATGATCAACTGCACCTTTTTTTTCCTCCAATGTATCACCCAAATTTCAGCAACTAATAAGCAAAGGTACAAGCCAAGTAAAAGGACAAGTTAACACAATTAACCTTCTAAGAATCAAAGGAAAAGGAAACCAAAAAAATTACGTCAAAGGATGAGCCAAAGAAAACTAAGGGTTGCCCTGGGCAATCTTTAGTTAACCTTAGCCTTTTGCAAATTAATTACAATTTGTTGATTCAAATACAACAATCAAGTATCCAAGTCTAAAGATAATGAAAGGTGTGGTGTTTTTGTGGATTCAAAAGGCACGGTTCTGGGACTTGAATGTAACCTGATATGCACAAAATATTATCAACAACTTGATGCTCTTTATCAATCAATTTGCAATTTGTCCCAACTTGCAGTTTTTTTGGCCCTGTCGATGGCTTATGTTACACTTCTGTATGGAGATGAGATCGTGCTTGGAGTTGCGGCATGTGGAAAGGCTTCCTGTGATACTAGATCGACAAAAGAAAACTTGCTGCTGAGAATGCCAAACTCCAGTATCGAATTGGTTATCTTGTTCAAGCACTAGAAGAAGCTGATTGAAATTCAACTTCTATGTCATTCACACTTCTGTCCGTTGATTTCTAGTTGTTAAAGGAATTCTATTGGTAGTGAATTGTTTTCATCTATTGTGACCAGGTTGAAACTGAAAAGTGTATGGTGGTTGATCACGGGTAGTAAAATATCCTTGGATACAAGACATATGCAATATAAATCAAGCAAACATTGTAATCAATGTCACACAAGTCTATGATCAACTAAAAGCTTCGTTAGCAACAAGATTTACGAGTGACACTAAGTAGCACCTTTTAAGAAATGGATTAGATTTATATGATATGGCTGACTTTAGAACCTAATACAATGAACCCTATTGTTAAGTGTGTATAAAGAATTGACCTTGAAATGTTAAGAGTACAAAATCTTTGCAAGGTCCAAACTTTTGTACGCATGTACTGTCCACAGCAAAATCCAATGGTATGCCTCTTTTTTTTCTTTATAGCTGAATAGATAAAACGTGAGTCAAACAAAAAGGAAGGTATGTGTGATGGAGGTAAAGGAAACGTGGACTGAAGCAAAAAATTGGACTTTGTTTCTTTTTTTTGCTTTCTATGTGTTGACAAAAACGCAGCTTTGTTTTTGTTTTTTTTTTTGTTTTTTGTATATAAGAGAGTGAATATGCCGTGAGTCAAGCAAGAGGACAAAGGTCCCTTGCAATAGTTAAGTTACATGTGCATACATGGGGATGTAGGCAATCAGCGGGGTTCTAATAAAAGTCCAAAAAGAGTAATTTTTTTGTATGTTCTGGGACTTTTTCCTTGACTAAACGAAAGTTATCAGAGAGGGATTTAAGCTATGGATTCAAGAATTTGCTTGTATGGAGAGCTGAATGAAAAATTCGAAAGATGAAAAAACTGACGAAACTGAGGGATGATGAAGAATCAAGGCAGAATAATTAAAGAATATTTGAATTGTAAAGAAGAAACCTTTGCTCTGATACCACATTGATACGATTTTGGATCGTATGAAATTGATGATCGCTTCTTTCAACTCCAAAAGACACCTTTGATCAACCCTTGCGTGGGACAATGGTGCAAACGCCACCTTCTTGGACAAGAGAAATAAACGTCATCTGCGTCGAGCAATTCAAATCTCTCAATCCAACACGTCGTTCCGTATCCTTGGATTGTGATTCACCAGCTAAGTTTGCTCAAACCTTCATTGGATCTAGCCTTGATTTTGAATTTGTGAAAATCAAAGGAAAACACTCAACAAGCAACTCACGGTTGCAAGCACAAAGTTACCAAAAGTTTGGTATGAAACCTGAAATCGAAATTCTGAGAAAAACTGTCTTCTCTTGCTACATTTCCTACCTTATATAAAGCTATATTTTGGCTATTCCTAAAAGATAAATGATAAATCAAAGTCTTCACATTACTACCTATGAATCTCAATCAAATCTACATAAAAGATAAGTCAAAGCTAATCAAGGAAGATTACATAATCCAAATCCCTAAAATCTAGTCCTGGAATACATCCTGTCGGTTGTTGACTTATACCCGCTTCTAAACGCCGAATTAGGGTTTGCACTCTTCATCAAAGTTGTAGCTCATAAAATTCTCTTGAATTTGGGCTTTTGAATCACCTCATTTGGACTCTTCTTGCAGAGATACGGGCTTCTAAATACTAGGTATCCATCCAGTGAACTTCAGTACTTTCCATTCTGGACTCCCAACTTGCATCTGATTTTAGTCCATCTTCTAGCCCGAATTAAGAATAGTGAAAAACATCAAAATCGTCCCAAATTGAGTTATATAAGACCTCCAAGTAGTTTGAACCCAATTGGATCAGTATCCCGACCTGGGCATCCAAAATACCAACTGGTGTCCGGCTGTCTTCCTGAAAGATAGGGACTCTTCAAGCCACCTTCCTTATTTAGCCTTGTCACCTTAGAAAACACTCAAACACAGCCATTAGCACTAGAAACACATATTAAAGACGCTATAAAAGATACTAGACCCAAAACAAAGACAACTCAAACAACTAGACTCGATATTATGGCAACAACGCATGAAATGACCATCCTACCCTCCCATCAACCCTTACATCAATAGGCTCAAGGATAATCAAGTCACGGCCTCAATGATGAGCACCCAATGCTGCCCACCATGTGTTGACATCTCTTGCACATGCCTTGTCAAGAAAGCCCCAGTGTCAAAACCTAGTCGTCTCGTTTGGCTTCTTGTAAAGGGACCCATATGTGTCTCGTTGGAGGGTCCTTGTGAAAGATTATCATGAGAAGGCTCTTGAGCCTCATCATCCCATCAGGAGATCATAGGTCCTATAACAAGAAGGAGAGATAGATAACTTGGACATCAAGTTGGAACCTTCTTGTATAGGCATGTGCGAGATGAACCTGAGGTTTATTGGGTTCACCTTATTGAACCTACACTATGAACATTAGATACCTTGAGTGTGTGAGTGTGTTTTTATTTTGATTTTTGTCTTGTTTTCTTGTGATCCTTGTTTCTATGTGTTTGTCTTGTAAGAAAGCAGGTACATGCTAAATTTCAAGTCAAACGGAGTTCTAGAATCACTTTTAAAGGCATGTTCACCAAAAGGAGACAAAAGGAATGTTGGCAATTTGAAGGTCGAAGAGAATGTTTTTGAAGATGAGGTTCAAAGGGCATGATCTAGAGAATGTTTAGAGCAGCCTTTATCCAGAGAATATTTTTTCCCCAAGGAATGTTTGTCTCAAGATAATGTTCTGTCCAAAGGAATCTTTGTCTTGAAGAATGTTGTCCCAAGGGAATGTTCTATTCAAAGGAATGTTTTGAGGAATTCTTGCATCTCAATTTTGGCTTCCTTTTTGAAGACAAGATAGGATGCAACCTCAAGTTTAAATTCAAGCATCACTTAAATGAGCTAAACTAAGCTTCTAAAGGAAGATACACATGTATATGGTCCAATAGGAGTAAAGAAGAAAAATTAGACAAGCTACAGACAAGATACAAATGATTGATCATGGCAAGTGGTTCTCGGCAGAAATATTCTTCTTGTTGCAAAGTTGTTCTTCTCTTTGATTTTTGATTGGTCCAGCTTTTCCTTGCTTTGGGATATTATTTAGGACGTCCCAAATGTGCTGGATAAGCTCCTTGCAGCTGATTGGTTGAAATGCTGCTTGAATAGACAATGAAGCTAAAACTGTCGAAATTTGACCTCTGAATTGCTTTGCGATAAAACATAACCTTTCAGTAAAAATTAGCTCTCGTAGATCAAATGAAAGTTGTAGATCTTTTTCTGTAGATGTGCTTAGACACCAAAATGATGTCTTGTGGAGTGCGATGTACGAGTTATGCCTGTTTGAACTTGACTTGCTTGCAGATGACTACCTTTGAAGCTGCTTACTCACCAGCCAGCTTATTTGCAACGATTGTGTAGCTTGATACAGGTTTTTTCTGGAAAAGTGCTGGGCATCAAAATTGTTCCCTAAAGGAGATGGACCATTCAAAGTCTTAAAACGCATAGGTGATAATGCATACATCCTTGATCTCCCCGAGAGGTATGATTCTATTTCTTCTACTTTTATTGTTGCTGACCTCACCCCTTTCACTGATGATCCTTTCGATTCGAGGACAAATCCTCTTGAGGAGGGGGGATTGATGAGGATCGGGGATCCCATCAAGAGGTCACGAGTCCTATGACAAGAAGGAGGGTTCGAGAACTTAGTCATCAAGTTGGAACCTTCTTGTACAAACATGTTCAAGATGAACCAAATGTTCATTGGGTTCACTTCATTGAACCTACACTATGAACGTGTATGTGTGTGCATTGTGAATTCTTTGTTTTGAACTTAGTCTAGTTTTCTTGTGATCCTTGTTTTTATGTGTTTGCTTTGTAGGTAAATTAGGTACATGGAAGTTCCAAGCCAAATGGAGGTCCAAGATGCATTCTACACGTGTGTTTCAAAAAGGGAGACAAAAAGAATGTTGTCTTGAGAAGAATGTTTGTCTCCACAAAGACAAGTTCAAATGTGTCCGAGATGGAATTCCTTTTCAAAATCTAGCTCAAATTATCTCCAAAGGGGGCGGCAACTTGAAGTTCAAAGATGGAGATCAAATTGAATTTAAACTTGAAGTTAGATTTGAATTCAAATTCAACCATGATTTAAATTCAGGTCTCAACCAATTTGAGACTTAAATTTCAAGTTCTCACCCACAATCTTGAACCATCCACACGCCAACTTAGAGATCTGATGAGGTACAGGTGCCAAGCGGCAACAAAGACGAGGCAAGTCGAGGACAAGAGACAAGAAGTATAACAAAGAGTTTGAGCCAAGAAGTTGATGCATTCTTATTCAGATATGTGCGAGACGAGCCTGTGAACAAAGAGTGCCGTTGGGTTTATTTACTTGAGCCCAATCTTTGAGTTTTTATGAGTTGTATAACATATATGAGTCGTTTGTATTATTTCTTTCATTCATTGAGTTGTTTGTTTAAAGTTTCTTGTTTGTAAAGGTTGTTCTTTCGGTCTTGCATGACCAAACCTTGAGTCTTTTTAGCTTGTTAGGCCTTTAGGGTTGTTTATTATGTTTCTATGTTTATTAAAATTATTTTAAGGACTTATAAGGTTGTTGGAGAAAAGAAAAGAAAAGTTGGAGAATTGATTCATAAGAATTCTTAGCCTATTTCTCTTCACAAACACTTGTGAGTTTTGTTTTTGATTCTTCTTAAGAACAAGTTGAGTGTTTACTTTGTTTCTTTGAAGATCAAAGTTAGAATCCAATCAAGGTGTGAGCAACCTTGTTAGGGATATCCAAAATCAAAGGTGTGGTCCTCCAAGAGGATGCAAACTTGCTCGGGAAACGGGTAACTTTTGAAGGAGGAAGGCTCAAACAAAAAAAACCTTTGTGATCAACGGCTAGGAGGGAGTTAAACTCTTGCCTACAACCGTTAAGGATCTAAGTGTTAAAGGAGACGATCCATACTAGCCGTGACAACCGCACATCAGTTTGGTATCAGAGCAAAGGTTCTCCTTTAACTATCATTCATTTCGTGTCTTT
>AP025069.1:12014511-12051382 GCA_036186865.1 Eustoma russellianum | reverse complement strand
GTCCGCCACCACCATTTCAAGGCTGTGTGCAGCAGCCACTACACCGTCCACCTCAGCAGCAAGATCGTACACCACAAGCTCCCTCCCGAATAGACAAAGGCAAACAAAAGGTTGGTGAACAACCTCAAGGTAAATCTTCTAACTCTTCTAGTAGATATAAGGACATTAAATGCTCTGGATGTCAGGGTTTAGGTCATATTGCATCTGAATGTCCTAATATTAAACGTACCATGTACATAGAGGATAGTGGAGAGTATTATTCCCGATTCAGAGCATGAAGAAGAAGAGCATGTTGACGAGAGAGTAGAAGAGAATGGGGTTGAGCAATGCACTATTGAGGAAGAGGTTGCATCTAGTGAGCTTTTAGTTGTTAAGAGATCACTTAATGCACAAACTAAAGTAGATGAACATGAACAAGAGAGGGAGAACATATTTAATGCACATTGCATGATAAAAGAAAAAGTGTGCACCATGATTGTGGATGCATGATCTTGTACTAATGTGGCTAGTGCATAATTAGTCCGGAAACTTGACTTACCCATGACTAAACATCCATGACCTTATAATTTGACATCGCTTAACAACTGTGGTGAAATTAAAGTGAGAAAGCAAGTCTTGATTTCATTGTCCATAAGTAATCATAAGGATGACATTCTTTGTGATGTTGCATCCATGCATGCTAGTCATATTCTCTTGGGACGACCATGGCAATTTGATAGGAGAGTCATTCATGATGGTTACCTTAATACATATTCGTTTAAGATGGATAATAAGACGTATAGATTGCGTGCATTGTCCCCGCACAAAGTCTATGAGGATCAAAAACGCCTTGCACAAAAGCGTTCAGATCATAGTGAAAAAGAGGCTGAAAAGAAGTTTCTTGTAAGCCTCAAGCAAGAAAAGACTTGGCTCGATTCCCGTAAGGGCTTGGCCAAGGATGAATCTTCGGCGAAGAAAAAATTAATCAAGCAAGAAAAGAAGCATGCATTCTTTGCTAGTCATTCTGAGGTTTCACATGCTTTATATGATCGTAAGACTGTTTATATGATGCTCTACAAAGAATCATTGTTTTCTGTAAGTGACTTACCATCTACATTGCCTAGTGGAGTTGTATCTTTGCTTGAAGAGTTTTTAGATTTGTTTCCCGAGCAGGAACCTGCTGGATTTCCACCTTTGCGTGGGATAGAGCACAAAATAGATTTCATACCCGGTGCTACATTGCCTAACAGACCAGCCTATAGGGCAAATCCCAAGGAGACAAAGGAGATCCGACGCTGTTACACCCCGTGACTTTTAAGCACGATTTTCAAATACTTAGAGGTCAACCTTAAATACAACTTAATTAATTTTGTAGGTTATGAGACTTAGTCACCTAAAACATAGAAGAATAAGAAAGAAGGGTTCAAAATAGAATTAAAGGTAATTAATAGAAATTACGTAAAAGGTCCCTACTAGGAGATAGGGGGAGTTATAGGAAGTTATTATAACTCCCCATCTCACCATAAGGGGACGTTTTCCACACCAAAGAGGAGAGGGAAAACCGCCTATAGAGAAAAGGGAAGGAGAAGAGAGAAAGAAGAAGAAGAGAAAAAAAAGGAAGGAAGAAGGCCGATCTAAGTTCAATCCTTACCAAAATTCTGCAGTACGCTTGTAAGCTTATCTAGATTCCAAGGCAAGTAATCTTTCTATACGCTTTACGTAAATTTTGATACTTTAGGCCCTATGTTCTTACAAAGAGAAAACATGAATCACACATTAGTATTCTTGTCTTGCCTATCTTAAATGCTTCGTTATATGTGAGTCTTGTTGCTAATTGAGTAAAGTCTTGTTCTTTGGGCCATAATTTTGAAAATAGTTGTGTGGTGCCTTGTTATTTACCAAGCATGCCCATGAAAGTATATATTTTGACATGCTTATTGTCTTGCTCTCTTATGTTGATTGTCTACACTTAGACGTTGAGAGTAAGTGCAGGAAATTGAGGGATGAGTGATGACATTGTTGTAGACTTGTTGTGTGGGAATTGTTGATGATAACCTTTGAAGGTGATGTATGATTGGAAAGTTAGAGTGGATGTTGTTGGGCATAACTAAGCATCAATTCATGATTAGAAGTATGTTAAGTATGATGAATCTAGTTGTTAAGATGGATCTTTAAGTGTTGAATCTGGAAGGGTTGAAGAAGAAGGGAGTTAGGTGGAAGTTACTGCAGAAAAACTGCAGTTTGGCATCGTCAGAACACTTTGAACGCCTACATGAGGCGCTTCATGTCACTATAGGCGCTTCATGTAGCGTTCCATGTGTCCTGAAGCTTTCCCGTACAGAAAAACTGCAATTTAGAACCGTCAGAACACTTCGAACACCTACATTAGGCGCTCTATGTCACATTAGGCGCCTAATGTAGCGTTCTATGTGTCCTGAATCATCCCCGAACACTTCGAACACCTACATAAAGCGCTCTATGTCACATTAGGCGCTTCATGTAGGCGTTCAATGTCTACGGAACATCCCCGAACACTTCGAACGCCTAGTATAGGCGCTCTATGTCACTTTAGGCGCCTCATGTGGCGTTCCAAGTATAATGGAAGTCTTTTTGACCCTTTAGGCGCCCTATGTAAGTGTAGCAACTTTATACACTTTCTTTGAACATAAAATGCAAGGGTACTTGAGGTGTAATTGAGGGATAGATGGTAAGATTGACTAAGTAAGAATAAGATTGAATCCCAAGTGAATTAGTGAGACGAACGGACTTGGAAAGATACAAACAGGGAGTGTTTGAGGTGCAAGACCGTATACTTGATATGTAAGATGAGTGTGTGGGATACCTTTATTATCTTCCATTGTTCATGAATTACAAAGGGTTTGAAAGTGTGCTAGAGTTGTAAACATTAAGTGTGAATGAGTAGGGTTAAGTATGAATTCGAAGAGGATTCGTGGTATGAAAGGGCATGAGGTGGTATGAATGAGGTGTATTTGAGTAGTAAACGTTAAGTGTGAATGAGTAAAGTTAGGTATGAATCCAAAGTGAGTTAGCAATATGAAAGAGCACAAAATGGTACGAAAAGTGTGTGTGCATGTTTATACGTTGGATATGATGTTACATGAGCATCCTGCATCATGACATGGGCACTTGCATTTGTTTTGAGATTTGTTTTGCGAAAGAACATGTGTTACAAGAAAAGTTTTAAGTTTTCGAAAGACAAATGGCTGCGGGTTGATCACAGGGTATAAAAGTCACGTCTGCGAAGGCAGGGTATAAAAGCGTGACCTGGGGATCAACAGCAGGGTATAAAGTATTTTATGGGGCCGTGGACCTATCAGCACGGAAAATAAAGTTATTTTATGGGGCCGTGGACCTATCAGCACGGAAAATAAAGTTATTTTATGGGGCCGTGGACCTTTCAGCACGGATATATGATATATGTAATGGGGCCGTGGACCTTTCAGCACGGGGTATAAAGTTATATGTATGGGGCCGTGGACCTTTCAGCACGGGGTATATATGTTTGCTGTGGACTGATCATCCACAGGGTATAAAGTTCTGCTACGCGAAGAATATGATATGTAAAGTGATGAAATGTTTGTGAAATGACATGCATGACATGTTTGTGAAAGAAGACATATGCATGGTGTTGTGTGTGATTTTAAAGAAGTACATGCATCATGATACACGAAGCATAAGACTTGACATGCAAGAAACGTGGTTAGTCTATGATTTGCTTATGTGATACGTTGTTTAAATACATGTTGGTTCCCGTATCTGTGTACATATATGTGCTTTATCGGTTTTGAGGAATTCTTATTAAGATGCTATTTGCTAACCCGAGCACCTTATTTTTGGGCAATGTTTTATACACTGGTGACTCGACGTGTGTGATTCCGTAAGGTGTATAGACGGGTTACTTGCTGGCGATAATTTCGCTAAGAACAGTCACTCTATCTCTTTTCAGGTGAGCCTGGATATGAGTTGATATTTATCGAAGACGACGGCGAGTGGGCTCAATGGGATGATGGACAAGGGAATAGATAGATGCTGGACTATTTTGTTTAAGTTTGGAAACTCATTGTTATTATGTTGTTCTAAAACTTATGTCGGTTAGATGAACAAACAGTTTTATTTCCGCTGCAGTTTCTGGTTGTAATATTGACGATGAAGGTTTAGATTTTATGACGTTTCCGCTGGTTTTAACTTACATTATGAAGGATGTATGCTTGATCTGCTTGACGCTTCGTAGTTCTCATAGTAGGCTACGGCGGGTGCACTGGTTCCGATAACCATATCGGGCTGGGGCGCTACAGGTGGTATCAGAGCCTAGGCTTCAGATCTATCTCGGAAACATAGGTTCATGATCTTTTAGACACCTAAGTTATGATTCTTCCATAAGTTTGATCCTTAGGTATAAGTGCTGACTTTGTAGAGCCTAAGTATGATCTGGGTTGGGTGTGTGTGAGCGCGTATATCATTTAACTTCTATAATAGTTTTAATTTTGGACCCCACCGATCTTTTGGATACAACTTTGTGATGCCTTTCTGAAGTATTACGTGCCTGAGACAGCAATCTTAGACAAGAAAAAGGGCGTTTGACGGGCTAAACAGAGTCGGATGATAATGTCGGAGTATGCCGACCATGTCCATGCTTTGGGTAAGTTTTCGAACGAGGGTTGGACTCAAGAATTCAGTCAGCAATTGTAAACGCATGGATGAGAATATACGAGGACATGATGGATGCAGGTTTTCACGTCAAGAGTGATTTCCGCAGAGTAGCGGCAAGAAAGGCCGATGCAGGATACTCCGACAAAGGTAAGAGGTTAAGAAAAGAGATTGAGTTGGTGGCAGGCCAGGACGTTGGATCAAGGTTCTGAAGAGAGGCTCGGTTGAGAAAATTTCATAGACCCCCACAACAGAATTTAGTTGTACAGCAGGTTGAAAGAGTTTGCCGCACTTCAATAAGGGTCATGTCGGCGAATGTAGGAAGTTGGAAAAGAGCATGTTATCGATGTGGACAGGTGGGAAACCTTATTCGAGATGCTCAGAGATGAGAAAGAATGCTCTAGGAGAAGTCGCTCAGCAACCGAGGACGAATGTCTGCGTTAATTTCATGATTGCCATGGATATTTGGAAGTCGCCGATGTGGTATGAGGTACAATTTTGGTGAACAAGATATTCACCAATGTACTTTTGATAGCGGCGTGAACCCCTCTTTTGTGGCAAAGGAATTTGTTAAGCGCCTTTGTGGTTTCACCAGAATAGTTGGAGATTCCATACTGTGTCCAAGTGTCCAAGATCAAATTACGATTTCACATCAACATTGACTATCGATTAAAACAAGTGACATTTAAGAATTCTGTGATGGAAGGTATAACCTTTCAAGGGAATTGCTGTTGATTGAAGGAAGTTGAACTTACTACCAAGTGGTCTAGATCTACGAATGACACCGAAGTCGGCGTTTCTTGGGTCTAGCTAGTTATTATAGGAAGTTTGTCGAGGGATTCTCGACAATAGTGATGTTTCTCAATTGCCTTACTCAAAAGAAGTCCAAGTTTCAGTGGACGGCATAATGCGAGAAAAGCTTCACGGAGCGTAAGAGGCGGTTAACCATAGCTCCAGTATTGGCTCAACCTTCTGGTATTGATGGGTTGTGATATGTAGTGATGTGTCAAAAAAAACAGTCTAGGTACGTAAACTGTAGCGTAAGTTATGACTTTCCATCCAAATCAAGTTTAGTTTGATACTTCACTTGTAGGTTGTGTTTTGGTACAACACAAACGAGTTAAACATGAGGCAGCGAAGATTATGGGGAACAACTAAAGGATTACGACATGACCATTAATTTCCATCCCGGAAAAGTTAATAAAGTGGTAGATGGATTAAGCAGGGAATCCAACCATGCGCGACACTCATCACTTGAGAGGGAAATAGAAGAATTTGGTTTGAATGTGGTTGACTCTATGGTTAATGTTTTCGCATTGTAGACCGTCATCTCAAGTTTCATGAATTAGGTAAAAGAAGCTCAAAAGAAGAAGAAGACTATGGGTGATATTTTTGGAAATTGAGACATAGTCAGGTTGATGGATTTTAAACCAATGAGGACGAGCGCTTATGTTTAGAGAAAAAAAATGTGTGTACATGATTTAGATGAGCCAAGAAAAGAAATTTTGCAAGGGGGCTTACAGCTCAAGGTTATCAATAAATAATGGTAGCACCAGAAGGTACAAGGATCGCTAACAATATTTGGTGGTGTAAGATGAAGAGACATATTGCGGAGTTCATTGGCAGGTGTCCAGTATGTCAGTAAGTTGAGACTGAACACCAACAACCTAGTGGATTAGTGATACGTTGGAGCTTCCAGGTAGAAATAGGAACGTATTAGGATGGACTTTGTGGCTGCTTTACCAAAAAAAAATGGATATAACATGATTGTGGGGATTGTGGATTGGTTAACCAAGGTTGCACATTTTATACCTATCTTAAGGGATATATCTCTTGATAAGTTGATTAATTTAGATATAGGTAACATTGTCAACTTGCATGGTGTTCCAATGAACATATCGTCTGACCGAGATCAATAGTTTATTCCCAAGCTCTGGATGATATTTTGGAGTTTAACAAAATTAAGGATGAGTACACCCTATCACCCTCAGACAGATGGATAATCTGAAGGGACTATTCAGACCATCGAGGACTTGTTAAGAGATTGCATCCTAATTTCAAAAGGAGTTGAGATGGAATGGTGAAGTTAATGGGGTTATCTAATAATAACAGTCACCACAGTGCAATCGATATGACTCCCTTCGAAACGCTGTATGGACGGAGTGCGGGTCCCCGGTTTATTAGGGTGAAGCCGATGTGAGGACCATCACGAACCTGGACTATTGGAGAAAACATTAGGAAGGGTGAGAATCACTCAAGACTCAAGTTGGCTCAGGGCCGCAACAAAAGTTGGGTGGATTATAAACAAAGGCCTTTGGAGTTTAACGTAGGTGAAAAGGTTTATTTAAAAGTATCACCTACGAAGGGTATTGTGAGATTTGGAATCAAAGGCAAGTTAAGCCGTTTTATTAATCCTTACGAGATACATGAGGAAGTGGGAGATTTTGCATTACCTCTGGTATTGCCACAAGTCCATAACGTATTCCACGTATCATAGTTAAGAAAGTACATGACGAATCCAAGACATGTGCTTGAAGCACGACCTTTGAAACTCAACGACGACGTTACTTACGAAGAGATACCCATGAAAACGTAAATTGAAAGGACCCAGTGTTGAGGAAGCAGGTGATCCCTTATGTGAATGTCAAGTGGAGCAAACACGCGGAATGTGAGGCCACTTAGGAACTCGAAGAACAAATGCGGGGAGTACTCCTCAAATCTTTGACTAAGGTACGTAAGTTTCGAGGACGAAACTTTTTGTAATGGGGTGGAATGTTGCACCCCGTGACTTTTAAGCACGATTTTCAAATACTTAGAGGTCAACCTTAAATACAACTTAATTAATTTTGTAGGTTATGAGACTTAGTCACCTAAAACATAGAAGAATAAGAAAGAAGGGTTCAAAATAGAATTAAAGGTAATTAATAGAAATTACCTAAAAGGTCCCTACTAGGAGATAGGGGGAGTTATAGGAAGTTATATAACTCCCCATCTCACCATAAGGGGACGTTTCCACACCAAAGAGGAGAGGGAAAACCGCCTAGAGAGAAAGGGAGGAGAAGAGAGAAGAAGAAGAAGAAGAGAAGAAGAAAAGGAAGGAAGAAGGCCGATCTAGGTTCAATCCTTACCAAAATTCTGCAGTACGCTTGTAACCTTATCTAGATTTTAAGGCAAGTAATCTTTCTATACGCTTTATGTAAATTTTGATACTTAAGGCCCTATGTTCTTACAAAGAGAAAACATGAATCACACATTAGTATTCTTGTCTTGTCTATCTTAAATGCTTTGTTATATGTAAGTCTTGTTGCTAATTGTGTAAAGTCTTGTTCTTTGGGCCATATTTTGAAAATAGTTGTGTGGTGCCTTGTTGTCAAGCATGCCCATAAAGTGTATATTTTGACGTGCTTATTGTCTTGCTCTACTCTTATGTTGATTGTCTACACTTAGACGTTGAGAGTAAGTGCAGGAAATTGAGGATGAGTGATGACATTGTGTAGACTTGTTGTGTGTGGGAATTGATGATGATCTTTGAAGGTGTGAATGATTGAAGTTAGAGTGGATATTGTTGGCATAACTAGCATCAATTCATGTTAGATGTTGTTAAGTAAGATGAATCTAGATGTTAAGATGGATCTTTAAGTGTTGAATGAAGGGTTGAAGAAGAAGGGAGTTGGGTGGAAGTTACTGCAGAAAAAACTGCAGTTTGGCATCGTCAGAACACTTCGAACGCCTACATTAGGCGCTCATGTCACATAGGCGCCTAATGTAGCGTTCAATGTGTCCTGAAGCTTTCCCGTACAGAAAAACTGCAATTTAGAACCGTCAGAACACTTCGAACACCTACATTAGGCGCTCTATGTCACATTAGGCGCCTAATGTAGCGTTCAATGTGTCCTGAATCATCCCCGAACACTTCGAACACCTACATAAGCGCTCTATGTCACATTAGGCGCTTCATGTAGGCGTTCAATGTCTACGGAACATCCCCGAACACTTCGAACGCCTAGTATAGGCGCTCTATGTCACTTAGGCGCTCATGTGGCGTTCCAAGTATACTGGAAGTCTTTTGACCTTTAGGCGCCCTATGTAAGTGTAGCAACTTTATACACTTTCTTTGAACATAAAATGCAAGGGTATTGAGGTGTAATTGAGGGATAGATGGTAAGATTGACTAAGTAAGAATAAGATTGAATCCCAAGTGAATTAGTGAGACGAACGGACTTGGAAAGATACAAACAGGGAGTGTTTGAGGTGCAAGACCGTATACTTGATATGTAAGATGAGTGTGTGGGATACCTTTATTATCTTCCATTGTTCATGAATTACAAAGGTTTGAAAGTGTGCTAGAGTTGTAAACATTAAGTGTGAATGAGTAGGGTTAAGTATGAATTCGAAGAGGATTCGTGTATGAAAGGGCATGAGGTGGTATGAATGAGGTGTATTTGAGTAGTAAACGTTAAGTGTGAATGAGTAAAGTTAGGTATGAATCCAAAGTGAGTTAGCAATATGAAAGAGCACAAAATGGTACGAAAAGTGTGTGTGCATGTTTATACGTTGGATATGATGTTACATGAGCATCCTGCATCATGACATGGGCACTTGCATTTGTTTTGAGATTTGTTTTGCGAAAGAAATGTGTTACGAGAAAAGTTTTAAGTTTTCGAAAGACAAAATGGCTGCGGGTTGATCACAGGGTATAAAAGTCACGTCTGCGAAGGCAGGGTATAAAAGCGTGACCTGGGGATCAACAGCAGGGTATAAAGTATTTTATGGGGCCGTGGACCTATCAGCACGGAAAATAAAGTTATTTTATGGGGTGGACCTATCAGCACGGAAAATAAAGTTATTTTATGGGGCCGTCGACCTTTCAGCACGGATATATGATATATGTAATGGGGCCGTGGACCTTTCAGCACGGATATATGATATATGTAATGAGGCCGTGGACCTTTCAGCACGGGGTATAAAGTTATATGTTATGGGGCCGTGGACCTTTCAGCACGGGGTATAAAGTTATGTTTGCTGTGGACTGATCATCCACAGGGTATAAAGTTCTGCTACGCGAAGAATATGATATGTAAAGTGATGAAATGTTTGTGAAATGACATGCATGACATGTTTGTGAAAGAAGACATATGCATGGGTGTTGTGTGTGATTTTAAAGAAGTACATGCATCATGATACACGAAGCATAAGACTTGACATGCAAGAAACGTGGTTAGTCTATGATTTGCTTATGTGATACGTTGTTTAAATACATGTTGGTTCCCGTATCTGTGTACATATATGTGCTTTATCGGTTTTGAGGAATTCTTATTAAGATGCTATTTGCTAACCCGAGCACCTTATTTTTGGGCAATGTTTTATACACTGGTGACTCGACGTGTGTGATTCCGTAAGGTGTATAGACGGGTTACTTGCTGGCGATAATTTCGCTAAGAACATTCACTCTATCTCTTTTCAGGTGAGCCTGGATATGAGTTGATATTTATCGAAGACGATGGCGAGTGGGCTCAATGGGATGATGGACAAGGGAATAGATAGATGCTGGACTATTTTGTTTAAGTTTGGAAACTCATTGTTATTATGTTGTTCTAAAACTTATGTCGGTTAGATGAACAAACAGTTTTATTTCCGCTGCAGTTTCTGGTTGTAATATTGACGATGAAGGTTTAGATTTTATGACGTTTCCGCTGGTTTTAACTTACATTATGAAGGATGTATGCTTGATCTGCTTGACGCTTCGTAGTTCTCATAGTAGGCTACGGCGGGTGCACTGGTTCCGATAACCATATCGGGCTGGGGCGCTACAGACGCCAAGTAGAAGAGCTACTATACATAAACCGTCCTCCCACATTCATTCTCCTTATACTGCTCTTCTTGAACCAATCACACACTTGGATGCTCGATTATTGCGTGACTTGAACCATTTTGTGGATACTAGGTGTATAGAATCAAAATTAACTAAAGATTGCTCACGACAACCCTTAGTTCATCTTTGGTTCAGCCTTACACATAAATTTTGGTTGCTTTCTTTCTTAGTAGAAAAGTTCAAGTTTATTTCTATTTCTCTTAATTCTGTTTTGATACTATTTGATACAAATTGAAAGCAAAAGGGAGAAACAAGTGGAGATCATTGTGGTTTTGAGAAGCATTGGCAAACACTTTCTTAATTGATCGCTTTGAATTTTATTAACTCAGGTTATCCAAGAAACGAAGGTGGTAAGACGTGGAAATAAGAGAAAGAGGAGTGTTCACATTTTGTTTTTAATCAATTATGTTTGCTTGTCTTTGTGTTAGTTTGCTTCTTTCTTTTCTTTTCGTTGTGTTGATCACTTTAGGTAAGACATGGAGAGCAGCGACGCACTCGTCCGCGTCTAGCAAGTCAAAGGAAGCCGAGACTTTTGACAACACACAACAACAAATGCCGAAATGCTAAGAAACTCATGCACGATAACGAGGTAATTAAACACAGGTTGGAGGATGTTGAAAGGAGCCAAAAGACGAGCGATGGACAAGGCACTAGCAGGGCAGTTCCCATGAGGATAAAACCTAAAACCACCTCACATCGAGCCAAGAAGGTATGGTCCTCCACCGCAACCAAGAGAGACACGTTCCGAGAAGGTACACTGATGAGTATGTTCATTTGAGCAAGATGATTATGACTTTGATGACCACCCTCCCCGTGGTTACCAAAGAACGCTCAAACGCCCCTTTTCCCACAAGACAACAATTTTCTCAAAATAAAAATAAACATGCCAACGCTTTATGGTAAAAGTAATACGGAGGAATATTTGGAGTGGGGAAACTAAAGTGGATCTAATCTTTGACCATGCAAGTTTGTAAGAGAAATCAAAACGTGTTTACTTACGCTAACTTCACCGCAATCATTTAACCATGCAAGTTGTAAGGATGCGGATGATTAGTCATAGGCAAAGTCAGTTTCTTACCAATCTGATACTAGCCACATTCGCACAAGAACCGGAAGTCAATGATGCATGGTGCCAACTTTACCATTTATTATTGCAGTGAATATTGAAAATGTTTTTACTATTGTTTTCGTGATCATCTAATGTTCAATATGCATTTAAAGCTCTACGCACAACAGGAAACTCCTTAGTGTCAAAATCATCTAATGCGCCTAGATCTTCTTCAGGTTCAATTTCATTATATCCTCAGATTCGTTTTCAATGCTCGGTCTAAGACACATATTCGTTTGTTTCCTCAATTAACATGATTCGTTTTGCATTAGGACACTCTTTCCTATGTGACCACGTCCTTGACATTTATAGCATTTAATGTCCCTAAACCTGTTTGAGAGATCAGAAGAATTTCCGGTAGGAGTCTTTTGTTGGGCGCAGTCAATCTCGCCTTTGTGTGACTGCACATGATTGTCCATCCTTTGTGACACACCTGGTCACGTGTTTGGCCTCCTGTAGGCTGTGAACTTCCCGTTCCTGAAGGCTTGCTAGAAAACCTTGATGAAGACTGATTAGTAATGATAAGTGGAATTGAAATTAGAGGAACTACGTACCTTTAAGTCGGTGTTCAACAATCTTTTCAAGCTATATGGACCATGGTTGTGAGGT
Organism: Eustoma russellianum; assembly: GCA_036186865.1. Lineage (NCBI taxonomy): Eukaryota > Viridiplantae > Streptophyta > Magnoliopsida > Gentianales > Gentianaceae > Eustoma > Eustoma russellianum. The sequence goes on along the minus strand of AP025069.1, from coordinate 12,039,146 downwards.
CGAGACAAGGTTGAAGGTCAACCCTTTGTGCAATCTTCCTGTTTAAACCATGTAAGAAACGAGCCTTGGTGGCTTCTTCGGGTTCCTCCAAGTTAGAACCTTTCCAACAAATTTCTAACTCTTTGTAATACTTGTCTACACTTTTGGAACCTTGTCGTAAGTTTTGCAAACTTGTGAAAATAGAACTCTCATAATTGTTTGGGATAAAGCGTTATCTAATTTCAGACTTCATTTCTTCCCAAGTGGCATTGGCGGTTGTCTTGTCTTAGTTCTATTTCGACACAAATTTTCCACCAATTTAGTGCATACCAGAAAAGTCAATAGAGCGTACCTCACTTTTTGTAATTCACTGTAATTGGTACAAAGAAAAGGTTAGATCCACTTTTGTTTCCCATTCCAAATATCCTCCGCATTACTTTTACCATAAAAATGTGGGAATATTTATTTTTGGTTTGAGAAAATCATCATCTTGTGGGAAAAGGGGATTTTGGCGTCTTGATAACCACGGGGAGGGTGGGTCATCAAAGTCTAATAATCATCATGCTCAAATGGAATGTAATCATCATTGTACCTTCTTGGAGCGTACCTTCTTGGTTGTGTTGGAGGAACAAACCTTCTTGCCTCAATGCGTGGTGGTCTAAGGTTGTCATCCTCACATCTTATGGAGGGTGACACCTAGGTTGTGTAGGGGAACGGCCCTGTTTGTACCTTGGCTATCACTCGTTTTGTAGCTCCGTTCAACATCCTCCAATCGATGTTTGATTACCTCATTATCGTGCATTAGTTTCTTGAGCATCTCCAGCATTTGTTGTTACGTGTTGTCCAAAGTCTCGGCTTCCTTTGATTTGCTAGAAGCAGAATAAGTGTTGCTCTCCATTTTACCTAAGGAACGAAAACAAAAAGAAAAAGGAAATAAGCAAACTAACACAAAGACAAACAAACGTTAAGTGATTAGTAAAAACAAGCTATGAACACTCCTCTTTCTCTTCTTTCCACTCTCTTACCACTTTGCTTCTTGGATAACCTCAAGTTAAGAAGGCTCAAAGTGATCAATTAAGAAAGTGGTGTTGCCAATGCTTCTCCAAATCACAACAATCTCCACTTGTTTCTTTCTCCCTTTTGCTTCAACTTGCACCAAATAGTATCAAAATAGAATCAAGTGAAATGGACACAAACTTGAACTTTCTACCAAGATTTCAAAGAAAATAAGCACCAAAATTGATGTATAAGGCTGAACCAAAGATGAACTAAGGGTTGTCGTGGGCAAATCTTTAGTTAATTATGATTCTATGCACTTACTATCCACAAAATGGTTCAGTCATGCAATAGTCGATTAACCAAGTGTGTGATTGGTTCAAGAAGATCAGGATAAGGAGAATAAGATGTGGGAGGACGGTTGTAAGTAGCAAAAATGAAATATGGTATCCAAGGTTTTCAAATTGCACTAAACATTTTCAAGTAGTGCACAAACGTTTGCCCTTTTTCTTTTCTCTTGTTCTTTGTTTTTCTTCCCTTCCTTGCTATTTCACGGAAGCAAGGTTCAAATTCTTCCTTTTTTTACTAGGGGGGCAGAATTGTACTTTTAGGCGTTTTGCACTCAGAACTTTTGTGTTCGGGCAGAATAGTGCAATGACTTTAAATTGCGGTTTTCAACCTTGAATTGCAACAAAATAACCTTGGAAAGTGAGAGAAATTGATGTTGGAAAGAAATTAGGGTTAGGGTTAGGGTTTTCAAGTTGGGATTTTTGGACGGTTTTTTGGGTATTTGTGGGATGGGGTTTTGGGAGCAGATTGGATTGTGTAAATGGGCTATTTGGGTTGGTAATTGATGATTTGTGTGGTCAATTTGGATATTGGATGGGTGTAGGACAGAATTGAACAAAAATTCAAATTCTAGGGTTAGGGTTTTTTTTGAATGAGTTGGGACTTTTGATTCTGATTTTGTTTGGTAAAATTGGTTTGAGGCTTTTTGTTAAGAGTGTAAATAAGGTAGTTTGGAATCTGGTTGGTGAGTTTTAGGGTAGGGTTTAGGTGGGGTTGTTTGGGCCGTGGGTTTTGGGAATGATTTTAGGGTTTTGTTGATGTTGGAACTTGTGAAGACAAACACACGTAGGACTAACTTGATTTAAAAGCATGAAATCAATCACAATACAAATCACAAGATGCATACAATCATCACCAACTAAAAGCTTAGGTAGCAACAAGATGATTTGAAATCGTGGTAGCTTTATAGGCTGATGGTTGTAACGTTTTAAAAAGAAAGCTAAATGGAACCTAAAATGCAACAAACCCTAATTTGTTCAAGTTTGAAGGACTCAAATCAGATGTGACGCCAAAGAAATTAAAAGAGATGACACTTGAATGATGAAAAGCAAAATGCAAGCAAAATGCAAGGACTCAAAGCAATGGTTTGGACGTTTTTTTTGTATGAAATGCAAATGACGTGTAGAGTTAGGGGTAGAAGAAGGACACAACTGAACTTGAAATGACTAGACTCAAACGAAAAGGAAATGATAGATGGTGGAATAGAGTAACCTGTCTCTGATACCAATTTGATGCGTGCTAGACGTGGGCTCCAACAATTCCACCTTCCAAACGTCCTTCACAAAGGGCTAGGCACAAGGAAGAAGACTTCCCCTTGCTTCCTTAGTGATAAAAACGTGTGGATCAAATGAGCAAGACCAACACTTCAAGATGGTCATTGATCAGGCAAAACCAATATGGCCCTCCTGGATGGCACCTTTTAGCAATGGCAACAATTCAAAATGTTCAACTTTGAAGGATCTTAACTTAGGTTTTTAATGCAAAACAAAGAAAACAAAGTCTCACAAGAAGTGAAGAAAATATCAAGAATTGTTATTCATCAAAAGTTGATTTCCAATCGGCCAAAGGGTCTATTTATAGGCCTTAATCCTCGTCCTATCAGCCTTCAAATGACCAGAAATTATTTCAAAATAAGCTAGCTAATGATGTTTGAAAATTGAAAATTGTTTGAATTCAAAACTAAAATAAATTCTAGCTAAAATCTGAAAATCTTGCAAGATGTTATCCTCAATGTATCCAGCCGTGTATGAGGTTCAAATGATGTCTTGGAGGAGCTGATTCGATGAGTAGAAGGTGCTTGAACTTGAATTCAAAAGTTTGGTGAAGTTTGAATTCAAGTTAAGTTTGAATTTGAGTGCACTTTGAATTTGTTTGTTGAATATCCTTCTTACTCCTTCCAGCTGTGTTTAATATGTCCAAGAGGTGTCTTGAAATCTGATTTGATGATGATAATATGGCTGGAGTTGAATTCAAAAGATGGTTGAATTCAAAATTGAGTTGAATTTGAATTCAAACTTGGATTCAATTTGAATTGGCATTTATCCTTCCTTTTTCCTCCAAGATGGTGTGTAGTTTGGGTTGAAATAATGGCTGAATTCTTCTTGGAATGCAAGCCTCAAATTGGTTGAAACTTGAATTCAAATCATGGTTGAATTTAAATTCAAGTTTAACTTTGAATTTAAATTCAATTTGATCATCCATCTTGCACCTTAAGTGGCCGGCCTCTTGTTGTTGCTTGGATATGATTTTGAGTTCAATTTTGAAAAGGAAATTCCATCTTGGACACATTTGAATTTTTCTTTGTGGAGACAAACATTCTCTTCAAGACAACATTCATTTTGTCTCCCTTTTTGCAATACACGCCTACCTTGCTCCTTTTGGGCCTCCATTTCATTTTGGATCTTCCATATACCTATTTTACCTACAAAGAAAACACATAAAACAAAGATCACAAGAAACAAGATAAAATTCAAAAGCACACACGCACACTCATAAGACGTTCAAAAGGTGGGTTCAACGAAGTGAACCCATGGAACCTTAGGTTCATCTTGAACATGCTTATACAAGAAGGTTCCAACTTGATGACAAAGTTCTCTTGCCCTCCTTCTTGTCATAGGGTCCTTGACCTCTTGATGGGACCCTTGATCCTTATCGGACCCTTGATCCTCATCACTTGGACCACATGACCTACGCGCCATGGGACAATTACTGCACCCAACAATCTCCCCCTGAGCAATTGCTCCCGCTGGGAATCAAACCTATGACCTTGGCTCTGATACCACTTGTAGGACCTCAGGTGCTACCAACTCTCCCAAAACTAATTGGTGATAGGAGATGCGCATACCCTAGCCTTATAGTGCATTCAGCACACACAAGCGCCCACGACATTCAACTGTGACTTGGCCCATACGGCCTACGCACCATAGGACAATTGCTACACCCAACGATGTTATGGAGTGCCAAGGCAGATAAACGATGGCCAATCATAAAGTGACAACTAGGCAAAGACAAGTTGTTCATCCAATCATATTTCGCCAAGTAAGCAAGGGTGTGTCACCATATTATACAAGGCATCTTGCAAGGGTATTCAAGACAATTTTAAATGAAGAGTTCAACCCTAGGGGCGGCCACAACAACTATAAAAAGGGGGTAAGATGATTCAAGCAAGGGCTAAGCCAAAGTTCATATTCTTTCAAGATCAAGCAAGACTATTCTCTTCTTCTCTTGTTCTTTTCTCTTGTCTTAGCCTCAAGTCTATCATACTCATCTTCCATATACTATACAAGTTTTGTGTATACCACCCACGTACGTTCATCTTTTGTTCAAGGTTGATCAAGGTGGTGATCAAACCTTCATTTGTTCGATGGTGGTGTTCGTGTTGTTTTTTTCTTTCTTTTAAAAGGGTGGTGTTGGTGTTTAACACCACTTACCCTTGTGTCAAGGTGGTTTATTTGTGTTTAGTAAATATCGAAAAAGGTGTCCTCGAAGACAGGAGTAGGTCGATTTGACTGAACCAGCATAAAAATCTTAGTGTTATTTACTTGCAGCACTTTTACTTTCAGTTTTCTGTATCGTATTCATACTTACAGTAAAAATAGCAAACATTTTCGAAAAATTACCAAATTTTGCAGAAATATAGCCACACATCTTATCTTTCATTTGGGACAAGTTTCATCAAATTTGGATAAGTATAAGTTATTCAAACATTTATAGTTCTGAGACTAGTGCAATTTGATTCTCAGATTTGCAAAGGATAAGAACATCAACGTGGTTGACATATTTACCAATAGAATTTTGAAAAACTGTTTCAACCCATTAAACTACATATCCTAAGGGTCATACCATAAAAATTTTCAGGTCATGTAAAGTTGTAAATTAATAGGAATAGATTTTTCATTTTGAAGTACAGTATTTGACAGATTGACACAATCTGTGCAAAAACGGTTTTTCAAGGGGTTACACTTAGAATTTTAATCTGAAGTTTTTGTGACACATTATAACTTCTGAGAACACATTGGAGGTCTACAACCTCATCAACTAGTTAGTCCGAATCAAGGTCTGAAAACAAAATCTGTTTTCACATACGAGTTATTGGGTTTAAAAAGTTTTAAAAATCAATTTTTTTCGCACTCATTATTCATCCCTCTCCCTTCTAGTGGTGCTATACAGGTCCTACAAGTGGAAGACTAGGTTTTCACCATAACTAAAGCCTCGTATTATAAACTTCCATAAAATATGTATATGACTGACTTGAGCGTCGAATGGTTTTTTCCAGAACCATAGTCCCTGAGACCTCTAACGGTGATTTCTCTTCACAGGTCAGTGAGGAGATAGTCCCAATCCTTTAACGGAAGGTTAACAGCATTTTTGTTCGGATTATCTCTAGTCCTTGGGTGAGGATCTGACTTCATCATTTGGCGCTAGAAGGAGGGCCTGAACCTCCGCTTTTGTTAGAATATTTCGTGTAGTACCTATATACATCAATATAGTATGGGCCGAGATCCACAACATGGGGTTGGGGAGTCCTCTAAATCTCGACAACATAGGAGTGCATGTTTTGGTCCCCCGAAGCAGGCCTCCAAAGAACTAGGACAGCATCCGCATAATGCTCCCAGAATTACTGATGAAGAGAGTGACAAGGCTATGCGGTATGTTGCTGAGAATTTTGGTGTTCATAGCCATGGTAGAACGGCTAAAGGGCAAGCGCCCCGAGATCGAAGCTATAGAGGAAGATCTCCATTTTCCTTTTAAAGAAGTGTCACAACAGCAATCATCCCGGCCCCATGGGGATTTATGGCTGATGCGAGGCGGGGGAGTGGCAGAGCTCCAACGGCAGAATCTTTGCCACATGCTAGACATCCCCTGGGAGTAAGGGAACGATCATTGAAGAGTGAACCATGTGAGCTCGTGGCATGCGATTCCTGAGAGAGCCATAACAACGCGCTTGGTCACGAATACACGTGCATGGCAAAAGAGAGTCCATTCTCTTGGGAGGTTGCTAAGTATATGGCTCCAGAAAATTTCAAGGTGCCTAAGATGGAATCCTATGGTTGCACCTCTGATCCGATGGACCATTTGTTCCAATTTCAGACTGCCATGAGCCTGGAAAACGTGCCAGATCCTTTACAATGCAAGACCTTCACTATGTACATTCGGGGGAAGGCCTTGAGATGGTTCCAAGAATTACCTCCCCAGTCTGTGGAATCATTTCAACAATTGGCATAGAAATTTAAGTCACAGTTCGTGTCCAGTACGTCTTTTGTCAAGAATTCTTCACATTTGATGGCCTTGAGATAAGGCCCCGAAGCATTCGTGCTTAAGTACATACAGCATTTCTTAGACGAATCGTTGTAGGTGAGTGATAGAAATGGAGTCATGGCCGCAGCCTTCATCAATAGCCTTTGGGTCGGTCACCTCTTCTCCCAGCTGCCGAAGAGGGCCCTAAGTCCATAAGGAAATGTTTGGAGAGCACGCATTAGTATGCCAGAGGAGAAGAGGCCAATAGATTGAAAAGAGAGGCGGAGCAAGGAGCTCGTCGGGATAACCGACCTAATCCCCCTAGAGAGGGTCGGCGGTAGGTGAGAGATCGGCATAGTGCGTTCGATCGGATGGGGGGCTGAGGCAAGGAAGGTCTACCCCTTTTAGCCTTCAAGGACAGAATTCTGTTCATTATGGAAAAGGATAGGTTGCGAGTAGACCCTAAGCCATTAACGGGACCGAGGGAGAAAAGGGATCCCAAGTTGTACTGTATGTATCACCGTGATATCGCATATGATACTGAAACCTGCAGGCAACTGGCACTTGCAATTCGGCAACCATAGAGCAAGGCCACCTTAGGCAGTTTTATGACCCTCGGTCACATTTGCATAACCGTCTAAATTTTTGCCGCAACCCATCGTAAGATAGATGCCGCCAGGAAGAGCCCCGTCGGTAGTCAAGACCCAATGATGAGGACAACGAAGGGCCTGAAGCTGCTGGTCGGTCGCAGGTCAATGCATTTATCTTACTATTGTTGGTGGCCCGAGCCAGGATAATACGTGGGAGTCAAGCTCGGCAGGGACATCATCTGGCCCGCCAGCTAAAAGGGCTAGCTAACCTATGAATTGTCCTATGGTTCGGAGGATCCCTTCCCTTTGGGATCAAATAATACAGGTTTAGTGACAGACCTATATATGCATTTGGCACCGAGTAGCGTATTTAAGGTCCGCCGTGTGTACGTGGACACAGGGAGCGTAGCTAATGTTATGTACTACAACGTTTATCAACAGTTAGGTTTGCAGGACTCTCAGCTAAGGACGGGTTCAACTCCCTTATTTGGATTCACAGGCGCATCAGTGCAGCCAGCAGGACTGGTTACACTCTGTGCAAGTTTTGGAAGACCTCCTGCTTATTGTTGCTTATGGCTGGACTTCGTCGTAGTTAAAGAAAGATCAGCGTATAATATTCTTCTCGGAAGGCCAGCCTTGGTGGCTCTGGAGGCTGTCGTATTACATCTGCACGTCAGCATGAAGTTTCCATCTCCGGCAGGGTTCATAACTATAAGGGTGAGTTGCAAGTAACTCAGAGTTGCTATGCTGTTGCAACTCAAGGAGGCAACATGGTGCAACAGATTAGTCTTGATGATTTAGTTGCCTCAGCTGAGGAGAGATTACAATCTTCCGGCGCTGTCCAAGACTTTGTTCGTGACCTTCACAGACCTGAGAACACGATCAAGATTGGAACTTGGATGCCTGTCGAGCTTTTAGCTCAGCTCCAAGATTTGTTGAGAGAATTCTCAGAAATCTTAGCTTGGACCGCGAAAGATTTGCCAGAGATCCTAGCAACTCTCGCTGAGCACGGGCTGGAGGTTGATTCCCCCAATAAAACCCATCAAACAGAAGAGAAGAAATTTTGCCCCTGAAAGAATTCGGGTCATTAACGAGGAGGTTGCTCCTTGCAGCAAAGTTCATTTTTGAGGTTCTTTACCCAGTTTGGTTGGCAAACCCAGTGGTGGTGCCCAAACCGGATCAAACCTGGAGAATGTGCATTGATTACACTAACTTGAACAAAACGTGCTCGAAAGATTGTTACCCGCTACCAAAGATTGACAGATTGGTAGATTTGACTTTCGGTCACAGAGTCTTTGATTTTATGGATGCTTTCAAAGGATACCACCAGGTCGCTATGGCCAAAGAAGATCAAGAGAAAACATCTTTTATCACAGATTCCGGAACTTGTTGCTACATCAGCATGCCATTCAGACTAAAAAACACAGGGGCAACTTACCAAAGATTAGTTAATCATCTGTTTAGCAGCCAAATTGACCGAATAATGGAGGTATATATTGACGATATGCTCATCAAGAGCAGGTCTCTTAATCAGTATATACAAAATTTGAGGGAAGTATTTGTCATCTTAAAAAATTCGCGTATGAGATTGAACCCAAAGAAATGTACATTTGGGGTGTGCAATGGGAAGTTTTTAGGGTACATGGTATCCAAGGATGGGTTGCAGGCTTACCCCGCGAAGATAGAAGCCTTGCAGTCCATGCACCCACCAGGCAACATAAAGAAGGTACAGTGGTTAACAGGAAAGATAGCCGCGCTGAGCAGATTCTTGTCCAAGTCTGCAGATGAATAGTACTAGCGGGCTTTCGAGGATTTAAAATCTTACTTGACCAAAGTGCCAATGCTCACGTCACCCCTGCCCAATGAGGTGTTGCACATTTATTTAGCAACATGCCATGAAGTGGTGAGTGCAGTTTTACTCAGAGAGCAGGAAGCCATACAGAAACCCATTTACTTTATCAGTAAGGTACTGCACGGACTTGAGGTGCGATACTCTAACGCTGAGAAGGTTATATTGGAACTGATTGTGGCTGCTAGAAAGATCAGGCCCTATTTGCAGGTTCATCCTATCGTAGTGGTACTAGCCAGCCCTTAAAGCAAATCTTGAAGCGGGCAGATAAATCAGGTCGGGCCGTTATATGCGCTATAGAACTTGCTGAATACGATATTGACTATAAGCCACGAACTTTGATCAAAGCACAAGCCTTGGTTGATTTCATTGCTGAAGGAATTTCAGGTGAGGATGAGCCACCACAAGAAGATAGTTGGATTATTTATGTGGATGGATCTTCTTCTCGGGATTGGGTGGAGCAGGTCTCCTAATAGTCATTCCAAAGAGAGAAGAATTCGAGTATGCGCTTCGTTTCGACTTCGAGTCTACTAAAATGAGGCCGAATATAAAGCTCAAATTGCAGGGCTGAGGCTTGCCCAGAAGCTTGGGTTTAGGTGAGTGACTTTGCATAGCATTCTCAGCTCGTCGTCTCCTAGGCGAATGGAGATTACGAGACCAAGTAAGATCACATGAAGCGATACTTGGCCAAAGAAAAGCAGCTCGGCAAAATTTTTGAACTTTTGAGTATCGAGCACATTCCTAGGTCGGCCAACAAACGAGCTGATGCGTTATCCCTTTGACCTCGTCAACCCTGGCTGCACTAGGAAAAAAAGATAGTGGTGGAGCTGGTAAAACACCGTGCGTACGACGCAAACAAAGTACTCCGCACCAGCTACCACAGGCATGGATGGATGATATAGTAAATTTTTTGGAGCGTGGAATTCAACCTTTGGATAAGCATGCAGCCAGAAGGTTGTGCCTTAAAGCATCTAGGTACGCTCTCTTTAGATAACACTTGTATAAAAAATCTTTTTCGTGCATTAGTGAGGAAGGAGGAGATTATATTATTCAAGAAATACACATGGGCATCTGTGGAAGCCACTCAAGAGCACGATCATTGGGTCGCAAATGCTATCTAGCTGGTTACTACTGGCCGACCTTACATTACGACGTCGTAGAACTAGTTAAGAAATGTCAATCTTGCCAGAAACATGCTCCCATCTCTCACCTTCCCAACCAGGATATGACTGCCATTATGAGTCCTTGGCCTTCTGTTCAATGGGGGATTGACCTCGTAGGGTCCTTAACCCGAGCTCCTGGATCGATCAGATATTTGATAGTCACAGTTGACTACTTTACCAAGTGGATTGAAGCTGAGCCGCTAGCAAGCATAACCGGGGGCCAAGAAAAAAAAATTTATGGAAAAATATTATTTGCCGTTTTGGTCTGCCCAAGGTGCTGCTCTCCGATTATTGAAAGCAATTCGCTAACGATCCTGTTAAGAGTTGGTATGCCAACCTCCACATACAGCAGCGTTTCACTTCAGTAACCCATTCAGGGAAACGGATAGGTTGAAATCGCCAACCGAACCTTAAAGGAAGGCCTCAGAAGGCGTTTAGACCGAGTTGGAGCAGGGTGAGTGGATGAGCTCCCCAGTGTCTTGTGGGCTTGCCCAACTACGCCCTCTAGTTCAACTAAAAAAAGCTGTTTTCTTTAGTTTATGTCTTGGAGGCCGTTATTACAGCTGAGATAGGCTCTCATTCTGCCCAGGTAGAGCATTATTTAGAGCTGACCAATGATCAAGATCTGCACTTAAACCTCCACGAGCTGGAAGAAAATAGAGATAGAGCCCACATTCAAACGCCGCAGTATAAAAACTTAATTGCTCAATACTACAATTTGTGAGTACGCCCAAGAGTTTACCAGGTCGGATACCTAGTCTTTTGCAACAATGCGGCAAGCCATGCAACACCTTCAGGGACTTTTGACCCCAGGTGGGAAGGTGCCAATCGTATCATTGAGGCACGGTCTACCAGGGCCTACAAGTTGTAGACTTTGGAGAGCAAAACGCTACAGTGAACTTGGCATTCAACACATTTGAAATTATTCCATGAATGATGTACATATACATTCATTGAGCTATACAATCTTTCTTCACTTTACAAATTAAAGTGCTCACAAGTTACTCAAGTGATCTTAGCAAAGCCGAGAATGCTAAGCATACCTTAACAGCAAATCAGGGCATGTATCCTAATATGATCTCGGCAGGCCTGGGACATATTCCCATTTAGGGAACTTAAATTGCAAACAGGTTTCGCATTCACCCAGTAGACGGTCGAAGAGTTAAAACATGACAGAGTTCATAAACCTTAGAAAAATCTAGCAGGTCTAGGAAATTATTCAATTGACTTAACAGGAAAAAAGGTGGCTAACTTGGTAGAGCCAAGATAAAAAAGCTTTATCAACTTTACAGAGCCAAGATAAAAAAAAGTTGTCAAGTAAACTACGGCAGAGCCAAGATAAAAACATGGTCGATTATATTTAGCAAGGCCGAGATGGAAGACTGCATGTCCTTTGTGATCAGCCATCATTAAGTTATCAAGGTAATACTGCTTAGTATTGTACTTAGATAAATTTTAAGTTACTTTGCTACTTGGCGAAGAGTTGTTAGCGCATAAGCAAGAGATTTTCATCATTAAAAAAAGCAACCTTTATTAAGGAAAGACCGAAGCATCAAGTTTAGCATCAACAAAAAGTTAAATTTTCATTCAACATGAAAATCAGAAATACATGAAGATTATGGTCTCTCTAATTAGACACCACATGTACAAGGAGATACTTAGCAACTTGACCTACTCAAAAAATTTATCTAAGGTCAGCTCCTTCCTTGAATTGCTCAAGTTGTTCATTAAACTCGCTAAGCGCAGAATGGTTGTACAACCCGACAATCCGAGGATCTCGCTTGTCCAAGCTGGGGGCAACTTCTAAGCAGACATCAACCGCTTTCGTCTAACCTGCCTCTATGATGGAGCTCTACATCGCAACTAAATTGTCCATGAAGAATTCAGACTGTTTGAATTCAGCTACAGCTTCCGTCCGAGCACTGTCGACACGATGATCGACAAAGTTAGATATTTCAGCTAATTGCTGACTCAAGCTGACCTTGTCCTTCTTCGCCATTTCCAACACTCGTTGCAGAGACTTAATATGCGAATGAGCTTGAGTGGACGTGAACTCCAGATCAGCCACTTTGTTCATCAGCTTGTCCACTCGTGAGTTGGCGGTTGCCAATAAAGTGTCAGCCTCTTCTTTCCCTTGCATGAGCGATGAGTTAGTGAAGAGACTTCAGATCTCAAAGACTCCATCTGCTTGGCTAACACTTCATAGCACAAGGTGATATCTATACACTTCTAACTCTCAGTATTGGCAACAATCCTCAGCTCTTCTGACCTTACTATATAGTCTAATTGCTGAGCTTGAAACTGCGCAAATTACACCAAATCAGTCTATGCACCTATGTAGCATTGATTTGGCCCAAAATGAAAGGAATACTTACCAGAGCCAAATTGCTCTGCATACAGTTATTCAGTCTCTCCCAGTCCATGGATCTAAACATGCGCCTATCTGCAGGAAGGACTGAAATATCATTCAGCCGTCGGGACACTACAGGGTCAATGGTTGTATCGCTGTCATTATACTCAATGACCTTTTGTCTGGTCATTCTGGATGGCTGAGGAGATGAAGTCCCAGCTGCAATAGAGGGTGAACCTTTACCGCTGAGCCTCCGTTGGCTTGGCATGTCAGGTTCGCCAGCTGCGTCTGACATTGACTTCTCCTCAGCAATGGTGGGGGGCATTGCCACGGGTTGGGCAAGAGTTTCCCCAACTTCAGTAGAAGGGCGCAGATCAGCTTGAATAGGTTGATCTGCAAAAACAGGAGGAACTGCAAAACCACGTGCTAAAATAGTCACGCCCAATATATATATATGAAGAAGAACATGAATAAGAAGCCTTATTTCATATTAATAAGTTACCTGGCTCAGGCCCCATGGGCTCATCTGTATCAATAGGAACAGCTTCAGCAAGGGCTGACCTTATTTCTTCCCCTACCATGGGGCACTTATAGGAACAGGATCTGTAGGAGGCTGACCTCCTTGCATCCTAGCCCATCTTCTGGCTGTAGCTCCTCTTAGCCGGACTTCAAGCTCCTCAACATCCGATGCCATCGCTCCTGCAGGTTTTCCTCCGAAACACATTCAAACCTCAGATGCACAATCATTCTTCAACAAAAAAAAGAAACAAAGAAAAGGGAAAAGATGACCAAGACACCTACCCCCAACAACATCTAGACTCGCCTGACTGAGTGCCTGAAAGCGAGGGTCTGACGCCAAATGGTCCCGATCGGCTGCTTCCAAAAATGACATGTCCACCTTCTACCAATCAATGACCACTCGCAACCCTTGTAGTCTGGATGCCTCCTCGTAGAACTCTCTGCTCGGGTTCAGATAATTAGCCTTGTCAGCCTTCCAGATCTCCACCTCAGATAGTCCCACTTTCCTAATGAAGAAAAAACGACTTTCCCAATTTTTTGTAAAAGTTGGGATGTTGACAGAAAAATTGTATTCATTATTGGAGAATCGTTTGCTAAAGTAGTACCAGCTATCTGAAGATTTACACACAAACATCCTCGAAAAGGTCCTAAGGTCAAACTTAGCCCCGCTATCCTCAAGAAGAGAAGAAAGCAGATGATGGCTTTTAGGCCATTGGGCTTAATTTAAGGTAGTCTAAGTCTATAAAATTCTAAGATCAGGTTCAAAGGTTCACGGATGGAAAGACGAAAGCCTGATCATAAATACTCTTTATAGATTGCTTCATACCCCGCTGGGGGATCATAATCAATTTGACCAGGAAGGGGTAAAACAGGGTTGAACAGATTACTATCTATCATATATACCTTACCCAAATGCGCAAGCTCAGCAACACTCAAAGTACAAGTTGAACTTAGCACTTGAACAAAAGGTGACCCTCTATACACAGTTCCTGGCCCAGCGGGGGGACAGAACCATCCTTCAGAGCAGGTGGCTCTGCCACCACCAGAGCTACATCAAACCCACCATGCTCCGATGATGAATTTGTCAGAGCAACTACTCTATTAACCTCCACTACATCATCTAACTTGGCAGAAGGAACAATAGCTGGACGCAACCTTCTTAAAGGACGAGCATCATCGCTGGAAATCGTCCTCCCGAACGAAGAAGAGGGACCTCCGTCCCTCACACCACCACCAGAGTAGGATGCTGCCCCAGAAACGTTATGAGAATCAGCAGAAGAAGAAGAAGAAGTAATAGCCATGAAGGGAAAAAGAACTTACAAATGAAGAAGGAAAGGAAAGCAGCAGGAAATTTGAATGCTGGAGATGAAGAAGGAAAGCGATGGGAACGGCCGAAAGTAAAAGTTAGGGCAAAAATCGCGAGGGTTGCTTTAAAAGGCTAGGTAATCCTCTGCATGACGCTTTGAACATCCCGCCATTAGGAATCCCAACTGTCAGCGACAGCCATATTCTGTCCATTTAAGTGCGCTGACACCCGCTTTCATTAATTGTCTGATACCTTGACCTTTGGATTGACAACCCAATTAGTACGTCATTTAAAGCACAGACCTTTTATTTACCCCCTTCAGTGAACGATTAGCCTTCCCTCCATAGCTCGGCAAGGCGACTCTGGGGGCATCTGTGATGGGGTAAAAGTTATTCCGAGAAGAAACGACAAATTTTTCTGTTAGATCACGGCACGGTCAACATTACCTCATGGGACTATCACTTAGTCAACCTCGGCGCCTTGCTGCATGTTCGGCCTAATAGTAAATCAAGGCTAAAATACTTGCTCACAGCTGAGCTGAATAGCCCTGTACTCGCACAGCCACAAGATCCTACCTCACCCCTATGATCTCGTTCAATGAGATCAGCCTTTAATCTCAGCTAGAACACCTAAGCAGATCCTTGGCAGGTGCCCGATATGGCAAGACGTTGCAACACCTGGCGTCACATGCAGGTACACCTCACCAGTGCTGGCATAGCACGTGTCATTACCTCAATAAGTGGCGCATGCATTGGCTGCCCCGAGCACATAAAAAGAAAGAAAAAAGAGAAAAAGGAGAAGGTTCAAAACAAGACGAAGACAGAAAATTTACTATCTTCTTCAACGTAAAACAGTGGAAGACCAGGTTTTTACCATAACTAAAATCTCATATTATAAAATTCCATCAATATGCACATGGCTGACTTGAGCGTTAGAGGGTTTTTCCGAGATCATGGTCTCCGGGACCTTTAACGGTGATTTCTCTTCCCAGGTCAACGAGGAGATAGTCTATGACATACCTCGTACCTTTTAAGCACGACTTTCAACAGTTAGAAGTCAACTTTAAATATAATTTCATTAAATGTACAGGTTTATGAGGCTTAGTTAGATAAGATATAGGTGACAAAATAAGCAAAAGGATGAAATTAAGAAATTAGGCTGAAATACCCAAAATACCCCTCCCCACTTAAATGATGGGGGAGTTACACAATTGAGTATAACTCTCCAAAAAAAAGAGAGAGGGGGCCGTCAGTTACAACACAAAGGAGAGGAAGAAACGGCTGGAGAGAGAAGGAGAGGAAAAGGAGAGGAAGAAGAAGAAAGGAAGAAGAAGAAGAAGAAGGCTAACCTAGGTCTAATCCGTCCCGAAATTCTATCATACACTCGTAAGCTTATCTAGGTTCCAAGGCAAGTAATATTTCTATACGCTTTACGCAAATTTTGATACAACAGGCCCTATGTTCTTACAAAGAGAAAACTCAGATTACACGTTAGTAATCTTGATTTGTTTTACGTTACATGCTCTACTATATTTATTTTTTGTTGTTTTCTTGATTAAAGTCATGTCCTTTGGGCCTAAATCTGAAAGTTTTCATGTTGTGCTTCATTGTTGATAAACATGCCCTTAAAGTGTTATCTTTGTTGTAAGTGTTGTTTTGTGATAATTGTCATGTTCTCTAACGGTTGCCTTAAATGATTTGAGGTGAGTTGAGGAAGATTTGAAGGTTTGGATGATGTGTGAAGTAGGTTGGGCATGGGGTATAAGATTGATGATACACCCGAAGATATGGATATTAGAAGGGTTAAGGTTGATGCAAACTAATAGATGTAAGGATTAAATTATGTTGTTGGGTGTTGTGCCTGATGGATTCAAGTAATAAGGTTGAATTATAGGTGTTAAGAGGAAAAGAGTGAAGGAGGAAGATGAAGGAGGGAGGTTACTGCAGTATTTTACAGTTTCTAGAACCGTCAGAACACTTCGAACACCTACTTTAGGCGCTCAATGTCACATTAGGCACCTAAAGTAGGCGTTCAATGTATCCCAGTGCAATCCAGAACACTTCGAACACCTACATTAGGTGCTTCATGTCACATAAGGCGCTTCATGTAGGCGTTCGATGTGACAACACATTCCAGAACACTTCGAACACCTCTGAAGGTGTTCGATGTCACTTGAAGGGCTTCATGTAGGCGTTCGATGTATACCAGCACATTCCAGAACACTTCGAACACCCAGAATATGCGCTTTATGCCACATTAGGCGCCTTATGAAGGCGTTCTAAGTGTATTGGAAGTCTCTTTGACCCATTAGACGCTCCATGTATGTGAGATACCTTTATTCTCTTTCATTGCTCATAAAGTACAAGTGTTTTTGAAGGGTGCTTGAGTTGTAAATATTAAGTGTGAATGAGTAAGGTTAAGTATGAATTCGAAGTGAATTTGTGATACGAAAGGACATGAAGTGGTACGAATGAGGTGTGCTTGAGTTGTAAACATTAAGTGTGAATGAGTAAAGTTAGGTATGAATTCGAAGTGAGTTAGCAACATGAAAGGGCATAAAATGGTACGAATAAGGTGTATTTGAGGAAGTATGAATGAGCAAGGTTAAATGTGGACTCGATATGAATTTTTGTAATACGAAAGGACATGAAATGGTATGAGCAGGGTGTGGTAGATGTTCAGGATTTTGTACTTGATATGTAAAGTTTGTGTGCATGTTTACACGTTTGATATGATGTTACATGAGCATTCTGCATCACGACATGAACACTTTGCATTCCGAAATGAGTTTTGTTTTGTGAAAAGAATACGAGTTTGAAAAGAAGATTAAAGTTTTTGAAAAGCAACTATGGCTGCTGGTTGATCGCAGGGTATAAAAGTCACGTCTGCGAAAGCAGGGTATAAAAGCGTGACCTGTGAATCAACAGCAGGGTATAAAGTTATGTTATAGGGCCATGGACCTATCAACACGGAAAATAAAGTTATTTTATGGGGTCGTGGACCTATCAGCACGGAAAATAAAGTTATTTTATGGGGCCGTGGACATATCAGCACGGATATAAAGATATATGTTATGGGGTCGTGGACCTTTCAGCACAGGGTATAAAGTTATATGTTATGGGGCCATGGACCTTTCAGCACGGAGTATAAAGTTCTGTTTGCTGTGGACTGATCACCCGCAGGGTATAAAGTTATGCTACGCGAAGAATATGATAAGAAGAATTATGAAAAATTTTGTGAAATGACACGCATGGCATGTTTACGAAAGAAGACATATGTATTGGTTTTGTGTGTGGTTTTTGAAGAAGTACATGAATCATGTTACACGAAGGATAAGATTTGACATGCAAGAAATGTTACTAGCATATGTTCTTTTTATGCAGTATGTTTGGCTCTATATGTGTTGGTTTCATTTTGTGTGTCAATTATGTGGCTTATGTGGATTTGATGAATCGTTATAAAGATGTTATTTGCCAACCCAAGCACCTTATTTTGGGCATTGATTTATATGCTGGTGACTCGTCGTGTGTGATCCCGTAAGGTGTATAGACGGGTTACTTGCTAGCGATGTTTTCGCTAAGAGCAAATACTCTGTCCGCTTTCAGGTGAGCCAAAGTATGAGATTATTTTTTTTTGTAGAAGACAATGGCGAGTGGGCTCATTGGGACGATGGTCACTAAAATGGACAGGCTTATAGTCTTTATCCTTTAGTTGAAGGATTTACTCTTAAAACTTTGTATTGAATGATACTTTAGACACTCTCCCTGATACGTTTTATCTCTGCTGTGTTTCATTTGGGATATTATTGTTATTGAAGTTTTAATTCTACGACGTTTCCGCTGATTTATCTTACGTCATGAAAGACATGTGCTTGATCTGCTTTGACGCTTCGTAGTTCTCGTAGTAGGCTACGACGGATGCACTGGTACCAATGTCTAGTATCGGGCCGGGCGCTACAGTCTCAATCCTCTAACAGAAGGTTAATAACGTTTTTGTTCGGATCATCTTTGATCCTTGGGTGAGGATCCGACTTCATCAGTTTACAAAGCATAATACTTTTCTTATTCTTCCTTTATGAGGCAAGATTTGGTGCTAATACCTCTTTCTCATGGAGATGTCCATTAAAGGGACGTTCCTTGTGCACTAAGCTCCTGCATTTGTATAGGGTCTAGGGAGGGGCTGGATCGCTTTGTGATCTGATACACTTTGTGTAAGAGACTGTTTCCGTGGCTCAAACCCGTGACTTTAAAGTTATAAACAGCAACCTTACCACTTGTTCCAAGGCCCGTCCTTGAGATGTCTATTAAAGGCTAGACATGAAATTAGAGTTGGATTTGGCTGCGTGATTAGAAATGGCAAATCATTTCACATCTTGAAAGATCGCTGAATTATTGACGTACGATCTCATGGCTGGAAGGTGGATCAAACTATTTCCTGTTTTCCGCTGAGGAGGCACAACCCATATTGTCCATTCCAATTTGTCTCCTAGGTCTAATGGTGCCGAATAGAATAAAAGTATTTTTATGTAGGGCATGCAAAAATGTGCGCCTCTGTGCTGCAAACTTGAGGATGAGGAGTGTACAGGTCGATGATCAATGGCCTTGGTGTCACATCACAAACTAGAAGATCAGGAGTATACAGGTCGATCATCAATGTCCTGGGTCTCAAGGAGAAGAATGATCAGCTGCATACTTTTAAGAATTGCCCTATTGCTACACAAGTTTGGACGCTAAGTTCCCTGTCATTTACAGACCAATGGAGGATATTGGTCTCTGGATTATGCTTTGCTAGTCCGCTTTAGAGGGAGAACTAACAGAAAGGTTTGGAGTACTGTTGCGGACACTATGGAGTACAAGAAACGAGAAGCTGTTTGAGAATAAAACAGTAGACCCATTGAGTGTTGTCAACAAAGGTGTAAAATTTTGGCAGGATTTTAAGAGGATATGTGATTTGGATCATGTGCAAGGATCCTTTATCGCTCAAGCTGATCATCGGAAACCCCCCGGATAGTGTCGTCAACTTTAACTTCAATGCGGCCTTTGTACAGGAGATAAGAGTAGTAGGAATTGGCTTGGTATTAAGAAACTCGGTTGCAAAGTTCATTGCAGCAGGAGTTGTGAGAATTTAATGTTTTTGGGGAGATGATACAATGGAAGCTTGCGTCCTAAAGATCAACATACCGACAACATATATGGAACTAAGATAGGTAGATAAAAAGGACGTTTTCGATGCACTTTCGCATTTGTATAGATATGTGTAGGGTCAAACTAAGGTAGATCGATGACATGGATATATATACGTAATTCAGATATTTCAACACTAGAACACCTTTTACCGTGAGTCTAGCACAAAATCACAAATGGGTTAAGAACAAAGCTCAACAAGAATTCCAACATTTGAACAATACAAATAAAGAGACCAATATATCGACCAATTATACAGTGGGTGTTGGCCCAGAGAAGTTGGCATAAAATATCTTACCTTGTTAGAATCGTGAATTACAAGCTCAACTAGAAGTTTTACCTGATGATAAATCTGAAATTCAAGATATTTAAACTCTTCAACAAACAGCAGACATTGAGCTAATTTATTTCATCCAAACTACACAAAGTGGCCTCCTAAAACAACAATTCTACAAAGTTTTACATATATGTTTTGATTTCACAACTAACAGGGACCTTTTAGATGAAGAGTGTAGAATACACATGTTTAAGTTTTGTTTACCTTCATTTGAATTAAATTATGTGATTCAATAAATTTGATACAATAAAATCAAGTTATATATAGTAGAAAATATTTGATATGGTACCCATTGTACTCTTGATTTGCAATTAACCATCTAAACCTTTTCTTAAGTAGAATAATTAGCTTGAAGCATATAACAACTACATTACCGTATTGCCGTCTATGACAGGGTATGAAGAAGTCGGATTTATGTAACCATACTCATGTGTTATAAACACACAGATGTTGTTTTCCGATGACCCATAATGAAATTTGCATCAAGCTGTATTGATCAACTGCTACTTCACAATATAACAAGCGTAACCAATTTAGTGAGTCATTTTGATTTGTTCCATCATATTTCAAAGTCAAGGATGAGTGTTTCCTTAACTCAGTTAGAAATGGAAAATTAGCTTCAAGCATAATAAGCTCAATTGGTATTCCGAGAAATCCGAATCAATTCTCACAAGGGATTCGGCACTTAAAATCTTATTATGTTCTTGATTTTACAGATTCCATGCCTCAAATCTGCAATATTAATCGCTAACAATACTATGAACCTTACCAACGGAAAATAGGATAAAAACTTCCAGAGATTCATTGCTTGTTTCCCTCATGTCTCTTATAAACGAAAAGCTATGCAGTATTTCCCTCTCACCTGTAAGGCACCACTAGAAGGGAGTTGAATAGTGAGTACGGAAAATTTGGTTTTTAAAATTGTTTTAATCCAAATACCTAACTTCTAAAAACAGTTTTTGTTTTCAGGACCTGTTTTGTGACGTTTGAAAAACTAGGTTACAGGTCTTCAAAAATTCTGAAATTTGGAGAGATCTTAGTCTCAGATGTTCTGAGTATCTCCTAAAAATTTCAGATCAAAATTCACCTTTAACCCTTTTAAAAATCGTCGGTGGTCCGATTGCATAAATCTGCCAGAACCGGTAGTTTGACTTGAAAAATTTATTCCAATTAAATGGTAGCTATAAATGGTCTGAAACTTTAATGACAAACCCCTTACTATGTTTATTTAATTGGGTTGAAACAGTTTTGAAAAATTCCTTTGGGAAGTTAGTCAAATATGCTCAAAGTCTCAACCTTTGCAAGTCTGAAAATCAGACTGCACTAGTCTCAGAACTATGGATGTTTGAATGACTTATACTTGTCCAAATAAGTTGAAACTTGCGCCAAATAAAACTTAAAACGTGTGGCTATGTTTTTGGAAAGTTTCGTGATTTTTTAAATTCGTTTGATTTTTTACGATCGTGATGAAAATGATGCACGGTGCAGAAAGTTGAAAGTAAGTGCTGAAAAGTAAAGGACACAAGGGATTTTATACTGGTTTGGTTAAATCAACCTACTCCAGTCTTCGAGGACACATTCCTCGGTTATCACTAATCACAAAACAACAAACAAAACCTTACCACACAGGGTTGATGGAGTTATACACCAACTCCAACCTTTTACAAACCTTACAAAGAATCATAATGATCACGAACACCACCACCGAGCGGCTGAAAGATTGATCACACCTTGATCAATCTCTTAGAATAATATAGCGTGTATGGTGGTTTATATGAAGCCTATACAATATGTACGAATATGAATACAATAGGCTTTTAGAGAGAAGAAGAAAGAAAGGTAGAAGAAGAAGATGATGTACGTTTTTGCACTATAGCACTTGCGAGACTTGTCTTGTCTTTTGTTTGCTCTCATTCTCCTCTTTTTATCAAGTTGTGGCCGCCCCCTTTTCCTTTTCTTCCTCTTGAAAATTATCTTTTAAGTCCTTGGAAGAATATCTTGCATCATTGTGACATTCACTTGCTTACTTGGCAACACTTTATTGGATGATTATTAAGGCCTTGCTTACTTGGCACTCATTAATTGGATGAGACTTGTCATCATTTGTTGACTGTATAAATCTGAAAAATATCACTTAAAACATGTGTTAATTAGTCAAAAAAAACATTGCCAATTGTCTTACAATCAATCCCACATAATTTGGAAGACAAATTGATCACCATTTACATTCATAAATTCGGCCACTTGATTTCTTCACATGCTGAAATTTTCAGCATGTGCACTATCCAAGACACATTCAAATTGTTGCCATGTTGGTATTAGATTAATCCCTTGAAAATGAAGAATCAAATATGTTGAATTTTAGTGCCAAATTTCGGCCATATACATTCAACACATGCTGAAATTTTCAGCATGTGTGATATTTCAAATATCATCACAATATTTCCATAACATCTTCAAATCAATCCATTAATATTGAAGAGGCAAATAAATCATCATTTAGTATAGGAATTTTGGCTACTTCAAGTGTACACATGCTGAAATTTTCAGCTTGTGTTACAAATGTGACATAGTTTGAAACATTACCTTGTGTAGCTCCTTCCTTTATGTCACCATCCTTGTATACTTCATTCTTGGCCAATCAAAATACCAACTAGGCTCCACATATGCTCCATCAAGGCTGTAGTAGGCGTGTGACAATGGTTGCACATGTGCTGAATTTTATTTTTGCAAACTTTATAAAATAGTGCACAATAATTATACACATATGGTATATTCCAATAAGGCCCTAAATTTATTTTTCTAGAACACTTTAGAATGTATTGAATATGTAAAAAGTGTCTAGATACATGTTATATGTCATGTCAAAAACGTTCCATGTGTCGTGTTCATAAAAAACCGAATTTTCGACTTTTGTTGATTTCGCGATTGTTCTCCGATTGAATTCAAACTTTTTGCACATGTTATATATATTATGTTACACATAATATACATAAAATAACTTAAATATTCTGCTCTAATGGCTGAAGTAAAGTGGCACCCCATGTGCTTAAAGTTGAATTTGAAATCTCCACAATTTGGCCTTAATTGGGGGTGATTTGTGTGTGCCAACATGCAATGATTTTATGGCTGAATATACCATGTAAGCCACAAATTTTGTGGCCATTTTTGAGGTGTAGGGGATGGCCATCTATATATGGAAAGTACATGACACGTTGCCGAAGTTTCGGTTGTCACCTGATACGACAATTTTTGGTTTAGAACCTTGTAATGTGTCGTAATAATTTTGTCATCACCATGACTTATATCATATGATATAAGACCTGAATATACTAATAAATATGAGGTAAGTATGGTGGTGCGACGTTAACATACGTTCGTAAAATATATAACGTGTCGGTAGTACGTTAGAATATGAGCTCACCATCGATGGTCAAGTGGTAGCACAGGTAAGTAAGTTTAAGTACCCAGGATCATTTGTGCAGCAGAATGGCGACATAGATAATGATGTAGCACATCGAGTTCAAGCAGGTTGGTGTAGATGGAGGGCGGCCTCAGGGGTGCTGTGTGATAAAAATTTCCCAACTAAATTAAAGGGAAAATTTTATAGGGTGGCAGTGCGACCGGCAATGCTATATGAGACAGACTGCTGGGCCATCAAGAAGTCACAACTACAGAAGATGGAAGTGGCAGAGATGAAAATGTTAAGATGGATGTGTGGGCATACAAGGCTAGACCGGATCAGAAATGAGGTGTTTCGAGAAAGGTTAGGCGTGGCTAGTATAGCCGATAAGATAAGGGAGGGAAGATTGAGATGTTTTGGGCATGTCAAGCGGAGACAGACGACGGCGTCGGTCAGAGCAATTGAAAGCCTAATTGTAGAGGGAAACAGAAGTAAAGGCAGACCCAAACTGACTTGGGATGAGCAGATAAGACACGACTTACTAGATTTGCACCTCTCTGAATACATCGTCCAGGATAGGAGTGCATGGAGACATAAGATTAAGGTTAACGAGGTATAAGTCATATATAGGGACACTTTAGAGTATATGTAGGGACATAGATAGGCGTAGACACTATCTACGCTTTAGGTTAACTTCCCATTTGGTTGTTTTACATTACATGTACATATATATGTGATGTGTATTTTAATATCGAAAGGCCTTTATTTGTATTTCTTGAATTTACTCACTAACACACTAGCACAACATATCTCTATTATCATGTCATTTATGCAGGTAGAGCCGGGGGTCTCACTGGAAGCAGACTCTCTATCCCTTGGGATAGAGGTATTGTCTGTCTACCACTTACCCTCCCCAGACCCTGACGATAGCTTTTGCTGTCGTTGGGATATACTGGGTTCAGATGATGATGATGATGATGATGCCTTTTAAAAAAATCTGAATGAGAAAATCTCACTTATTAGCCTAACGTTTGGCCCATTACTCAGTTAGCATCCTAACGTTGATGAAACTCACTTAACAACAACTCTTTTGCCGAAATGGCTCACTTGTAGCCGTGCAACCGGAAGAAAAGTGTTGACTCATGAAGATTACCGTTGACCCTAATAATAGACCCCACTTTATTATTTTTTAATTGTAGACGGATTTAAAAAAGGGAAAAGTTTGTCCACCTGTTCCTCTACCTCTTCTCCCGTTCGAAATCATTTTTTTCACAGCAACGGTTCTTTTTCACCCTTGCAGAAGACAACCTTTGCTGAGAAAAAGACAACATTTTTTGTGAGAAATTGCTTAGGGCTGTTGGATATTTCGGTCAT
>AP025069.1:11878116-12014501 GCA_036186865.1 Eustoma russellianum | reverse complement strand
ACTCCGAAGATATTGTGAAGAATTTGTGTAATCGGGGGGTTTTTTAATCGAAGTGTAATTTTGTGGAAATTGGGTTGCATGTGACTGTTTTTTGTATATACGCAGATAATACCTTTGATTGTTAACTTCCCATGTTTCAATGGTTCAACATGCAGGTACAGGTAGTGGGAAGTTCACTTTAATTCTACATTTTGGGGGGTTGTTACTTAATTTGCCTAAGGCAGAGTATCATGGGGGTAGTACCTGCATTTATGATGATGTTGAAGCTGACGAGATTTCTTTGGTATACCTAGATGAAATGTGTAATGAAAATGGAATAATAGGATACAAAAGGTACTACTTGAGAGAAGGGAAGTTTGTTCGAATTGAAAATGACGGAGAACTGTATGCGAAGGCAGTGGGTTTGGGTGATGGAGTAAAGGTGTTGGATATCTATGTTGAACAATTAGTTGTACCCAATGCTAATGAAGCAGGTGATAAGGTTGAACAAACGGGTAATGATGTAGAAGATGTGAGTGGTAATGAAGGTGTGAGTGCGAATGAAGATGTGAGTGGTAATGAAAGTAGTGAGTGCGAATGAAGATGTGAGTGGTAATGAAGATGGTTGCTCTTCTGATTCAGAGTACAAGATAGATGGACAAGAGGATTCAGAAGGTACTTACAATGATTCCTATGCGGAGGAAAATGTTGATTTGGGTGAGGATATGGGTGAAGGGCCCTCTGATGTTGCTGAGGTTTCGCAAGGATATGTATCCGATGAAGGCCCTCTTGATGTTGCAAACAGCAAGGAGGAAGAGATACAAGACAAACATTATAAGAAATTTATTCCAAGTAGAGACATGGAGCATCTGGAATTTACTGTGGGATTGGTTTTTAATGATATTGAAACATTTCAAGAAGCTGTGAGGGTGTATTCAATGAATGTAGGCAGGCCAATTGTAGTGAAAAGAAGGGATAACATTCGATGCCAGGTGGCTTGTAAAAATGATGGATGTGAGTTCAATGTGTATGTTAGTTTGGATAGAAGTTCTGGGAAGTATGTGGTTAGGACAGTGAATTCAAAACATTTGTGTGCCTTCAACAGTCGAAACTCAAGTGTCAGATCAAGTTGGATTGCAAAGAGATATCTTAATGATTTTGCAGCTGATAAAAACTTAAACTTGACCAAATTCAGGAAGAAGGTAATGATGGAAACGAGGTGCCAGATTAGTAGAAACCAGGCATTTAGAGCTAAGGAGAAGGCGTTGAAGTTGATTTGTGGAAAGCAGGATGATGAATACAAGTTAATCTGGGCATACGTGGCAGAGATAAAGAGAAGTGATCAAACTGCCAGCGTGATGGTTATGACGAAAACCCCGTCAAATGATGATGTCCAAGTCCGTGAGGAAGACATGATAATGAGGGAAACAAATACACCACTGGTGATAGATAAACCAAGGTTTCAGAGAATGTATTGTTGTTTTACTGCGATGAAGAAAGGAATGTTGAATGGAAATCGAAAGATATTTGGAATTGACGGCTGCCATATAAAATCAAAGTTCGGGGGGGTGTTGCTAACCGCTGTTGGAATTGACCAAAACAACAACCTCTTCCCCATAGCGTATGCAGCCGTGGAGGTTGAGTCAAAGGATTCATGGGGATGGTTTATGTGGAACGTAAGAAAAGATTTAGAAATTGTGCACGACCACAAATGGACCTTGATTTCAGACAAGCAGAAAGGTCTCATTCAGGCGTGTGAGGAAATTCTGCCATACGCACATCACAGATTTTGTGCACGACATCTACATGGGAACTGGGCTTTGGCAGGGTACAGCACTGTGCAGCTTAAAAAAGCCTTCTATGAGGCAGCCATGGCATCCACTGTCTTTGATTTCGGAAAAGCAATGAACAAGATAGGGAAAATGAATGCTGAAGCGGCAAAATGGTTTGAGGACAAACCACCAGCTCAGTGGAGTCGGTCTCACTTCAGCCCCATGCCAAAGTGTGATATGGTATTGAACAACGTCTGCGAGAGTTACAATGCATTGCTTCTTCCAGCTAGGGAAATGCCAATTTTATCAATGTTTGAATGGATCCGAAACCATAATATGGTGAGATTTCAAGAAAACAGAGAAAGAGCTGAAAAATGGGTTGGAAAAATAATATGCCCCAGGATTATGTCGAGATTGAGTAAGAACATAGAGGCTTCCGGCGATTGTATCCCATACAAGGCAGACAATTAGAGGTTTCAGTGTCAGACGTTTGATGGAAGGAATTTTTGTGTGGATTTGAGAGAATATACTTGCACTTGCAGGAAATGGGAATTGACAGGCATTCCCTGTTCCCATGCATGTGCAGCACTTGCATTTGATCGGGAGGATCCACTAAACTACGTTGATAAGTGTTATTATGTGCAGACCTATAAGAAAGTTTATGAACTACCAATACAACCGTGTGTAGGACTCAAGCAGCTAGGGGAAACAGAACATGAGCCAGTTAACCCACCCATTTTTAAAAAAAAGGCAGGTAGACCCAAGAAGACAAGAAGGACTTCAGTCGGTGAGAAAGAAATGATAAAGGAACACAGGAGTACAACGTCAACATTGCAGAAATTGTGGAGAGTTGGACAGCTACAACTCTGCAGACTATGCAATCAGAAAGGTCACAACAAACGAACTTGTCCAAACTGTGGGAAAATACAGTCAAGTCTCCCAGAAGAGGGACGGACATGAGTTGATGAGTATGTTGCAATGTCAAGTGCCCACCCTCCTGTTGTCAGAAATGAAGTATCACAGCCAGATGAGTTCAGACAGATACCTCCTTCAAGAACAGAACATTCCAGGCCTAAGAAGATGGTGAGATAACATATGAATACTATACATTATATTAGCCATTGCTGATCTCTTCACGTACATAATAATCCATTTAACTGTTGCAACCCGTCCGGAGGAAACGTCGTACTGATGATGGGAACGTTGATATGAACTGCCCAGGCATTGATGATGTCCCAGAACAGAACATCTCAGGCCTTGATGATGTCCCAGAACATACCATTCCAGGCATTGATGATGTCCCAGAACAGAACATTCCATGCCTTGATGATGTCCCAGAACAAGTGATGTCTCAGGTAATACTAGATATTAGCAATGCGTTTGTGTAGCCCCGATGACAGTGTTTAAATTCATTTGTATTTATGTGGCATAGATTAATGATGAAGAAAACATGCCGGCATTCGGTGAACACAATATACATGATGCACCCTCTGTTGTTACTGAGGTAACAAATTGCAAGTGCAAGTGCTTATATTAGTTTCATATGAGACATGTCTTGATTGCGTTTGATTCACATACCATAAGTAAAAGTGATGGTTTAAGGCCACGGAGATTCAAAAAAACAGCTGGTTTAAGGCCACATAAGAAGAGAATGACAAGGGTATCATACGAGGTAAGATCATATGATTAGTGTATTTAAGTATGATGTCAATGTATTCCTTAACTGTTTTGTTCATTACACAGCATCCATGGAGAAAACCATATGACAAAGTCATTGAGATTGTTGATGAGGAAACACCTATGAGTACTGCACCACCATGTCCTATATCTAATCCAAATGTGAATGCTGTTGATGTCCAGCCCCAACTCCGTGATGTGTCAAGTGCCCCATCTCCAGATTTAGTCAAAGACACCGTGCTGAGTAAATACATTAAGAGTCCAGATGAAGTTCCTAAAAGGTGGCCATATTACAGGAAACAACCGGGGACTGACAAGCTAATTCCTAACTTCATTCTACGTAATGGAACCATTTACATGGGACGCACATTTGTGGCTGAAAAGCATTAGAAGGAAGAATGTTGAAGATTATGATTCTCATGATTTAGCATAGGTCTTGCATTTAATTCTAGGATATCCTTTTGTATTTGAAGAAAGATGCTTGGAACTATGCATCCCATTTGTGTTGGCTTTTGTATGTGTAAGCATCTTTCATCAAATTCTTGACAGGCTACATTTCAGTGAGCAAATTTCTTTGTTTAAGGGTATTGTTTCTTTCTTTGTTTTTCATGCAGTATACCTTTTTTTCAATGACAAATCAACAACCCAGTTAACAAATCAACAACCCAGTTAATATCCATTATCTGCAGTTAACACACTAGATACAAAAGCGAAGGGTATTGTTTCTTTCTTTGTTTTTCATGCAGTATACCTTTTCATGCAGTATTCCTCATTCGCTTTAAATTGTTGTATTTGCTTCTCATAATGGCAACACTTCCGCAGCAGCCCCGGTATTATATCGCAAGCTCGCGCACAAATCGGTCCATCTATCCATTCAAAAAATCCACATCCCTCATCATCGAACTGAAATAAAAAGCACAAACAAAGTTTAAGTCCTGAATCAAACGTGAGGAAAATATATACTATCCTCATCCATAAACTTACCCGCCAATTTGGACATGTGAGAAACCTTCGTCCGGGATTGGTTTGTGTCCATGAAGTTTCTTCTGCAGCTATTAATCCGCATCTACACCTTCGTTGGGGAAGACTCCTCCGATTTACATACCTAGAATTTTGTGAAGACATCGACTGTATTTGGGGCTGTCTCCTTCTTGATTGAAGAATTAGAGGGAAAGGGTTGTGGAGGAAATTGAAGACAGTTTATACGGCTTGTGAAGGGAGGAAAGGGACGTTGGATTTAGGGTTTTTGAAGGGCTGAATTTGGGGCAGATTAGCTGACAGTGGTGTTGGGGAAGAGGAACCACGACATTATAGGGGTTGGCAGAGTTTTGGAGGGAAAGGTTTGTTAGGGGAAGGAGGGAATCCACGGTGGTAGGAGGGAATCCACCGTGGAATCACACCTTAACCCAAAATTGAATAAAAAATGCTTTTTTTCAACAAAACAGGCTACATTAGGTCACCTTCCGGTTGCACGGCTACAAGTGAGCCATTTCGGCAAAAGAGTTGTTGTTAAGTGAGTTTCATCAACGTTAGGATGCTAACTGAGTAATGGGTCAAACGTTAGGCTAATAAGTGAGATTTTCTCAAATCTGAATATATATATATATATATATTAAAAGGCATGTGATAAAGAAAAATATCCATTAACAAATCAACAACCCAGTTAGCAAAAAGGATGTATTATTAAATAACCTCAATATATATATATATATATATATATATTAAAAGGCATGTGATAAAGGTGTAGGAGAAACTTTCCATTCTTCAATTTGTTTCCTTTGTGCCTTCTCCAAATATATCACCATTCAATGAACTACTTAGTTCATTTAACTAAGTACTTCACTTAATGAACTAGTTTAGTTCATTAATGGTGGCACCTGAAAATAGTTCAAACACAACAAATGTTCGTCATTTGATGTAAGCTTTAAAGCTTCATGGCTCGTTGGTACAGCAACATTATATATGAACTATATAAGGCAGGTTTCATGCAAAAACGTGTCAAGTCATAAAACGTGTCATGTATTTCTTTAGTACACGTTATTTAAATCATGCATTTTGTAATCACTAAAACCCCTTTTTCTCATCAATCTCTCCCTTTTGATGATTTACAAAATAACCTACGTTCATTATTTAAATTTTGTCGCTTCCCTTCTAATCATTGCACAAATTCAAATTTTGAATTTTGAATTTTGAATTCTCTCCCCCTTAATTTGTGCAATCAATCTCTCCCCCTTAAATCATGCATTCTCTCCTCCTTTATTTTGGAAAAAAATCAAAAGAGCATGTAAAGATGGAGATAGCAATTTAAAAAATCATGCATTTCAAATAATATCAAAAGTGCATTCATAAGGGTTATTTATTCAACCCTTTGAAAATGTCCCTTTTGGTACCCAAATTTGAGTGACCTTTCTAGGTCTTCCAAAAGGTGAGAAAGGAGATGAAGATATAATATAATAGACGTTCGGTGCGAATCCGCTTGGCCTTTGGCCAAGAATGCCATCATGCACATAGTATGATGTTTGTTTTTGATAAACATTTTTGTTTGCATGCACGGGGCGTAATCTAGATGCATTTTTGGTAAATGAATTTCGTGTATGCATTAATGGTTTCTTTTCATATTTGTACGACGCAAAAGTATATCTCGTATGATATGAAGATGAGGCACGATGAGATGTCATAGGGGAAGGTCTGGGCGTCTTCTTAGATGCCACATATGTGTTAGATGCATCTATTTTCTTAGATGGAATGAATTTGGTTGGTTTGTTTAGTGACTCATTTTTCTCAACGTATCCTAGTCTGGTTTTGTCACTATCATGCTTTTGTGAAGAAATGATGTAATCTAGCATGTTTGTTCCCGTGTCAAATTATTTCACCATTTTCTCTAAATTCGCATTCCTTGATTTCAAGTTTGAAATCTCGGATTTCATTTCATTATTATGCGTGGTCAATGATGAGATCTCTGATTTTAATGCATTGATGATGCATGACGACTCTTCTTTTGAATCGTTTAATTAAGAAACAAGGTTCGTGTTAGAAGATTCTAACAACTTCTTGTCTTCAATTAATCGTTTCTTTTCTTTTGCAAGAGTCTTTGGAAAACTTATGCAACTCTAAATATTGACTAAATAAATCATCGTAAGAACATTCAGAATCATAATCAGAGTCGGAAGATACCTCATTTGATGCCTTATATGTAAAGCATACTTGTGCCTTTTGTTCTTCCGTATCGTCGTCTCAGAGTCAGATGTGTCACTCCAAGTGGAGGCTTTAAAGGCTCTTCTCCTTTGTTTAGGTTCTGAGACGATTCTAGTTTTGATCCGATCCTTGTCAAGGTGTTTGTTCGTTTGTTTGTCCTTGTTAGGGCAATCATATGACAATTGTCAAAGTTTCCCACATTCATAACACTTTATTTCTTCATTATTTTTATTTCTATGGTTCTTAGATGAAGTAGGATTGTGTTTGTTTTTAATTGATTTTCTCAATGTCTTTCTTAATCTTTTAGTCATCGTGATTAAATCTTCGTCATCGGAATCTGTGTCACTATCATTGACGACGTATTCATTTGATTTAAATGCTATAGCCTTATCATTTTTAGAAATAGACTCGGAATGTCTTAAGTGAGTTTGTTTTCATATACCTTTAAAGATCCGATTAGTTCCTTCATTTTTATTGATTTAGTTTCCTTACTTTTCTCTATTGCAGTGACTTTAGGGTCCCATTCGGATGGAAGACTTCGTAGTACCTTTTGGACCTTTTCCTGCGTAGAGAAAGCTTTGCCAAGAGATTCAAGAGAATTATAGATGTTAGTCAATCGTAAATCCATCTCAATAATAGACTCATTTGACAATAATTTAAAAGACTCAAGTGTGGACATAAGCATATTAATCTTGGACTCCTTTACTTGCTAGTCCCTTCATGTTTCATTTCAAGAATTCTCCACATCTCTTGAGCACTAGAACAATTAGACACGTAACTAGACTCACTTTTACTTAGACCGTTTAAGAGTAGTTGCATGGCTTTAGCATTCATACTTAGTCTCTTTTTGTCATCACTAGTGTATTCTTGTTTTGTTTTTATAACCTCTAGTGTGACACCATCAACAATAGACAATTTAGATGGAATGAATGGACCATCTTCTATAATAGACCACAAATCAATATCAATAGCCATAAGAAAGAGTTTCATTCTAAGTTTCCATTTGATAAAGGACTCACCATCAAAAAGAGGAGGCCTTACAGTAGACATTTCTTCTTGCACGGTTTTGTAGCTAGTGGTTGTCATCTCACTAAAATCATTGGATCTCCTTGTTTTGAGTGTGCCTGCACTCTGATACCACTTGTAGGACCTGTAAGGCACCACTAGAAGGGGGGATGAATAGTGGGTGCGGAAAATTTGGTTTTTAAAATTGTTTTAATCCAAATACCCAACTTCTGAAAACAGTTTCTGTTTTCAGGACCTGTTTTGTGACGTTTGAAAAACTAGGTTACAGGTCTTCAAAGATTCTGAAATTTGGAGATATTTTAGTCTCAGATGTTCTAAGTATCTCCTAAAAATTTCAGATCAAAATTCAACCTTTAACCCTTTTAAAAATCGTTGGTGGTCCGATTGCGCAAATCTGCCAGAAACGGTAGTCTGACTTGAAAACTTTATTCCAATTAAATGGTGGCTCCAAATGGTCTGAAAATTTAATGACAAACCCCTTAATATGTTTATTTGATTGGGTTGCGACAGTTTTGAAAAATTCCTTTGGAAAGTTAGTCAAATACGTTCAATGTCTCAACCTTTACAAGTCTGAAAATCAGACTGCACTAGTATCAGAACTATGGACGTTTGAATGACTTATACTTGTCCAAATGAGTTGAAACTTGCGCCAAATGAAACTTAAAATGTGTGTCTATGTTTCTGGAAAGTTTCGTGATTTTTGAAATTTGTTTGATATTTTTACTATCGTGATGAAAATGATGCACGGTGCAGGAAATTGAAAGCAAGTGTTGAAAAGTAAAGGACACAAGGAATTTTATACTGATTCGGTTAAATCAACCTACTCCATTCTTCGAGGACACCTTCCTCGGTTATCACTAATCAAAAAACAACAAACAACACCTTACCACATAGGGTTGATGGAGTTATACACCAACTCCAACCCTTTACAAACCTCACAAAGAATCACAATGATCACGAACACCACCACCGAGCGTATGAAAGATTGATCACACCTTGATCAATCTCTTACAACAATATAGCGTGTATGGTGGTTTATATGAAGCCTATACAATATGTACGAATATGAATACAATAGGCTTTTAGAGAGAAGAAAAAAGAAAGGTAGAAGAAGAAGATGATGAACGTTTTTGCACTATAGCACTTGTGAGACTTGTCTTGTCTTTTGTTTGTTCTCCTTCTCCTCTTTTTATCAAGTTGTGGCCGCCCCCTTTTCCTTTTCTTCCTCTTGAAAATTATCTTTTAAGTCCTTGGAAGAATATCTTGCATCATTGTGACATTCACTTGCTTACTTGGCAACACTTCATTGGATGATCATTAAGGCCTTGCTTACTTGGCACTCATTGATTGGATGAGACTTGTCATCATTTGATGACTGTATAAATCTGAAAAATATCACTTAAAACATGTGCTAATTAGTCAAAAAAACATTGCCAATTGTCTTACAATCAATCCCACATAATTTGGAAGACAAATTGATCACCATTTACATTCATAAATTCGGCCACTTGATTTCTTCACATGCTGAAATTTTCAGCATGTGCACTATCCAAGACACATTCAAATTGTTGCCATGTTGGTATTAGATTAATCCCTTGAAAATGAAGAATCAAATATGTTGAATTTTAGTGCCAAATTTCGGCCATATACATTCAACACATGCTGAAATTTTCAGCATGTGTGATATTTCAAATATCATCACAATATTTCCATAACATCTTCAAATCAATCCATTAATATTGAAGAGGCAAATAAATCATCATTTAGTATAGGAATTTTGGCTAGTTCAAGTGTACACATGCTGAAATTTTCAGCTTGTGTTACAAATGTGACATAGTTTGAAACATTACCTTGTGTAGCTCCTTCCTTTATGTCACCATCCTTATATACTTCATTCTTGACCAATCAAAATGCCAACTAGGCTCCACATATGCTCCATCAAGGCTGTAGTAGGCGTGTGACAATTATACACATATGGTATATTCTAATCAGCCCTAAATTGATTTTTCTAGAACACTTTAGAATGTATTGAATATGTAAAAAGTGTCTAGATACATGTTATATGTCATGCCAAAAACGTTCCATGTGTCGTGTTCGTAAAAAACCGAATTTTCGACTTTTGTCGATTTCGTGATTTTTCTCCGATTGAATTCAAAATTTTTGCACATGTTATATATATTATGTCACACATAATGTACATAGAATAACTTGAATATTCAGCTCTAATGGCTGAAGTAAAGTGGCGCCCCATGTGCTTAAAAGTTGAATTTGAAATCTCCACAATTTGGCCTTAATTGGGAGTGATTTGTGTGTGCCAACATAGAATGATTTTATGGCTGAATATACCATGTAAGCCATGAAATTTGTGGTCATTTTTGAGGTGTAGGGGCTGGTCATCTATATATGGCAAGTACGTGACATGTTGACGAAGTTTCGGTTGTCACCCGATACGAGAATTTTTGGTTTAGAACCTTGTAACGTGTCGTAATAATTTTGTCATCACTATGACTTATATCATATGATATAAGACCTGAATATACTCATAAATATGAGGTAACTATGGTGGTGGGACGTTAACGTACGTTCGTAAAATATATAACATGTCGGTAGTACGTTGGAATATATGTGTATAGTGCCTTTTAAAAAAATCTGAATATATATATATATATATATATATATATATATATATGGCGTGCTATGCAAATCGTTGCCTATGTCTGTTTATGACATAGGCAACTTGGGTATGATTTTATTTTGATGACTTATTTTATCACTGCTATTGTTCTACCCTTAATATGTATATCTCACGGTTGCTTTTATCATGTTGTTGATGAGGATAATATTGCGAATATGGATAGCAATCTGCGACATACACATTCACTGGACTTACATTCTTGGTTGCCTATATTCTGGAGGAATGCAGGCAACGCCGGTATGTATACAATTTGCCACAAATTTACAATGATCTTTTCACATATTCTTTTATTTACTCATTGGTTCTTATGCGTTTCATGGGAGTACCTCCGGAATTGGCGAGATCCATGGCATCGAAGACTCATCCTCAACTACATGGAGATATATACACAACAACGGCAACAACGGAAACAAGTGCTCAGCATATCGCGTTGGTTTATCTTTAGTGTGCATACATATTCTTGTACTTATTTTCTACTCTCAAACATTGTTGTAGTATTAGCTTCTTTTTTGCGCAGTTTGTACATTATTTATATGCTTTTCTGCTTAATTTGGGAGAGTCTCCCGCCGTAGTTAGGACATCATTGTAACCACGGTATTCCTCCGCCACAAGTGAGGGTCAAATATTAACAAAACTCCAGGACAGTACCGCCCGTCTTTCATCAAATATATATATTGGAGTGGTTTATTGTGCTTTTGTTGTTGCATCTTCTTGCCTCATTTACTGACCGCCTTCTTACTATGTATCTTTGGATGAGGAATATCGGCATACAAGCACGGGATCTATTATGGTTACATGTCTTCCATTTGGATTGGCGATTCTTTATGCTATCTGTCGGTGCCAGCTTGGGTGCCGACAGGCTCGGTACGTTCACGTTTCATTCAGTCTGGTTCTTCAGGCTATATTCGTTGCCTCGCATTTACTTATGCGTGTCTTTCATCTTTGCATGGATACCCCGAAACTGCTTGGTCTGCATCGCCCTGGATGACTTGGCCCTATCTGCCGGAACGAGGACTTACTCCCAGCGAACTACAATATCATTTACTTACATTTTCCGGTTATTCCACACAATTTGTATTGTAATACTGATGACTTTTCTCGGTAGCGCCTATCAACTTTCCATTGATATAAATATGTACGCTTTTTCCTTCGCCAAGGTTTTATCCACAATGGTGGTTTTACTTGGCAAGGTTTTAATGCGGCATATCATATATTGCTGGAAGTTGATACTCACACACTGCAACTTACGTCTTGTTTTCTTTTGTAATACGGTGTTCCTCCGCCACAAGTGAGGCCTTTCAATAATACAAAAACAAATTTTTCCAATATATATATATATATATATATATATATATATATATATATATATATATATATTAAAAGGTGTGTGATAAAGGTGTAGGAGAAACTTTCCATTCTTGAATTTGTTGCCTTTGTGCCTTCTCCAAATATATCACCATTTAATGAACTACTTGATTCATTTAACTAAGTACTTCACTTAATGAACTAATTTAGTTCATTAATGGTGGTACCTGAAAATAGTTCAAACACAACAAATGTTCGCCATTTGATGTAAGCTTTAAAGCTTCATGGCTCGTTAGTACGGCAACATTATATATGAACTATATAAGACAGGTTTCATGCAAAAACGTGTCAAGTCATACAACGTGTCATGCATTTCTTTAGTACACATTATTTAAATCATGCATTTTGTAATCACTCAAACCCCTTTTTTCTCATCAAAACACTCTCAGACAAGAGCAAGAACAAGATCTTACACGCTGGGCTCATGGGTTTTTCTTCTTATCATGTTTTAGAGCTCACAGTTTGCAGACCTGGGCATGCATCCCAGGAGACAAAAAATAATGGAGGCAAGAACCTTGTTGTATGTACTTCTCCGCACGATTTCATGAGAAAGAATAGCTATAATGTCACCAGTAGTCCCCACAAGAGCAACTACCAGATTTAAAATGGTGAAATCTTCGAATATCCCTGACTATGATCTCCCTCCCTACCATTGCTGAAATGAATTTTGTTGCCGAGTGACAGTCATTGCAAACTCTGAGATTCTTCGTCACCCGAATAGTAGTACCTGGAGGAGTATTGAGGATGCCGAAGGCTATAGCCAGTCTCTCACTATGCCCACACAAAAGATTCTGTTTTTCGTCTTCATTGACATTGTGAAGAACACAAGATGTATCAGGCACATAACCATCTTTCTTCATCCTCTCCGATAAATCCTCTAAGAAAGTATAGAGACGGTCACTTTGGGGGTGCAATTGGTCACCAGCCAAGAACCTATGAACCTCATCACCAAATTCAATCCAACTGCAGCCAGGTTCTTTCTTCACTCCTGCCCTCTTCATGTTTCTTCGAACCTCATAAGCTTTTTCCCAGAGACCAGCAGAGGAATAGATGTTCGAAAGTAAAATATAATGGCTTGCGACATCTGGCTCCAACTCAACGAGATTCTTCGCTGAAATTTCCCCTAGCTCTACATTCAGATGGACCTTGCAAGCAGCAAGCATACTACTCCAAGCCCCTATCTTGTTCAATTCAGGGGGCATGGAAGCGATGAGCTGGTGAGCTTCATCAAGCTGACCTGACCGACCAAGCAAATCGACGAGGCAAGCGTAGTGATCTGCTGTTGGTTCAAGTCTGTGGCGGTGTTTCATTTCGCCAAACAACTTTCGGCCTTCATCAACCAATCCTGAATGGCTGCATGCTGCAAAAAGTGCAATAAATGTAATCTCATTAGGTTTCACTTCTGCATTTACGTTTCCATCTGATATCATGATGCTAAATAGTTCCAAGGTTTCTTTTCCTTTCCCATGCATTCCATAAGCCATGATCATAACATTCCATGTGATAACATTTCTGGTAGGCATTCCGTCAAATACCCTTCTAGCTAAATTCAAGCAGCCGCATTTTGCATACATGTCAACCAAGGCACTACCAATAGCGACATCTGCAGCAAGAGCATGCCTGATAGAATAGGCATGTATTTCTTTTCCTTTTGTTAACGTTGCTAAGGCAGCACAACCAGGAAGGACTGACATAAGTGTTACGGAATTTGGATTGAGAGACAATACCCAATCATTCTCACTATTAACAGTTCGTTCAGCTAATTGCATTAAAGACATCATATTAAGTGCATCTTCATGGCCTCCACAAACCACATGTCCTGTAATCATTGTATTCCATGAAACGATGTCTCTACTCTCCATTCTATCAAATATAAATCTTGACACATTTATTTTCCCGATCCTGGAATACAAGTCCATCAGTGCATTTTGCACATACCTATTTGCTGCAAAACCCAGTTTTAGTATATATCCATGAATCACTTCCCTATCATTACACGTTTTTGAGTGCACAAATGCTGGCAAGATACTTGCCATAGTGGTTGTGTTTGGGGAAACTCCCGAGGCCTCAATCATGTCAACAAAAAGAGACAAAGCCTTGTCATAGAATCCATTCCGAACATAACCGGCAAGCATAGCATTCCAGAGCCCAAGTCTCCTCTCTGGAGCATCATCCAATATTCTCCTCCCATTTTCAACTAGCTTACAGTTGCAATACATGTCAACCAAAGCACTAGATACAAAAGAATTTTCCATCAAGTCTTCGTTTCTAATGACATAAGCATGTATTTCTCTCCCTGTTTTCAGTAATTCCAAATGGGAACAAGCAGGAAGAACACTGGCAATTGTCACTTCATCAGGTTTAAAACCTTCATTAATCATGAGGAAAAAGTATTCCAAGGAATCAATAAATTGATCATTCTGTGCAAGCACGCTTATAATGGTGTTCCAGGAAATCATATCACGCTCAAGAGAAAGCTCAAAGACTAACTTGGAATCCCGAGTTTTGCCAAGTTTTCCGTACATCTTAATCAATGCGTTGTTTGTGAAAGTCTTCCTATCTTCCACCCTCAAACTGTACCCATGGACTTGCTTCCCAAGCGTCAAACCATCTCTTCGGTCCAAATTACTACAAGCCAAGGCCATGCTCACAAGAGTAAAAGAACTCGGTTCAATTCCTTCCAAACCCATTAGTCTAAAGGTTTCTACAGCCATTTCCCACTCCTCAAATTTACAAAGAGCATTAATAATTGAGTTCCAACTCACTTGATCTCTATCCGGCATTCTATCAAACATCTTAAATACATCATCTACATCTCCAAAAACTCCAAACATATGCAACAACGTGTTACTCACGGTGACAGATGAATAATAATAACCCAACTTCACAGAAAACCCATGTATCTGTCTTCCAAGACCGAAGTCATTCAAGCCAGTGGCGGCCTTCAAAGCAGCAGGAAAAGCGAACTTGTCGGGAAGAATCCCAGCAGAGATCATATCCATGTAGGTAGAAATGGCTTCTCTGAAGCGGGATGATTGGGCCTGGTCCCTGAGCTCTTGAATCCATAATGTCGGAGAGCGTGCTGTTGTGGTGGGGTCTGATGGGTTTTGAGGAATTGGATAGGGATTGACAGTTTTGGCCAGTGGAGATGGTGGAGGTGGTGGGTTAGAAAGGGTTTGCTTGTTAGGGAGCTTGGGTGGGTCAAGAGAGATACGTGAATCGAGAGAATTGGGTGGCCGGAAGTGAAGAGATGAAGGCAGTAGAGTTGGCGTGCATGCCCAGGCCGACATTGCTGATATTGGGTAGTTTTTACAGTTGCCGTTGTCACACTTCCAATATGGATACGGAAACAATAACATTAGCTAGGAAAATTATTCTGGTTTTAATAAAAAAAATTTATAAATATAATATGTTTTAAAAAAAATTAAAATATAAGTAAGACGTTATTGTGAGTGACGTTATAGGACAAAACTGCTCTGGAGGTGCAAAACCATTCACTTAAAGCGCCATTCAGGCACCTTAGGCGCCATATCTTAGGGGCCTTTAGAGCCATTCACAATGGCGCCTTAGGTACTTAAGACGCCGCTATAAAAGGTGCACAGTTCTTCCTCATTTCAGGCGCAATTTTCATCTTTCTCTCTTCCATTTCCGTAGAAATTAAAATATTTTTGTAATTTATCCGTACCAGCAGGTTGAAGAATAACGCAGCTTGACAGACACGTGATCTACGACGGCCAATGACCGAAAAAATAATACGATTTTTTAATTTTATTGGTTTTACTATTGATATTGATATATTGTTGTTATTATTATGTTGTTGGTGTTATTAACATGTTGTTGCTACGTTATTTGTTGCTATTATTGAAATGTTGTTCT
Organism: Eustoma russellianum; assembly: GCA_036186865.1. NCBI lineage: Eukaryota > Viridiplantae > Streptophyta > Magnoliopsida > Gentianales > Gentianaceae > Eustoma > Eustoma russellianum. Next base: position 11,998,916 of record AP025069.1, on the reverse strand, counting down.
TAAGTTATTATGTTGTTGCCATTTTTTTGCACGACAACTGTTATATTTTATGTGCTATCTCGTTAATTATGTTGCATCGTTATTTGTATTAATACCTCTAGCCGTAGTCATAGCACTGATCCTAGCCCTAACCCTAGACTTAGACCTAACCCTAACGATATCCCTATCCATGGCCTTAGCCCTAACCCTAGACTTAGACCTAACCCTAACGATATCCCTATCCCTGGCCTTAGCCCTAGCCCTATCCCTATCCCTTACCTTAACCTTAACTCTTACCCCAACCCTAATATTAAATGTTACCTTAATACTAACCTTATCCCTAACCATAGCCTTAGCCCTTGCCCTAACCCGAAACACAACCTTAATCCTATCCCTTACACTAACCCTAGACATAACCCTAAAACCATCCCCGATCCTTACCTTAACCCTATCTTTAACACTAAACTCTAATTATAATATTTATCATTTTTATTATGACATTGTTATTGAATTAATTTAATATGTATTATGTTGCGTGACATGGAATATAGGTACACTTATGGCATCTCATGTTAGTGGTAGTTGTAAGTATAGTGGTAGTGATACAATACTGATGGAGGAGCTGATACGTGAGGTTGATGATTTGTTGACTCTCCAGGGAGAGCATAGGAGACTCTGCCTTAGGTGTAGTGAGGCACATAATACATTGGATCGTTTACATCGAGTGAACGTGTATAAAGAGGGTTCAGACATCCTCCTTGGATGCATACCGCATTTTCAGACTGTAGGATTATGGAGAGTGACGAGTTGTTGTAGGATCAAAGTTGATTATATATTGATCACGCGTTCTTTGAGAGGTGAAGGCAGGAGACTCACACATTTCATCTGGCGACAGGTGAAGTGACTATGTGCTACAGGATGCAGTGATTCTCCGTGGCTTGTGCATTGATGACATGCCTCTTATGGGGATGGAGCCTAGGTACACTATAGAGGGATGGTGTATGACATTGTTGGGTTGGACCCCGAGCCTTAGGATTTCCAATGAAACTATATATATTGTAAGGGGCTAGTGAAATGGATACTTGAGAATTCCATAGCAGAAGACGCGTCTGACATATAGGTTGAGCAGAGGGTGCAAGCATTAATGCTCCTGCAAATCACTGAATTATTATGTAATTCTGCTACTAGTCGGATGCAACTAGTATATTTACATATCCTCATAGATTTTGAGGTGGTTGCGACTTATTATTGGGGCAACGTAGTGCTTGTGTGTCCATATCGCAGCCTATGCGATGGCGCTATGTGTTGTGTTGTTCATGATGTCTTAGGGCCGTTGCACCTCCTATACTAATATGGGAGAGATTTTGTAGCGCCCCGACCCGGATAGCGGAATCCGAACCGGTGCACCCGTCGTAGCTTACTGAGAAGACTACAAGACGTCTCATTTCTCGTATACACATCATCAGTGACGTACGAAACAAGCATGGAAACATGTATCTAACGAATGTCAACCGTCACTCGTACATCAAAGAATACTAAAATCTCAACAAAATAGTCATGATGATCGCCAACTTAAATCCTCACACAAGCAAAATAACTGAGATAAATAACAACTGTCTCAACTATTCCCCCAATATGCACTCTAAGCATCCCATTCAGCCCACTCGCCGTCGTCTTCGATGAAAATCATGTCATAGCTAGGCTCATCTGCACAATAAGAGTAGTACCCTTAGCAAAACGCTAGCAAGTAACCCGCTTATAAGACATACGGGATCAACACATGGCAAGACATGAGTAATATGTAATTCAAGGGAATTGTGGGGCACATGTCTTGTAAACTTTCAAATATACATAAGTGAGTAACATAATAAAGCAAGTACAGCAATTTACGCGCAAATATCAATTCATTGGCATTCAAATAACATTCACATTCATACCACACTGACTCTCGTGATGCATGTCAAATATGCACTACACTACTCAGCCACATATGCATGGACACTTTCTCTTTTCAAATCAATGCAATGCATGTCACAATGTCCGGTTCCTAACTCATTTCCTTGTAACGCACCCCGGCTTATATTTCCATCCCGGTTAACGTTACAAGCTCATATGCTCTGTGATGCACCTCGGCTTATATTTTCATCCCGATTAACATCACAGATCTCGTAAAACTCTACAATGCACCTCGGCTTAAATTTCCATCCCGATTAATATTGTAGAGGACTTTATACCCTGTAACGCACCCCGGCTTATATTTCCATCCCGGTTAACGTTACAGTCTTTTGTGTCCTGCAATGCACCCCGGCTTAAATTTCCATCCCGGTTAACATTGCAGTTCACCTTCGCAAATCTGTACCGAAGCACATCTCTTTTCCAAAACCCTATGCAATGCAAGTGCCATGATGCAGGACTCCTTATTTCAATCACACTTCTCGTTCACATATGCAATTCACCTTCACATGCGCAAGTACAAGTCTCACACAAGAGTTCACTAGCTTATTCATCAACACTTAGACTTCAACTAGCTCGTCAACACTTAACCTTGATTCTAAGGTTCACAACCCAACGAGAGTATCCCTATCTTTCCTTCATTGAACTCTAAGACACTTGTATGTTCATTTCCTAACCCTCCTAAGTCATTCACGTTGAAACTCGGTTCGAGAACTCATCGAAGTCACCAAGTTGATTCATCATCCTAGGTCGGGTTCCCAAGGCTTAGACTACCTTTAATCAGGTCCTAAGAAGCCTCTAGGGTCACCCAAAGACTCCCCGATCTTCCCTCTTTCTCCCTCTATTTTTCCACAAAACTGGAGGACTTCATCCCCTAGCTTCGATCGATCGATGTCCAGCTGGGGACATCGATCTCTCCACTTCGATCGATCGATGTCCAACTGGGGACATCGATCTCTCAGCCTCACCTACATCGATCGATCGATGTCCAACTGGGGACATCGATCTCTCAGCCACTTATACATCGATCGATCGATGTCCGACTGGGGACATCGATCTCTGACATCGATCGATCGATGTCAACGTCCCAGGCCAGGTTCTGCGTTTTCTGCAACAATCTCAGGATCCTACCCCAAATTGATTCCAAACTTCATCCCATCAATCCAAGCCTAACTGCGCTAATAGTCCATGCTTATCTCATCAACGCAAAACCTCCACAAACTCATCACGAATACAAACCTAGAACGCACACCAACCATCACAACAACCCGAAAGATCTCACCTTTTTCCATTCCCAACCCTATCCAACAATGCAGGCACGTCAAAAGGGTTTACGGGGTAGGGATTTGCAGGATTCCACATAATCAACAATATCAACAAATACCTTTTTATATATACATTGGCCAAATCTCGGAAACAAACACATAGATCATAAGCAAATAATCAAAAAAACGAATCTACTGCATGGTGATCCAATTTGATATCAAAATAGGCCGTTTATCTTTCACAAATCGTAAGAACTTATAAGTAGATTACTTGCCTTTGATTACTCGAGATCGGATTGAAGAACAGATGGAAGTTGATTGGAGACTCGAGGCCTTCTTCTCTAGGGTTGATGGAGTCGCTTATGGGGAGAGGAGACTGCGTCAGTTTTTCTCTGCGTAATGAGGAAACTGACGTTGGTCAGGTTTTTATATGGCCAGGGCAAAGTTTGGTGTTTCTAAATTATATCTTATTTTCCTATTTATCTTAAAGGATAAATTCTAATATTTAATTCTAAAAATTAAATACAAATTAATTTCTAATATTTATCCCTTTATTAATTATCATTAATCCTATCATTTAATTCGTATTTAGTTATGGTTGACCGTCATTAATTCCCGTTGACTATCATTAACCTCCGTTTAATTCCTTCTTGGCCTTTTGATTAACCTACGAAGGGTGCGGGGCATAACATTCCACCCCCCTTACAAAAAGTTTCGTCCTCGAAACTGGCGTACCTTATTGGAAGAGTTGTGGGTACAGCTCCTTCATTTGCTCCTCAAGCTCCCACGTGGCTTCGCGCTCCGTATGGTTACTCCACTGAACTATGACATATGGAATGACGCGTCGGCGTAGGACTTGATCCTTTCTATCCACAATCTTTATAGGATGCTCTTCGTAAGTGATGTCCTCTTTCACATCCAAGGGTTGAGCTTCAAGGACATGGCTCGGGTCCGGCACGTATTTCCGTAGTTGAGATACGTGAAATACGTTATGGACTTGTGACAAGCTAGGAGGTAAGGCGAGTCTGTATGCTCTTTCACCAACTTTATCAAGAACTTCGTAAGGACCAATATATCTAGGGCTCAACTTGCCCTTCACTCCGAATCTTGCGACTCCTTTGGTGGGTGAAACTCGTAGATAAACCTTATCGCCTTCCTCAAACTCCAACGGTCGTCTCTTGGTGTCAGCCCAACTCTTACTGCGATCTTGAGCCACTTTGAGCTTCTCTCTTATCACTTTGACCTTCCCAATAGTTTGCTCAACCAACTCGGGTGCAGTGATTGTCCTTTCCCCAACTTCATCCCAACAAACTGGGGATCTGCACTTACGCCCGTATAACGCTTCGAATGGCGCCATGCCAATTGCACAGTGATAGCTGTTGTTATATGAAAACTCCATTAACTTCAACATGCTATCCTAGTTCCCTTTGAAATCCAAGGCGCATGCTCTCAGCATGTCTTCTAATGTTTGGATGGTCCTCTCGGATTGTCATCCGTTTGCGGGTGGTATGCTGTGCTCATTCTCAACTCTGTACCCATAGCTTTCTGGAATGCCCTCCAGAACTTAGAGGTGAACTTGGGGTCACGGTCCGATACGATGCTGACTGGAACTACATGTAGGCTTACAATGTTATCCACATAGATATTGGTTAATCTTTCATACGAGGTACCATGAGGCATGGCTATAAAATGAGCCGTTTTCGTCAATCTGTCTACAATTACCCAAATCATTTCGTTTCCATTGCGGGTCTTGGGTAGTCCCATTACGAAGTCCATCGTCACGTGCTCCCATTTCCATTCTGGAATCTCTAGTGGCATCATCAAGCCACCAGGTCGTTGATGTTCAGCCTTGACTTGTTGGCATACCAAAAACCTTTCGACATGTGTCGCAATTGATCTTTTCATCCCCATCCACCAATAGTTTCTTTTAAGATCTTTGTACATCTTTGTGCTCCCGGGATGAATAGACATCTTTGAGTTATGCGCTTCTTGGAGCAATTCTGTCCTGAGTTCGTCCTTACTTGGAACGCATAACCGGTTTTGAAACCATAGACTTCCATATTCTCGCAACTGGAAGTCCTTTACTGGTCCCGCAGCTAGTTTGTCTCGGATTTCTCTCAGTGCTGGATCTTTATACTGTACTTCTTTAATTCTGTCTACCAAGTCTGGACTGATAGACAAAGCTGTGAGGACATTTGCCACTTAATCCACCAATTCCAGGTCAAACTCTTCAATCTCTCTTTCCAATGGAGACTGTCTTGCGTGGCTAGACTTTCTGCTCAATGCGTCCGCCACTCTGTTGGCTTTGCCCGGATGATAGTTGATTGTCAAGTCATAGTCCTTGAGTAACTCTAACCATCTCCTTTGCCTCATATTTAATTCCTTCTGTGAGAATAGGTATTTCAAACTCTTATGATCTGTGAACACGGCACATTTCTCCCCATATAGGTAGTGTCTCCAGATCTTAAGAGCAAATACCACAGCTGCGAGTTCCAAGTCATGCGTCGGGTAGTTCTGCTCATATGGTTTCAATTGTCTTGACGCGTATGATATGACTCGTTCATTTTGCATCAAAACACAACCTATAAACAGAACGTTAGTTTAAGACTAGCATATGTATATACACTGCATTAATTTTAATGATGTACATACCTAGTCCTTTCTTAGACGCGTCACTATAGATCACGAAACCGTCGGTGCCGGAAGGTTGTGCCAACACCGGGGCTGTGGTCAATCTCTTCTTGAGCTCGGTAAAGCTCTGCTCGCATTCAGCAGTCCATTCGAACTTAGTCTTCTTCTGCGTAAGTCGACTCAATGGAACCGCTATTGTTGAGAAACCCTCAACGAACTTCCGATAATAGCCTGCCAAGCCTAGGAAGCTTCTGACTTCGGTCACATTGGTGGGTCTTGGCCATTCAGTGATGGCTTCTATCTTCTTAGGATCTACTGAGATCCCATCTTCCGAAATCACGTGGCCAAGAAAGGCTACACTTTTTAGCCAAAATTCACACTTGCTGAATTTGGCATAAAGTTGCTGTTGCCTCAGAATTTGTAACACCACTCTTAAGTGTTCAGCATGTGCTTGCTCATCGGGGGAGTAGACCAAGATGTCATCGATGAACACCACTACAGATTGATCCAACTGCTCTCGAAACACAGTGTTCATCAAGTCCATAAAGGCCGCTGGGGCATTAGTTAAACCAAAAGACATCACTAAAAATTCATAATGCCCGTATCAAGTCCGAAAAGCGGTCTTAGGGACGTCTCCCGCTTTCACGAGCAATTGATGGTATCCTTGACGAAGGTCGATCTTTGAAAACCATCGGGCCCCCTTTAACTGGTCAAATAAATCCTCTATCCTTGGTAGAGGATATTTATTCTTGATGGTGATCTTATTCAGTTCCTGATAATCGATGCATAACCTCATGCTGCCATCTTTCTTCTTTACGAATAGCACAGGAGCTCCCCAAGGTGATACACTGGGGCGAATTAACTTCTTGTCCAACAGCTCCTGAAGTTGCCCCTTTAGCTTCTTAAGTTCAGCTGGAGCCATTCTGTAGGGTGCCTTTGATATAGGCTCGGCTCCGGGTATCAAATTGATCTCGAACTCCACTTCTCTCGATGGCGGAACTCCCGGTAGATCATCAGGAAATACATCTTTGAACTCGTTGATCACCGGTATTTGATCCATGGAGGGAACTCCTTGCTGAGCATCTACAGCATACACCATATATCCCTTAGCTCCTTTTTGCAAAGCCTTAAAGGCCTTAATCGCTGTCAAGTATATCTTCCTTGGAGCTTTGGTTATCTTGACGTTTCCTTGCACCATGATATCATTCATCTCAGGGTCCTTGAGGGTCACTTGCTTGAGTTTGCAATCAATATTGGCATGATTTTTGGTCAGCCAATCCATGCCCAATATTACATCGAAGTCCTTCATTGGAATTGGGACTAAGGTCACGGAGAATGGTCTTCCGTCCAATTCCAACTCACATGCTTTGTACCGGTAATGGGATACCAGCACTTGTTCACCGGCTGCTTGCACTCTAAATGGATCCTCAAGCCATTCAGGTGAACAATCGAGTCCTTTGGCGAATCGTTTAAAAATAAAGGAGTGACTAGCCCCACTGTCGAACAATACATTTGCGGGCACTTTGTTAACTAGGATCACACCTAAGCATGAAAGGGTAGCACATAAAGACTTTCACATAACATTGTATACAGTCATCAACTTAAAAGACTAAAATTCAGCTTAAGCAACTATTATTTAACTTAGGTCATACCTGTCACCACGTTCGCGTCCTCCTGGACTTCGGCGTCTGTCATGGCATGGACTCTTGCATTGGGCCTGCCTCTCTGCTGTGGAGCCGGCCCTGGTCCTGCAGCTTGGGGCTTCGGGTTCCACTCAGGGCAATCCTTGATCCTGTGTCCCGTCTTTCCACATTTGAAACATGCTCCGCTAATTTTCCAGCATTCACCCACGTGTCTTTTCTGGCAGTGTGGGCACTCTGCGGGAGCTTGTCGATTGGGTTGATTCTGTTGTGGTGCCCTCTGAACTGGCCCCGTTTGTCCTTTCCTAGGGATTTTGACCCAACATCCGGGTCTACTTCCGCTTTGTTCTACCCTCGGCCTCTTGCTCGATTCTTCACGAGCCTCTCTGTTCTGTGACCGTCGCATGTCACTCTCCACTCGGTAACATGCATCCAGCATCTCCTCAAAAGTTTTCAAACTCGACCCCGCGATAGCCGTCCGTATGCGGGGGTTCAGACCCTCTTCAAACTTCAGCATTTTCATTCGATTGTTTTCCAGTACCATGGGCGTGAATTTGCCCAAGGCATGGAACCTATCTGCGTAGTCAGAGACGGACATCCTCCCCTGCTCAAACTTGTCAAACTGCCTCATTTTCTCTAAAATGGCAGTCTCTGGCACATAGTAGTCCTTGTAGGCCTTCACAAATTGATTCCACAGAATAGGAGGGGTCATCTTAGGCAGGATGCCGCTCCACCAGGCATTGGCTCTGCCAGTCAGAAATGGCGTGGCTACATCCACCTTCAGATCCTCAGGCACTTGCACAAGCCTGAAGCATTTCTCTACTTCATCCAGCCAAAACCCAGCCACCTCTGGATCAGTGGTCCCTTCGAACTTAGGGGCATGCATCTTCCGCATCTCCCCAATGTAATACCTGATGCCTTGCTGGGGAGGTGGTGGAGGAGGTTGTTGTGGTTGTTGCTGCTGTTGAGCAACTCCTTGCGCTATCACTGTGATAGCATCAATCAATGCTTGGGGTACTAAAACTGGAGGCGGTGGTGGTGGGTCATTGTTCCCATTGCCACCATTTCCTTGGTTATCACGTCTAGGAGGCATTTTTCTGCAAGATCACGCTTATTAGTATCTAGCAGTTCCAAAATAAGTACTTGGGTCCATAATGTGGTACAAGACGGAATTGATAAATTAAATAACTGCAATTATTGATTACACTTAATCGCGCTCGTACACACACCCATCCCAATCAAACTTAAATCTAAGATTACACACTTAGACTTAAAGATCCACTTAAGGTGAAAATCATATCTTAAGACTCTACATGTCATAACCTAGGTCTCCGAGGTAGATCTGAAGCCTAGGCTCTGATACCACCTGTAGCGCCCCGACCCGGACAGCGGAATCCGAACCGGTGCACCCGTCGTAGCTTACTGAGAAGACTACAAGACGTCTCGTTTCTCGTATACACATCATCAGTGACGTACGAAACAAGCATGGAAACATGTATCTAACGAATGTCAACCGTCACTCGTACATCAAAGAATACTAAAATCTCAACAAAATAGTCATGATGATCGCCAACTTAAATCCTCACACAAGCAAAATAACTGAGATAAATAACAACTGTCTCAACTATTCCCCCAATATGCACTCTAAGCATCCCATTCAGCCCACTCGCCGTCGTCTTCGATGAAAATCATGTCATAGCTAGGCTCATCTGCACAATAAGAGTAGTACCCTTAGCAAAACACTAGCAAGTAACCCGCTTATAAGACATACGGGATCAATACATGGCAAGACATGAGTAATATGTAATTCAAGGGAATTGTGGGGCACATGTCTTGTAAACTTTCAAATATACATAAGTGAGTAACATAATAAAGTAAGTACAGCAATTTACGCGCAAATATCAATTCATTGGCATTCAAATAACATTCACATTCATACCACACTGACTCTCGTGATGCATGTCAAATATGCACTACACTACTCAACCACATATGCATGGACACTTTCTCTTTTCAAATCAATGCAATGCATGTCACAATGTCCGGTTCCTAACTCATTTTCTTGTAACGCACCCCGGCTTATATTTCCATCCCGGTTAACGTTACAAGCTCATATGCTCTGTGATGCACCTCGGCTTATATTTTCATCCCGATTAACATCACAGATCTCGTAAAACTCTACAATGCACCTCGGCTTAAATTTCCATCCCGATTAATATTGTAGAGGACTTTATACCCTGTAACGCACCCCGGCTTATATTTCCATCCCGGTTAACGTTACAGTCTTTTGTGTCCTGCAATGCACCCCGGCTTAAATTTCCATCCCGGTTAACATTGCAGTTCACCTTCGCAAATCTGTACCGAAGCACATCTCTTTTCCAAAACCTTATGCAATGCAAGTGCCATGATGCAGGATTCCTTATTTCAATCACACTTCTCGTTCACATATGCAATTCACCTTCACATGCGCAAGTACAAGTCTCACACAAGAGTTCACTAGCTTATTCATCAACACTTAGACTTCAACTAGCTCGTCAACACTTAACCTTGATTCTAAGGTTCACAACCCAACGAGAGTATCCCTATCTTTCCTTCATTGAACTCTAAGACACTTGTATGTTCATTTCCTAACCCTCCTAAGTCATTCACGTTGAAACTCGGTTCGAGAACTCATCGAAGTCACCAAGTTGATTCATCATCCTAGGTCGGGTTCCCAAGGCTTAGACTACCTTTAATCAGGTCCTAAGAAGCCTCTAGGGTCACCCAAAGACTCCCCGATCTTCCCTCTTTCTCCCTCTATTTTTCCACAAAACTGGAGGACTTCATCCCCTAGCTTCGATCGATCGATGTCCAGCTGGGGACATCGATCTCTCCACTTCGATCGATCGATGTCCAACTGGGGACATCGATCTCTCAGCCTCACCTACATCGATCGATCGATGTCCAACTGGGGACATCGATCTCTCAGGCTGCACCTACATCGATCGATCGATGTCCAACTGGGGACATCGATCTCTCAGCCACTTATACATCGATCAATCGATGTCCGACTGGGGACATCGATCTCTGACATCGATCGATCGATGTCAACGTCCCAGGCCAGGTTCTGCATTTTCTGCAACAATCTCAGGATCCTACCCCAAATTGATTCCAAACTTCATCCCATCAATCCAAGCCTAACTGCGCTAATAGTCCATGCTTATCTCATCAACGCAAAACCTCCACAAACTCATCACGCATACAAACCTAGAACGCACACCAACCATCACAACAACCCGAAAGATCTCACCTTTTTCCATTCCCAACCCTATCCAACAATGCAGGCACGTCAAAAGGGTTTACGGGGTAGGGATTTGCAGGATTCCACATAATCAACAATATCAACAAATACCTTTTTATATATACATTGGCCAAATCTCGGAAACAAACACATAGATCATAAGCAAATAATCAAAAAAACGAATCTACTGCATGGTGATCCAAGTTGATATCAAAATAGGCCGTTTATCTTTCACAAATCGTAAGAACTTATAAGTAGATTACTTGCCTTTGATTACTCGAGATCGGATTGAAGAACGGATGGAAGTTGATTGGAGACTCGAGGCCTTCTTCTCTAGGGTTGATGGAGTTGCTTATGGGGAGAGGAGACTGCGTCAGTTTTTCTCTGCGTAATGAGGAAACTGACGTTGGTCAGGTTTTTATATGGCCAGGGCAAAGTTTGGTGTTTCTAAATTATATCTTATTTTCCTATTTATCTTAAAGGATAAATCCTAATATTTAATTCTAAAAATTAAATACAAATTAATTTCTAATATTTATCCCTTCATTTAATTATCATTAATCCTATCATTTAATTCGTATTTAGTTATGGTTGACCGTCATTAATTCCCGTTGACTATCATTAACCTCCGTTTAATTCCTTCTTGGCCTTTTGATTAACCTACGGAGGGTGCGGGGCATAACAGATTTCTTGCACCGTGTTCTATCCTACTACCTGAGAGGCCTCCTGCAGTTCTCCTCGTGGTGGCTCAAGAGACATGATTTTAGACAAGTCAGCAAACACATAGTTGATGCGGTGCGTGATCAGTTAGATAGCATGACAGAGGGTGATTTTATATGGCAGTCCTACAATGGTGATATCTTTATGGCCCTACATAGTATTTGTCGAGAGAGATCGGAGGAGCTGTGGCGCGCTCAGGTACCTCTCATTCTGTGGAATATATTTGAGCTGCATTTTTCTAATATGGAAACGAGGCAGTTTGATCTAGCACAAAGAGTGCATGCCACTGTTGATACATGTATAAAGCTGCATCACTGTGAGAAATGGGCTGTGGGGGTTGACTATACGGATCAGATACAACAATATCTGGATCAGTGGGATAGACGCTATAATAGTATAGTGGAAGGACAGTCCTACCCTGGCTACATGGCGGATGACTCACATCACATTCTGTTGTACAGACCCCACACTCTCATTGCATTTTGTCTGCGTCATGTTTAGTGCATGGGTGATGCAGCATTTCACAGTTCATATGATCTTACGTCGTATGGTATGTTTGCCGTTATTTCAACATTTAAGATACTGTCATTTGATATGTTAAACTATATTGGATGCTAACCTTAAATGTTACATGCAGTTCATCTAGACCGTGCGGTGCAAGAAGCATAGCAGATTATGCCACCGCTCTTCAGATCGATATTGACATTCTTTGATCTGAGGGGTTTGGAGAATACATACGCCATCCACCAGCTGATCTAGCAACACAGCAGACCATATATAGTTACGTGCCATAGTACGAGTTCACTCATGCTCATTTTATGACACACAAACATGTAGCATCCCCCTCCCGAACCCTAACATCGGGAATAGTGTATCCACCATAGTCTATTATGAGAACTATAAGGCGTCATTCAAACTTCTTACACGTCAGAAATAATGTAGAAATTTTTTTTTGCCGAAACGCTAATTAAAAAGTCAAATTCAAATTATAAAGAATCTCAATGTAATAATAAATCAGAGTTAGGGCTAACGAAACCCAACACGCCAAATGAAATTCTAAAAGTCTAATAAGAACGAAATAAATATGTAAACCGTCAAATATCTCTAAAGCTCACTCGCCGCAGCTCGTGTAGTCCAACTCGTCCTCTACGAAACTATACTCGAACTCGGGCTCACCTGTGGAAAGGTTAGTAGAGGGGTTAGTGATTGGAAAATTACCTGTAGTTACGCGTCTTTTCCTAGAAAGGGGCCATACTTACAATAAATAAACAAATACATAAAGCAAATAAAACATACCTGATCCGATTGTCAAGTAAGCATATAACAACAAATATAATTTCGTCACATATAAATATGCAATGCACAACTTCATGATGCATGTTCATTCACACTACCATATCACACACCCAATCGAATCAAATCACACGTCATAGTTTTTCTATCCATGCATGCAATGCATGTTCTGGGGTCCTATCACATGCTCTGTATTGTGGAGTCAACGTACCTTGCTCCGTATCGTAGAGTCACTCGCCTCGAAGGGATGCACGTACCATGGATGCTGCACACTTTCACGTTTCCATTTCTCTTATGTTGCATGCTCCGTGCTATATCACGTATTATCTATATTGCGTAAATACCCTATATAGTGTGGGGTTCATTAATGTATTTTATCTTCTACCGTTGTTTTATCTTTGTAGACTTAGGCTTCTCCACTTTATTTTATTTTTCCTAGGCTTTCAAACACTTCCTTATGTTATTTATTTATTTATTTTTCTTCCCCAACTATTTTTTTCTTTCTTTAACTTTATTTTCTTCTCTCTCCTTTTTCGTCCCTTTTTTCCTTTTTATTTTATTTTAATTTAATTTATTTGGTGGGTTTCAAAATTCTCTTATTTATGAAATAAAATTAGTACAAAATTAATTTAATTACTTTTTTTCTTAGAAAACTGCCCTATTTTCCCTTTCTTTTATTTATTTTTTATTTACTAAATCTTTAATTATTAAATAATATTAACATTACATCAAATCTCACTTTTTTTTATACAAATATCCGGCCCCTTTTAAATTTTAGCCATTTATTCCAGCAAGCCCAGCCCAGAAAGCAGCTCTGTAGCTCGCTGGCCCACCGGCTGCTGGCGCCAGAATTTTTCCTCTTTTTTTGCATCAGGCCCGGTCCAAATACTCATGCTCGGCTCGGATCTGCTGACCCACAGCAGTCTGTTCTGCAGCCGCCGCTTTTTTTTAATTAAATCAATTCTAGCCCGGCACGTTGGTAGCTCAGCCCAGACCCGACTGCCCTGCTCCAGCCCAGCCTGGCGTCGGCCAAATTCTGGGTCAGCAGATGGGTCAGACCAGAATACTGGGTCGGTCTTGACCCGGCTGACCTGGAATATATATATATATATATATATATATATATATATATATATATATATATATATATATATATATATATATATTCACAAACTTAATTTTCTAGCCATTATTGAACCGAAACATCCTTCTACCTGTATCACACATACAAGTATGGACTTGGGTTTTACAAATTCTTGTTGTTTGCAGACAGGAAAAATTTGGGTTTTCTTGCAATTTCAATTTTTCTCCTTGTACATACAAGAGATGAGGAGCAGGTTATTCACCTACACTTTCTTTTTGTTCCATTGAATTTATCTTTTGTCTTCTCGGTGGTTTATGCACACCATACCTTAGTGCACCGCTGTCTTCTATGGCAAGCTTTATGCGATTTTCCTCAGCAGAACACTAGCCCATGGTTGGTGTATAGAGATTTCAATACTTTTCGAACATTGGATGATCATCGTGGTCATTCGCAGCCTCATTATCAGCATTGCAGGATTTGAATGATTGTATTAAATCCTGCGCCTTGATGGATCCTCCATTTCATGGTACTAGGTACACTTGGACAGATGGACGGGGACTTGGTCGAGTGCATCGTCGCCTAGACTAGCTCTTTTTAAATTCTTCTTTTTTGGATGCTTTTGATGATATATGTCTCACGCATTTACCATGGATTTCGTCTGATCATACACCACTCTTGTTTGTATGCCGTATATTGAGTAATTCTGGTTGTCATTCATTTAGGTTTTGGATGATTGGGTATCTCACCCTGATTTTCTTGCTTATGTTGAGTCAGCTTGGTTGTCATATCCGACTACAGGAGGCATGTATGGGTTCTATAATAGATTTATCTGACTACGGAATGACATTCAACATTGGAATCGTGATATTTTCGGAAATATTTTTAGCCGACTGGAGCAAGCCGAGGCCAAGGTTCGGTGAATGGAGGCTATATGGGATAATGATTCGACAGATGAAAATTCTGCTTTGTATCATCAAGCAAAAGATAAATACATTCAAGCGTCTAAATATGAGCTACAGTTTTGGAAGCAAAAAAGCACGGGTTCGCTGGATTAGTGATGGTGATGAAAACACATGATACTTTCATTCGGTGGTAAAGAGCCGACAGGCACAACTGCGTATTTAGAACATCTATACCACATTCGATGTCTTATATGACACGCAAGATGCGATTCAGAATGAAGCGACCTCCTATTATACGGCTTTATTTGCGTGAGAGCCCACGGGTGATTATGATTATATCTTGTAGCATATTCCATTGCTGGTGACTACGGAGGAGAATTTGTTTGTTACGCATTTGCCACAAGAATCTGAGGTAAAAGAAGCAGTGTAGAGTCTGGACCCTCAGAGTGCTGCAGGACCTGATTGCTTCAATGGTAATTTTTTCCGTTCATGTTGGACGGTTATACATAAAGATGTCGTCTTAGCGGTGCAGGAATTTTTCTTGGTGTTCCACAACCTTCGACATTGGCTAGTGCTCTACTCACTTTAATTCCTGAGGTAACAGCATTTCGTACATTTAGTGACTTCCGACCTATATATTTGACGAATTTCTGGAGTAAAGTCTGTACTCGTATTATTGCGTTGCACTTGAGTGTGTTGCTCCCTAAGTTAATCTTGCCAGAACAAACGGGATTTTTAAAAGGACATGACATCTCTGTGCAAGTTTTACTAGCTCGGGAGATTATACACATGCTAGATAAAGGTGTAAGTCAGTTATGTCTGAAGCTAGATATGATGAAAGCTTTTGACCGGGTAAGTTGGGAATACTTGGAATTATTGTTGCGCAGGTTTGGATTCTTGACCTTCTTTGTTCGCATCATTATGAATCATTTAGGCAGCACCAGGCTTTCGGTTCTTATAATGATGTTCCTTCGGGTGTCTTTCGTCCGTATCGAGGGGTGAAACAAGGTGATCCGCTATCACCCTTATTATTCATATTGTCTTCGGAAGGGTTTAGTAGAGGCTTAAAGGAATTAGGTGCAGCTGGGACTATACAACCCTTTCGGCTGGGACGAGTGCCTTTTCATGTTACACATCTCGCTTATGCCGATGATTTATTGATATTTCTACGAGGTTCTATTCATACATTGAATGGATTTCGATCTTTTCTTACGGCTTATGAAGGCGCCTCTGGACAAAAAGTAAACTATGGTAAAAGCAACTTTATTTCTTCTTCAAACACATCATTGCAGCACAGGCAACGCTATGAGCTTATCCTTGGTATGCGATCGTCGAGCTTGCCATTTCGCTACTTGGGATCTTTCTTACATAAGGGTATTAGTCGAGCCAGATATTGTACATCACTTCTAGCGCATATTGATGGCCGTTTGAGTGGTTGGCATAATAAGTTGTTGTCCCCAGCGGGAAGAATGGTTTTATTGAGGTATGTTATTTCTTCTCTTCCATTGCATGTTATTGCTGCAGGAGGGTTACCACAATCGGTTATTAAAATCATTAAGCGCAAGATGGTGAATTTTTATTGGGGACTAAGACGTCATTGGGTTGCATGGTGTACTATTTGGGCCCCATGCTCAGAAGGTGGATTGAGTATTCGTGATTTACGCAGTCTATAAGAGGCGTATTTTTGTCGGATTTGGTGGAATTATTATCGTCAAAATACATTCTGGAGTAATTACATGCGTTCTAAATATGGCCATCATGGGGACTTTCGCCCGCGACTTCCAGACTCACCCGTACGGAAGATTATTTCTCGCTATCATGATTTTTGTTCCGTACATGTGCAGATGCATGGCACGCAGTATAGATGGACGCCATCTACAACGGGAGAATTTACGTTATCTTCAGCTTATAAATCTTTGTCGTCAGTCTCGTGTCACTCTTTTTTCAGCAGAATTTTTTTGGCATAAGAATCACCACCGAAATTCTGGAACTTTTTCTGGCGGATATATCATTGAGCGTTGCCATTTGAGGATTATATTAGTCAGTTTGCAGTATCCATGCCAATGCAATGTCCTTTTTGTAAGACTGCTTCGCAGGGGTGGATCATATCTTTATACATTGTACCTATATTCGGCCTGTTTGGACTTATTTTTCGGTCGTCTTGCCTGGTATTTTCCCTCGCGCCACAAGTTTGTGGCCTTATCTTTTATCTTGGTGGTTCAATGCATCAAGCACCACGATCCTTGGAGTTTTGCACATGGTGATTTCGGGCATTGTTGTTTTTAACATCTAGCGAGTATACACATCTTTGGTATATGGTGATAGCATCCAATGTATTATGGCTTCACTCATTGCAGTGATACATTCGGACATTTATTTGTGGGGCAAAATGATTGATGGAACAAAACTCGCATCGGGATTCAGATCCGATCAACATCTATATTTGCTGCCTGTTATTCATAGTAAGCGGCCCTTGATTGGGCGATGGTTGATGCCTCCGCTAGGAAGGATGAAGCTCAATATTGATGCGGCTGTTTGAAGGACATTTGAAGCTGGAGGGGCAATGCTAAGAGATAGTTTCAGCATATGTGTTGGCGCCCTTTCTTTTCGATTGCCATTATGCATTCTATACATCACGGAAATGCAAGCGACATTTGTCGCAGTGTTATACTTTCTGCCTCTCTATCGTCATATTATATTGGAGACGGATTGTCAGCAGTTGCTCCATTCAATTTATCAGTGCGGCGCTGTTTCTGCAAGTAATCATCTTCGATTGCTTCGCTCACTGCAGGTGCAGACACATTTTGAAGTTCAACATGTCTATAGGGAAGCAAATATGGCAGCCTATGATTTGGCTCGATATGGTCTAATGATTCCTATGACGGATTATTATACGCGGCATACATTACCACCGTTGATTTGCAGCTGTGTCACACTAGATCGTACTACAGGACATATTCGGAATGCTTGACCCGTGTCATCTTCAGTTTCTCTTATATGTCTTCCATATGGATTGGCCTTTCTACATACATTCTGCCTGCATTCTCTAGGATGCAGACAGACTTGGTATGATCATTTGCTCTTGCCATCTTACACGGTCTCCATGCATTTGGTTGGTGTTCATTACTAATATCAATTTCTTTATCTTTGCATGGAAATTCATGGATGTTGTTGCTGTTCACGTCGGCTGGTTTCCAATGACGGAAATTTCTCCTGCGCTGGGGCTGCCCTTTCTTTGTGTATTAAATGATTCAAACGTGGTAAATATGTACTTTTTTTCCTTTGTGCAAGATTTCATCCACAAGGGTAGTTTTGCTTGCCAAGGTTTTAATGAGGCATATCATACTACGTTTGAACTTTTCCCCTTGTCCTATTACACACTATGGTGTCATACTTTTCAACCTTTAAGTAGTTATATACAACTTTGTTTTGCTTTTGTTTGTAACAATGGTATTTCTCCGCCATAAGTGAGGGTTTTACATATAATAAAATTGGAGACTGGTGCTCTTTCATTTAAAAAATATATATTTTCAATTAAATCCTATTTTCTTCTAACCTCAATAAAATCTTCATTTTAACTCCGAATTGACCAAAACCAATTTCATTTAACTCCGTTTAATGTGACAAACACGATGCGACCTTTAATTGGGCACGTGCCTTGCACGCGTCATCAGGGACCGCAGATGCCACCTCTGAAACATGCGCGTGAGCTGCACAAGCCGTCTTCCAGGGCTGTTTTTCAGTTTCTAGATTATTTTCAACCTAATTTCCAGGCTATGTGACTTATTTCTAAGGCTAATCATGCAATTTTCCATTTATTCGCATAAAAATTGATCCTTTTTAATTAAATTCAAATCGCACGATCAACATCAATTCACGCACATATAATCGCACATACTAACATCATATAATGCGTGCATACGAAGGAATATAAATATAACACATAAAAATTTATTGCAAGTACGACCCAACACAAAGTGCGGGAAATCCGAGAAGAGGGGAAGGTGACCTACCGTTTTGGTGGATAAATTTTCCTACACGCTTTGCTACTCCCTTCTCTCGCTACCCTCGCTGAACTTGGTTGCAAGATTGGTGATGTATATATATTATGTATATATATTTTTCTTGATGGTGGCTGCAGAATAAGGGATTGGGGGGACTTTTCCTTTTCTTTGTTTTGGGGAGTGATGGCGGCAGCAGAATTTGGGCGGCATAAATTGGGAAGAGGGAGGGGGGTCATGGTTGTTTATATAGATGAATGAGGGATAGTTTCGGATAGGTATTAGATATCTTATGTAGGTTAGGATTTAGTGTTTTAATAGGTATGAAATTCTAGTTACTTATCTATATCTCTTTTATTTAGGAAAAGACAACTATTATTTAATTATATATATATACACACAAAAACACGTGCATGACACTCCTTCCCCCTTACAAGAAGTTTTTTCCTCGAAATTTACGTACCTTAGTCGAATAGATGGGATACTTCTTGCGCACCTCTTCTTCGAGTTCCCATGTGGCCTTTGGTTCGGTGTCTTTCGGCCACTAAACTTTAACATAAGGGATAACTTGTCTCCTTAGAACTTGATCTTTTATGCGCAATGGACTCTCCTCGTATGTTGCATCACTCTTCATCTTTAATGGTCGAGCCTCTAGCATGTGACTCGGATAAAAAACATAATGTCTCAGCAGTTATACATGAAAGACATTGTGCACTTGCAACAACGCCGGAGGTAGCGCTAATCGATAGGCCAATGTCCAAATCCGCTCCGACACCTTGTAAGGACCAACATACCTTGGGCTCAACTTGCCCTTCTCACCAAATCTCATAATGCCTTTGGTTGGAGAAACCTTCAGATATACATTTTCGCCCACGACGAACTCCAATGGTCTCCTCTTGGAATCTGCCAACTCTTACTATGATCATGAGCCGCCTTGAGTCTCTCATGAATGATCTTAACCTTTTACAATGTTTTCTTAACCAACTCAGGTCTAGTGATAAATTTTTCTCCAACCTCATCTCAATAAAGCGACAATCATTCTCCCATAAAGAACTTGAATAGGCGCCATGCCGATAACACTGTGGTGACCATTATTATACGAGAACTCCATAAGGTTCACCATGCTATCCCAATTACCCTTGAAGTCCAAGGCACAAGCTCGTAGTATGTCCTCAAGAGTCTGTATAGTTCTCTCCGGCTGTCCATCAGTTTGGGGATGAAAAGCAGTACTCAACTTTAACTCGGTCCCCATGACTCACTGATATGCTGTCCAGAATCTCGATATAAACCTCGGGTCTTGGTCCGACACAATGCTCACTGGAACTCCATGTAGCTGATGACGTTATCAACATAAAGAGTCACTAGCTTCTCCATCGTCACTTCACTGGAGACTAGTAGAAAGTGTGCGGACTTCATGAATCGGTCTACAATAACCGAAATAACGTCGTTGCCACTTTGTGTCTTAGGGAGCGCTGTAATAAAATTCATAGTAATATGCTCTTATTTCCAGTCCGAAATCTCTAACGACTGTAGATAACCTCTCGGACGCTGATGTTTAGCCTTAACCTGTTGACAAACCAAACATCGAGCAACATATTTGGCAATCTCGCGCTTCATGCCGTACCACCAATAATTCTTCTTCAAGTTATTATACATCTTGGTGGAACCCGGTGGATGGATACTCAAGTATTATGTGCCTCCTTTGCAATTCTTTCTTCAACGATTCATCATTTGGCACACATAACCGTCCCTGATAACAAACGACTCTATCATTATATAACTGAAACCCCTCAATCTGCTCAATCTGGAGTCTATCTCGAATACCGCTGAGAGTAGCATCATTCTTTTGGCGTCCCTTTCATGGTCCACAAGTCTTGGAGTAATAGTCAATGCTGCCAAGATGTTTGCTGTAGAATCAACAATATCCAAGTCAAACTCTTCCATCTCACGCTCTAATAGAGTTTGTCTTGCGTGCTTCGACTTCCGACTAAGCGAATCAGACACTCTATTAGCCTTCCCCGGGTGATAAGTGATGGCGTAGTCTTTTATCAACTCCAACCATCGTCTCTGCCTCATATTCAACTCCGTCTGCGTAAATAGATACTTGAGGCTTTTATGATCCGTGAAGACCTTGCACTTCTCCCTATATAAATAGTGACGCCAAATCTTTAGTGCAAATACAACCACGGCAAGCTCCAGGCCATGTGTAGGATAGTTTTGTGTAGGATCTGCAAGGCACCACTAGAAGGGGGGGGGGTTGAATAGGTGGTGCGGAAAGTGTGGTTTTTAAAATTTGTTTAAAACTAAACAACTCAACTTCTGAAAACAGATTCTGTTTCCAGGACCAGTTTTAAAACATTTTTAAAACCAGGTTATAGGTCTCCAAAAATTCTGAAATTTTGAGAGAACTTAGCCTCAGATGTTATGAGGGTCCCCTAAAAATTTCAAATTAAAATTCAACCTTTAACCCCTTCAAAAACCGTTGATGATCAGATTGCGCGAATCTGCCAGAAACGGTAGACGGTTTTGAAAAACTTATTCCTATTTGTGTGTAAGTCCAACTGCTCTGAAAATTTAACCACTAACTCCTTATATACTATATTTAAGTGGGTTGAAACAGTTTTACAAAATTCTTTTGGGAAGTAGGTCAATTACAATCAAAGTCTCAAACTTTGCAAGTCTGAAAATCAGACTGCACTAGTCTCAGAACTTTTGATGTTTGATCGACTTATACTTATCCAAAAGGGTTGAAACTTGTGCCAAATTAACCCTAGAACGTGTGGATATGTTTCTAAATTTTTTTTTGATTTTTGAAAGTCGTTTACTATTTTTACGAACGCCAACAAAAAGAGTCAACTATGCAGTAACAGAAAGTAAATGCTGAAAGTAAATGGCACCAAGAATTTTATACTGGTTCGGTTATAAACAACCTACTCCAGTCTTCAAGGAACACCTTCCTTGGTTCACAC
The DNA here is from genome assembly GCA_036186865.1 of Eustoma russellianum. Lineage (NCBI taxonomy): Eukaryota > Viridiplantae > Streptophyta > Magnoliopsida > Gentianales > Gentianaceae > Eustoma > Eustoma russellianum. The sequence continues at coordinate 11,977,199 of AP025069.1, read as the reverse complement.
TAATCACACACATGAAATACACCTTACCACAGGGTTGATAGAGTTACACACTAACTCCAACCCTTTACAAACCTTGTACGATGAATACAATTCGCACGAACACCACCACCTCGCAAGAATGAAGATTGATCACACCTTGATCAATCTTTTACAAAGATATGGAATATGTGGTGGTCTATATCAAACCTATTCAAGATTGAAAAATATGAATACAATAGGCTTTCAAGAAGAAAGAAAGAAAGAGAATGTAGAAGAGGAAGAGCTAGGCGTTTGATCACTTTGATTTTGCAATGCTTGTGCTTATCTTGTTTTTGCTCATCTTCTTTCCTTTTAAGCTTGTTGCAGCCGTCCCCCTTGTGTACTCCCCCTCTTGAAAATTATCTTCTAAGTCTTTGGGAGAATGTAAGACATCATTGTGACATAGTCTTGCTTACTTGGCATCTTCTCATTGGATGATCATTTAAGCTTTGCTTACTTGGCACTTCATGATAGGTTGAATGTTGTCATCATTTGATGACTTGGAAAATCTGAATATATCACTCAAAACATGTGCCAATATCAATCACAAAATAATTTCCATAAAGCTCAAGATTGTCACATAAATGCTGCAAGACAAAATTTCTTCCTTACCAAGCCAAAAAATCGGCCATAATGAGTATATACCATGCTGAATTTTCAGCATGTGACGCATAGAGATAAAGTTCAAAATATTACCATTTTTCTTTGATTTTTCTTTTTAAAATAAATCACCAATTGATGGTAAATATCCTTATCACATTGGAAATGAATTTGGACACTTTTATGCCCTCACATTCGGCCATGACACCTCTCACACATGCTGAAAAATTTTCAGCATGTGTGATATATTAAATATCACAATTTTTGAATTTAAAGAATATTCAAATTACTTCCATTTCTTCTCCCAATCAATCACATAATTCAAGATGATAAAATATAGCCTTTTAATGTGAGAATTTCGGCCAGCCATGCTTACACATGCTGAAAATTTCAGCATGTGTTATAAGTGAGACAAAGTTTCAAATCTTACCATTTGTAGCTTCTCTCTTTAATTCACCAACATTGTATGATTGATTCTTGACCAATCGATATGCCAACAAGGCTCCAAATAAGCTCCATCTCAGATGTAGGGGCGTTAGATTATGTATGTGCATGTGCTGAATTTTATTTTTGCAAACTTTGTAAAATAGTGCACATTTAATAATACACACATGTTATATTCCAATCAGCCCTTAATTTAATTTTCTAGAACACTTTAAGATGTATGACATATGTAAAAAGTGTCTAGATACATGTCATATGATGTACCAAAAACGTTCCATGTGTTGTGTGCGTAGAAAACCGAATTTTCGATATTTATCGATTACCCGATTTTTCTCTAATTAAATTCCAACTTTTGCACATGTTATATATATTATGTTACACATAATATATATATATATATATATATATATATATATAATATACTTTAAATCTCAGCACTTGGCTGGTCTAAAGTGGCGCCATTAACATGTGACAAAATTAAAATTTGAATCTTCACATTTTGGCCTTAATGTGGGGTGATTTGTGTGTACCAACATGGAAAGAATTTTTGGCTGAAAACATTGCCATATGCACGAAATTTATGATGATTTTTGAGGTGTAGGGGCTGACCATCTTTTTATGGCAAGTACGTGACACGTTGGCGAAGTTTTTGTATTCGCCCGATACGACAATTTTTGGTTTAGAACATTTTAACGTGTCGTATTTAATTTTTCATCACCATGTCTTATATCATATGATATAAGACCTGAATATACTCATAAATATGAGTTAAGTATAGTGATGTGACGTTAACGTACGTACGTAGAATATATAACGTGTCGGTAGTACGTTGGAATACATATGTATGTGCCTTTTTCAAAAAATCTGAAAATATATGTATTATATATGTATATGGCGTGTATATATTAATGAGGAGAGGAGGAGAAAACTTTCCTTCCTTAGCCTTGTTGCCTTTGTGCCTTTTCCAAGTGTGGCTTCCTTTAATGAACTACTTAGTTGTATTAACTAAGTACTTCACTTAATGAACTGGTTTAGTTCATTAATGGTGGTACCTGAAAATAGTATAAACACAACAAATGTTTGCCATATGATGTAAGCTTTAACGCTTCATGGCTCGTTAGTACGGCAACATTATATATGAGCTAAATAAGGTAAGTAATGAACAATGTATCATGCATACATGTCTATCATGCACACGTTTTGTGTATATCATGCATCTTTTACGTCTTTCATTTAAATCACATATTTTGAAATCATTCAAACCCCTTTTTCTCTACAACCTCCCCCTTTTGATGATTTTCAAAATAACTTATGCACATGATTTAAATGCTATCGCTCCCCCTTCAAACATGCATAAATTTGAAATTTGAATTTCAAATTTCAAATCCGGCTCCCCCTTGATTTTTGCAATCAGTATCAATTTGTGTCTCTCTCCCCCTTAAATCATGCTTTCTCTCCCCCTTTATTTTGGAAAGTAAATCAAAAGATTCCTGTAAATAAGGAAAGAAAATCAAAGCACGTCAAATGACATCATATCAGCTGGAATCATGCCTAATTTAGAACGAAGAGATTCATACGTGGCTTGATTTAAGGCTTTTGTAAAAATATCCGCTACTTATGCTTCTGTGCGTACGTGATCTATGACGATATCACAATTGTTTACGTGATCACGAAGAAAGTGATAGCGTACTTCTATATGCTTAGCCTTAGAGTGTAACACGGGGTTCTTAGACAAATTAATGGCACTCATACTATCACAATATATAGGAATTCTATTTATGGTAATTCCAAAGCCCGAAAGTTGTTGTTTTATCCACAGCAACTGTGTGCAACAAAGGCTAAGTGCCATGTACTCAGCCTCAGTAGTGGACAAAGCAACGGTTGCTTGCTTTTTGGAAAACCATGAAATGAGTGAGTTTCCTATAAATTGGCAAGTCCCACTCGTGATCTTTCTATCTATTTTGCAGCCACCATAATCTGAATCAGCGTAAGCATGTAAGTTAAATGTGGAATCCTTATCGTACCAAATTCCTAAGGTGGGCGTGTGCTTAATATAACGGAATATTCTTTTTACCGCATTATAGTGAGACACCTTAGGTTGACTCTGAAATCGTGCACACATGTATACACTAAACATGATATCAGGCCTACTAGCAGTTAAATATAGCAAAGAACCTATCATAGATCGATACAAGCCATTATCAAAGTCTTTACCATGTTCATCTTTGTCCAATTTAGTAATGACACTCATAGGTGTGTGGGATGGTTTCAAATTTTCAAAGTTAGACTTTTTAATCATGTCATTTACATATTTTGCTTGACTTATGTGAATCCCTTTACTCGTTTGCTTAATCTGCAAGCCAAGAAAATAATTAAGTTCACCAACTATAGACATTTCAAATTCAGATTTCATGCAATTTTTAAAATCTTCAACAAGTCTATGTGAGGTAGAACCGAAAACAATGTCATCAACGTAGATTTGGATAATAAGTAAATCCGATTTATCTTGTTTTAAAAATAGTGTACTATCTATAGTACCTTGTTTGACATCATTTTCTAGAAGGAAAGTAGCAAAACGATCATACCATGCTCTCGGTGTTTGCTTTAGGCCGTATAGTGCCTTCTTTAGTTTGTACACGTGATCGGGATGTTTCAAATCTTCAAAACCGGGTGGTTGCTTCACGTATACTTCTTCTTGTATAAATCCGTTTAGGAATGCACTTTTTACGTCCATTTGATATAATCTGAAATCTTTCATGCAAGCAATAGCAAGTAATAGTCGTATAGCTTCTAAACGTGCTACGGGTGCAAATGTTTCATCGTAGTCAATTCCTTCTTCTTGATTATAGCCTTGTGCTACAAGTCTCGCTTTATTCCTAACGACCTTTCCTTCTTCATTTATTTTATTCCTAAACACCCACTTTGTGCCTATTATAGTCTTATCTTGTGGTCATGGCACTAAATCCCATACATCGTTTCTAACAAATTGATTAAGTTCATCATGCATGGCATCAATCCAAGAAGAATCACTCAAAGCATCATGCACATTTTTGGGCTCAATTTCAGAAATCATAGCATGAAATTCATTTATTTTGTCCGAAGTAATTCTTCTACGTGGTCGCACACCGTGAGTGAGGTCGCCTATGATGAGATCATGTGGGTGATCTCTATGCCATCTTGGTTGATTATTTTCTATGTTATCATGCATTTCTATGTGATCATACATTTCTAGTGTGTCATTCATATCATGCATATCAAATGTACCATCATCTTCATTCAACACGGGTTTCAATTCAAAGTCATCGTCATATTCTTTATCTTTATCAATCTCACCAAATTCATTGAATTTCACATGAATAGATTCCATGATTTGTCTAGTGAGAGGATCATAACATCTATATGCCTTTGAATTTATAGAATATCCAACAAAAATGCACTCAATTGATTTGGATTCAAATTTGTCTAAATTATCTTTTGTATTTAAAACAAAACATTTGCATCCAAACACACGAAAATAGTCAATCTTAGGCATGCAATCATTCAAAATCTCATAAGGCGTCTTGTTTATTTTCTTTCTTATAGATAGGCGATTTACAATATAGCATGCACAATTTACGGCTTCCACCCATAGAAATCTAGGTAATCTATTTTCGCATAACATAGTCCTAGCGATTTCTTGTAATGTACGATTCTTTCTTTCTACTACTCCATTTAATTGTGGAGTTCTAGGTGACAAAAACTCATGCTTAATCCCTTTTCTTCGCAATCTCAATGGCACTATCATCCTTATGTGCAAGAAATAAAGTCCAAGTGTAACGAGAAAAATCATCAACAATCACGCATGCATAGTGGCACCCACCAAGGCTTGTAGTGCGACTAGGACCAAACAAATCAATATGTAAAGACTCTAGTCGTGCTTATTTTATTTTTAGGCTTAAGTGACTCACGTGTTTGTTTGCCTTTTATGCAAGATTCACACAACTGAAAGTTGCCTAAATCAAACTTAGGCAATCCTCGTACTAGGTTCTTTCTTTAAAGTTTTTCTAGTGTGGAGATACCGATGTGTCCTAAACGTCTATGCCATAAATTCACATTGGGTTCATTTGACATAAAGCACTTTACTTTAGCGTCTACTACATCATCCATAGAAAGCGTAAAAATGTTACCTTCTCGTTTTTCTTTTAAAACGGTTTCTCCATTTTTATTTATTATATTGCAATAAGGGTGAGTGAAACACACATTAAAACCATTGTCAACAAATTGAAAAATGCTAAGAAGATTGTAGGATAAGTTGCTTACCAAAAAGACATTGGAGATTTGGAGAGTGCTTGGATTTCCAATCGTACCTTTTCCGATGATCTTGCCTTCGTTGTTGTCTCCAAAGGTCACGGATCCGCCTTTTGTGACCTTCTTTAATTTGGTGAACAAGCTCGGGTCACCCGTCATGTGCCTCGAGCATCCACTATCAAGGAACCACCTTATAGTTGTTTCTTTTGATGTGTGGGTTCCCTGCAATGTGTAAAAATGATTTAGGTACCCTTTTAGCTTTGGGTCCTTTCGAGTTAGTTAATCACCTCTTGGTAAAAGTATCTTTCAGTACCCATACTTGGGTGATCCTTCTCGGTCTATCAAATGGCAAGAATGTAGATGAAGGTGTGATATAGTAGACATGTGGTGAATGCATTTTGGGCCTTTGCCCAAGGACTCCGTTATACTCATTGAATGAAGGACGTTTTTGATATGTCCTTGTGTGTGTGTGCGTAGTGCGTGGATGATATGAATTTCATGTATGCATTACTCTTTTCTTTTCATATCTATATGTTACAAAGTTGTATTTCATATGATATGAAGAGGGAGAGGGGCGTGATGAGGGAAGGTGCAGCTTTTGCGTTATCTTAGACGCCACTTGGGGCTTTGGAGTGTCTACTTTCTTAGACACCACAAACTTAGTTGGTTTGGTTGATACTTCATTAGTATCAACGTATCCCAAACCCGTTTTGTCACTGTCATACTTTTGTGATAATATAATGCGATGCAGCATGTTGGATCCCGTATCAAACTGTTTCATCATTTTCTCTAAGTCTGTATTCCTTGATTTCAAACTTGAAATCTCGGATTTCATTTCATTATTTTGAGTGGTCAATGATGAATTTCTGTCTTTAATGCAGTAATGACACATGATGACTCTTTCTTTGAATCGCTTAATTGAGCGACAAGATTCTCGTTAGAAGATTCTAACAGTTTCTTGTCTTCAATTAATCGCTTCTTTTCCTTAGCGAGAGTCTTAGTGAATTTATGCAATTCTAAATATTGACTAAAAAGATCATCATAAGAAGGTTCATAGTCAGAGTCAAAATCAGATGATACCTCATTAGATGCTTTGGATGCAAATCATACTTGTGCAGTCTCCTCTTCGGTCTCAGTTTCAGAATTCGATGAATCACTTCAGGTGGAGGCCTTTAGAGCACGTTTCCTTTGCTTGGGTTTTGAGACGAGTCTATTTTTGTTCCGCTCCTTGTCAAGGTATTTAGTTGTTTGCTTTTCTTTATTGGGGCAGTCATGTGATAAGTGTCCGAGTTTGCCACATTCATAACATTTAACATCTTTATCATTTGACTTGTTCTTATTTCTCTTAGTTGTAGTACCCTTATTTTTATTTCTGAATATGACCTTCTCATAAATTTTCTTAAGCCTTTAGCCAATAGAATTAGGTCATCGTTATCTGATTCAGAATCACTATCATCTACGTGATCGGAAGGAGAAGAGACGTATTCATTTGATTTAAAAGCAATAGATTTACCTTGTTTAGATGATTCCGATTTCCGTATGGTGAGTTTATTCTCATAGACCTTAAGTGATCCGATTAATTCTTCCATCTTTATTGACTTAGTTTCCTTGCTTTCTTCTATTGCGGTCACTTTAGGGTCCCATTCGGATGGAAGGCTTCGTAGGACTTTCTGTACCTTTTCCTACGTGGTAAAAGCTTTACCAAGAGACTCAAGAGAGTTGTAGATGTTAGTCAAACGAAGATCCATATCAACAATAGACTCATTAGGCAATAATTTAAACGACTCAAGTGTGGACATAAGCATGTTTATTTTTGACTCTTTTACTTGACTCGTGCCTTCGTGTTTCATTTCTAGTATCCTCCACATTTCTTGTGCACTCGAACAGTTTGAGACGTAACTAGACTCACTTTTACTTAATCCGTTTAGGAGCAATTGCATAGCCCTAGCATTCATACTAAGTTTCTTTTTATCATCACTCGTATATTCTTGTCTAGATTTAACGACTTCTAATGTGACTCCATCTATGGTAGATAACTTAGATGGGACAAAAGGACCGTCTTCTATTATCGACCAAAGATCTATGTCTATAGCCATAAGAAAAAGCTTCATCATAAGTTTCCACTAAATAAACGACTCACCGTCAAAAAGTGGAGGCCTTTGGCTCGACATACCTTTTTGCTCGGTTTTGAGATTTGTGGTTGCCATCTCACTGAATCGTCAAATTCTTTGAAGTGAGTGTTCCTGCTCACTGATACCACTTGTAGGATCTATAAGGCACCACTAGAAGGGGGAGGTTGAATAGGTGGTGCGGAAAGTGTGGTTTTTAAAATTTGTTTAAAACTAAACAACTCAACTTCTGAAAACAGATTCTGTTTCTAGGACCAGTTTTAAAACGTTTTTAAAACCAGGTTATAGGTCTCCAAAACATCTGAAATTTTGGGAGAACTTAGCCTCAGATGTTATGAGGGTCCCCTAAAAATTTCAAATTAAAATTCAACCTTTAACCCCTTCAAAAACCGTTGATGATCAGATTGCGCGAATCTGCCAGAAACGGTAGACGGTTTTGAAAAATTTATTCCTATTTGTGTGTAAGTACAAATGCTCTGAAAATTTACCCACTAACTCCTTATATACTAAATTTAAGTGGGTTGAAACAGTTTTGCAAAATTCTTTTGGGAAGTAGGTCAATTACAATCAAAGTCTCAACCTTTGCAAGTCTGAAAATCAGACTGCACTAGTCTCAGAATGTTTGATGTTTTATCGACTTATACTTATCCAAAAGGGTTGAAACTTGTGCCAAATTAACCCTAGAACGTGTGGCTATGTTTCTGGAAATTTTTGTGATTTTTGAAAGTCGTTTACTATTTTTACGAATGCCAAAAATAAGAGTAAACTGTGCAGTAACAGAAAGTAAATGCTGAAAGTAAATGACACCAAGAATTTTATACTGGTTCGGTTATAAACAACCTACTCCAGTCTTCAAGGAACACCTTCCTTGGTTCACACTAATCACACACACGCAATACACCTTACCACAGGGTTGATAGAGTTACACACTAACTCCAACCCTTTACAAACCTTGTACGATGAATACAATTCGCACGAACACCACCACCTCGCAAGAATGAAGATTGATCACACCTTGATCAATCTTTTACAAAGATATGGAATATGTGGTGGTCTATATCAAGCCTATTCAAGATTGAAAAATATGAATACAATAGGCTTTCAAGAAGAAAGAAAGAAAGAGAATGTAGAAGAGGAAGAGCTAGGCGTTTGATCACTTTGATTTTGCAATGCTTGTGCTTATCTTGTTTTTGCTCATCTTCTTTCCTTTTAAGCTTGTTGCAGCCGTCCCCCTTGTGTACTCCCCCTCTTGAAAATTATCTTCTAAGTCTTTGGGAGAATGTAAGACATCATTGTGACATGGTCTTGCTTACTTGGCATCTTCTCATTGGATGATCATTTAAGCTTTGCTTACTTGGCACTTCATGATAGGTTGAATGTTGTCATCATTTGATGACTTGGAAAATCTGAATATATCACTCAAAACATGTGCCAATATCAATCACAAAATAATTTCCATAAAGCTCAAGATTGTCACATAAATGCTGCAAGACAAAATTTCTTCCTTACCAAGCCAAAAAATCGGCCATAATGAGTATATACCATGCTGAATTTTCAGCATGTGACACATAGAGATAAAGTTCAAAATATTACCATTTTTCTTTGATTTTTCTTTTTAAAATAAATCACCAATTGATGGTAAATATCCTTATCACATTGGAAATGAATTTGGACACTTTTATGCCCTCACATTCGGCCATGACACCTCTCACACATGATGAAAACTTTTCAGCATGTGTGATATATGAAATATCACAATTTTTGAATTTAAAGAATATTCAAATTACTTCCATTTCTTCTCCCAATCAATCACATAATTCAAGATGATAAAATATAGCCTTTTAATGTGAGAATTTCGGCCAGCCATGCTTACACATGCTGAAAATTTCAGCATGTGTTATAAGTGAGACAAAGTTTCAAATCTTACCATTTGTAGCTTCTCTCTTTAATTCACCAACATTGTATGATTGATTCTTGACCAATCAATATGCCAACAAGGCTCCAAATAAGCTCTATCTCAGCTATAGGGGCGTTAGATTATATATGTGCATGTGCTGAATTTTATTTTTGCAAACTTTGTAAAATAGTGCACATTTAATAATACACACATGTTATATTCCAATCAGCCCTTAATTTAATTTTCTAGAACACTTTAAGATGTATGACATATGTAAAAAGTGTCTAGATACATGTCATATGATGTACCAAAAACGTTCCATGTGTTGTCTGCGTAGAAAACCGAATTTTCGATATTTATCGATTACCCGATTTTTCTCTAATTAAATTCCAACTTTTGCACATGTTATATATATTATGTTACACATAATATATATATATATATAATATACTTTAAATCTCAGCACTTGGCTGGTCTAAAGTGGCGCCATGAACATGTGACAAAATTAAAATTTGAATCTTCACATTTTGGCCTTAATGTGGGGTGATTTGTGTGTGCCAACATGGAAAGTATTTTTGGATGAAAACATTGCCATATGCACGAAATTTATGATGATTTTTGAGGTGTAGGGGCTGGCCATCTATTTATGGCAAGTACGTGACACGTTGGCGATGTTTCGGTATTCGTCCGATACGGCAATTTTTAGTTTAGAACCTTTTAACGTGTCGTATTTAATTTGTCATCACCATGTCTTATATCATATGATACAAGACCTGAATGTACTCATAAATATGAGTTAAGTATAGTGGTGTGACGTTAACGTACGTACGTAGAATATATAACGTGTCGGTAGTACGTTGGAATACATGTGTATGTGCCTTTTTCAAAAAATCTGAAAATATATGTATTATATATGTATATGGCGTGTATATATTAATGAGGAGAGGAGGAGAAAAATTTCCTTCCTTAGCCTTGTTGTCTTTGTGCCTTTTCCAAGTGTGGCTTCTTTTAATGAACTACTTAGTTGTATTATTTAAGTACTTCACTTAATGAACTGGTTTAGTTCATTAATGGTGGCACCTGAAAATAGTATAAACACAACAAATGTTTGCCATATGATGTAAGCTTTAACGCTTCATGGCTCGTTAGTACGACAACATTATATATGAGCTAAATAAGGTAAGTAATGAACAATGTATCATGCATACATGTCTATCATGCACACGTTTTGTGTATATCATGCATGTTTTACGTCTTTCATTTAAATCACATATTTTGAAATCATTCAAACCTCTTTTTCTCTACATTTTGTTCATAAGGCTTGAATTGTCTTGAGGCATTGACAATGACCCTTGTTGGACCGTACACCTGTAGCAAACACCACTAGGGGGAGTGAATAGTGGTTAGTAGAAATTACACTACTACCCTTTAACAAAAATCCCCTTTGAAAGCGGAATCTGAGACCTCCTCAGATTCAGTACCCGTTTTTGAAAAATTCAAAACTCAGTGTACAAAACTCCAAAAATTATGAATTTTTCCAAAAATTAATTTCAATGTCCTGACTAGACTCTGCCCTAAAGTGAGATAAAAATAAGATTGCTTGACCCTTCAACAAAATAAAAAGATTCAGATGGTTAATCTAGACATAATTGGACAGAATAGTGCTGAATTTTGGAAATGTGTTTCTCTTTAATTACTCAACCAAAAAGGTTGATCTTTATGTCAAAACACTCTTAGGATGTTTAGTTTATGTTTCAGAAAGGCCGTGACATGAAACTATGGTTGATAAATTCAAAATGCAGATTTTCTTGAAACTGTTCAGATTACAGGCAGAATGGAGCAGTTATCTTACAACGACTGAAAGACTAAGTTTCCTTTGCTCAAATCAAGTGATTCTTATTGCAAATTAAAGCTAATAGTCTGAATCATAAAGATTTATCCTGGTCCGGTCAATGTGACCTACTCCAGTCCCAAGAAACATATTTCCTTGGATTTCACTATGGTATGAACACAAATACAACAAGAACCAAGCTTGATCCTTGGGTTAAACACCAACCCTATTCAAGACTTGGATGAACACCTCTATGCAACTCTTGGTTGCAACACCTTTATCACCTGTTGGTGTAGACTTATAAACTTGGCTAACCAATCTTACAAAATCACCAAGAGAGGCGTGCATAATGTAGCTCAACAGCAACAAGAAATGAAACGCCTTAGCTACAAGAAATGAATCAAGAACAAGAAGAGAATAGCAAGAATGATCTTCAACTTTAGCTTTCAAGTGTGTGTTCTCTTCTTCACTTGTGCCTCCTATTCATAGTATGAAATAGGCCTTGAAGATAAGAACTCCAATGTGTCAGCATCTTCATCATCAAGTCCTAGTTGTCTTCACATCATTTGGCCACATAATCATCTTGTACACTTGGCAACATAAAAAAGAATGATTGGTCCACCTAGGAACTCATTATGGCCGAAATTTTGTCTTCAAAAATGACATGAAAAATGTGAAGATAATACCCAAGGATAAGATGACATATTCCTCCATTAAACCGTCAACGTCTTGGCACAAGAATAGGACATGTGAGGCTGCAGAATTTTTGACCCAATCAGCCCCAAATTAAGCTCCAAGTAGCCGTTATTTTCAACTTTGAAAATTCCAAGTTGGCAATTTTTCCAACTAGCTTGTTTTTTGTTGGTCCACTTGTCATACAGTCATAAAATGAATACACCATCATTTCCACCTGTATATACATGTTTTTGAGGCTGTATATATGTATATCAACTCAGATTTTTGGAAGAGAAATCAACAAGTAATAATTGACAAGATTATGTCGACATATAATCTAAAATTCCCACTTTTTCTCCTTTGTATGTTGCAATAAATTTTGCACCAAGAACACCTTATAATCATTGTAAAATGATGATTAAGAGCCTCCAATAAAATATATAAAAAGGTCTTCAAGAAAAAATAGAATATGACATCGAATACCGTCATATATCCCGCTACCGTCGATAATATCGCCGAATTGAGAAAGAAAATAGAAAACCACCAAATAATCTTCAAGATAACCATAAATCAACTCCAGAATGAAGATAATAAGATACTCAAGAGATTTCTTGAGTAAAAATACCGAAATAGCTCTCGGGGGTAAAATGACCAAAATATCTTTGGTGAGAGAAAACTCCAGAAATAACTCCAATGGTCAGGAATAGATATAATAACACATTTGTGATGATAAATAAGAGATAACTATGTCCTTGAATCATATTCACCATATCAAGTACATACAAAACTCAAAATACCAATTTTGTCCTTTTTGGTAAGTTGTAGAAACTTCCAAGGCACATTAGTCAGAAGACATTTTTATTCATCAAAAACACATAATAACAACATGATAAACATATAAAAATCATGTACAATGAAAACAATCATTTTATCACATTTAGAAAAAATTTTCTAAAAACCCTAGACATCGATCGATCGAAGTGCCTCTGCTTGAGAAATCGATGTCTCACAGTAAGTTCCAAAGTTTGTCTCTGACCTACATCGATCGATCAAAGTGAGGGTTCTATGTATACATCGATCGATTGATGTGTCTCAGGTTTAGAGATCGATGTCTCACAGTAAGGTCTTGGTTTTTCTTTGCCTTACATGGATCGATCGATGTGAGGGATCGATGTATATGGATCAATCGAAGTGCATTAACCTGAGAGATCATGTCATTTTTCTTCAATTTTTCAACTTTTAATCATTTATAACACCATGTGTGACATTCAACACTTAAAATCATGACTTTGAAAATTATCCAAACATATTTCTCAACAACACTTTCTCCTTGCATCAACACACACACTACAAGGAAAGCGTTAGGGTGGATTTTATATGTACACAATCGTAAATTGAAATTTATATACATATACCTAGCCCATTTTTCGAGGCGTCGCTGTAGATGACAAACCCTTTAGTGCCGGAGAGTTGTGCCAAGACTGGTGCAGTAGTTAGCCTCCTCTTCAGCTCAGCAAAACTCTTCTCGCACTCGAAGGTCCACTCAGTGGTACTGCAATCCTCGAAAATCCCTCCACAACCTGTAGTAATATCTAGCAAGGCCAAGAAAATTACACACCTTGGTGACATTAGTAGGTCAGGGCCATTCTATAATCGCCTCTGTCTTTTTCAGATCTACTACAATGCCACCTTCAGAGATCACATAAAGGTCACACTTCTCAACCAGAATTTGCATACAATTTCTTCTTCCGAAGAATCTTCAATACTTCTCGCAAATGTTCAGCGTGTGTCTCTTCGTCAGGCAAATACACCAAGATGTCATCGATGAATATCACGACGAATCAATCCAACTGATCTCAAAACACCGTGTTCATAAAATCCAAAAACACCGCAGGTGAATTCGTCAATCCAAAGGGCAGCACGAGAACTTCGTAGTGCCCGTATCTAGTGCGGAACGCCGTCTTTGCTATATCTCCTGCTTTGATTCTCAACTGATGGTAGCCCAATCGGAGATCAATCTTTATGAGCATTTTGGCACACTTCACACAATTCCATTTCATATGAGTCGACATCTTCAATATTCAAAAATTACGAAATTGAAAGGCGTTACCTTTAACTAATCGAAGAGGTCATCGATCCTTGGTAGCAGATATTTGTTCTTTATCGTGATCTTGTTAAGCTCACGATAGTCGATGCAGAGCCGCATGCTACTGTCTTTCTACTTCATAAATAAGATCGCTGCTCCCCAAGGCGAAACACTCGGTCTTATAAACTTACGGTCCAACAGTTCTTGTAACTGCTCCTTGAGCTCTTTCAACTCCACTGGCGCCATCTATTAGGTGCTTTTGAGATCAGTTCGGCTCCTGATATCAGATTGATCTCGAATTCAACCTCTCGGTTCGGTGGTAAACCTAGTAATTCGTCAGGAAAGACATCTTTGAATTCATTTACCACCAAGATCTGGTCAATAGATGGTACTTGCTGCTCAACATCCATCATATAACCCAGAAGGCCTTCTCCACCTTCCCACAATGCCCGATGCGCCTGGGCTGCTGTCAGATATATCTTCTTTGGCTTTTTTTTTCAACTTAGAATTTCCTTGGATAACAATCTCTTTCATGTCGGAACCTCTGACGATGACGCACTTCTGTCAACAGTAGATAGTGGCATGTATTTAGACAGCCAATCCATGCCGAGGAGGATATCAAAATCCTTCATCTGAATCAGGATAAAGGTCGCGGTGAACAACTGATCTTTGATTACGAGCTCGCATCCCTTATACATGCTTTAATTTAAAAAATAATACTGTTTAAATAAAGGTTAACTTCTACGATGTCACCGACGGCTTCGACGTCAGCATCCGCCATCAAGTGGACTCTGGCATTGCTCCTCCGTCTCCCCTTCTGCTGGCCTGCCTAGGCTGATGTGCCGGCTGCACTAGTCCCTGCTCAGTGCATTCGCTCGAATAGTGGCTAGACTTACTGCATCAGAAGCACATATTTTTCTTCTTCCAGCACTCGACTCAGTGGTACTGCAATCCTCGAAAATCCCTCCACAACCTGTAGTAATATCTAGCAAGGCCAAGAAAATTACACACCTTGGTGACATTAGTAGGTCAGGGCCATTCTATAATCGCCTCTGTCTTTTTCAGATCTACTACAATGCCACCTTCAGAGATCACATAAAGGTCACACTTCTCAACCAGATGCATACAATTTCTTCTTCCGAAGAATCTTCAATACTTCTCGCAAATGTTCAGCGTGTGTCTCTTCGTCAGGCAAATACACCAAGATGTCATCGATGAATATCACGACGAATCAATCCAACTGATCTCAAAACACCGTGTTCATAAAATCCAAAAACACCGCAGGTGAATTCGTCAATCCAAAGGGCAGCACGAGAACTTCGTAGTGCCCGTATCTAGTGCAGAACGCCGTCTTTGCTATATCTCCTGCTTTGATTCTCAACTGATGGTAGCCCAATCGGAGATCAATCTTTATGAGCATTTTGGCACACTTCACACAATTCCATTTCATATGAGTCGACATCTTCAATATTCAAAAATTACGAAATTGAAAGGCGTTACCTTTAACTAATCGAAGAGGTCATCGATCCTTGGTAGCAGATATTTGTTCTTTATCGTGATCTTGTTAAGCTCACGATAGTCGATGCAGAGTCGCATGCTACTGTCTTTCTACTTCATAAATAAGATCGCTGCTCCCCAAGGCGAAACACTCGGTCTTATAAACTTACGGTCCAACAGTTCTTGTAACTGCTCCTTGAGCTCTTTCAACTCCACTGGCGCCATCTATTAGGTGCTTTTGAGATCAGTTCGGCTCCTGATATCAGATTGATCTCGAATTCAACCTCTCGGTTCGGTGGTAAACCTAGTAATTCGTCAGGAAAGACATCTTTGAATTCATTTACCACCAAGATCTGGTCAATAGATGGTACTTGCTGCTCAGCATCCATCATATAAACCAGAAGGCCTTCTCCACCTTCCCACAATGCCCGATGCGCCTGGGCTGCTGTCAGATATATCTTCTTTGGCTTTTTTTTTCAACTTAGAATTTCCTTGGATAACAATCTCTTTCATGTCGGAACCTCTGACGATGACGCACTTCTGTCAACAGTCGATAGTGGCATGTATTTAGACAGCCAATCCATGCCGAGGAGGATATCAAAATCCTTCATCTGAATCAGGATAAAGGTCGCGGTGAACAACTGATCTTCGATTACGAGCTCGCATCCCTTATACATGCTTTAATTTAAAAAATAATACTGTTTAATTAAAGGTTAACTTCTACGATGTCACCGACGGCTTCGACGTCAGCATCCGCCATCAAGTGGACTCTGGCATTGCTCCTCCATCTCCCCTTCTGCTGGCCTGCCTAGGCTGATGTGCCGGCTGCACTAGTCCCTGCTCAGTGCATTCGCTCGAATAGTGGCTGGACTTACTGCATCGGAAGCACATATTTTTCTTCTTCCAGCACTCGTGTTGATGTGTGCGTCCATAGTAGGTGCATGGTATAGACGGTCCGGTGCTCCTCAGTGACTATGGAGCGCTGCCATGTACCTGTGGCTAGGGTGGTCTAAACGGCGGTCCACTAATCTGACGTCTGGGTACCTTGATCCATCGCCCTGTCATCCCAACACCTCTATCATCTTGGGGCCTCTTGCCCCTTTCCTCAGCAGCAACTCTCCTGAAGTCACCATCGACCTCTCTGCATACCTCAAGTAACTCATCATATGTTCTGGCCCTGGTGGTCACAATCCCTGACTGTATTTGCGATCGGAAACTTGTCTTAAACTTCAGCATTTTTAGTCTCGTCTGCCATGGTGGATGGTACGTACTTACCCAGAGCATGGAATCTGTCTACGTACTCAGATACTGTCATGTAGCCTTGGGTCAGGGCTTGGAACTCTGCCATCCGCTGTAAGATCACACTATCGGGCACATAGAACTTCTTGAACTCCTTGTAGAACTGAGTCCAAGAAATGGGTGGCGCCAGTCTAATCTCCACACTCCGCCACCATTCTATAGCATCACCTACCGATAAAGGGATAACAACCTCTATTTTCTGCTCGTCTGGCACCTGTAATAGTTCGAGGTGGTCTGATACCGCCTAAAGCCAGATCTCGGTCTCCTCTGGCTTAGGGGCCCCTTTGAATGTAGGAGCCCACGCACTATGCATCTCCTTGTAGAAAAAACCTCAAGCCCGGCTGCATGCAAAGGTTCAGATGTAAAACGGTAAATAAATAAAGAAAACGGTAGAATGCTTACACTCTCCTTAACCTGATCATAACTTAAAGTCTATACTCATCTCTTAAGTATACTTTATTCATTAGGGGTAAAATTGTCATTTTCGAAAAAAGATCATAGCTCATGTCTAAATGATCTAGCTTATCATGCGTTTTCGAGGCGGATCTAGAGCCTCGAATCTGATACCACTTGTATCGCCCCGCTCCCGAACCCTAACATCAGGAACTGCGCACTCGCCGTAGTCTAGTACGAGAATTACAAGGCGTCGTTCAAACTTCTTACACGTCAGAAGTAATGTAAAATTTTTTTTCTCACAGAAAGATAATTAAAAAGTCAAATTCAATTTATAAATAATCCCAATGTAAAAATAAATCAGAGTTTAGGGCTGACGAAACCCAACACATCAAATGGAATTCTAAAAGTCTGATAAGAACGAAATAAATATGCAAAACATCAAATACCCCCAAAGAAATATCTCCAAAGCTCACTTGCCCCAGCTCGGGCAGTCTGACTTGTCCTCTACGAAAATATACTCAAACTCAGGCTCACATGTGGAAAGGTTAGTAGTTGGTTGAGTGATTGGAAAATCACCCGTAGGTTACACGTCCTTTCCCAGAAAGGAACCATACTTACAATAAATAAACAAATACATGAAACAAATAACACATACCTAATCCGATCGCCAAGTAAGCATGTAACAACAAATATAATTTTGTCACATATAAATATGCAATGTGCAACTTCATGATGCATGTTCCTTCAAACTACCGTGTCACACACCCAATTGCATCAAATCACACGTCATGCTTTTTCTATCCATGTATGCAATGCATGTCCTGGAGTCCTATCACATGCTCCGTATCATGGAGTCAACGTACCTTGCTTCGTATCGTGGAGTCAGCATAGATTCGGCTCCGTATCATGGAGTCACTTGTCCCGAAGGGATGCACGTGCCATGAATGCTGCACACTTTCATACTTTTGTTTCTCATATGTTGCATGCTCCGTTCTATATTGCGTATTACCTATATTACGTAGTTACCCTATATCGTATGAGGTTTATTACTGTATTTTATCTTCTACCATTATTTTACATTTCTAGACTTTATTTTAGGTTTCTACACTTTATTTTATATTTCCTAGACTTTCAAACACTTCATTATGTTATTTATTTAATTTTTTCTCCCCCTACTATTTTTTCCTTGTTTTACCTTTTTTTCTTCTCTCTCCTTTTTCCTCCCTTTTTTCCTTTTTATTTTAATTTATTTAATGGTTTCTAAATTCTCTTATTTATTGAATAACATTAGTATAAAATTAATTTAATAATGATAACCTAATAAAAGAACAATTTTTTATCATTTATAACGTACGAAATGATAAAAAATGGGATTCACTACTCCAGTGCTGTAGATTAATAAATTACACATGACTACGGATTGAAAAACGGGTGGTTTTAGTTTTAAAAAAACTTAAACTTAACCTTAAAGCTTATGCATCTCGGTTTTATATTTTTGATTAATTGTCGGTCTGGTTCCGGTTCTGATTTTAGCCGATTTTGGTTTTAGTTATGATACCTCTCTGTTTTTGTGATCTAATTTTCGATTTCGATTAGACATATGTGCGTGAAGAAAAAAAAAATATTTTATTACTTGAAGGCGCGATATGGGTTTGAACTTAACATTTATAAAGCTTACTTCTTTAAATAATAACAAGCTAGACTAGAAATAAATAAATAAAAAGGACTTGAGCTTAATTATATGATAAAATAATTTGAAAATTTAGTCATTAGATTTAAGCAGTCTATGTAGCATATTTCTATGTAGCATATTTTACTCAAAAAAACTTCTGTAGTTTGCTTACATGTTACAATTTACTTATACCACTTCTAAAATTAGACAATTCATTGATCAAGTATGTAGATGATTATAGTAGAATTACTGTTTCAAAATAAGATATGCAAAGTTCCAAAGCGTTGCCACATATTGTGGAAATATCTTGTTTTCCACTAATGGCAGATGATAAACGATATAAAATGTAATTCTTCTCCAGACGTGCCAAAACCCAATGCGAATAATTATTGTATGTCTTAGAAAGCTAAAAATAAAAAATGTTAAGAAAACCATGATTTAATCAATGGTTGAAACCTTTGGCTTCACTAGCATGTTTTAAATCTGATTTCAGTCAAACTGAAACCAGATTTAAGTTTTAATTTGAAAATCATAAATGATCTAATCCCTAGTAGTTCTGGTCCACAGGAACCTATGGTAATCGTTTCTGATGAACGAGGAACTACTGATGCAGTTGAGGAACCATCAATACCTCAAGAACATGTACCACTAAGACGATCCTTTCGTCTTGAGTTACATCAAATGGATGTAAAACTGCTTTTCTAAATGATGACATCGACTAAACCATATACATGATTCAACCACCTCGTTTTGAAGTGGGAGATCAAAAATAAAAAGAATGGTTTGTCGACTTAAGAAATCCATTTATGGACTAAAGCAGGCGTCTCGAAAGTGGTATTTTAAGTTCGCACAAGTCGTTACCTCATTCGGTTTTGAGGTAAATCAGGCTGACGAGTGTGTGTACCACAAAGAACAAAACACTATATGTTGATGTATTGGAAATCTGAAAAGTTGGAGATCATTTGGTACACAGATTCCGATTTTGGTGGATGCCAAGATAGCATGAAGTCCTCCAGCAGCTACATCTTCGTGCTGGTAGGAGGTGCTATCTCATAGAAAAGTGCAAAGCAATCGCTAATTAAATCGTCTACCATGGAAGCTGAGTATGTATCATGCTATCATGCTTCCAGTCAAGCGATATGGCTTCGCAACTTTGTCACAGAGCTGTGTATTGTAGAGACTATTCAGAGACCTTTGAAAGTCTATTATGACAATAACTCTGTGGTACTATATTCAAACAACCGGAGTTC
The DNA here is from genome assembly GCA_036186865.1 of Eustoma russellianum. NCBI lineage: Eukaryota > Viridiplantae > Streptophyta > Magnoliopsida > Gentianales > Gentianaceae > Eustoma > Eustoma russellianum. Next base: position 11,957,118 of record AP025069.1, on the reverse strand, counting down.
GTCTAAGTCGAAACACATAGACATTAAGTATCTCGCTGTTAAAGAGATAATTCAGAATGGTCTGATTTGCATTGAGCACATAGGAACAGATCTTATGGTGGCTGATCACTTAACCAAAGGGGCAATACCTATGGTGTTTCACGGGCATGTGGCTCGTATGGGTATTGGTAAAGCCAAAGATATTCAGCTTTAGTGGGAGCCTATTAGTTTCATTTTTTGTAGTGCTCAATAAAGAACATTGTTTCAGACATTCATTGTAATGTACACTACAGTTTAAGTTGTGCTGCGTTTTCAGGATTGTACATTATTTGCGACTTTCATTCTGAATTCTGTCGATCTCATTAAGTAGGTCCAAGTTGGAAATTGGCATGTACGATCACATAGCATGTAATTTTCACACTACACATCCATTCTAGCATCCATGTCATTCAGTTAATGTTGGTATCATGATTCATGATTCGGGACCCGTCACCCATAAGTGTGGCGACGTACTGCTTGTTTCTTTTATTGGCATTGACTGAGTGGACCGGACTAAGTTGATTACACTATTGGCCATTTAGTAAAGGAGCTCAAACAAGTAACATAAACATACATAGTCCAAGTGGGAGATTGTTGGATTTGATATGCTCATACGTGTAGTGCACGACACGTGTGACTAAAGTTACATATCAAATATATGTGGACTTATGTATGTTATATATTATATGTTACTAATGTTACATAATATTTGTACGTATCCACACATGTTAAGTGATCACTTCGGTATATTAATGGATACGCAGTGTAATCTGAATGGATCACTAAATGTGTAGACAGTCATACGGTTACAGTCCTTGATGGTAGGACTCGTAAAGTCGAGACCGTATTATTAATGACATCTGGTCCCTGAGGGACAAGAGCCCACGAGTATTCTTCTTGAAGTGTTTTAAGTAAGGTATTTAATATATATAATTTATTATATATATATTAAAAGGTGCCGTTTCATACATTAATCAAAATGAAACATTTAGAAACTTGAAATTTCAATTTATTTCAAACGTTTCATTTGCTGAAGTTTAATGTATTGAGACGTTTAGCAAAACGTTCTCCTTAATCAGCTAATATATATATATGTGTGTGTGAAGGGTGCAAAGTGTGGGATAGAAGAACAAAAGGAAAAGGATTTGCAGAAGTTTCAGTTTTGCTTCTGTTACTTTGCACTTTAGCAAAGTTCTGAAGCTTTTCCGTTGCCTTCATTTCGTTGCTTTCATTTGAAAGTTCAGAAGGTTTTTGTTCCTTTGAACTTTTGCAGAACACACGTATATATATACATATATATTTTATATATATAACACTTTCGAGGGAAAAACACACTACCTATTCTCTCCATCGGAATAGTAGTGGTAGTTGTTGATATTTTATTAGTGAATTCAACAACTGGTGGGTTCGTGTCATCCCTTGGAAGACACAGTTGTCACGCGTGTCAGAACCCCTACAGCGTTAACCAATGGAGCAAGGTACACTTCCGCATTTATTTACTTTGCTTTTGTGTTCTCTTAAGTGATCCTCGTGTAATGGATTTACTATGCAAAATCCAACAAGTGGTATCAGAGCCCGCTTAATGAGAACATGGCGCTGTATTGTGTACAATATGTAAATGTACTTTCATGTGCTGATATATAAATATGTTATCAAAGTAAGTACATATTTTATATGTACAGCACAGTGCAAAGACTCATGCACTGTAATCTAACTCTTAAGCTTTCACGCATGACGATGCTACTAGGTTTTTGTTCAACTTGGATTATATGTTGTGTGTGTTTGTCGGTTTTTCCCAAAGCATTTTGTACCTTTTGACAAAATTCAACTAACAAACCAAATCAATCAGCAAAAATAGAAAGCTGGAAAACTGAGCAATGAAACGGGGAGAAAGTTGGAGAGAGGAAGAAACAGAATTTTCATAACCGTTTTTTTTCATAGTTGTAACCCGGCTTATATACACAGCGGGAAGAAGAAGAAAGAGCCGAAATTACCAAACTATCCTTACTTATTTAACTAGACGAATTACAACTCAAAGGGCAAAATGGTAACTTCACACATTTTAAACCTTTCCCGCTACACCACACCTTCTTCTACCTCTGCCTACTGCAAAACGCATACAACCCCCAAACTGATCTCTTCACACTGACCACCACAGCACTCGAGCCTCAAGCCTGAAATCACCATCTCAACGCTAAGCTTTCATAACAACATCCTGCTCCAACAATTTGCTCATACTCAAACAATTACCCGCACAATCGCTTTTACTGCCACGAGCCTCTCCTGCTTGATCATAACGAACAGCTTCAGCTTGATCACTCATGCCTTCAACACCCCCCCTCAATCCTGACTGAGCAAATATGTTACAAACACCCAATGCCTCAGTCAGGATGCACAATCTACGTGAATCCACTGCTTTTGTGAATATATCAGCAACTTGCAAATGAGTATTAATAGGAACTGGCTTAACCACCCCATCTTGATACTTATCTCTCACAATATGGCAATCAATCTCAATGTGTTTGGTTCTTTCATGAAACACCGGATTTTCAACAATGTAAATAGCACTTCTATTATCACAAAATATATCAACTGGCCCAGAATGCTCAACCTTCAAATCTTTCATCATATAGAGAATCCATTGAACCTCACATGTGGCAGAGGCAAGAGCTCTATATTCAGCTTCTGAGGATGACTTAGAGACTGTGGTTTGCTTCTTTGCTTTCCAAGATATTAAAGAATTTCCAAGTAAAACACAATATCCAGTCACAGATCTTCTACTCTCAGAACAGCCTGCCCAATCTGAGTCTGAAAAAGCTGTGAGCTTCAACTCTCCAGTGCTAGGATACAACAAACCTTGCCCAGGTGTCTCCTTTAGGTACCTTAAGACTCTCTGAGCTGCCTTAAAGTGCACAACAGTAGGGACATCTAAAAACTGACTAAGCTGCTGGACTGCATAAGTAATGTCTGGTCTAGTGATAGTCAGGTACAGCAACTTCCCAATCATCCGTCTATATCCTGATACATCTTGAATGAGAACTGAATCATTATGAGCTAGCTTCAAATTCTGCTCCATAGGACTCTTGGCAGGCTTAGATGCCAGGGCTCCAGTTTCCTGAAGCAATTCCAAAGTATACTTCCTTTGACAAAGCATAATCCCCCCCTGAGACCTGGCAATCTCTAAGCCAAGGAAATACCTGAGAGGACCCAAATCTTTAATTTTGAAGGTATGATGCAAGGCAGATTTAAGCTCCTCAATGGCAGAAAGGGAATTACTAGCCACCAGAATATCATCAACATAGACCAAAAGAACTAGAAACAAACCAGAAGCCTCTTTGATGAACATAGTATAATCATTTTTAGACTGAATATAACCATGAGATAGCAGAAAACAAGTGAGCTTCTCATTCCACTGTCTGCTCGCTTGTTTCAGACCATAAAAAGACTTATTTAGCCTGCAAACCGTGCCAGGAGATGGAGAAGACAAGCCCTCAGGAAGAGTCATATAGATTTCTTGATGCAAATCTCCATGTAAGAAGGCATTGTTTACATCAAATTGATGAACATGCCAGTGTTTCAGAGAAGCTGTAGCCAAGACTAGACGAACAGTCGTCATTTTAGCAACGGGAGAGAAAGTTTCACCATAATCTACACCAGGTTGCTGTGTATATCCCTTTGCAACAAGCCGTGCTTTATACCTCTCAATGCTGCCGTCAGCATTCCTCTTTATCTTATAAACCCACTTACAACCAATGGGTTTCTTCCCTCTAGGCAACTGAACCAAACTCCAGGTATTATTTGCCTCAAGTGCCGCTAACTCCATATGCATAGCCTGTTGCCAATGAGCTGAATGTGCTGCTTGATTATAACAAGTAGGTTCTTGCTGCACACTGCTGTTAAGCACATAGGTTTTATATCCAGGGGACAACTGATGTAAAGAATAGTGATTTTGCAAGGGATATTTGGGAAGATGATCAGCAGAGGAAGACATTTGATTACAATGATAATCATGAAGATACGCAGGGGGATGCCTATGTCTGGCAGGCCTAGAAGGAGGGTCAGGTAGAGGAAACTGAGAAGTATCTGATTCAATGGACATGTGCTGATTTTCTGATGCAATGGATATAGGAATATCAATGGCACAAATAGGAACAGAATTATTAGGGAAAACTGTGGGTGGTGAACTGTTTGATTGAGGGGTTGAGTTAGCAGAAGACTGAATTGATACAGAGGATGAAGATGACTCTGATGGTTGTGAAGCAACTGGAGAAGTTTGAGTGGGGTGAACATGAGACTCAGGTTCTGAATGCAAGGGAACAATGATAGGTACACTAGGCCAAGGCATGAGATTAGACTGAGAAGTATCAATGCTTGGACTGGGATCAATATGGCCAAATGGGAAATAATGTTCATCAAACTGAACATCTCTTGATACAAGCAAGGCCTTAGTTTCAAGATTTTGCAAAAGATAGCCCTTGGTAGACGGTGGAAATCCTAAGAAAACACATTTAATGGCCCTGGGAGTAAATTTTGTCTTGTTGAGTGCATGATTGTAGGCATATGCCAAACAACCAAAAACCTTAAGGTGCTGATAAACGGGCTGCTGTTGGTATAACAACTCAAATGGAGTTTTATGATGCAGAACAGGTGATGGAATTCTATTGATAATATAAACAGCATGTGTAACGGCAAAACCCCAGTAAGGCATGGGCAAATTTGCTTGGAATTTTAGGGAACGTGCCACAGTGAGTATATGTTGATGTTTTCTTTCAACCAAGCCATTTTGTTGTGGTGTATACACACAACTCGTCTGATGAATCATGCCATACTTCAAGTAAAAATCTGGCATGTTAAACTCCTGGCCATTATCCGTCCTAAGAATTTTAATGTTTTTCTCAAACTGAGTAACAACAAGCTGACAAAAATTTTTCAGCAAAGGTCTAACTTCAGATTTGGACTTCAACAGATAGATCCAAGTATATCTACTGTAGTCATCAACAATAGTGAGGAAAAATTTTTGAGCAAACAAGGTGGGGTATTTATTTGGCCCCCAAATGTCAACATGAACCAGATCAAATGTATTTTGAGTTACAGAAGAAGAAACAGGAAAAGGTAGTCTTCTAAGCTTAGCCATAGGACAAATGGAACAAGGAACATCAGAATCTAAAACTTTTATTGAAGCATCATACTTCTGCAACACTCTCACTCTAGGAACAGAGGCATGTCCTAACCTGCAGTGCCATATATAGCTGCTAGGATCAGATGACTTTGCTGTTAGACAGACTGGAATAGAGTTAATTGCAGAAGTACCTTGAAGATAATAGAGACCACTGGACAATTTAGCTAAACCAATCATCCTCTTGGACAATTGATCCTGAATAACACAGTTATCACAATGGAATTGAACAAGCAGATTAGAGTCAGAAGTGAGTTTACTGAGGGAGATAAGATTAAAAGAAAAGGTTGGGACATATAAGACATCTTTGAGAATCAATGTAGGACTGACTGCAACTGTACCAACATGTGTTGCAGATACTGTGGACTTTGTAGGAAGCCTAATTGCAATGCGATTAACAGGCTTATAGGAAGAAAACAAAGACAAGTGAGAAGCAATATGATCAGTTGCACCAGAGTCTAAAATCCATGTATTTAAACCAGCAGTATGAGTGTTACCTGCTATGTTATTAACCTGAGCAGACAATACAACTCCTTGTGCCTCAGACTTTGCATCTGCTGTTGTTTCATCATCAATTTTACTCAACAGCTTGATCAACCTCTGGTTCTGCTGTGGTGTTAACACAAGTGACTGAGCACTCTTCTCAACCTCTGGATCGTTTGTCTCAGCCATATTGACTCTCGGTCTAGGTCCAGTAAAACCAGGTGGATAACCGTGCTTCTTAAAGCACTATCAATAGTGTGTCCTGCGAGGCCACAGTAAGTGCACTGAAACTTCCTATTGTCACCAGAACTGAACCTGCCACCTCCTCTCTTAAAACCACCAGATTGCTGCCTCTTTACATACACATTAGAGGCCACTGCCTCTGCACCTTCTATTTCATTCATTAACGTAACACTACTATCCACAGAAGACATTGGCAAATCAGACATAACCTTCCTTTCGAATTTCAATGCCATGAAAAAAGCCGTATTAATGTCAGGTAAAGGCGTCATCACAAATACCTGAGACTTAACTGGATCAAAGTTATCGTTAAGTCCTTTTACAAACTTAATTACATAATCACTCTCCACGTATTTTCTCATTTCAACTGTCACATTGCACCTACAACCTCTGCAATTGCACACGGGAATAGGTCTTAAAGCCATAAGCTCCTCCCATACTACTTTCATCTTAGTAAAATAGTCAGTTACACTCATGACATCTTGTTTAATGCAATAAAAATTCTCAAGCAACTCCGACAATCTGAAAGGATCGGTACTACCGTACCTTAACAACAAATCATTCCACATATCAACCGCAGTATCATACCACATGACGCTTTGTGCTATGGAAGGAGAAACTGAATTCATTATCCAGGATTGAACCATAGAATTTACCTGTCTCCACACCGGAAATTGAGGATCAACGTCCAAAGGCTTCGGAATCGTACCATCCACAAAGCCAATTTTATTCTTCACCAACAGCGCCATTCTGAACGTACGGCTCCACGTGTGAAAATTATGTGCATTGAGTGGAGGTTGTGCTAACACCGTAGCAGGATTATCGCTAGGATGCAAGTAATAAGGATTTTGCATCAAACTTTCAGCATTTGGATTTTGATTCAATCGCGATCCAAATACTATATTCTGTGATTGATTATCCGGAGGCACATTCCTACTAGTACTAGGAGAAGCCATTCAATCGTATTACAAAGAATTCAGCAACACATTCAAAAATCCTAACTACAAGGAGTACTGATCAACTACGAGAATCAACCTCTCTCTGATACCATGACAAAATTCAACTAACAAACCAAATCAATCAGCAAAAATAGAAAGCTGGAAAACTGAGCAATGAAACGGGGAGAAAGTTGGAGAGAGGAAGAAACAGAATTTTCATAACCGTTTTTTTTCATAGTTGTAACCCGGCTTATATACACAGCGGGAAGAAGAAGAAAGAGCCGAAATTACCAAACTATCCTTACTTATTTAACTAGACGAATTACAACTCAAAGGGCAAAATGGTAACTTCACACATTTTAAACCTTTCCCGCTACACCACACCTTCTTCTACCTCTGCCTACTGCAAAACGCATACAACCCCCAAACTGATCTCTTCACACTGACCACCACAGCACTCGAGCCTCAAGCCTGAAATCACCATCTCAACGCTAAGCTTTCATAACAACATCCTGCTCCAACAATTTGCTCATACTCAAACAATTACCCGCACAATCGCTTTTACTGCCACGAGCCTCTCCTGCTTGATCATAACGAACAGCTTCAGCTTGATCACTCATGCCTTCAACACCTTTCGTTCAAATAATGGACACTGAAGTCCTGTACTGAAAATGGGATAAAGCCGCAATCATGAGTACTATTTTGTTTCTTATAACTTTGCTGAAGTAAATTTGTGCACAAATGTGTTGCCTGGTTATGGATGAAGATATCACTACAAAGTGCATGCATAATGATTATATATATTAAAATTTGCCGTTTCATACTTAATAAAACAACGAAACGTTTCAAACGTTTCATTGAAACTGCAATTCATTGTTCATTACGTTTTATTGAATCAGCAATTCATTCTTCATTTGGCTTACTGTATAAATATGCGTTGCAAGTGCAGCAAGCTGCACATTTAGAAAGGCAATGTTAATCATTTTTGTTTTCTGTTAAAACGTAATGCACCTGTGCCTATTTATCTAAAATAGGAGATACGGTGTTCATTGATTTACAAGTGGATTTCGTATGATATGTTTATGCCTATATAATTTGCTGTATATATACGCTGCAGTATATTAGTGGCAAGTGGTTATTAACATTTCCGTTACCTACATTTATTAAAATTAATGTATGAAAACGTTTCATATATTAATATAACGGAAATTGAAACGTTTACAATTGAATTTCCAATTGATTGAATTGGAACGTTTCACTTTAATATGTTTAATATATCAAGGTGTGAAGTGCAAGTGCTGAGGGCAATTCAGAAAGTGAAAGGGAAAATCCAATTTACTGAAAAGCTTCGTTTTTCTTTCATTGCTAAAGCTTTGTTCTTTACTTCATTGCTGGAGTTTCTTTTCCTTTGCTGAGCCTTGCATGTGTATATATTTAAAGGTTTTCAAACGTTAAACGTTTACAATTGAATTTCCAATTGATTGAATTGGAACGTTTCACTTTAATATGTTTAATATATCAAGGTGTGAAGTGCAAGTGCTGAGGGCAATTCAGAAAGTGAAAGGGAAAATCCAATTTGCTGAAAAGCTTCGTTTTTCTTTCATTGCTAAAGCTTTGTTCTTTACTTCATTGCTGGAGTTTCTTTTCCTTTGCTGAGCCTTGCATGTGTATATATTTAAAGGTTTTCAAACGTTGTATTGAATTTGATTGGATTTTCCCTTTCACTTTCTGAATTGCCCTCAGCACTTGCACTTCACACCTTGATATGTTAAACATATTAAAGTGAAACGTTCCAATTCAATCAATTGGAAATTCAATTGTAAACGTTTCAATTTCCGTTATATTAATATATGAAACGTTTTCATACATTAATTTTAATAAATGTAGGTAACGGAAATGTTAATAACCACTTGCCACTAATATACTGCAGCGTATATATACAGCAAACTATATAGGCATAAACATATCATACGAAATCCACTTGTAAAGCAATGAACACCGTATCTCCTATTTTAGATAAATAGGCACAGGTGCATTACGTTTTAACAGAAAACAAAAATGATTAACATTGCCTTTCTAAATGTGCAGCTTGCTGCACTTGCAACGCATATTTATACAGTAAGCCAAATGAAGAATGAATTGCTGATTCAATAAAACATAATGAACAATGAATTGCAGTTTCAATGAAACGTTTGAAACGTTTCGTTGTTTTATTAAGTATGAAACGGCAAATTTTAATATATATAATCATTATGCATGCACTTTGTAGTGATATCTTCATCCATAACCAGGCAACACATTTGTGCACAAATTTACTTCAGCAAAGTTATAAGAAACAAAATAGTACTCATGATTGCGGCTTTATCCCATTTTCAGTACAGGACTTCAGTGTCCATTATTTGAACGAAAGGTACAAAATGCTTTGGGAAAAACCGACAAACACACATAACATGTAATCCAAGTTGAACAAAATGTTAGTTTATAAAATGTTTTGATGATACAAAAAGATGTTTTAAAAAAACTAAGATGAAATTTCATATCTTTAGTTCGAAACAAAATTGATGTAAACATGTGCGAGACGAAAAATCTCTCATGAATCGGATGAAGGTTACATCAGCCCTTCAAGAGATCTATGTGAAGCTTGGTAAAAATTTAAGCACTCAGATCCACGTCATACTCTCAGCCAAGAGACGTAGATCGATTGACGTATATCTGAGAGACGTCGATCTCTCAGTTAAGCATACGTCGATCGATCGACGTATATCTGAGAGACGTCGATCTCTTAGCTTCAGGTATGTCGATCGATCGACATACATCTGAGAGACGTCGATCTCTCAGCCTAATGACGTCGATCGATCGACGTCATTCTGAGAGACGTCGATCTCTCAGCCAGGCTGACGTCGATCGATCGACGTCTGACTGAGAGACGTCGATCTCTCAGCTCTGGCACGTAGATCGATCGACGTCTCCAGGATTAAAAAATTTTCAAACGTTGGAACAAAATCCAAGGGAGATCTATGATATTTTCTCTCTCCAATCTTGCTCAAATTTCTTGTGGACTTTAACCCAACATACTACATGCTTCCTTGACTATTTTAAACATGTCTAAGATTCTCTAGGGTGGCTATCCAAGATCAAATCACTCCATAGGGTGGCTAAAGACTATTTGGGCACTATCTTGACATTTTTGAAGATGAAGACTTGGTGGAGAGCCTCAAAAACGTGGTCAACTTTATTTATAAATAGAAGAGGCTTGGATGAAGCAATTACACACTTTCAACATCATCTAGCTTCATTTTCCATTGTTGTATATTTCTCTCATACTTGTAAATTTGTTTAAAGCTTGTCTAGCTTTTCTTTGATCTTCATTATTGTATATTGAGAGAAAGAGAGTCAAGCACAAGAGGAACCATAAATATTTGATCTCTTGCTTGTGCTTAGACTTGTGAGAAAGTGAGAACCTTACTATATTTCTTCAACCCACTGTGAGAAGTTCTTGAGGGAACTTTTGTTGAAGTAGTGAGGAAGCAAGAAGTTGTTCTTGCTAAGAGCTGTAGTTGCTGTAGTTGCACAAGTGTGTTTTGTGCAAGAAGTTGCTGTTGTTCTTGCTTACACTAAAGTGTTAGTGTAAGTGTTGCTGTGGTTGTTCTTATTATTCATAATAAGAAGAGTAGTTGTTGAAAATCCACTTTGGAAACAAAGTGGTAGTGGAGTAGAATCATTTACGATTCGAACCACTCTATATCCGGTGTACTCATTCATTATCTCTCATCTTCAATTCTTGCTCTGATTTTGAATATCCTTTTTGAGTTGAGACAAACGAGAAAATTCCGCAAAAAGAGCCAAACACTCTATTCACCCCCCTCTAGAGTGTATTTCGGACCTAACAATTGGTATCAGAGCTTAACCTTGATTGCTTGGCCTATCTTTGCAAGTAGCAAGGTTAAAGATCATGGCAACCTCAACCTCAACTTCAACCTTTTCATCTCCTAAGCCTACTGCACTATTTTCCGAATCAAACACTAAAGCACCTATGTTTGATGCCCAAAATTATTCCTTTTGGAAATTTCGAATGATCAATCACTTGAAAGGCTGTGGATTCGATATATGGAGAGCCGTTGTCAAAGGAATTGAAGTTCCTATGATTACCAACTCAAAAGGAGAATCAATATTCAAAGATGAGGATGACTACACCGATGAAGAAAAGATAAGATTTGCCATTAATAACAAAGCATTTGATATTCTCTCAAGTGCTCTCACCACCACCGAGCTTATAAGACTTCAAGGTCTTGAAACAGCTCATGAGGCATGGAAAAGGCTTGAAATGACACATGAAGGAATTGATCAAGTAAGAATGGCCAAACGACTTATGCTCATGAAGGAGTATGAGATGTTCGGAATGAAAAGCGGTGAGAAGATTGAGGAGACAATCGATCGATTCACACGAATAGTGAATCAACTCTCCATGGTTGACAAGAAAATCTCAAATGAAGACCTTGTCTCAAAACTCCTCAACTCTTTTCCAAGAGAATGGACACCCAAAGTCACCGCCATCACCAAATCAAAGAATCTCAAGACTCTTACCCTTGATGAGCTATCCGATAATCTTCTTACTCATGAAATTCTTATTGATGAACAAAATAGGATGAATCCCATCAAGCCTACACAAACATCACACAAAGGATTGGTAGTAGAGTTCGATGAATTGGATGAGGAAGTTGCCCTTCTAGTAAGAAAATTTAGAAGAATGGCAACTAGACACAAAGCTCAGGCAAGAAAGTTTTTCAAGAAACCATCTAAAGAAAAGGAAGCAAGTGAAAATTGCTATAGATGTGGTCGACCCGGTCACTTCATTGCCGATTGCCACGTAAAAGAACCGCAAAAGCAAGAGAAGAAGGTCTTTCCTTCAAAGAAGAAAGCCCTCAATGCAGAGGTAACCACGTGGGATGATCTCCTTTCGGAAGCGGAAGGAGAAGAGAGTGAAGATCAAGGTGTTGGACTTGTGGCAAAGGTTGACAATCCAAAGTTTCAACATACTTGTCTTATGGCGATTGAAGATGACCTTGAGGTAACTTCTAACCCTTCAAATTTACATGATGAAATAGGAGATTTGCAAGATGACTTTGAGAAATTAAATTTGAAATATAAGCATTTAAAGAAAGAATTCAAGAAATGCATTTTAGAAAATAAGAGCTTGCATGACAAAAATATTTTGATGTTTCAAGAGCATGATATCATACTTACCATGCATAAAACCGTAGCTCTTGAAAATGAAGAAATTAGAAAAGAATGTGAGAAACTAAAGTTAGACTTACAAAGACTAACAAATGGTAAAAACAACTTAGACATACTACTTGGAAATCAAAGAATTGGAAATGATAAATCCGGTTTGGGATTTAACTCATCATCTTCTTCTATTAAACCTAAGTCCTTAAAGAAAAAGGCAAACAATAGAAAAACACAACAAAATTCATCATCTTCTAAACCAAAGCATGTACCCACTTGTTTTTATTGCAACAAACTAGGACATGTAAAGAAAGCATGTAAAGCTCAATTTGAAAGCACATATGTTTGGAAGCCTAAGGGTCGAAAAACTAACCCTAAAGGACCCAACCATCAAAGGGTACCAATGCATACATCTTTTGGTTTTGTAGGCTCTCAAGATAAATGGAGTAGCCAAAGAAGAAGGCACCAAATGGCTTATGGACAACAGATGTTCAACTCACATGACCGGAGACAAGACGTTGTTCACCAAGGTCAAGCTCCAAGATGGTGGAACGGTGCATTTTGGCAATGGGAGAGCCAAAATCCTTGGACATGGAGAAATTGGTAATTCTTCCTTTACTATTAATAATGTACTATATGTAGAAGGGCTTAAGTATAATTTGATAAGTGTTAGCCAACTATGTGATGCTAATTTTCAAATAGAGTTTGTGAAAAGAAAATGTGTTGTGAAAAAGAACGATAAGATTGTTTTTGAAGCTATTTGTAAAAATGATGTTTACAAATTTAGCACACATGATTTGATATCACAAAATGTTTCTTGTCTAGTTGCCAAAAATGATTTGACTCAACTATGGCACAGACGACTTTGACATATTAGCTTTAAAAACTTCAAAGAGATTTGCAAAAATGAAAAGGTCCAAGGTCTTCCAAAATTAAATTTCGAAAACCATGGCTTATGTGACACTTGTCAAAAGGCAAAGCTTGTTAAAACAAGCTTCAAACCCAAAAGTGAAATCTCCACCATCAAACCCCTACAATTGCTTCATATGGATTTGTATGGGGATATTGGTACAGCAAGTCTAAGTGGAAAACATTACACCTTTGTGGTGGTAGATGACTTCTCTAGGTACACTTGGGTAATGTTCTTAGCTAAAAAGAATGATGCATGCCAAGAATTTATAAAGCTTTGTAAAAGATTAGAAAATCAAAGAGAGGACACAATTAAGGAAATTAGAAGTGATAGAAGTGGTGAGTTTGATGGAGAATTTCAAGAATTTTGTGTATCCAAGGGGTATGGACACAATTTCTCAGCTCCAAGAACTCCTCAACAAAATGGTGTTGCGGAAAGGAAGAATAGAACACTTCAAGAAATGAGTAGAGCCATGCTAAATGAATTTGAGTTACCCAAATATTTTTGGGCCGAAGCGGTAAATACCGCTTGTCATGTGATCAATAGAGTTTATTTGAGACCATTTCTCAAAAAGACTCCGTATGAGCTTTGGAAAGGTAGAGTACCAAATATTGGTTATTTCAAGGTTTTTGGTTGTAAGTGCTTTATACTTAACACCAAAGATAACTTGGATAAACTCGACTTCAAAGCGGATGAAGGAATCTTTATGGGCTATGCTCAAAATAGCAAGGCATTTAGAGTATATAATAAAAGAAGCATGAAAGTTGAAGAATCAATTCATGTCAAATTTAGTGAACTCAATGAGGACAAATCAAACATTAATGATGATGATGATGAAATAATTGAAGTAAGCCATATAGAGAAATTTGAGAATCCAAAAGGTAATATTGTTATTGACCTTAGGATTGATCCACTTGAACCTAAGGTTGAAAATGAAGAAGTAGGAGGAGATACCTCAAATTTACCGGATTCATACAAGTATAGGAAAGATCACCCTAAAGAGTTGATATTAGGTGAAACTAGCCAAGACATAATGACTAGGAGAAAATTCAATGAAAATGCCTTCATTTCACAAGTTGAGCCTAAAAACATAAAGGAGGCAATAAATGATGAAGATTGGGTATTGGCTATGCAAGAAGAACTAAATCAATTTGAAAGAAGTGATGTTTGGGAATTAGTTGCTAAACCTAGTGATCATCCCGTAATTGGTACTAAATGGGTATTTAGAAATAAAATGGATGATAAAGGAAACATCACTAGAAACAAAGCTAGGTTAGTAGCACAAGGTTATAGGCAAGAGGAAGGCATAGACTATGATGAAACGTTTGCCCCCGTAGCTAGGTTAGAAGCTATTAGGATGCTATTAGCATATGCATGCTATAAGGATTTCAAACTATATCAAATGGATGTGAAATCCGCATTCTTGAATTGAATAATTCAAGAAGAGGTCTATGTAGCTCAACCTCCGGGGTTTGAAAATCATGATTATCCAAATCATGTTTTTAAACTCAAAAAGGCCCTTTATGGACTTAAACAAGCTCCTAGGGCTTGGTATGATAGGTTAAGTAACTTCCTACTTGAGAACGAGTTTTCAAGAGGAAAAGTCGACACTACTCTTTTTATTAAAGAACAAGGAAACCATCAATTGCTTGTTCAAATTTATGTGGATGATATTATATTTGGTGCTACTAACGATTCTGTTTGTGAGCATTTTGCAAAATTGATGGAAGGAGAATTTGAAATGAGCATGATGGGTGAACTCAACTACTTCCTTGGTCTACAAATCAAGCAAACTCAAGATGGAGTGTACATATCTCAAACAAAGTGCACAAAGGATTTGCTCAAGAAGTACAAATTCGAGGATGGAAGAAGTGTGAGCACTCCGATGAGCACAAGTACAAAGCTTGACAAAGACGAAAAAGGAAAGCCGGTTGAGGTAACCAAATATAGGGGTATGATTGGTAGTTTACTTTATTTAACAGCTAGTAGACCGGATATTTTGCATGCTGTGTGCTTATGTGCTAGATTTCAAAGTATGCCTAAGGAATCACATTTAGTTGCTGTTAAACGTATCTTTAGGTATTTAAAAGGAACTTTGAATTTTGGATTGTTTTATCCCAAAAATGGATGTTTTGATTTAAGAGGGTATAGTGACTCCGACTATGCCGGAAATCTTGTTGATAGGAAAAGCACCTCCGGGACGTGTCAATTCCTTGGAGATTGCTTGGTTTCTTGGTTCTCTAAGAAACAAAATAGTGTGTCACTTTCAACGGCGGAATCCGAATATATATCGGCCGCTTCATGTTGTGCACAACTACTTTGGATGACAAACACATTGAATGATTACAATGTTAAGTTTGATAAAGTTCCCATCCTATGTGACAATACCTCAGCCATAAGTATAGCACAAAACCCGGTTCATCATAGTAGAACAAAACACATTGAAGTGAGACATCACTTCATAAGAGATTGCATTCAAAAAGGATTGGTATGCATTGAGTTTGTTCCAACAAATGACCAACTGGCGGACATCTTTACCAAATCTCTCCCCACTGAGACATTCGAATCAATTAGAACGAGACTGGGAATGATAAACATCAGTTAAAGGGACGAAAATTGAAAATTTCAAAATCAGGGACACGTCGATCGATCGACGTATCAAAACAAGAGATCGACGTACGTCGAACTCAGACGTCGATCGATCGACATAGATGAATTTCAGCAGGTATAAATACTCTGCAAAACGCGAATTCCTCTTCACTTTCCAACATTTCATCGGCTAAAACCCCACAAAAACGCCGCCCCTTTCCTTCCCAAGCCATCCATCTCTTCAATTTCATCCCCAAAACAAAACTTCTTCATCTTTACACTTGATTTTCATCTTCTTCATTCATTCCTCTCTAGAAATCCCTAAATTTCAAATCCAAATTCCTCTCAAAATGTCTTCAAGGAGCAAAAATACCACAAAAAGGCCAAGATCCTCTAGGGGTGAAGGAGAAGGTTCAAGCTCCTCTCAAGGACAATCTTCTCAACCTAGGATGAAACAATCAATGGACATGAGTCAAGGGCGCGTACTTGCTGGGATTAGAAGTGAGCTCACCCTCTCAAACTTCCCTTGGATTAAAGCAAAAGATGCCAAGGAGGCCTTGACGGAACCCTTGCCCCCAGGGCAAATAAGGTATATAACTAGACATTCTCAGATTTTATATGATAAATGGGATGATGATGAAAGAGCAACCATCCCACTCAAGTTGCTTAGAATAAATGATATTCTAAGTAATAATGAACTAAGCCCAATCATTGAATGGTTAGATGTTCAAGAGTGGAGGAGTATATGGAATGAGAATGAGATGTCAAAAATGTCCACTAGGTATACTCGACTATTTTATACAAATTTGTGGATTGAATACATAAATAACCTTCCTTTAGCCCTACACTCTGTTATTGATGGCCACCATATCAAATGGAAAGTTGACAAGATTTGTGACTTGATTGGTGTACCCAACGAAGGGTATTTTGAGTTTGATGCCTGGAAATGGGATGCTGCTAGGTGGAAGATCTCTGAAGATGAAGTAAAATCTTTCTTAGGTTTCCATCCTAGTAAAAACACAAATGACATGCCTTTAGTTTATCGTACTCTTCTGGCCATTGTTACATTTTGTATCAATGGTAAATCCGCAAAATTGCCAAGTAACCTTGACTTCTACATAGCATATCGAATAGCTAACCGTGAAAAGGTTAACTTTGGGGAGCTTTTCATGAAGAATGTTATCGAAGCCGCAACCAAGCAAAACAAGGCCCTACCCTGTAGTAACCTTATTTATAGGATGCTTGTGAAGTCGGGTATTCAGGTAGATGACACGGATGTTGACAACATTACGCACAAGGACTTCTATGATAAAGTCAACATCCAACATATACTGAAGTCTAGAAAAGAGGCAATGAGGAGAGAACGAGAGGAGGAAGAAAGAGAAGACGAAGACCTTCCGGATGAGGCACCCATTCCCGAACCAGAAACTCATGAAGAACCAAGTAGCTTGAGCTCAAATGTCCTAGAACTTCAAGCTCAAGTTGCTAGTCTTCAACACGAGGTTGGGGAGCTTCGTAGCAAGGTATCCGTCCATGAGTCGATGTTTGCAAAGCTCAAGGCAAAGATGAAAGCTTGCATTCCTGGAATCGCATTCTCTTCAGACGAAGACTAGGGTGGTTGTTTTAGCTTGCATCTTGTTTTAACTTAGAATTTGTTGTTGGTTGTAAAACTTGGATGTGTCTTTGAATTTAATGAAGTATTATTGCTTATTTTTTGATGCTTTCAAAAGGGGGAGAAAATGCTTATTGTTGCTTAAATGGCTTATTTGACTTATTTGTGCTTAATGGTTTATTCGTTAAAATGGTTTATGGTTTATTGCATGATGAGATTGTTGGATAGCTGGCAAAATGAGGTAAGCTTGACAATTGAAATCCTTGTTAATTGTTGATGAGCATGAACAGTTATTTGGTTGAGGGGGAGCAAATTTCAAAGAAAAGTATTTTGGTTGAAATTGCAAAATTTTGTTCACATTGACCACTATGGAAGTTATAAAGCGCACATACTTAGGGAGAGATTGATATTTTTCAAGTTTGAAACATGCGAACAGTTAAAACAAAGGAAAAACATTTTTTAGAATCTCGGTTTTTGAAATCATCAAAAAGGGGGAGATTGTTAGTTTATAAAATGTTTTGATGATATAAAAAGATGTTTTAAAAGGACTAAGATGAAATTTCATATCTTTAGTTCGAAGCAAAATTGATGTAAACATGTGCGAGACGAAAAATCTCTCATGAATCGGATGAAGGTTACATCAGCCCTTCAAGAGATCCATGTGAAGCTTGGTAAAAATTTAAGCACTCAGATCCACGTCATACTCTCAGCCAAGAGACGTAGATCGATTGACGTATATCTGAGAGACGTCGATCTCTCAGTTAAGCATACGTCGATCGATCGACGTATAACTGAGAGACGTCGATCTCTCAGCTTCAGGTATGTCGATCGATCGGCATACATCTGAGAGACGTCGATCTCTCAGCCTAATGACGTCGATCGATCGACGTCATTCTGAGAGACGTCGATCTCTCAGCCAGGCTAACGTCGATCGATCGACGTCTGACTGAGAGACGTCGATCTCTCAGCTCTGGCACGTAGATCGATCGACGTCTCTAGGATTAAAAAATTTTCAAACGTTGGAACAAAATCCAAGGGAGATCTATGATATTTTCTCTCTCCAATCTTGCTCAAATTTCTTGTGGACTTTAACCCAACATACTACATGCTTCCTTGACTATTTTAAACATGTCTAAGATTCTCTAGGGTGGCTATCCAAGATCAAATCACTCCATAGGGTGGCTAAAGACTATTTGGGCACTATCTTGACATTTTTGAAGATGAAGACTTGGTGGAGAGCCTCAAAAACGTGGTCAACTTTATTTATAAATAGAAGAGGCTTGGATGAAGCAATTACACACTTTCAATATCATCTAGCTTCATTTTCCATTGTTGTATATTTCTCTCATACTTGTAAATTTGTTTAAAGCTTGTCTAGCTTTTCTTTGATCTTCATTATTGTATATTGAGAGAAAGAGAGTCAAGCACAAGAGGAACCATAAATATTTGATCTCTTGCTTGTGCTTAGACTTGTGAGAAAGTGTGAACCTTATTATATTTCTTCAACCCACTGTGAGAAGTTCTTGAGGGAACTTTTGTTGAAGTAGTGAGGAAGCAAGAAGTTGTTCTTGCTAAGAGCTGTAGTTGCTGTAGTTGCACAAGTGTGTTTTGTGCAAGAAGTTGCTGTTGTTGTTGCTTACATTAAAGTGTTAGTGTAAGTGTTGCTGTGGTTGTTCTTATTGTTCATAATAAGAAGAGTAGTTGTTGAAAATCCACTTTGGAAACAAAGTGGTAGTGGAGTAGAATCATTTACGATTCGAACCACTCAATATCCGGCGTACTCATTCATTATCTCTCATCTCCAATTCTTGCTCTGATTTTGAATATCCTTTTTGAGTTGAGACAAACGAGAAAATTCTGCAAAAAGAGCCAAACACTCTATTCACCCCCCCTCTAGAGTGTATTTCGGACCTAACACAAAAACCTAGTAGCATCGTCATGCGTGAAAGCTTAAGAGTTAGATTACAGCGCATGAGTCTTTGCACTGTGCTGTACATATAAAATATGTACTTACTTTGATAACATATTTATATATCAGCACATGAAAGTACATTTACATATTGTACACATTTATATGTACTTACTTTGATAACATATTTATATATCAGCACATGAAAGTACATTTACATATTGTACACAATACAGCGCCGTATTCTCATTAAGCGGGCTCTGATACCACTTGTTGGATTTTACATAGTAAATCCATTACTCGAGGATCACTTAAGAGAACATAAAAACAAAGTAAATAAATGTGGAAGTGTACCTTTCTCCATTGGTTAACGCTGTAGGGGTTCTGACACGCGTGACAACTGTGTCTTCCAAGGGATGACACGAACCCACCAGTTGTTGAATTCACTAATAAAATATCAACAACTACCACTACTATTCCGATGGAGAGAATAGGTAGTGTGTTTTCCCCTCGAAAGTGTTATATATATAAAATATATATGTATATATATACGTGTGTTCTGCAAAAGTTCAAAGGAACAAAAACCTTCTGAACTTTCAAATGAAAGCAACGAAATGAAGGCAACGGAAAAGCTTCAGAACTTTGCTAAAGTGCAAAGTAACAGAAGCAAAACTGAAACTTCTGCAAATCCTTTTCCTTTTGTTCTTCTATCCCACACTTTGCACCCTTCACACATATATATATATATATATTAGCTGATTAAGGAGAACGTTTTGCTAAACGTCTCAATACATTAAACTTCAGCAAATGAAACGTTTGAAATAAATTGAAATTTCAAGTTTCTAAACGTTTCATTTTGATTAATGTATGAAACGGCACCTTTTAATATATATATATATATATATATATATATATATATATGTATATAATAAATTATATATATTAAATACCTTACTTAAAACACTTCGAGAAGAATACTCGTGGGCTCTTGTCCCTCAGGGACCAGATGTCATTAATAATACGGTCTCGACTTTACGAGTCCTACCATCAAGGACTGTAACCGTATGACTGTCTACACATTTAGTGATCCATTCAGATTACACTGCGTATCCATTAATATACCGAAGTGATCACTTAACATGTGTGGATACGTACAAATATTACGTAACATTAGTAACATATAATATATAACATACATAAGTCCACATATATTTGATATGTAACTTTAGTCACACGTGTCGTGCACTACACGTATGAGCATATCAAATCCAACAAAGTGGACTTACATGTTCATGCTTATGTTACAGATTGTCATGGTCTCAGTTTTGGTTCATTTCAAGTTTAAACCTCTATCTGTTATGTCGGTGGTCAACCGTGAAATACATGTTTGAAGAAATTTAAAATGGACATGTATCTAACAAATTCAAGAAGAGAATGGAAAAATCAAAGCTTTCGTTTCTGAAGATGTGTTTTCTATCTTGAAGATAAACTAAATGATTATTCACATATCCAGTAATGAAAAAACTATATCCAGTATACATATTCAGTACAACAACAACACATATCCAGTATATCACATACTGGATATCCTAACGACAACATCAAATACATATCCAGTACAACAACAACACATATCCAGTATATCACATACTGGATATCCTAACGACGACACCAACAACACATATTCACATGAAAACTACAACACATATCCAGTATATCCCAACGACACCAAAAGTTATCGCTAGAGTCTGGAGAGGGTGAGAGACAGGCAAACAATACCCCCATCCCACAAGATAGAGAATTTGTTTCCAATAAGACACCTGACTCTATATGTATCTACATAGATGACACACTAATAGAGATATTTTATGGGAAAGACTCTAAGTGCAAAATTCTAATCTAGAAAATCAAATGCAAAAGTAACTTTGACTAAGAATTATCATGTGTTCAAGTGCAAAACATTACCCCATGCCTTAGAGGCTCCTGTCTATAGCAGGATATGGGGGGTCGGATGTGCGCAACCATGCTGTTAAGATATAAAATGTTTTGATGATGGAAGGTGTTTTACATGAGTTACATTTACACTTGAGATTTGATGCAAAATGAGAAAAATACACTATGTCAAAAATGGTTAAGGTTGGAACTTTACTGTCTAACATCGATCTCTCAAAACAGGAGACATCGATCAATCAAAGTGACTTCAGTCTCTAAAGGTGAGACTTCGATCGATCGATATAACAGAAGTTCAGAATCAAAAACTCTCTGTCAGACATCGAATCCTAAAATTTAGAGACATCGATCGATCAATGTAACTTCAGTCTCTCCAAAAGTGTCACGCTCCGAGCCCTATCACTCGAAACGTCACATTTGCCGTACGCCTTTTTCAAGATATACAAGGTTTCTTATATCATTATGCTTACTTTAATACTCTACTATTTAAGTAAATAGGACTCAATAAAATTAACTAAAACCACTCAATACATATCCAAAATAATTATCCATCAAAAGAAATATCGTACCGTTGAAACAACTAGTCCACATTAAAATAATAATTCTAATGAGCTAAGTTCATAAGTACTCGATAAAACTCAACACTAATAATAATTCAAATCTCGAAAGCTATCTTCTGATCTTGTTCATCATCCCCACTCATCATCTTCCTCCACGTAAATGTACTCATCGTCCTTATCATCTGAAAAATGGTAGGTTGGAGAGGGTGGTGTGAGCCAAATCAACGGGCTCAGTAAGTAGTCTAATTATCTTTTGTGGGATCATGTATGCAGGGAAACAAGTTTTCAAATAAAATAACTTTGGTAAAATAAAAGCAAACACAATTTTCCATTTTCAAGTACTACATATAATACTTGTAACTTTCAACATTTAGCTCTTAACTGACTTATACCATTCGTTAGAGTACTGTCTAGAAAATCCCTTCTAGATGGGTGCATTGGATTCCCACCATGCGAAGAGGGTATTGGGCTTAATCCCCCCAATATCTGGACGTTTCAGCAACTCGCGCAAGTTGCTAGACCATATACTTATAACTTATACTTTCATCATTCAATAGGCCACGCGATCCGAGTATAATTAATTTAAGAGCACAAAATATATCATTCCGTAAACGACATATCATCAATAATATTTCGCATAAAACAATACTTGCAAAGCACAATATACTTCTATATGATCCAATTTAATATCAAAATAGACATTTAACACGTAACTCTCGTAAAACAATTTCGTAACTGCACAAAAGAGAGTTAGACCACTTACTCGAATTGGACACTTAATTCTTTTCTTGTTCTATTGTCAAACCTAAACAATTATACAAGAAGATCTGAGTTAGACCACTTACTCGAATTGGACACTTAATTCTTTTCTTGTTATATTGTCAAACCTAAACAATTATACAAGACGATCATTGCTTGAAAATATCACTAAGATAATTATTCCATGTGTTTCTATTAATTTACCCTTAATAAACTTGTCCCTACATGGCATCAAAATTCGGATGCAGAACTACTGATATACCTTCCACCACCCATACGGTTGCCCAAGCTTTGAATTTTGGCCACAAGAACTTTATCTTTTTTTTTGTTTTTGTTTCCCTTAAACTTTTCTCGGATTCTTTCCTATGTAATGATTAAAAGAAACACTAAAGAGTAAGTCTCAAAATTCTTTACGCACCAACTAAGGTTTACCGTTGGCTCTTTAGACACACAGAGAATAGATTAGAAATCGTATATAGGGACAAATAAATTAGAAGAAACCAATCGGACATAACATAATAAATATTTGTCTTTCTTCCTTGAAAGTAATGATTTTTCTTTTATCTCAATTCTACCTCTATGCAATTTTTATGCATAAAGCAACAAAATTTCTGAATTGAAAATTATATACCCCGTCCTAATGAATCGATCGATATAACAGAAGTTCAGAATCAGAAACTCTCTGTCAGATAACGAACCCTAAAATTTAGGGACATCGATCGATCGATGTAACTTCAGTCTCTCCAAAAGAGACTTCGATCGATTGATGTCAAGCAGGTTCAAAACTGGAAACTCTCTGGATGACATCGATCTCTCAGTCCAGACACTTCGATTGATCGATGTCCCCCAGAATACAATTTTTTATGAACGTTGGAACAAAATTCACGGGAGATTCATGGTGTTTTCTCTGTTCAATCTTGCTCAGATTTCTTGTGGACTTTACTCTAACAGAATACATGTTTCCTTGACTATAATATCCATGTCTAAGTTATTCTAGATTGGCTATTGAGGATCAAATCACTCCATAGGATGGCTAAAGACTAAATGCACATTATCTTGACATTTGATGGAGTTGAAGACAT
The DNA here is from genome assembly GCA_036186865.1 of Eustoma russellianum. NCBI lineage: Eukaryota > Viridiplantae > Streptophyta > Magnoliopsida > Gentianales > Gentianaceae > Eustoma > Eustoma russellianum. The sequence continues at coordinate 11,933,666 of AP025069.1, read as the reverse complement.
GGTGGAGGTTCAAAAACGTGGTGAATACCTCCTATAAATGGATGAATCTCAGATGAGGCAAATACACACTTTCACCATCATCAAGCTTCATTCTTCTTTGTAATATATTTCTCTCATATATGAAAGTGCTTAAAGCTTGTTAAGCCTTTCTTTGTTCTTCATTGTTGTATATTGAGAGATAGTGAGTCTAACATAAGAGGAACCATAAATATTTGAACTCTTGCTTGTGTTTAGACTAGTGAGAAAGTGTGATCCCCACTACTTCTTTTAGAAAGTTTTTGAAGAGAACATTGTTGAAGTTGTGAGGTAGCAAGAAGTTGTTCTTGCTTAGAGCTGTAGTTGTTGCAGTTGTACAAGGGTATTTTGTGCAAGAAGTTGTTGTTGTGGTTGCTTAGACTAATGTGTTAGTGTAAGTATTGTTGTGCTTGTTCTTATTAGCTTTAATAAGAAGAGTAGATGTTGAAAATCTACTTTGGCAACAAAGTGGTAGTGGAGTAGAATCATTTACGATTCGAACCACTCTATATCCGGTATACTCATTCATTGTTTCTCATCTCCTATTCCTGCTTTGATTTTGAATTCCATTTGAGTTTAGCCAAACAAGAAAATTCCGCAAAAATTTCCAACACTCTATTCACCCCCTCTAGAGTGTGTTACACACCTAACAATTGGTATCAGAGCCTAATCTTGATTGCTTGGCCAATCTTAGCAAGTAGCAAGGTTAAAGATCATGGAAGTGACAACTTTTTCATCTCACACCTCAACTTCCAAGCCAACTGCACTATTCTCAGGATCAAACACTAAAGCACCTATGTTTGATGCCCAAAATGATTCCTTGTGGAAATTTCGAATGATCAATCATTTGAAAGGTTGTGGATTTGATATATGGAGAGCCGTTGTCAAAGGAATCGAAGTTCCTATGATTACCAACTCAAAAGGAGAATCAATGTTCAAAGATGAGGATGAATACACCGACGAAGAGAAGATAAATTTCGCCATGAATGGCAAAGCATTCGATATTCTTTCAAGTTCTCTTACCACCACTGAGCTCATAAGACTTCAAGGTCTTGAAATAGCACATGAAGCATGAAAAAGGCTGGAAATGATACACGAAGGGACTAAGCAAGTAAGAATGGCCAAAAGACTAATGTTAATGAAGGAATATGAAATGTTCGGGATGGAGAGTGGTGAAAAGATTGTGGAGACAATCGACCGATTCACTCGGATAGTGAATCAACTTTCCATGGTGGACAAAAAAATCTCAAATGAGGAACTTGTCTCAAAACTCCTTAACTCTTTGCCAAGAGAATGGACACCTAAAGTCACCGCCATCGCCGAATCAAAGAATCTCAAGACTCTTACCCTTGATGAGCTATCCGGTAATCTTCTTACTCTTGAAATTCTTATTGATGAACAAAATAGGATGAATCCTATCAAGCCCACACAAGCATCACACAAAGGATTGATGGTAGAGTCCGATGAACCGGATGAGGAAGTTGCTCTTCTTGTGAGAAAATTTAGAAGACTGGCCACAAAAAACAAGGCCCAAGCAAGGAAGTTTTTCAAGAGACCACCTAAGTATAAAGAAGCAAGTGACAATTGCTATAGGTGTGGTCAACCAGGTCACTTCATTGCCGATTGCCACGTCAAGGAGCCACAAAAGCAAGAAAAGAAGGTCTTTCCTCAAAACAAGAAAGCCCTAAATGCAGAGGTAACCACGTGGGATGATCTCTTTTCCAAATCGGAAGGAGAAGAAAGTGAAGACAAAGATGTTGGACTTTTTGCAATAGCTTAGAATCCAAAAGCACAACATACTTGTCTCATGGCAATCGAGAACGACCATGAGGTAAACTGGCTCTTTAAATTTACAAGATGAAATAGGAGATTTGCAAGATGATTTTGAAAAACTGAATTTAAAATATAAACATTTGAAGAAACAATTTAAAAAATGCATATTAGAAAACAAGAGCTTGCATGATAAGAATATTTTGATGTTTTAAGATCATGACATCATACTGACCATGCATAAAACCGTAGCTCTTGAAAATGAAGAAATTAGAAAAGAATGTGAGAGACTAAGATTAGACTTACAAAAACTAACCGATGGTAAAAATAATCTAGACAAATTACTTAGAAACCAAAGAATTGGAAATGATAAAACCGGTTTAGGATTTAATTCATCACATTCTACCACTAAGCCTAAGTCATTAAAGAAAAAGACAAATAAGAGAAAAACACAACATGACTCTTCATCTTATAAACCAAGGCATGCACCCACTTGTTTTTATTGTAACAAAGTAGGACATGTGAAGAGTGCATGCAGAGCTAGATTTGGTAGTATGTATGTTTGGAAGCCTAAGGGTCGGCAAGCTAAACCTAAATGACCCAACCATGAAAGGGTACCAACGCATAATTCTCTTGGTTTTGTAGGCTCTCAAGATAAATGGAGTAGCCAAAGAAGAAGAAACTAAATGGCTCATGGAAAGGGGATGTTCAACACACATGACTGGAGACAAAATTTTGTTCACCAAGCTCAAGCTCCAAGATGGTGGAACGGTGCATTTTGGCAATGGGAAAGCCAAAATCCTTGGACATGGAGAAATTTGTAACTCTTCTTTCTCTATTAATAATGTATTATATGTAGAAGAGCTTAAGTATAATTTGATAAGTGTTAGCCAACTATGTGATGCTAATTTTCAAGTTGAATTTGTGAAACGAAAATGCATTGTGAAAAAGAATGATAAAATTGTTTTTGAGGCTATTAGGAAAAATGATGTTTATAAATTTAGCACATATGATTTGATATCACAAAATGTTTCTTGCCTAGTTGCCAAAAATGATTTGACTCAACTATGGCATAGACGACTTGGACATATTAGTTTCAAAAATTTCAAAGAAATTTGCAAAAATGAAATGGTCCAAGGTCTTCCAAAATTAAATTTCGAAAACCATGGCTTATGCGACACTTGTTAAAAGGCAAAGCTTGTTAAAGCAAGCTTCAAGCCCAAAAGTGAAATCTCCACCACCAAACCTCTACGATTGCTTCATATGGATTTGTATGGGGATATTAATATGGCAAGCCTAGATAGAAAACATTACACCTTTGTGGTGGTAGATGATTTCTATAGGTACACTTAGGTCATGTTTTTAGCTAAAAAGAATGATGCATGCCAAGAGTTTATAAAACTTTGTAAGAGATTAAAAAATCAAAAAGGGGACACAATTAAGGAAATGAGAAGTGATAGAAGTGGTGAGTTTGACAGTGAATTTCAAGAATTTTGTGTATCCAAAGGGTATGGACACAATTTCTCAGCTCCAAGGACTCCTCAACAAAATGGTGTTGCAGAAAAGAAAAATAGAATACTTCAAGAAATGAGTAGAGCCATGCTAAATGAATTTGAGCTACCCAAGTATTTTTGGGCTAAAGCGGTAAACACTGCTTGTCATGTAATCAATATAGTTTACTTGAGACCATCTCTCAAAAATTTAAGCTTTGGAAAGGTAGAATACCAAATATTGGTTATTTCAAAGTATTTTGTTGTAAGAGTTTTTTACTTAACACCAAAGATAACTTAGATAAACTCGATTTCAAAGCGGATGAAGGAGTCTTTGTGGGATATGCTCAAAATAGCAAGGCATTTAGAGTATATAACAAAAGAAGTATGAAAGTTGAAGAGTCAATTCATGTTAAGTTTAGTGAACTCCTTGAGGATGAACCATGCATAAATAATGAGACGATGAGAAAATAATTGAAGTAAGTCAGATAGAAGAATTTGAGAATTCAAAAGGGAATATTGTCATTGACCTTAAGATTAATCCACTTGAAAATGAACCTAAGGTTGAAGATGAAGAAGTGAGAGGAGATACTTCAAATTTACCGGATTCATATAAGTATAAGAAAGACCATCCAAGAGAATCAATATTAGGTGAAACAAGTCAAGGCATAATGACTAGGAGGAAATTTAATGAAAATGCATTCATTTCACAAGTTGAGCCTAAAAATATAAAGGAGGCTATAAATGATGAAGATTGGTACTAGCCATGCAAGAAGAGTTAAATCAATTTGAAAGAAGTGATGTTTGGGAATTAGTGGCTAAACCTAGTGATCACCCCATGATTGGCACTAAATGGGTATTTAGAAACAAAATAGATGATAAAGGAAACATCACTAGAATCAAAGCTAGGTTATTAGCTCAAGGATATAGACAAGAATAAGGTATAGACTATGATGAGACTTTTGCCCTCGTAGCTAGGTTAGAAGCTATTAGGATGCTGTTAGCATATGCATGCTATAAGGATTTCAAACTATATCAAATGGATGTGAAATCCGCATTCTTGAATGAAATAATTCAAGAAGTGTATGTAGCAACCACCGGGGTTTGGAAGTCATGATTATCCAAATCATGTATTTAAACTCAAAAAGGCCCTTTATGGACTTAACAAGCTCCTAGGACATGGTATGAAAGATTAAGTAACTTCCTACTTGAAAATGAGTTTTCAAGAGGAAAAATCGATACTACTCTTTTTATTAAAGAACAAGAAAACCATCAATTGTTGTTCAAATTTATGTGGATGATATTATATTTGGTGCTTTAATGATTCTCTTTGTGAGCATTTTGCTAAAACAATGAAAGGAGAATTTGAGATGAGCATGATGGGTGAACTCAATTACTTCCTTAGACTCAAAATAAAGCAAACTTAAGATGGACTATACATATCTCAAACAAAGCACACAAAGGATTTACTCAAGAAATACAAGTTTAAGGACGGAAGAGTGTAAGCACACCGATGAGCACAAGTACAAAGCTTGAAAAGGATGAAAAAGGAAAGCCGGTTGAGATAACCAAATATAAGGGTATGATTGATAGTTTACTCTATTTAACTGCTAGTAGACCGGATATTTTGCATGTTGTGTGCTTATGTGCTAGTTTTCAAAGTATACCTAAGGAATCGCATCTAGTTGCCATTAAACGTATTTTTAGGTATTTCAAAGGTACTTTGAACTTTGAGCTATTTTATCCCAAAAACGGGTGTTTTGACTTAAGAGGGTACAGTGACTCTGACTACGTCGGGAACCTAGTCGATAGAAAAAGCACATCCGGGACATGCCAATTCCTTGGAGATTGCTTAGTTTCTTGGTTCTCCAAGAAACAAAATAGTGTGTCACTTTCAACGGCAGAATCTGAATATGTATCGGCCTCTTAATGTTTTGCCCAATTAATTAGGATGATAAACACCTTGAATGATTACAATGTCAAGTTTGACAAAGTTCCTATATTATGTGATAACACTTCAGCCATAAGTATAGCACAAAACCCTGTACACCATAGTGAGACCAAACATATTGAAGTGAAGCATCACTTTATAACAGATTACATTCAAAAGGGATTGGTATGTGTTGAATTTGTTCCAACCAATGACAAACTAGCAGATATCTTTACAAAACCATTTCCTACTGAGACACTCGAGTCCATTAGAATAAGATTAGGGATGATAAAAATGTGTAGAGGGTCAAAATTATCAAAAAGGCAGTAAACAACTTACATCGATCGATCTATGTAGCTGTTTTAGAGGCTGATGTAAAATCAGACATTGATCGATCGAAAAGGAAGGCATCGAACAATCAAAGTCCCAGACATCGATCGATCGATGTGGTCGGACACATGCAGTATAAAAGCTGCAAAAATCAGAAAATTCCTCATTTTTTCATCTTCTCCAAATGAACCTTAACTTCAATCAATCCTACTTCCAAAATCCAACTCTCAAACTACAGATTGCTTGCACAAAACTTCATTTTTTCTTCAAGTCCACCATTCTCTTCATCTATCTCATAACTTTACTCACCTTTTCTGCAAATTTCGTCCCTAATTCTCCAAATGGCACCAAAAACAAAAGGTACCTCTAAAAGGCAAAGAACCTCTCTTGAGGAAGAGGTTGTGCCTGAACAATCTCATCCTCAAGTCCCAACTGCTTCTAGAATAAATGGACTAAAGAAAAGAGCAGACCAATCTCAAGATGAAATGTTGGCTGAGGTGAGGAAGAGACCGTGGTCAACAACTTCCTATGGCTCAAGTCCGGTGAGTATGAGAATGCCCTAAACGAGCCATTGGGTCCAGGTAAATTTGTACATATCTCACTTAAGGGTCAAGCTTTATTTGATGAATGGGAAGAAAAGAAAAGGTCCACCATTCCATTGAAATTGCTCAAAATTGGAGAAATTTTGAGCAACAAGGAATTGAGACCGATCATTAATTGGTTTGATGATCAGAAGTGGAGACCTATTTGGGATACTTCAGAGATGAATTATATGTCTACCTGTCATACACGATTGTTGTATGCTAACTTGTGGATTTAGTATCTAAATGGAATGCCATTTTCGTTAAATTCGGTTATAGAAGATCAACTTGTTTCATTTGATTGGAAAACCATAAATGACCTTCTTGGTGTTCCTGATGAGGGTGTAGCTGATTTTGATCCTTGGAAGTGGGATAATTATAAGTACAAGGCATCCGAAGACGAAGTTAAAACCTTTCTTGGCTTCCATCCCACCCGAAATACTAATGATATGCCTTTGGCGTATTAAGTTTTGCTTTCCATTGTCATATTTTGTGTCAATGGTAATTCGGCCAAACTCCCTAGTAATTTAGATTTTTACATTGCTTATCGCATAGCCATGAGGGAACAGTTAAATTTTGGAGAGATAGCCTTTACAAATATGTTGGCGACGGTAACGAAAAAATCAAAAGCATCACCTTGTAGCAATCTCATTTATAGATTGCTAAGAAAGTCTAATGTGGAGTTGAATGATGAGTATGATGAAAAGATAGCCAATAAAGACTATTACATAAAAGCCAAAATTCAACAAATCCACAAATCTTGAAAGGAAGCACAAAGACAAGGCGCTCAAAATGAACTGGAAGAAGAAGAAGCTGAAAACATCCCCATTGAAGATCCAGTTCCTCCCACACATCCGACTGAGCCTCCCACTGAACCTTAACCCCAACCCCAAACACAATCCAGCCCTACCTCCCGAGTGGATAAAGGAAAAGCTCCAATGGAGGAAGGTAGTGGTTCTGAACTACCGTTTGATGTTGGGGACGAAATAAACGCACTCCACAATATATTGGATCAATGGGGAAATGATCTCACAAACGACCAAGTTAGGATTGGCGATCTTGAGAAAGAAACACAAGCCTCAAAAAGCAAGTTTCAACAATCAAAAAGAAATACAACAAGCTAAAGCCGAAGCTCAAGGCGTGTATTCCTGGCTTGGCCTTCTCTCCCGATGAAGAATAGAGCTCTTAGTTCTCCAAATTCCCTCGTAGCTATAGGATATGGTTTAGAAGCTGAATTTCATTGTGTATCTCAAACTTCGTATCCTATTAATGATATTTTCATTTATCCTTCATTTTTGGTTCTTGCTTATTTTTGATGCTTTCAAAAAGGAGGAGAAGTTGCTAGCTATGATTATTGATATGTGGTTGATGCATATATGGTTGACATTGGTTGCTAGTGATAATTGGTAAGCATATGGCTAATGAATGACATTTTGAAAATGATTATTGACATGTGATTATTGATATGTGGTTAATTGGTAAGCATATGGCTAATGAATGACATTTTGAAATGTTGGTATTACAATGTTAATGGATTGGCTTTGGTATGTGATTACAATGGTGGAGATGGTATGAGTATAAGTACTTTGGTATGCTTGATTGATGAAATGTGTGCTTGCTTGATTAAAGCTTTGGCACACATGTTGAAAAGTTGAGAATATGGAATTTGATGCATGGTTTGGTTGAGGGGGAGTATTTTGATATCTTCACCATATTCTGATATTTTCATTTATCCTTCATTTTTGGTTCTTGCTTATTTTTGATGCTTTCAAAAAGGAGGAGAAGTTGCTAGTTATGATTATTGATATGTGGTTGATGCATATATGGTTGACATTGGTTTCTAGTGATAATTGGTAAGCATATGGCTAATGAATGACATTTTGAAAATGATTATTGACATGTGATTATTGATATGTGGTTAATTTGTAAGAATATGGCTAATGAATGACATTTTGAAATGTTGGTATTACAATGTTAATGGTTTGGTTTTGGTATGTGATCACAATGATGGAGATGGTATGAGTATAAGTACTTTGGTATGCTTGATTGATGAAATGTGTGCTTGCTTGATTAAAACTTTGGCACACATGTTGAAAAGTTGAGAATATGGAATTTGATGCATGGTTTGGTTGAGGGGGAGTATTTTGATATCTTCACCATATTCATTGGTTTTGGGAAGATTACATGCTGAGGGAGAGTTTTGGATATGTTCACATGGTTTATGTATTGAGGGAGCATGTACTAAGGGAGAGTTGTAAAATATCAAGTTTGAAATATTTAGCTAGCTCAAATGTAAATTTTCAAGTAAAAACATCTTTTGAATCATGGTTTTGGAATCATCAAAAAGGGAGAGATTGTTAAGATATAAAATGTTTTGATGATGGGAAGATGTTTTAAATGAGTTAAATTTACAGTTGAGATTTGATGCAAAATGAGAAAAATATACTATGCCAAAAATGGTTAAGGTTGGAACTTTACTGTCCAACATCGATCTCTCAAAACAAGAGACATCGATCGATCGAAGTGACTTCAATCTCTAAAGGTGAGAATTCGATCAATCGATGTAACAGAAATTCAGAGTAAAAAACTCTCTATCAGACATCGAACCCTAAAATTTAGGAATATCGATCGATCGATGTCACTTCAATCTCTCCAAGAGAGACTTTGATCGATCGATGTCAGACAGTTTCAAACTAAAAAGTTTCTGTCCAACATCGATCTCTCAGTCCAGGGGACATCGATTGATCGACGATTGATCGATGTCACATCAGTATCTCCAGGGGAGACTTCGATCGATTGGTGTTAAGCAGGTTCAAAACTGAAAACTCTCTTGAGGACATCGAACTCTCTGGAACCTCGATCGATCGATGTCCCCCAGAATCCAAAATTTCATGAACGTTGGAGCAAAATCCAAGGAAAATTCATGGTGTTTTCTCTTTCCAATCTTGATCAAATTTCTTGTGGACTTTACTCTAACATACACATGCTTCCTTAACTATAATATTCATGTCTAAGTTATCCTAGGTTGGCTATTGAGGATCAAATCACTCCATAGGGTGGCTAAATACTAAATGGACATCATCTTGACATTTGATGGAGTTGAAGACATGGTGGAGGTTCAAAAACGTGGCAAACATCTCCTATAAATGGATAAAGCTCATATGAGGCAAATACACACTTTCACCATCATCAAGCTTCATTATTCTTTGTAGTATATTTCTCTCATATGTGTAAAAGTGCTTAAAGCTTGTTAAGCCTTTCTTTGTTCTTCATTGTTGTATATTGAGAGATAGTGAGTCTAACACAAGAGGAACCATAAATATTTGATCTATTGCTTGTGTTTAGACTAGTGAGAAAGTGTGATCCCCACTACTTCTTTTAAACCCACTGTGAGAAAGTTCATGAAGAGAACATTGTTGAAGTTGTGAGGTAGCAAGAAGTTGTTCTTGCTTAGAGCTGTAGTTGTTGCAGTTGCACAAGGGTATTTTGTGCAAGAAGTTGTTGTTGTGGTTGCTTACACTAAGGTGCTAGTGTAAGTATTGCTGTGGTTGTTCTTATTAGCTTTAATAAGAAGAGTAGTTGTTGAAAATCTTTTTTGGCAATAAAGTGGTAGTGGAGTAGAATCATTTACGATTTGAGCCACTGTTTATCCGGTGCACTCATTCATTGTTTCTCACCTCCCATTCTTGCTTTGATTTTGAATTCCATTTGAGTTGAGCCAAACAAAAAAATTCCGTAAAAATTACCCAACACTCTATTCACCCCCCCCCCCAGAGTGTTACGGACCTAACACATGCCGATGTGTTAAAAACACACAGAGGCTGTTTTTCGATGACCCATAATAAAAATTGCGTCAAGCTGTGTCGATCAACTGCTACTTCACAATATAAGAAGCACAGCCAATTTAGTGAATCATGAGTTCAAATCTCAATCTGAAAATATCATAGGGAAAACACAAGTGGGTTTTTGATGAATTTCAAATTTCACAATATAAACAGGCGCAACAACAAATCCTCTCAAAAGATAATTCTAAGTCAGTACGTCAAACACAAGAAAGGCTTAACCCCCTGATCATGCATGTGGTAGAAAAGGAAATCATCAAACTTCTGCAAGTGGGGATAATATACCAATCTCGTACGTGAATAGGTCATCCCAACTCAAGTGGTATCCAAGAAGTCTGGTATCACCTTGGTTGAAAATGAAAAGAAAGAGCTTGTGTAAATGAGAATCACTAATGTATGGAGATTATCTATTGATTATGGAAAGTTAAATGTATTGACACGTGAGGACCATTTTCCTCTTATATTTGTAGATCAAATCCATCAAAGGCTAGCTGGACATAAATTTTACTGTTACCTTGATGTATTTTTTGTACGGCTGTTCAACGAACCAAACAGTTCGCAAACTGTTCGAGTTTGGTTCGTGTTCGGCTCGTATTCGTTTGTTAATAGTCGATAAACGAGCCAAATTAGAACAGCTATTTTGGTTCATTTACTAAAACGAGCCAAACTATTCGCGAACTATTCGACTCGTTTAAACAGTTAAAGGGTTATCGAGCCGAACTCAAACCAATTTTATAGCTATACGAACCAAGGATCCGAATTAGAACAGCTATTTTAGTTTGTTACTAAAACGAGCCAAACTATTAGCGAACTATTCGGCTCATTTAAACAATTAAAGGTTATAGAGCCGAACTCAAACCAATTTTACAGTTCGTTTAGCTAAACGAACCAAGCCAAACAGTTCGTTTATCCAAATGAATCCGAATTTGAAAACCTAATATTTGGTTCGGCTCGATTTGTTAACCCCCTCAATTTTTCGAGTACTTTAAAATATCGCCTAGAAGATCAAGGAATAACCACTTTCACCTATCTATTGGTACTTTTGTACATCGCCGCGTGCCTTTTTGGGTTATGCGATGCTCTAGCCATTTTTTAACGCTGCATGATGAGCATCTTCTATGATTGCATCGAAAAGGTAATCGAAGTCTTCAGGGATGATTTCTTTGTTATAGATACTCGTATAATGAGTGTCTCCATAATCGTTTCATTGTCTTCAGATGTTGCGTCGAAACTAAGGTGGCACTCAATTATAAAAAAAATATTCCCGCTTCATGGTAGGACAAGGGATAGTTCTTAGATATATAAAATATGAAGATGGTATCAAAGTTGACGAAGCGAAAGGTTGACCGAATAATGCGTATTTAGCAGAATTACACGGTGTTCAAAGGCATATTGATAAAAAAATTTAATGACATACAAAAAACACGAAGTGTAGGTCCGTGACAATCACTCTAGAGGGGGAGGCGGGGTAAATAGTGTGTTGGGCGAGTTTGTGGAATTTTTTCTCGTTTTTTGGTTCAGTCTAACTCAAATGCTCTTCGAATCAAATAAAGAAAGGAGCTGAGAGATAATGAATGAATACACACGATATAGAGTGGTTCAAATATTAAATGATTCTATTCCACTACTATTTTGTTTCTAAAGTGGATTTTCAACGGCAACACTTCTTATTACTTTTAATAAGAACAACAACAGCAATACTTTCACTTACAACTTAGTGTAAGCAACAATAACGACAACTTTTTGCACAAAACAACTTTGTGCAACAAAAACACCAGCTATACGCAAGAACAAGTTCTTGCTTCCTCACAAGTTTTACAAAGTCCAATGAAAGAACTTTCACACAGTGGGTTTTGGAAAGTAATGGGGTTTTACACTTACTAGCTAGTCTAAGCACAAGCAAGAGATCAGATATGTATAGTTCCTCTTGTGTTAGACTTACACCTCACAATTTACAAAAATAAAGAACAATTAATAAGAGCTTATCAAGCTTTAAGAACTTTTGCACAAGTGAAAACTTTTTTCAACAATAAAAAATGAAACTTGAAAAGGATGAAAGTGTATATTGCCCTCATCTGAGCTTCTTCAATTTATAGAAGGTGTGGGCCACGTTTTTGCAGCCTCTCCCAAGTCTTCAACTCAATCATTAGTCTTGATAATATCCAAATAGTTTTTAGTCTCCTTATAGATTGATTTGGTCCTCCAAAGCCACCCTAGAAAATTTTATACATGGATAAAAAGGAAGCATGATTAACGTTATGGAAAAGTCCATAAGAAATTTGAGGAAGATTGAAGAGAGAAAACACCTTAAATCTTCTTTGGATTTTGTTCAGCGGTCATAAAAATTTGAATCCTAGATGACATCGATCGATCGATGTCCCTTTGTTGATAGATCGATGTCTTCCAGTAAGGTTCTAGTTTTGAACCTTTCATACATCGATCGATCGATGTCTCATCTCTGAGAGACTGATGTGCACATCGATTGATCAATGTCTCATCATTGAGAGATCAATGTCTTCCAAAAAGGTTTCAATTTTATTCCTTACATACATCGACCGATCGATGTCTCTTCCTGAGAGGCTGATGTATACATCGATCGATCAATGTCTCAAATATTGAGAGATCCATGTCTTCAAGTAAGGTTGTGACTTTGAACCTTAGCAACATCGATAGGCCCATGTCTCTAACTTTAGAGACTGATGTCACATTGATCAATCGATGTGTCCCAAACTAATAGATCGATGTTGGACAATAAGGCTCCAACCTTGGACAATTCGAACATAGATATATCGATGTCTCTATTTGAGAGACTGATGTATACATCGATCGATCTATGTGAGAGATCTATGTCTCATAGATTGTTTTTCTAATTTTGTTTTATTTTCGAAATGTGAAATACCTTTTTAACTCTTTTAAAACATCTTTTAACTTCATGAAAATAATTTATAATCCAACAATCTTCTCTTTTTGATGATTTCAAAACCAAGACTTTTAAAAGATGTTTTTGTTTGAAAACTACATTTGAACTAGGTAAAGGTTTCAAAAACATGGAATTTTGTCTCTCCCCCTTTGTCAATACATTTATGTTCCTTCTTAATATATGAATCATACTCAGGATTGATAAAAACATTTAAAATTTCCCCTTAATATATGATCATGAAAAATATACTCAAGATTAGTTCAAAGATTCCAACACTCCCCCTCAATATAATCATCCCAAAACCAATAGACATGGCATATACTTCAAACTCCCCCTCAACACAAGCATGATTCAAATTTTATCATGGCATATTCTTCCAACATTTATGCTAAGTATCCAACATATATGCCAAGCATGCCAAATTTTTATTTCCCTATCAAGCCTATCAAGCCTTGCATATCAAGCAAGCATACATACCAAAAACTAAATTATCACACGTATCAAGTTAAGCATGATAAATCAACAAGCAAACAAGCAAGCAAGTATACCCAAACATAGCATGAGCATGCCATAAAAAACAACACAAGCAACATATGCACCAAATAGCAAGCAAACAAATATACCCAAACATAAGCACCCAATAGCAAGCAAGTATACCCAAACATAACATGAGCATGCCATAAAACACAATACAAGCAACATAAGCACCACATCATAACAAAAGCCGAAATAAGTACCAACTTCTTCTCTCCCTTTTTGAAAACATCAAAATAATCAGTAACGATAATCGAAATATGTTCAATACATAGACACATAACTAAGAATAGCCTAACTAGCCTCATAGGAAGGCATGAAGAGGGGATTTTAACTACTCTTCGTCGGATGAGGAGCATAACCCAGAGGCAACCGCCTTAAATTTGGATTTGAGCTTTTGATATTGGGACTTTTGGGTGTTGAGCTCTGTCTTTAGCGTTTTAACCCTGTTTTTGAGGTTGGCTGCTTCAATATAAAGAACATCCCTGTGAATTTGCTCTTCCGTTTGTTTTTCTCCCCATTAGTTGATGGTTCTATTCAGCTCTTCAATTTCCACCTCTGCATCAAATCGGTAGTCCGAACTTGAATCCTCCTCCATTGATTATTTTCCTTTATCAACTCGTGGTGTAGGGTTGGATTGAAGTTAGGAAACGGTAGGGCGCGTGGGGTGGTTTCTTGGACAGGTGCATCAATGTCATCACCCTATTCAAGCTTATTTTGAGGGATTTTGCCACGTTTCTCTTCCTTTCGAGATTTGTGAATTTTTTGAATGTTTGCTTTGGTGTAGAAATCCTTATTAATTATTTTGTCCTCGTCCATGGCATCCAAAACACAATTAGATTTCTTAGCAATCTATAGATCACGTTGCTATAAGAAAGTGTCTCGCTCTTCTTTGTGACAACCTCAAACACATTCACAAACAATATCTTCCCAAAATTAAATGGCTCCCTATTGACAATACAATATGCAACGTAAAAGTCTATATTACTAGGGAGCTTGGCCGACTTACTATTGACACGGAAGGTGATAGTGCAAGTAACACACGATATACCAAGGGCATATCGTTGGTGTTCTTGGTGGGATGAAATCTAAGAAAGGTTTTAACTTCATCTTCGGTCACCTTATAACGATAGGTATCCCATTTCTAAACATCAAAATCATCCAAGCCTTCATCATGGACTCAGAGGAGTTCATTAATCTTTTTCACATTCCACTCAATAATATGACCATCAATGACCAAATTCAAAGAGAATAGAATGTAACTATTCCACCCATTGATTGGCATAAAACATTCTAGTATAACAGATAGACACATAATCCATTTCCAATTCATCCCAAATTGGCCTCCAATGTTGATCATCCAACCAATTTATGATAGGAATCAATTCATCATTACTCAAAATATCTTCAGTTTTAAGCAACTTCAAAGGAATTGTAGACCTCTTTGTAGCTTCCCACTTATCAAATAATTCTTGCGCCTTAGATGAAATATAGTGAAACTTACATAGTGTTGTAGGTTCTTCCAAGGATTTTTCTTACTCGCCAGACTTGAGCCATGGAAAATTCTTGATAGTTAATCTCTTACGAACCTCAGTTAGGATATTTGCTTAGGAGAAATCCGTTTTATTTCTTCAAGGTTTTCCCTTTTTCTTATGCCCCTTAGTTCTTGGAGCAGTAGGTACTTGTTAAAGAGGTTGTTGTGACCCTTCTCCTTCTTCATGATAGATTCTTGGCCTCTTGGAGGTGTTTTTTGCTGCTTGATGACATTATGAAGAAGTTAGGTTATTAGGGCTAGAAAAACATAAGGAATTTGAGGAAGACAAAGAAGGAAAAGTAGAATTCAAGTGGGTTGAAGAGAAATTGAAGTGTTATGCCAGAATTTGGCGGAGTGGAGTCAATTTTTGGAGGGGGCGATCTTGGGAGGTAGGGTTTTGAAGTGGGGGAACAGTTGGAACGAAAAAAATTTCTGTTTTTGCAGCTTTTATAGGTCATGCGCCTGCTGAAATCGTTGGATCGATATTGGAAGCTAATGTCCATATCGATCAATCGATGTGAGAGACTGATTCAGCGTCACAAACAGCTACATCGATCGATCGATGTATGTTGTTTTCTGACTTTTTGTAATTTTTACCTTTTAAGCAATATTTATCATCCAAAGTTCGTTGGACACAACATGGGGCGGCCGGCATATATTCAGATTCTGTCGTTGAAAGTGACGCACTATTTTGTTTATTGGAGAACCAAGAAACCAAAGCAATCTCCAAGAAATCGACATGTCCCAGAGGTGCTTTTCCTATCAACTAGATTTCCGTCGTAGTCGGAGTCGATGTTCCTTTCACATACCTAAAAATATCCATTTTTGGGATAAAATAGCCCAAAGTTCAATGTTCCTTTCAAATACCTAAAAATACGTTTCAGGACAACTAGATGTGATTTCTTAGGTATGCTTTGAAATCTAGCACATAAACACCCAGTATGTAAAATATCCAGTCTACTAGCAGCTAAATAAAGTAAACTTCCAATCATACCCCTATATTTAGTTAACTCAACCGGCTAACCTTTTTCATCCTTGTCAATCTTTGTACTCGTGCTCGTTGGTGTGCTTACACTTCTTCCATCCTCAAATTTGTATTTCTTGAGGAGATCCTTGGTATACTTTGTTTGAGATATGTATATTCCATCTTGAGTTTGCTTGATTTGAAGTCCAAGAAAGTAGTTGAGTTCTCCCATCATGCTCATCTAAAATTCACCTTCCATTAATTTAGCAAAATGCTTACAAAGAGAATCATTAGTAGCACCAAATATAATGTTATCAAAATTTATTTGAGCAAGTAATTTATTATTTCCTTGTTCTTTAATAAATAATGTAGTGTCAACTTTTCCTTTTGAAAAACCATTCTCTAGAAGAAAGTTTCTTAATCTCTCATACCATGTCCTAGGAGCTTGTTTAAGTCCATAAAGAGCCTTTTTAAGTTTGAATACATGATTTGGGTAATCATGATTTTAAAAACCTGATGGTTGAGCTACATGCATTTCTTTTTGAATTATTTCATGCAAGAAGGTTGATTTCACATCCATTTGATATAACTTGAAATCTTTATAGCATTCACATGCTTGTAGCATCCTAATGGCTTCTAATCTGGCTATGGAAGCAAAAGTTTCGTCAAAATCTATACCTTCTTCTTGTTTATAAATTTGTGCTACCAACCTAGCTTTGTTTCTAGTTATATATCCTTGATCATCCATTTTGTTTCTAAATACCTATTTTGTACCAATTATAGGATGATCACGAGGTTTAGCCACTAACTCCCAAACATCATTTCTTTCAAATTTATTTTGCTCTTCTTGCATGGTTATTATCCATTCTTCATTTATAATAGCCTCTTTTATATTTTTAGGCTCAACTTGTGAAATAAAGACATTTTCATTAAATTATCTTCTTGTTAATATGCCTCGACTGTTTTATCCTAATATCAACTCTTTTGGGTGGTTTTTCTTAGATTTATATGATTCTGGTAAATTTGAAGTATCACCTTTCACTTCTTCCTGTTCTTCTATCTCATGTCCATTTTCAAGTGGGTCAATTCTAAGATCAACAAGAACATCTCCTTTTTTGATTTTCAAGATTTTCTATATGATTTACTTTAATTGTTTCACTTTCTTCATTATCATTTAGACTTGGTTCATCATCAAGGAATTCACTAAATTTAACATCAATTGACTTTCAACATTCATATTTCTTTTGTCGTGTAATTTAAATGTCTTGCTATTTTGAGTATAACCCATAAAGATTTCCTCACCAGCTTTGAAATCGAGTTGATCCAAGTTGTCTTTGGTGTTATGTGTGAAACACTTACAACCAAATACCTTGAAGTATGCAATGTTGGGTACTCTTCCTCTCCAAAGCTCATAAAGAGTCTTTTTGAGAGATGATCTCAAGTAAACTTTATTTATCACATGGCAAGCGGTATTGACCGCTTCAGCCCAAAAGTACTTAGGTAGTTCAAGTTCATTTAGCATTACACTACTCATTTCTTGAAGAGTTCTATTCTTCCTTTCCGCAACACCATTTTGTTGAGGAGTTCTAGGAGCCGAGAAGTTGTGTCTATACCCTTTGGACACACAAAATTCTTGAAACTCCCCTGTAGAAATAAGAGGGTTTGAGTGATTTCAAAATAAGCAATTTGAATGTTTATATATATGTATAAACGTATACATATATAAATGTGTACATGTATGCATGATAACTTGCCATTACTTGTCTTATTTAGCTTATATATTATGTTGCCGTACTAACGAGCCATGAAGCATTAAAGCTTACATTATATGGCAAACATTTGTTGTGTTTATACTATTTTCAGGTGCCACCATTAATGAACTAAACTAGTTCATTAAGTGAAGTACTTAGTTTGATAAACTAAGTAGTTCATTAAAGGAAGCTACATTTGGAAAAGGCACAAAGGCAACAAGGCTAAGGAAGGAAAGTTTTCTCCTCCTCCCCATCTTTATTATACACGCCCCATACACATATATTATACATATTTTCAGATTTTTTTGAAAAAGGCACATACACATGTATTCCAACGTACTACCGACACGTTATATATTCTACGTACGTACGTTAACGTCACACCACTATACTTAACTTATATTTATGAGTATATTCAGGTCTTATATCATATGATATAAGATATGGTGATGACAAATTAAATACAACACGATAAAAGGTTCTAAACCGAAATTTGTCGTATCGGACGAATACCGAAACTTCGCCAACGTGTCACGTACTTGCCATAAATAAATGGCCAGCCCATATACATCAAAAATTGATGTAAATTTCGTGCCATACATGATATGTTCAGCCAAAAATACTTTCCATGTTGGCACACACAAATCACCCCACATTAAGGCCAAAATGTGAAGATTCCAAGTTTAATTTTGTCACATGCTAATGGTACCACTTTAAGCCAGCCAAGTGCTGTGATTTAAAGTATATATTATATATATTATGTATACATAATATATATAACATGTGCAAAAGTTGGAATTTAAATTAGAGAAAAATCGGGTAATCGATAAATATCGAAAATTCGGTTTTCTACGCACATAACATGGAACGTTTTTCTTGTACATCATGTGACACGTATCTAGACACTTTTTACATATGATATACATCTTAAAGTGTTCTAGAAAATTAAATTAAGGGCTGATTGGAATATTACATGTGTGTATTATTAGATGTGCACTATTTTACAAAGTTAACAAAAATAAATTTCAGCACATGTATACACATCATATAACGTCACATACAGCTGATTTGGAGCACATGTGGAGCTTTGTTGGCATATTGATTGGTCAAGGATCAATCATACATTGTTGGTGAATTAAAGAGAAAAGCTACAAATGGTAAGAATTCAACATATATCTCTCTTATGTCACATGCTGAAAATTTCAGCATACTAACCTTAAGCTGGCCGAATTTTGCTTATTAAATGTGACATATTTTGTCATCTTTTATTAGGTGATTAATTGGAAGAAGATATGGTAAGGTTTTGAATATAATTTAAATAAATAAACGGTGATATCTCTACATATCACACATGCTGAAAATTTTTCAGCATGTGTACAGGGTGTGGCCGAATTCTTAAGCCTTTTTGTGTCCAAGCTCATTTCTTAATTGGTAGCAATACTTGCCATATATTATTGATTCATTTTTATGATGAAAAATCAAGGAATAATTGGTATTATTTTGAAAGAAATGGAAGGTTGCACATGCTGAAAATTCAGCATGCAAGACACCTTAATGGTCGAAATTTGCATAGGTTATGGAAGAATTTTATTGTCTTGCAATTTATGGTGTATTTCTTAAATTATGGAATGATTTTTTAATTGATTTTTGGCACATGTTAAAGTGTATATCTCAGATTTTTTCCATGTCATCATGATGACAATGTTGAACCAATAAGGAGGTGCCAAGTAAGCAAAGGCTAAATGATCATCCAATGAGAAGTTGCCAAGTAAGCAAGGCCTTGTCACAATGATGTCTTACACTCTCTCAAGGACTTAAAAGAAAATTTTCAAGAGGGGGAGAAGCCCTAAGTGGACGGGTGCAAGGTTAAAAGAGAAGAGAGGAGATCAAACAAAAACAATAACAAGCATTGCAATTCAAAGAGATCAAATAGCCAAGCTCTTCTTCTCCTACATCTTCTTTCTTTCTCTTTTCTTGTAAAAGCCTATTGTATTCATATTCTTTCAATCTTGAATAGGCTTGAGATAAACCACCATTCATACATCTTTGTAAAAGATTGATCAAGGTGTGATCAATCTTCATTCTAGCAAGGTGGTAGTGTTCGTGCGAATTGTACTTACAATACAAGGTTTGTAAAGGGTTGGAGTTAGGTGTAACTCTATCAACCCTACGGTAAGGTGTACTGCGTGTGTGTGATTAGTGTGAACCAAGAAAGGTGTTCCTTGAAGACTGGAGTAGGTTGTTTATAACCGAACCAGTATAAAATTCTGGGTGCCACTTACTTTCTGCATTTACTTTTCAGTTACTGCACTGTTTATCCTTCTTGTTCGCATCCGTAAAAATAGTAAACGATTTTCAAAAATTACAAAAATTTCCAGAAACATACTTGCATGTTCTAGGGTTAATTTGGCATAAGTTTCAACCCTTTTGGATAAGTATAAGTCAATTAAACATCAAAAGTTCTGAGACCAGTACAGTCTGATTTTCAGACTTGCAAAGGTTGAGACTTTGATTATATTTGACCTACTTCCCAAAAGAATTTTCCAAAACTGTTTCAACCCATTTAAATATAGTATATAAGGAGTTAGTGGTCAAATTTTCAGAGCATTTGGACGTTCACACAAATAGGAATTAATTTTTCAAAACCATCTACCGTTTCTGGCAGATTTGCACAATCTGAGTATCAACGGTTTTTGAAGGGGTTAAAGGTTGAATTTTAATTTGAAATTTTTAGGGGACTCTCATAACATCTGAGGCTAAGTTCTCTCAAAATTTCATAATTTTTGAAGACCTCTAACCTGGTTTTAAAAACATTTTAAAAACTGGTCCTGAAAACAGAATCTGTTTTCAGAACTTGAATTGTTCAAGTTTAAAGAAATTTTCAAAACCACACTTTCCGCACCATCTATTCAACCCCCCCTTCTAGTGGTGCCTTGCAGATCCTACAAGTGGTATCAGAGCGCAGGAATACTCACTTCAAGGAATCCAACGATTCAGTGAGATGGCATCCACAAATCTCAAAACCGACCAAGAAGGTATGTCGAGCCTAAGACCTCCACTTTTTGACGGTTAGTCGTTTATTCAGTGGAAACTTAGGATGAAGCTTTTTCTTATGGCTATAGATATAGATCTTTGGTCAATCATTGAAGATGGTCCTTATGTCCCATCTAATGTATCCACTGTAGACGGAGTTACTTTAGAAGTTATTAAAACTAGACAAGAATATACGAGTGATGATAAAAAGAAAACTTAGTATGAATGCTAGGGCTATGCAATTGCTTTTAAACGGATTAAGTAAAAGTGAGTCTAGTTATGTGTCAAACTGTTCGAGTGCACAAGAAATGTGGAGGATACTAGAAATGAAACACGAAGACACGAGTCAAGTAAAAGAGTCAAAAATTAACATGCTCATGTCCACACTTGAGTCTTTTAAATTATTGCCCAATGAGTCTATTGTAGATATGGATCTTCGTTTGACTAACATCTACAACTCTCTTGAGTCTCTTGGTAAGGCCTTTACTACACAGGAAAAGGTGCAGAAAGTCCTACGAAGCCTTCCTTCTGAATGGGACCCTAAAGTGACTGCGATAGAAGAAAGCAAGGAAACTAAATCAATAAAGATGGAAGAACTAATCGGTTCACTTAAAGTTTATTAAAAAAACTCACCATTCGGAAAACGGAATCATCTAAACAAGGTAAAGCTATTGCTTTTAAATCAAATGAATACGTCTCCCCTCCCTCCGATCACGTAGATGATAGTGATTCCGAATCGGATAATGCTGACCTAATTCTATTGGCTAAAGGATTGAGAAAATTTATGAGAAGGTCATTTAGAAACAAAAATAAGGGGACTACTACTAAGAGAAATAAGAACAAGTCAAACGATAAAGACGTTAAATGTTATGAATGTGGCAAACTCGGACACTTATCATATGACTGCCCAAATAAAGAAAAGCAAACTACTAAGTACCCTGACAAGGAGCGGAACAGACATAGACTCGTCTCAGAACCCAAACAAAGGAAACGTGGTCTAAAGGCCTCCACCTGGAGTGATTCATCAGATTCTGAGACTGAGACCGAAGAGGAGACCGCACAAGTATGCTTTGCATCCAAAACATCTAATGAGGTATCATCTGATTCTGACTCTGACTCTGAACCTTCTTATGATGATCTTTTTAGTCAGTATCTAGAATTGCATAAATTTACTAAGACTCTCGCTAAAGAAAAGAAACGATTAATTGAAGACAAGAAACTGTTAGAATCTTCTAACAAGAATCTTGTCGCTCAATTAAGCGATTCAAAGAAAGAGTCTTCATGTGTCATCACTGCATTGAAAACCGAGATTTCATCATTAACCTCTCAAAATAATAAAATGAAATCCGAGATTTCAAATTTTAAATCAAAGAATACCGATTTAGAGAAAATGATGAAACAGTTTGATACAGGGTCCAACATGCTGCATCACATTATATTATCACAAAAGCATGACAGCGACAAAACTGGACTGGGATACGTTGATACTAACGAAGTATCAATCAAACCAACCAAGTTTGTTGTGACTAAGAAAGTAGACACCCCTAAGCCGCAAGTGGCGTCTAAGATGACGCAAAAAGCGCCCCCTTCCTCACGCCCCACTTCTTCATATCATGTGAAATATAACGTTGTACCATATAGATATGAAAAGAGAAGAACAATGCATACACAAAATACATATCATCCACGCACTACGCACACACACACAAGGACATATCAAAAGCGTCCTTCATTCAATGAGTATAGAGGAGTCCTTGGGCAAAGGCCCAAAGTGCATGCACCACATGTCTATTATATTGCACCTTCGTTCTTGCCATTTGATAGACCGAGAAGGATCACCCAAGTATGGGTACCGAAAGGTACCTTTACCAAAAGGTGATTAACTAACTCGAAAGGACCCAAAATTAAAAGGGTACCTAAATCACCTTTTCACATTGCAGGGAGACCACACTTCGAAAGACACATCAATAAAGTGGTTCCTTGACAGTGGTTGCTCGAGGCACATGACGGGTGACCCGAGCTTGTTCTCCAAATTAAAGAAGGTCACAAAAGTCAGATCCGTGACCTTCGGAGACAACAACGAAGGCAAGATCATCGGAAAAGGTACGATTGGTAATCCGAACACACTCCAAATCTCCAACGTATGTTTGGTAAGCAACTTATCCTACAATCTTCTTAGCATTTCTCAGTTTGTTGACAATAGTTTTAATGTGTGTTTTACTCACCCTTATTACAACATAATAAATAAAAATGGAGAAATCGTTTTAAAAGGAAAACGAGAAGACAATATTTTTACGCTATCTATGGATGATGTAGTAGACGCTAAAGTTAAGTGTTTTATGTCAAATGAACCAAATGTGAATTTATGGCATAGACGTTTAGGACACATTGGTATTTCCACACTAGAAAAACTTCAACAAAAGAACCTAGTACGGGGATTGCCTACGCTTGATTTAGACGACTTTTAGTTGTGTGAATCTTGCATAAAAGGCAAACAAACACGTGAGTCACTTAAGCCGAAAAATGAAATAAGCACGACTAGAATATTAGAACTATTGCATATCGATTTGTTTGGTCTTAGTCGCACTACAAGCCTTGGTGGGCGTCACTATGCATGCGTAATTGTTGATGACTTTTCTCGTTACACTTGGACTTTATTTCTTACACATAAGGATGATAGCG
The DNA here is from genome assembly GCA_036186865.1 of Eustoma russellianum. Taxonomy (NCBI): domain Eukaryota; kingdom Viridiplantae; phylum Streptophyta; class Magnoliopsida; order Gentianales; family Gentianaceae; genus Eustoma; species Eustoma russellianum. The sequence continues at coordinate 11,910,290 of AP025069.1, read as the reverse complement.
CCGTTGAGATTGCTAAATTAATTAAACAACTTGAAAATCAATACGGTGTAAATGTGAAAAGGATAAGAAGCGATAGAGGCGGTGAGTTTAAAAACAAAGAGATGATTTTGTTTTGTGAAAAAAAAGGAATTAAACATGAGTTTTCGTCACCTAGAACTCCACAACTAAATGGAGTAGTAGAAAGAAAGAATCGTACATTACAAGAAATCGCTAGAACTATGCTTTGCGAAAATAAATTGCCTAGATTTCTATGGGCGGAAGCCGTAAATTGTGCATGCTATATTGTAAATCGCCTATCTATAAGAAAGAAAATAAACAAGACGCCTTATGAGATTTTGAATGATCGCATGCCTAAAATTGACTATTTTCGTGTGTTTGGATGCAAATGTTTTGTCTTGAATACAAAAGATAATTTAGATAAATTTGAATCCAAATCAATTGAGTGCATTTTTGTTGGATATTCTATAAATTCAAAGGCATATAGATGTTATGATTCTCTCACTAGACAAATTATAGAATCTATTCATGTTAAATTCAATGAATTTGGTGAGATTGATAAAGATAAGGAATATGACGATGATTTTGAATTGAAACCCGTTTTGAATGAAGATAATGACTCTTTTGATATGCATGATATGAATGAGACACTAGAAATGCATGATCATATTGAAATGCATGATAACTTAGAAAATAATCAACCAAGATGGCATAAAGATCACCCACATGATCTCATCATAGGAGACCTCACTCACGGTGTGCGACCACGTAGAAGAATCACTTCGGATGAAATAAATGAGTTTCATGCTATGATTTATGAAATTGAGCCTAAAAATGTGCATGATGCTTTGAGTGATTCATCTTGGATTGATGCTATGCATGACGAACTTAATCAATTTGTTAGAAATGATGTATGGGATTTAGTGCCACGACCACAAGATAAGACTATTATAGGCACAAAGTGGGTATTTAGGAATAAAATGAATGAAGAAGGAAAGGTTGTTAGAAATAAAGCGAGACTTGTTGCACAAGGATATAATCAAGAAGAAGGAATTGACTATGATGAAACATTCGCACCCGTAGCACGTTTAGAAGCTATACGACTCTTACTTGCTATTGCTTGCATGAAAGATTTTAAATTATATCAAATGGAAGTAAAAAGTGCTTTCCTAAACGGATCCATACAAGAAGAAGTATACGTGAAGCAATCACCCGGTTTTGAAGATTTGAAACATCCAGATCACGTGTACAAACTAAAGAAGGCACTATATGGCCTAAAGCAAGCACCGAGAGCATGGTATGATCGTTTTGCTACTTTCCTTTTAGAAAATAATTTTAAACGTGGTACTATAGATAGTACACTATTTTTGAAACAAGAAAAATCAGATTTACTTATTATTCAAATCTGTGTAGATGACATTATTTTTGGATCTACCTCACATAGACTTGTTAAAGATTTTGAAAATTGCATGAAATCTGAATTTGAAATGTCTATGGTTGGTGAACTTAATTATTTTCTTGGCTTGCAGATTAAGCAAACGAGTAACGGAATTCATATAAGCCAAGCAAAATATGTTAATGACATGATCAAAAAGTTTAATTTTGAAAATTTGAAACCATCCCCCACCCCTATGAGTGTCACTACTAAATTAGACAAAGACGAACATGGTAAAGACGTTGATAATGGATTATATCGATCTATGATAGGTTCTTTGCTATATTTAACTGCTAGTAGGCCTGACATCATGTTTAGTGTATGCATGTGTGCTAGTTTTCAAAGTCAACCTAAGGTGTCACACTTAAATGCGGTAAAAAGAATATTCCGTTATATTAAGCACACGCCCACCTTAGGTATTTGGTACGATAAGGATTCTACATTTGACTTACATGCTTACACTGATGCAGATTATGGTGGCTGCAAAATAGATAGAAAAAGCACAAGCGGAACCTGCCAATTTATAGGAAATTCCCTTATTTCATGGTTTTCCAAAAAGCAAGCAAGTGTTGCTTTGTCCACTACGGAGGCTGAGTACATGGCTCTTAGCCTTTGTTGCACACAGTTGTTGTGGATAAAACAACAACTTTCGGACTTCGGAATTACCGTAAATAAAATTCCTATATATTGTGATAGTATGAGTGCCATCAATTTGTCTAAGAACCCCGTGTTACATTCTAAGGCTAAGCATATAGAAGTTCGCTATCACTTTCTTCGTGATCATGTTAACAATGGTAATATTGTCATAGATCACGTACGCACAGAATCACAAGTAGCGGATATATTTACAAAGGCCTTAAATCAAGCCACATATGAATCTCTTCGTTCTAAATTAGGCATGATTCCCGTTGATATGATTTGATTTGATATTATTTGATTTATTTTTTTTTTTTTGACAGGAATCTTTTGATTAACTTTCCAAAATAAAGGGGGAGAGAAAAGCATGATTTAAGGGAGAGAGAGACACTAATTGATCTTAATTGCACAAATCAAGGGGGAGCCGGATTTGAAATTCGAAATTCAAATTTCAAATCTGTGCATGATTCAAGGGGGAGAGATAGCATTTAAATCATGTACACAAGTTATTTTGAAAATCATCAAAAGGGGGAGATTGTAGAAATAAGAGGGTTTGAGTGATTTCAAAATAAGCAATTTGAATGTTTATATATATGTATAAACGTATACATATATAAATGTGTACATGTATGCATGATAACTTGCCATTACTTGCCTTATTTAGCTTATATATTATGTTGCCGTACTAACGAGCCATGAAGCATTAAAGCTTACATTATATGGCAAACATTTGTTGTGTTTATACTATTTTCTGGTGCCGCCATTAATGAACTAAACTAGTTCATTAAGTGAAGTACTTAGTTTGATAAACTAAGTAGTTCATTAAAGGAAGCTACATTTGGAAAAGGCACAAAGGCAACAAGGCTAAGGAAGAAAAGTTTTCTCCTCCTCCCCATCTTTATTATACACGCCCCATACACATATATTATACATATTTTCAGATTTTTTTGAAAAAGGCACATACACATGTATTCCAACGTACTACCGAGACGTTATATATTCTACGTATGTACGTTAACGTCACACCACTATACTTAACTCATATTTATGAGTATATTCAGGTCTTATATCATATGATATAAGATATGGTGATGACAAATTAAATACAACACGATAAAAGGTTCTAAACCGAAATTTGTCGTATCGGGCGAATACCGAAACTTCGCCAACGTGTCACGTACTTGCCATAAATAAATGGCCAGCCTATATACATCAAAAATTGATGTAAATTTCGTGCCATACATGATATTTTCAGACAAAAATACTTTCCATGTTGGCACACACAAATCACCCCACATTAAGGCCAAAATGTGAAGATTCCAAGTTTGATTTTGTCACATGCTAATGGTACCACTTTAAGCCAGCCAAGTGCTGTGATTTAAAGTATATATTATATATATTATGTATAACATAATATATATAACATGTGCAAAAGTTGGAATTTAAATTAGAGAAAAATCGGGTAATCGATAAATATCGAAAATTCGGTTTTCTACGCACATAACATGGAACGTTTTTCTTGTACATCATGTGACACGTATCTAGACACTTTTTACATATGATATACATCTTAAAGTGTTCTAGAAAATTAAATTAAGGGCTGATTGGAATATTACATGTGTGTATTATTAAATGTGCACTATTTTACAAAGTTAACAAAAATAAATTTCAGCACATGTATACACATCATATAACGTCACATACAGCTGATTTGGAGCACATGTGGAGCTTTGTTGGCATATTGATTGGTCAAGGATCAATCATACATTGTTGGTGAATTAAAGAGAAAAGCTACAAATGGTAAGAATTCAACATATATCTCTCTTATGTCACATGCTGAAAATTTCAGCATACTAACCTTAAGTTGGCCGAATTTTGCTTATTAAATGTGACATATTTTGTCATCTTTTATTAGGTGATTAATTGGAAGAAGATATGGTAAGGTTTTGAATATAATTTAAATAAATAAATGGTGATATCTCTACATATCACACATGCTGAAAATTTTTCACAATGTGTACATGGTGTGGCCGAATCCTTAAGCCTTTTTGTGTCCAAGCTCATTTCTTAATTGGTAGCAATACTTGCCATATATTGTTGATTCATTTTTATGATGAAAAATCAAAGAATAATTGGTATTATTTTGAAAGAAATGGAAGGTTGCACATGCTGAAAATTCAGCATGGCAAGACACCTTAATGGCCGAAATTTGCATAGGTTATGGAAGAATTTTATTGTCTTGCAATTTATGGTGTATTTCTTAAATTATGGAATGATTTTTTAATTGATTGTTGGCACATGTTAAAGTGTATATCTCAGATTTTTTTCATGTCATCATGATGACAATGTTGAACCAATAAGGAGGTGCCAAGTAAGCAAAGGCTAAATGATCATCCAATGAGAAGTTGCCAAGTAAGCAAGGCCTTGTCACAATGATGTCTTACACTCTCTCAAGGACTTAAAAGAAAATTTTCAAGAGGGGGAGAAGCCCTAAGTGGACGGCTGCAAGGTTAAAAGAGAAGAGAGGAGATCAAACAAAAACAATAACAAGCATTGCAATTCAAAGAGATCAAATAGCCAAGCTCTTCTTCTCCTACATCTTCTTTCTTTCTCTTTTCTTGTAAAAGTCTATTGTATTCATATTCTTTCAATCTTGAATAGGCTTGAGATAAACCACCATTCATACATCTTTGTAAAAGATTGATCAAGGTGTGATCAATCTTCATTCTAGCAAGGTGGTGGTGTTCGTGCGAGTTGTACTTACAATACAAGGTTTGTAAAGGGTTGGAGTTAGGTGTAACTCTATCAACCCTGCGGTAAGTTGTACTACGTGTGTGTGATTAGTGTGAACCAAGGAAGGTGTTCTATGAAGACTGGAGTAGGTTGTTTATAACCGAACCAGTATAAAATTCTTGGTGCCACTTACTTTCTGCATTTACTTTTCAGTTACTGCACTGTTTATCCTTCTTGTTCGCATCCGTAAAAATAGTAAACGATTTTCAAAAATTACAAAAATTTTCAGAAACATACTTGCACGTTCTAGGGTTAATTTGGCAGAAGTTTCAACCCTTTTGGATAAGGAGTTAGTGGTTAAATTTTCAGAGCATTTGTACGTTCACACAAATAGGAATTAATTTTTCAAAACCATCTACCGTTTCTGGCAGATTTGCACAATCTGAGTATCAACGGTTTTTTAAGGGGTTAAAGGTTGAATTTTAATTTGAAATTTTTAGGGGACTATCATAACATCTGAGGCTAAGTTCTCTCAAAATTTCATAATTTTTGAAGACCTCTAACCTGGTTTTAAAAACGTTTTAAGAACTGGTCCTGAAAACAGAATCTGTTTTCAGAACTTGAATTGTTCAAGTTTAAAGAAATTTTCAAAACCACACTTTCCGCACCATCTATTCAACCCCCCCTTCTAGTGGTGCCTTGCAGATCCTACATCCCCATCAAACTACCCACCTCTATCACTTCTAATTTCCTTGATAGTATCTTCTATTTGGTTTTCTAATATCCTACAAAATTTTATAAACTCTTGGCATGCATTATTCTTTTTGGCTAAGAACATGACCCAAGTATACCTAGAAAGTCATCTACCACTAGAAAAGTGTAATGTTTTTCACCTAGACTTGTCGTACCAATATCCCTATACAAATCCATATGAAGCAATCGCAGAGGTCTGGTGGGAGAGATTTCACTTTTGGGCTTGAAGCTTACTTTAACGAGCTTTGTCTTTTGAAAAGTGTCACACGATTTTCGAAATTTAATTTTGGAAGTCTTTGGACCTTTTCATTTTTGCAAATTTTTTGAAGTTTTTGAAATTAATATGTCTAAGTCGTCTATGCCATAATTATGTCAAATCATTTTTGGCAACTAGACATGAAACCTTTTAGGATATCAAATCAGTGTGCTAAATTTATAAACATCATTTTTCTTTATAGCCTCAAAAACAATTCTACCATCCATTTTCATTATGCATTTTTTTCCCTCAAATTCAACTTGAAAATTAGCATCACATAGTTGCCTAACACTTATCAAATTATACTTAAGCCCTTCTAAGTATAATACATTATTAATAATAAAAGAAGAGTTACCAATTTCTCTATGTCCAAGGATTTTGGCTCTCCTATTTCCAAAATGCACCATTCCACCATCTTGGATTTTGAGCTTGGTGAACAAAGTCATGTCTCCGGTCATGTGCGTGGAACGTCCACTGTCCATAAGCCATTTGGTTCCTTCTTCTTTGGCTAGTCCATTTATCTTGGTGCCTACAAAGCCAAGAGGTTTATACATTGATACCCTATGATGGTTGGGTCCTTTCGGGGTTACTTGCCGACCCTTGCTCTTCCAAACATACATGTTATCTAGTTCTACATACACTTTTTACATGTTCTTTCTTGTTACAATGAAGACTAGTAGGCACATGCCTTAGTTGGGTGTTTTTGTGCGTATGAGATGATGAACTATTTTAAATCCTTTTATTATTTGTCTAGCACTTATCAAATTATACTTAAGCCCTTCTACGTATAATACATTATTAATAATAAAAGAAGAGTTACCAATTTCTCTATGTCCAAGGATTTTGGCTCTCCTATTTCCAAAATGCACTGTTCCACCATCTTGGATTTTGAGCTTGGTGAACAAAGTCATGTCTCCGGTCATGTGCGTGGAACGTCCACTGTCCATAAGCCATTTGGTTCCTTCTTCTTTGGCTAGTCCATTTATCTTGGTGCCTACAAAGCCAAGAGGTTTATACATTGATACCCCATGATGGTTGGGTCCTTCCGGGGTTAGCTTGCTGACCCTTGCGCTTCCAAACATACATGTTATCTAGTTCTACATACACTCTTTACATGTTCTTTCTTGTTACAATGAAGACCAGTAGGCACATGCCTTAGTTGGGTGTTTTTGTGCTTATGAGATGATGAACTATTTTAAATCCTTTTATTATTTGGCTATCACTTATCAAATTATACTTAAGCCCTTCTACGTATAATACATTATTAATAATTAAAGAAGAGTTACCAATTTCTCTATTTCCAAGGATTTTGGCTCTCCCATTTCTAAAATGCACCGTTCCACCATCTTGGATTCTGAGCCTGGTAAACAAAGTCACGTCTCCGGTCATGTGCGTGGAACATCCACTGTCCATAAGCCATTTGGTTCCTTCTTCTTTGGCTAGTCCATTTATCTTGAGTGCCTACAAAGCCAAGAGGTTTATACATTGATAGCCTATGATGGTTGGGTCCTTCCGGGGTTAGCTTGCCGACCCTTGCGCTTCCAAACATACATGTTATCTAGTTCTACATACACTCTTTACATGTTCTTTCTTGTTACAATGAAGACTAGTAGGCACATGCCTTGGGTGTTTTTGTGCTTATGAGATGATGAACTATTTTAAATCCTTTTATTATTTGACTTTTCTTTTAGCGTAATAACTTTGGTTCAATAGTGGAGTATGAGGTCCTAAATCCTAATCCGGACTTATCATTTCCTATCATTTGGCTTCTAAGTAATTTATCCAGATTATTCTTACAACAACAACACAATCATACCCAGTATATCCTGACGACAGTCAAATCTATCACTAGGGTCTGGAGAGGATAAGAGGCAGGCAAACAATACCTCCATCACAAGAGATAGATAGTTTGCTTCTAGTGAGACCCCCAGCTCTATATGTACCTGTATAGATCGTACAATAATAGGAATATATTTTATTAAATCTAAATCAAAACATTACGATATTAAAATAGTCAACAATGGATATACACAAATAGTTGAAAGACAACGACCAAAACAAACAAAACAAAAAACAAAAAAAAAGCAAAAAACAAAAACAAAAAAATTAAAAAAGAAAAAGTACAAACCAACCTAAAGCATAGAGAGTATCTAATTATCTAAGTATGCTCTAAGGTGCTCCTATATCATATCTACCCCTCCTTAACCTTAATCCTCTGCCTCCATAAACTCCCATCCTGGACCATGTCCTCAGAGAGGTGCCACTCTAGTAAGTCATGCCTAATCTGCTTATCCCACGTCAGTTTGGGCCTGTCTTTACTCTTCTTTCCTTCTATAGTGAGGCTTTCAATTTCTCTGACAGACGCCATTTTTTGTCTCCTCTTGACATGCCCGAGCCATCTCATTCTCCCCTCTCTTATCTTATTTGCTATACTAGCAACCCCTAACCTTTCTCTGTACCTCATTTCTTATTCTGTCTAGCCTTATGTACCCACACATCCACCTCAACATCCTCATCTCTGCCACTTCCATCTTCTGCAAATGTGTCCACTTGATGGCCCAGCAGTCTGTTCCATATAATATCGCCGGCCGCACTGTCACCCTATAAAATTTTCCTTTTAATTTAGTTGGAAAATGCTTGTCATACAGCACCCCTGAAGCCGTCCTCCACCTACACCAACCTGCTTGTCACTCTCTATGTCCCCATCTTGTTGTATAAATGATCCTAAGTATTTGAACTTACTTAGCTTTGGGACCACTTGACCCTCGATGGCGAGTTGGCTGTTTTCATCATCAGCTGTGCCGCTGAAATCGCAGTGCAGATACTCATTCTTAGAGCGACTAATCCTTAAGTCTTTTCTCTCTGAAGCACCTCGCCACTCTTCTAGTCTTATACACAGGTTATGTCTACTTTCCACGACTAATACAATATCGTCAACAAAAAGTATACACCATGTGACTGTCTCTTGGATCGGCTTTGATAACTCGTCCAGGACAACTGCAAAAAGAAATGGGCTCAAAGCGGACCCTTGATAGAGGCCTACCTCTACCGGAAAGAAGTTTGTATTCCCTACAGGTGTATGAACGGTCGTTTTCGTCCTATCATACATATCCCTAATTATGTCTATATGCTTCATAGGTACCCCTCTTGCATCCAGACTATCCCATATCAGTCTACGTGGCACACTATCATACACTTTTTCGAGATAGATGAAAACCATATGTAGATCGCGCTTCTTCTCCCTATACTTCTTCATCAATCTCTTTAAAATGTGTATTGCTTCCGTAGTTGACCGACCTGGCATAAAACCAAATTGTTTTACCGTAACTTGAGTTTCTCCCCTAATTCTAGTGACGATTACCCTCTCCCATAACTTCATAGTATGACTTATCAATTTAATCCCTCTGTAATTCCCACAATACTGTGCATCTCCTCTTTTCTTATACATAGGGATCACTACACTCCTTCTCCTCTCATCTAGATTACCTTACTATTTGTTCATTTTTGTAAGTCTAATCTCAATTTATCACATTCTTTCTTAATTTCCATATTTTCTAGAGCTACAGTTTTGTGCATAGTTAGTATGATATCATGCTCTTTGTAAATCAAAATATTCTTATTGTATAAATTCTTGTTTTCTAATATGCATCTTTTAAATTCTTTCTTCAAGTGTTTGTATTTCAAGTTTAGTTTTTTAAAATCATCTTGTAAATCCTATATTTATCTTGTATATAAATATTAGAAGATGTAGAGTTTACCTCAAGGTTATTCTCGATCGCCATGAGATAAGTGTGTTGTTCTTTTAGATTTTCAACTATTGCAATAAGTCCAACATCCTTGTCTTGATTTTATTCACTTTCCTATCCGGAAAGAAGATCATCTCATGTGGCTAATTTTGCATTTAAAGCCTTCTTCTTTTGTGGAAAGACTTTCTTTTCTTGCTTTTACGGCTCCTTGACATGGCAATCAGCAATTGAATGACCAGAACGGCCACACCTATAGCAATTTTCACTTGATTCTTTGTCTTTGGGTGATTTCTTAAAAACTTTCTTGGTTAGGCCTTATTTCTTGTGGTTACTTTTCTAAATTTTCTAACTAGAAGCAACTTCCTCATCTGACTCATGGGACTCTAGCACCAATCCTCTATCTGATGCATGTGTGGGTTTAATATGATTCATCCTATTTCGATCATCAATAAGAATTTCGTAAGTGAGTAGATTACCGAACAACTCATCAAGAGTGAGAAGCTTGAGATTTTTGGATTTGCTTATCACGTTCAATTTGAGTGTCCATTCTCTTGGCAAAGAGTTGAGAAGTTTGAGACAAGATCTTTATTTGATATTTTCTTGTCAACAATGGAGAGTTGATTCACTATTCGGGTGAATCGGTCAATGGCCTCCTCAATCTTTTCGCCACTTTTCATACCGAGCATTTCGTATTCCTTCTTGAGCATAAATCTTTTGGCCGTTCTAACTTGCTCAGTTCCTTCATGTATCATTTCCAGCCTTTTCCATGTTTCATGGGCTGTTTCAAGACCTTGAAGTCTTGTGAGCTTGGTAGTGGTTAGAGCACTTGAGAGAATATCAATTGTCTTTCAATTTATAGCAAAATTTATCTTCTCTTAATCGGTGTAATCATCCTCATCTTTGAACATTGATTCTCTTTTTGAGTTGGTAATCATAGGAACTTCAATTCCTTTGGCAACAGCTCTCTATATATCAAATCTAGAACCTTTCAAATGATTTATGATTCGAAATTTCCACAGAGAATGATTTTGAGCATCAAACATAGGAGCTTTGTTGTTTGAGGATGAGAATAATGTGGTAGGTTTGGTGGTTGATCTATAAGATGAAGAGCATTTCATTGCCATAATCTTTAACCTTGCTACTTGAAAAAATTGGCTAAGCAATAAAGGTTAGGCTCTGATACAAATTGTAAGGTCTGTGATAGTAACTCGGGGGGGGGGGAATGAATAGAGTGTTAAGTGATTTTGCCAAAAAAAATTCTCGCTTTTGGCTCATTCCAACTGAAATGCTCTTCGAATCAAATAAAGAAAGGAGATGAGAGATAATGAATGGATACACACAATATAGAGTGGTTCGAAGCTTAAATGATTCTACTCCACTACCACTTTGTTTCCAAAGTGGATTTTCAACAACTACTCTTCTTATTAGTCTTAATAAGAACAATAACAGCAATAACTACACTTCCAACTTAGTTCATGCAACAATAACGATAATGTTTTACACAAAACAACTTTGTGCAACACCAACAACACCAGCTATAAGCAAGAACAAGTTCTTGCTTCCTTAAAACTTCAACAAAGTCCTATGGAAGACCTTTCACATAGTGGATTTTTTGAAGTAATGGGGTTTTACACTTTCTAGCTAGTTTAAACACAAGCACGAGATCAAATATATATTGTTCCTCTTGTGTTAGACTTACACTCTCACAATTTACAACAATGAAGAACAAGCAATAAGAGCTTAACAAGCTTTAAACACTCTTGCACAAATGAAAGCTTTTTACAACAATGAAAAATGAAGCTTGAAGAGGATGGAAGTACATATTGTCCTCATCTGAGCTTCTTCAATTTATAGAAGGTGTGAGCCATGTTTTTGCAGCCTCCTCCAAGTCTTCAACTCAATCATTGGTCTTGAAAATGTCCAAATAGTCTTTACCACCTTATAGATTGATTTGATTCTCAAAAGCCACCCTAGAAAATCTTAGACATAGATATAATAGCCAAGGACGCATGATTAATGTCAGGGAAAAGTCCACAACAAATTTGAGCAAGATTGGAGAGAGAAAACACCTTAAATTTCCATTGAATTTTGTTCCAATAGTCATTAAAATTTGAATCCTTGATGACATCGATCGATCGATGTCTCTCTGTTGAGAGATCGATGTTTTCTAGTATGGTTCTAGGTTTGAACCTTTCATACATTGATTGATCGATGTCTTTTCTTTGAGATACTGATGTGCACATTGATCGATCGATGTCTCATCATTGAGAGATTGATATCTTCTACTAAGGTTTCAGTTTTATTCCTTACATACATCGACCGATGAATGTCTCTTCTTGAGAAACTAATGTATACATCGGCCGATCAATGCCTCAAATATTAAGAGATTCATGTCTTCCAATAAGGTTTTAACTTTGAACCTTAACAACATCAATCGGTCGAGATCTCTAACTTTAGAGACTGATGTCACATCGATCGATCGACATGTCCGAGACTGAGAGATTGATGTTGGATAGTAAGGTTCTAAATGTGGACAATTCCAGCATAGATCGATCGATGTCTCTGTTTGACAGACTGATGTATACATCGATCGATCCATGTGAGAGTCTATGTCTCACAATGTGTTTCCAAACCGTGATATACCTTTTTATCTCTTTAAAACATCTTTTAACTTCATCAAAACAATTCGTATTCCAACACGAAGAACAACAAAGGATAGGAGAATATGAAGAATGTGAAGAATGCAAAGAATATGAAGAACGAAGATAACAAAAAAGAACCTTGTCAGACACTCTGGATGAACGTAGTTTTGAAACGAACCTTGTAAGACCCAGTGTTTATTCACACTGACCAACCATTGTTTGAACAACAACCTTCTTGCCAAGAACCTTGATAGACCCATGTAAAGCTTCTTGAACAACTGTGGATAAATTTAGACTACAATTTCTACTCATGGAATTAATTAAATTCAAAAGAGAAAGCTTGAGTGACAAACTCTGAAAACTTACAAGAGCAAAAGCCTCAATTTTCTTAAATTTTATTGATGAAAGGGAAGAAAAGGAATTACTTGTCTAATTTTCTTTATAAATATCCTATCTTATTTTCTTTATAAATATCCTATCTTATTTTCTTTATAAAATAACCTAAAATAGCAAATAAAAAATACATAAAATTTGGCTATACATACGCATAACTAAGACACATCATTTCCTCGTCATCAAAAGGATTCGTTCTGGAGTCTAAATCTTGTAAGCCGTCTTAGACTTCAACTATATTAACCCAATGAGGGTCTTCATGATTGTTTAAATGCTCGGCCCATTTCATATTGAATTCAGCTAAAATCAGTCCAATAGATGCTTGGATCTCCTTGGCTCTTGCACGCATGAATGGAATTCAATCATGATAAACTTGGGCTTTGGGTCCATCACAAAAACATGCTTCTCCTCCATCGTATTAGTTGGATGTGATCCAGCTCTATTAGGTACACCGACAATACTCCTCAGATCTTAATCTGCATTAGAGGAAAAGAATTAAGCCATGACTATGCTTGAAACATAAAAAGATAATCATCATCATCATCATCATCATGCGATCTCATCAGGATCAAATATGAATATAATAAAGAATTTGTCTAGTAAGCTTGAGTTATGCTTCCAAAAATTCCTTCACTAGTATATATTCCTACTATTGTACTAGCTATGCAGGTATATATAGTGCCGGAGGTCTCACTGAAAGCAGACTCTATATCCTTTGGGATGGAGGTATTGTTTGCCTATCTCTCATCCTCCCCAGACCCTAGCGATAGCTTTTGCTATCGTTGGGATATACTGGGTATGATTGTTGTTGTTGTTGTCTAGTAAGGTTGAAAGAAACGTAATGTTCAAGAAAAAATATCCCTTGAACTCCAAGTTTTCTATGAATTTGTATTACCTCCTTTTAACGCATTTCGGGTGCATGAAAACCTACAACAAAGATTCCCTATGCAAAGAAGAAAAAGTAACCACATGGGATATAAAACTTGTTTGAATACCCGATTTCTTCACTCGAATTCTATGTTTCCAAGTCAGCTGTGAAGCATGAAAGATGCAAAACTACTTTGAGTGTTTTTATCTAAAACATTCTTATACCTACACGGTGTTACATCAATTTGAAGACATGTTCGATATGTTATGAAACTTGAAAAATAAACATGCACTTCAAAAGAATGTTATGCTTCCATTACACATATACACATGCACCTGGGTCAAAAACTGGGTAACCCAAATTAATTCAAATACTATGAGAATTCTTATATGCACTCGTATGCAAAACAATGCTTTTGGAATGAAATAGCTAAATCATTTCTGACATTGTGTAGAAACAAGCCAAACAAAAGACTTACTTTGCATAAGACATCATTAGCGTTAGTTTGTCACTCTCTTTGTTGATGGGCTGGTTTGTAGCATTCTGCTAATAAGGCAACTCATAGATAAACAAGGATGGTAATGGATTAGGCAACAAAAATGCAAACATCGTGCTTGTGTTATGTATCTCTTGTGTTTAATATACACTTACAATCATATATTTCTCTTTTGCACGGGATGATATCCCCCGAGGTAACTTTTATTCGATTATTAATTAAGAGCGCTAAAAAGGGATACTTCGTGATAATGAAGCTTGCGATTCGACATTTGTTTTGCAAGATCGAGCTGCATTGGCCAATCTTCATAATCTAGTCTTATCTTTACTCATAACTCATTGAATTGTAAGAAATTTGCTTTTGCGTCTCTTTCTTTTCTAGCAATGGAGGATCAACGTATTTGGTCGAGATTGAATTAATAAGAGCTCGACATTGTTGAATTGAGAGCAATATTTGTTCATTGAGAGAAGGTGATGCTTGCTGCTTCTCTATGTCGATTTGCTGAGTGATAAAATCTATGCTCTTAGCGGCACCATTTCTTTCATGTAACTTAGGTCCATCTCATGCACATCAGTTTTAATAGCAGGCAAATCATGAGTAAGATTAGGTGAATCACTCTATGTTTCACGCACATGATGTAGAGCTTTAGCAGCATTTTTGTAAGAGTTCAAAATACTCACTTGCTCCTTAAGTCCATGGAAATAAAGTCAGAGTTCTTGCACTTATTTCATTTTATCATGTGTCAATTGTAGGACCTGTATAGCACCACTAGAAGGGGGAGGGGGTTGAATAGTGAGTGTGAAAAATTTGGGTTTTAAAAGTTTTTGACCTAAATTACTCACTTCTGAAAACTGTTTATGTTTTCAGATCATGATTTGAATTATTTAAAGGACCTGGTTGTAGACCTCCAAAAATTATACAATTTAGTGATAATGTACTCTCAGATGTTATGAGTGACTCAAGAAAATTTCAACGTAAAACTCCAAGCATAACCTCTTGAAAATACGCTTTTGGTCAGATTGCACAAGTCTGCCATAAATTGTGCCTCGAATTGAAAAATTTATTCCTATTAATTGGTAATTCTAAATGGTCTGAAAATTTTATGATACGACTCTCAAGATGTTTATTTTAATGAGTTGAAATAGTTTTTGAAAATTCATTTGGGAAGTATGTCAACCACGTTGATGTCCTGAACCTTTGTAAATCTGAAAATCAGATTGCACTAGTCTCAGAACAATTAACGTTTGATTGACTTATACTTATCCAAATGAGGTGAAACTTGCGCCAAATGAAAACTAGGATGTGTGGATATGTTTTTGCAAACTTTTATATTTTTGAAAATCGTTTACTATTTTTACCGTTGCAATGAAATCAATGCAGAAAACTGAAAACTGAAAGTAAAGTGCTGAAAAGTAAGAACACCGAGAATTTTATACTGGTTCGGTTAACACAACCTACTCCAGTCTTTGAGGATACCTTCTTCGGTTATCACTAAATACAACAAACACCTTACCACAAGGGTGACTGGAGTTAAACACTAACTCCACCCTTTTACAATCAAAAAAATCAAGCAAATCAATCACGAACACCACCACCGGTCGAATGAAGTTTTGATCACACCTTGATCAACCTTTTACAAACAATGAATGTGTATGGGTGGTATAATCAAAGACTATATCATATGTAGAATATATGAACAATAGTTTTGAGACTAAGAAGAAGGAGAAAGAAAAGAAGAAAAAGAGAGTAGTCTAGCTTTTTGCACTTGAGAGAATTTGAATTGTAGCTTAGCATTGTCTTGCACTATCTTCTCCTTTTATTTCCTTTTGTCCGCCCCCTCTAGAGCTCTCTTCCTTCTTGAGAATTTTCTGTAATGTCCTTGGAATGTGTAGAAGATGACACAATCTTGCTAACTTGGTGCCATATGATTGGAAGGATGACTTGACCTTGCTTAGTTGTCACTTGTTGATTGGTCCACCTTGGCACCTTTGTAATGAGCTGTAAATTCTTAAAAAACTGAAAACAAGTGCTCAAATTCTAGTCAAAACATTACCATACAATCGCACATTAATCCCCCTTCAATTTTGGAAGACAAATTGAAAGTCATTAAGATGAAAAAATCGTCCACTAGTAGTAACATATGCTGAAATTTTTAGCACGCCTCTTTTGAATTCTTTCCTTGTGTGGTGCCCTCTTCAATGTCACTAATCTTGTGTGGCATATCCTCCACCAATTGAAGTGCCAAATAAGCTCCATCTTGGCTCTCACATGGATGTAGTAGGCGTGTATGAGAGCTGCACATGTGCTGAAATTTTATTTTGGTAAGCTTTGTCAAATAATGCATAATATTTACACATATATGGTAAATAATAATCATCGCTATTTTGAATTTTCTAGAACATTTTAACATGTCTTGATTGTGTAAAAAATGTCTAGATACATGTTACACCTATGCCAAAAACGTTCAATGTGTGTATGTTCGTAGAAAATCGAATTTTGGGCTTTCGTCGATTACGCGATCTTTCTACGAATTAATTTCAAACTTCTTACACATGTAATATATGTTATGTTAATAATAATATATATAAAATGAAGTGTATATTCAGCTCTAATGGCCAAAGAAAAACATCACATGTGCAGAAGATAAGATTGAATTTGAATTCTCCACAAATCTAGCCTAAATTATGGGTGATTTGTGTGTGTAAACATGGAATGACCTAGTGTCTGTTTGTAACATGTGAGCCACGAAATGTTTCGTCATTTTTGAAGTATATGGGCTGGCCATCTTTATATGGCAAGTACGTGACATGTCGGTGACGTTTCGGTAGTCACCCGATACGATAATTTTCGGTTTATGACCTTGTACCATGTCGTTATAATTTTGACATCACCATGACTTATATCATATGAATAAGACCTGAATATACTCATAAATATGAGGTGTATTTATTGGTGTGACGTCGACGTACGTTTATAATATATGTGATGTGTCGGTGGTACGTCGGAATATAATTATATAGTGCCTTTTAAAAAAATATGGATATATATATTATATATGAAAATGGCGTGTGAAATGAACGGGATGAGGAGACTTTCCATTTCAAATTTGTTGCCATATAGCTGTCTCCAAATATGTCTTCACTTAATGAATTAGTTAGTTCATTAACTTAAGCACTTCACTTAATGAACTAGTTTAGTTCATTAATGTGGCACCTGAAATTAGTACAAAGACAAAAACTGTTTGCTATATGATGTAAGATTTAACGCTTCATGGCTTGTTAGTACCGCAACAATATATATAAGCATATAAAGCATGTTTATCACATAAACGTGTCAAGTAATAATTTATTCATGCATTTCGTAAGCACATAGCATTTAAATCATGCATTTGTAAATCACTCAAACTCTTTTTCTCAACATCAACTTCCTTTCATATTGGTTTGCATGATAAAACATGTGATCAAAATTCTTAATTCTCCATTTGTGCATTTGGTCAGCAATATTCTTATTCAATCCAGTCATAAATCTTATCATCGTGAATTCTTCATGTTCATCACCATAAGCATCATATAGCCCATTAATCAACTCATTCTAATATTCTAGTACAGTAGACGTCCTTGAGGAAAAGATTTATATGTGGGTACTTTGTTACGCCAGTCACTTACCCACAGGTCTGAAGAGAGATCAAACTGATTCATGCACTCTCTCACCTCCTCATTGCCTCTTTTGAAACACTTAACTCCCTAAATTGTTTTAACCATTTTATCATCTTTACGGGGTTGATGGGAAGCTGTTGCACATGCTATTTTATTTTTACTCATTGGAAGTGCTCTAATTCGATTGCAAATGACAGAATTAGTCATCGCTTAACATCTGATATCAAACATACAAAAAAGAAATAAAAGACTAACACAACGACAAAAGAGTGGATTACGTTAGTTAAAAGCCCTTTTACCTCTCAGTTTGTTCTAAAAATGTTTTAATCCTTTTGAACTGATCAAAACTAAGCAAGATAGGTATTTGATTTTCCCAAGGCTGTCTTAACGTCTTTTTCTCTTTTCTTGAAGGGTCTCAAGCTACAACACTATTAGACATAGGAGACAAAAGTATATATGCAAGAACAGAATCAAAGAAGCAAGAGACCGATAGTTTATAGTATGAATGAATTCAACACTAAAGGGTTGCCTTGACAACTCTTAATTTGAATGGCCAAGTGCTAAGCTAAATATCATTAAAATATACTCAATAAATGAGTGCAATAATGTTTAGAGTGAGTATCTCTAGTTTAGTTTAGAATCAAATAAGATGTTTCTTAAATTTCCTAAAGTGGGAAAATTTTTTCTGGATCACAAGAAATAAAGGCTGCTAGCCGAATTGTTGAGAAAAAGGGTCTGAGTGATTTACAAGTGTATGATTTAAATGCTACGTGCTTACGAAATGCATGAACAGATTATTACTTGACACATTTATGTGATAAACATGCTTTATATGCTTATATATATCGTTGCCGTACTAACAAGACATGAAGCGTTAAAGCTTACATCATATGGCAAACATTTGTTGTCTTTGTACTTCAGGTGCCACAATAAATGAATTAAACTAGTTCATTAAGTGAAGTGCTTAAGTTAATGAACTAACTAGTTCATTAAATGGAGACATATTTGATGGAAGCTATATGGCAACAAATTTGAAAATGCAAAGTCCTCTCCTCATCTTATCTCACACGCCTAATATATATTTAATATATATATTCATATTTTTTTTAAAAGGGACTATACACATATATTACGACGTACCACCGACACGTCACATATATTATAAACGTACGTCGATGTCACACCATTATATACAACTCATATTTATGAGTATATTCAGGTCTTATATCATATGTTATAAGTCATGGTGATGTCAAAATTATAACGACATGTTACAAGATCATAAACCGAAAATTGTCGTATCGCGTGACCACCGAAACTTTACCAACATGTCACGTACTTGCCATATAAAGATGGTCAGCCTATAAACATCAAAAAAATTCAAAAATTTCGTGATCCACATGTTACATCTATGCCAAAAGCGTTCCATGTGTGTACATTCGTAGAAAACCAAATTTTCGACTTTCGTCGATTACGTGATTTTTCACCGATTAATTTCAAAATTCTTACACATATAATATATATTATGTCACACATAATATACATAAAATGAAGTGTATATTCAGCTCTAATGGCTGATTCTTTTTATGTTTTCCCTTTTTTCTTTTTTTTGGTAAAAACCACTATTTCATAGGGTTAGAGATTTGTTTCAAGGTTTGAACATAATTGAAGGTGGGTGATGGGCAGCAACAATCAAAGAATTACACCCAATTCTCAAGCAAAATCGGCAAAAATTACTAAACACAATAACGAAACAAGCTAAGGTGCCTAAATGGAAAAGATTCAGACCAAAGGTAGTACTTTTATGAAGAAAAACAATGCCACAAATTTTATAGATGAATAAAAAACCACTATTTCATGCAAGTATAAATTGGACGCAAAAAACCAAAAGGAAGATTCAAAATGGAATACTGAAGACAAGCAAAATCAAGAATCGACAATTTTTTTTAAAGGACTGCTAGGGTTTCGAAAACATTAGTATGAAACTTCTTGTTTCAAGATGGCTTTGATACCATGTTGATGCATGCTTTACGGAATCAAACTCTCCTAAAAAAACCTCTTAATAACAAGAAATTTAACGACTCACGAAAAGACACGAAGAACACAAAGAATGCGAAGAATATGAAGAACAAAGATAATAATGAAGAACCTTCTTTGACCGTCCGTATGAATACAATTTCATAAAAACCTTCTTAGACCCGATGTTTATCCATCCTGAGCAACCCTTGTTTGAACAACAACCTTGTTACTAATAACATCAATAGACCCTTGGAAAACTTTTTGAACAATCTAGGGATGAATTTAGGTCACAATTTCCGTTTGCGAAATTGATTTAATTCTAAAGGCGAAGCATGAGTTGAAAAACTTCGAAAACTCACAAGAGCGTAAGACTCAAATTTCTCAAATTTTATTGATAAAATAGATGATCAAAATAATGTACCAGGAAGACTATTTGTAGGCTCTAAAATTCCTAAAACTTAGCAACAAGAAATAAGGATATCCTATCTATTTTTCCTTATAAATATCCTATCTAATTTTCATTATAAAATAACCTACAAATAGAAAATACAAAAAGTCGGCCATTGCAAACGCCTAACTAGTGGCGCATCATTTAATCAAATCATTTCCTTACCCAACCATCTTTAGGGACACCTTTCATTCTTGAGACATGCAGGCTCTATTTGTAGGTCTACATGCCGACCTACATGTACTATTCAGTAACGTATAGCAATCTTAAACTATATAAGCAGCGTTTATGTCTAAGATATGTGAGTTGAGCTTGTACATCATTCAAGGAATCCCTTACATCTGCATCTGTAGTCCAACATCATGATTGGAACCTTCCTATTAGATTACCATGACCAACCCGATCCTCCGACCAATAACAGTTACCCGGACAACAATCCTCCACCTGTTCAGGCTTCCATCCGAAATTAAAAGCATCTTGGACTTACTTTGAGAGATTTTATCAGATTCAGCTTTGCTCACTTGGTAGACAGTCCTATAATTCAAGCTCCAATAAATCTCCAACTTGGTTTCATTTCACTATTTTATGGCTTGTCTCCTGAGGACCTTCGCCACTGTCCTAGGAAATTAAACACTTCGTGTCCTACCAATCATTGGATACAAGTGGAGGTGATGCAAACTAGGTTAATAGCTTTTTCTTTTACATTAGAAGATCCTGATGTATTTTGACCATCTTTTCATGGCTCTCAGTTCCTGAGATGTCTTCAAGGCAGAATTTATTCAAAATATAATAGCTTGGTTAAGGTTTTTGTAGCGCCCCGCTCCCGAGCCTCAACCTCGGCAACGGTGCACCCGCCGTATCTCACTCAGGAGAATACAAGGCGTCATACCAACCTGCTACAAGTCAGCGTTGACATAGAAAAGTTTTCCTTTTCTTTCTGCGGAAACGATAAGTCATAACACCAAATTCGAAATTAAATAACGTTAAGAAAAGAACGCCATTATTCTCAGGCTGACCAGGCCTTACAAGTCAAGGTCAAAAGTCTAAAATTTAAATACGAGATATTGTTTCCAAAAGTAATACTGCATGATAAGAAAAATGTTTGCTCATCCCAATAACAATATAAGAATTCTGTCCTCGTCCTCGCCGTGGTCATTCCCTACGGGTCAATCAGCCCACTCCACAGTATCGGCTCCATCCTCAACGAAAACATAATCACACTCCGCATCGTCTACATATGGAATAGTAGGAGTGAGTGATGGTAATCACCCAGTAGGTGCCTCTCAAAACAACATGAATACTTACATACTCAAACTGGTATCAGCACGTAGCACATAACACAGCATGATAAGTCTTATACGAAAAGTAAACAGTCCACAGAAGATGCATGCGCAAATACGTGATGCATGCTCAAATAACGTGTCACACGCAACGACGATCATGTCACGCAGTATGTCCCTAAACCTATATGCAATGCATGACCCCGGGTCCTAACTCCAGCATCTTGGTCTCTAGCCACCATTCGCTGTTTCGACACCCATGCCCTATAGACACAGTATGTCTCATGACCCCGGTGCCCTATAGACACGGTAAGTCATCCCGATACCCACGCCCTATAGACGCAGTATACCTCATGCAAACCGGCATCATGGTCACTAGCCACCACTTACCGTTTGGACACCCACGCCCTGTAGACGCAGTATGTCTCATGACCCCGGTGCCCTATAGACACGGTAAGTCATCCCGATACCCACGCCCTATAGACGCAGTATACCTCATGCAAATGCACGTGCCATGAATGCAAGGGGAAAGGGGAAAGAAAACTGTGGGACGTCATCCTCTGACGTCGATCGATCGATGTCCAACTGAGGCACGTCGAACCCGCACTCAGTTGACGTCGATCGATCGATGTACTTCTGAGGTACGTCGAACCCTCAGCCCCCAGGACGTCGATCGATCGACGTGGTTCTGAGGCACATCGAACCCTCAGCCCCTGGACGTCGATCGATCGATGTCCATCTGAGGCACATCGATCTCTCACCCTCTGGACGTCGATCGATCGATGTCCCCGATCTTCAGAACTCCAATTCTGAAATTTTCTGCAATCCTCTCCTCAAACCTCATTCGTTCTTCCACCCCATCCCCACGAATCCATATACGCTTAAGAACTCTCAACCCCTTCAAGGCATGCACATCAACGAGATCACATTGACATCAAAACAAATAACGGAAAAATAAACACCTTGGGCAAATAAACAAGATCCAATCAATTACGACAACAACAACACATAAACTACCATTTTTCCTACGCAAGCCTTCATACCGTTTTGAGGGAAAATCAATATGCACCTACCTCGATCATAGCAAGAGTTGATATAGAAAGGTGTGATGATCTATGAGCGCTTGATCTCTCCCTTCTCTTAAATATTGGATCAAGGATCCTTCTTTTCTCTTCCTTTTTCCTTCTTGGCCGAAAATTGAGAGAGAGGGGAGGGAAAAAGTGGCTGCCGAATTGGGGTAAAGAGAGGGGAGGATTAGGGTTGAATGAGAGATTAAGAGAGGTGGGAGAGATTTGAGGAATTAAGGGTGATGATTCAGGAAGGAAAAGATAGAATTTAAGGAAGAGGATAGAGTTTAGTTATTTTAATTATTTGGGTTATTATCTTCTTCTTTTCTTTTTTTTTCTTTTTTTTTATAACCGGTTATAACATCCTACCCCCCTTACAAAAAGTTTCGTCCCCGAAACTTGTCGTACCTTACTCAAAGAGATGGGGGTAGCGGTCGCGCATTTGCTCCTCCAGTTCCCACGTTGCCTCATTCTCCCTATGGTTGCTCCACTGAACCTTCACGTAAGGAATAATCCTCCTCCTCAGCTCTTGATCCTTCCGGTCAAGAATTCTGATTGGTACTTCTTCATATGATGCGTCGGGTCTAATCTTAAGTGGTTGAGCATCCAGTACATGACTAGGGTCAGGTACATACTTTCTCAACTGAGAGACGTGGAATACATTGTGCACTTGAGCCAACATTGGAGGTAGTGCCAACTTGTAAGCTAAATCTCCAACTTTCTCGAGTATCTCATACGGCCCGATGAATCGAGGCTTCAACTTTCCCTTGACTCCAAAACGTGTCACACCCTTCATGGGTGACACCTTGAGATAGACTTTTTCTCCTTCTTCGAACTCCAAAGGTCGTCTCTTCGTGTCGGCCCAACTCTTGCTTCTATCCTGAGCTGTCTTAAGACGTTCACGAATCAGCTTCACCTTTTCCTTAGTTTGCTCGATGATCTCGGGAGCCGTCAACCTACGCTCACCAACTTCGTCCCAGTGTATAGGTGACCTACACTTTCGTCCATATAAGGCCTCGAAGGGTGCCATGCCTATGGCACTGTGGTGGCTGTTATTGTAAGAGAACTCTATCAACTTGAGCATGCTATCCCAATTTCCTTTAAAATCCAATGCGCATGCCCTCAACATGTCCTCCAGAGTCTGAATGGTCCTCTCAGATTGACCGTCAGTTTGAGGGTGGAAAGCAGTGCTCAGTCGTAACTCAGTCCCCATCTTCTTCTGACATGCTGCCCAGAACTGGGATGTAAACTTCGGATCACGATCGGATACTATACTGACTGGCACTCCATGGAGGCAAACAATGTTGTCAATGTACAGGGTTACCAACCTCTCCATGGTAAGTCCGGTAGGAATAGGCAAGAAGTGAGCGGACTTAGTCAATCGATCCACGATTACCCATATTACATCGTTCCCATTTCTTGTTTTAGGGAGTCCAACCACGAAGTCCATTGTTATATGCTCCCACTTCCATTCGGGTATCTCTAGTGGTCGCATCAGTCCACCCGGTCTTTGATGTTCTGCCTTAACTTGTTGGCAAACAAGGCACCTTTCTACAAATTCGGCAATGTGCCTCTTCATGCCATTCCACCAATAGTGTCTCTTCAGATCATTGTACATTTTCGTAGCACCAGGGTGAATAGACAATTTCGAGTTATGCGCTTCGTTCAACAACTCCCTCCTAAGATCTTTAACATCCCGCACAACCTTCCTTGGTACCACATACTTCCGTCATCATGAACTTGGAATCCATCCACTTGGCTGGTTAACATCCTTTCTCTTGTTTCTCTAATTGTTACATCGTTCTTCTGAGCTTCCTTAATCTGATCTGCCAAGGTTGGGGTGATAATTAACGTGGCCAGAATATCTGCGGTAGAGTCCATGAGGTCCAAATCAAATTCTACCATTTCCTTTTCTAGAGTAGCCTGCCGTGCATGGCTTGATTTCCTACTCAATGCATCAGCTACTCGATTGGCCTTCCCTGGGTGATAACTGATGGTCAAGTCGTAATCTTTCGACAGCTCTAACCATCTCCTTTGGCTCATGTTCAGCTCCTTTTGCGTGAACAAATACTTAAGACTCTTATGATCGGTGAACACCTCGCACTTCACCCCATATAGATAATGGCGCCAGATTTTCAGTGCGAACACCACCGCTGCTAATTCCAGATCATGAGTCGGATAGTTCTGTTCATAGGGCTTTAGCTGTCGTGAAGCATATGCAATGACCTTGTCGTTTTGCATCAACACGCATCCTGAAATATAAGAGTTAGACCACATCTTTAATTGTATACAAAATCAGTTGAAATTATATACATTTACCTAGCCCGTTCTTAGAAGCGTCACTGTAAATGACAAACCCTTCTAACGCGGAGGGCTGCGCAAGAATAGGGGCTGTGGTCAGTCTCCTTTTTAGCTCAGCGAAGCTTTGCTCACATTCGGTGGTCCATTCAAACTTCGACTTCTTCTGCGTCAGCCGGCTCAGAGGTACGGCGATGGATGAAAAGCCCTCTACAAATTTCCTATAGTATCCAGCCAATCCAAGAAAACTCCTTGCTTCGGTCACATTAGTGGGTCGAGGCCACTCAGTGATCGCCTCTACCTTCTTTGGGTCCACAGAAATTCCTTCTTCCGAAACCACATGACCCAAAAAGGCTACACTCTTCAGCCAGAACTCACATTTGCTGAACTTGGCATATAATTTGCTTCTCCGAAGGGTCTCTAGAACCTCTCTCAGGTGTTCCGCATGCGTCTCTTCGTTAGGGGAGTATACCAGAATATCGTCAATGAACACTACAACATACTTATCTAGTTGTTTCCGAAATACTGTGTTCATTAGATCCATAAAGGCAGCTGGGGCGTTGGTTAGTCCAAAAGGCATAACCAAGAATTCGTAATGGCCATAGCGTGTTCGGAAAGCGGTCTTGGCTGTATCCCCAGATTTGATCCTCAGCTGGTGATAACCGGATCGCAAATCGATTTTGGAGAACACCCTTGCCCCCTGGAAGAAATTTCATTAGTGGTGTACATTAACGAATAATTTAAAGTTCAAGTTAAAATTCTAGTTTATCATTACCCGTAGCTGATCAAAGAGATCCTCGATTCGGGGTAAGGGGTACTTGTTCTTGATAGTGATCTTGTTGATCTCCCAGTAGTCTATACATAATCTCATGCTTCCATCCTTCTTTTTCACAAACAGGACTGGAGCACCCCAGGGTGACACAATGGGTCGAATAAACTTACGGTCCAGCAGTTCTTGTAACTGCTCCTTCAACTCTTTGAGCTCTGCTGGAGCCATGCGATAGGGTGCCCTGGATATGGGTTCAGCACCAGGTATGAGGTTAATCTCGAACTCTACCTCTCTTTCTGGTGGTAGTCCCGGTAACTCCTCGGGGAAGACATCTATAAATTCTTTTACCACCGGGATTTGATCGATCTGCGGAACTTCCTGTTCAGCACCCATTGAGTAAATCAAAAATCCTTCTCTCCCTTTCTTTAGTGCTCGAAACGCCTGAGCCGCAGTCAAATAAAGTTTTTGAGGTGCCTTCTTAGATTTAGGGTTCCCTTGAAAATTAGTTTCTCCCAGTTCATGTTGCTTCATGCTGACTTGGAGTTGTCGGCAATCAATGTTTGCATGGTACCTTGCTAAGAAGTCCATGCCTAGAATAACGTCAAAATCGTATATCTGAATTGGTATCAAGGTCGAAGAGAACTGCAAGCCGTTAATCTCCAATCTACATTCCTTGTAACGATGATGTGACACTAGTACTTGGCCACCAGCGGCTTGTACGCGATAGGGAGTCGCAAGCCATTCGGGGAGAGCACCCAGCTTCTTGGCAAACCTCTTTTCCACAAATGAGTGACTTGCCCCACTATCGAACAGAACGTTGGCTGGCACTTTGTTAATTAAAATTACTCCTATCATATTTCAAGGTTTAGTACGCCACATAACATGACACACATAAAGTTCATTCCAACTTCAAAATTAAATACATAATTAAGTGTACCTGTCACCACGTCGCCCGACTCCCCGACTTCTGCATCTGTCATCGCATGTACCCGAGCGTTTGTCCGGCCTCGTCCCCCTTGCGGCGCTTGGGCCTGCAAATTTACTTGAGCAGGTGCAGCGCATTCTCTAGATATATGTCCCGGCTTCCCACAGTTGTAGCACACCCGCTGAGTTTTCCAACACTGTCCCGGGTGGGAACGTCCGCATAGGGTACACTGAGAAACAGGTGCCACAGCTCTCGCTGGCTGTGCATCAGTCGGTGCCGGTCCTTCAATCATTAGGGCCTGACTCCCTGCATTCTGCTGTCGCTCTGGTCGGAAAGGTTGCCCAGGCTGAGGGTGTCGGGGCACCTTCAGCCATCTTCCCGATCTGCTCGTATGCACTTCTTCACGGGGTCTCTTAAGTCTATCCAGTGCAGCAGCCCTGTCCAAGTTCCTCTCAACCCGTCTGCACACCTCGAGTAGACCCTCAAATGTCGTGGGCTCTGCACACACAATAGCTTGCTGGATGCGGAAACTCAACCCAGTATGAAACTTCAGCATTTTAGCCTCCTCATTGTCCAAGATACAAGACATGTACTGCCCCAACTCATGAAACTTCTCAGAATACTGATCAATTGACATGGATCCTTGTGTCAGCATCTGGAATTCCGCCATCCTCCTTTGAATAGCACTACCCGGGACGTAGTGATTCTTATACTCCTCCACAAACTGTTCCCATGTCACTGGTGGAGTCAGTTTACGCTTCACCCCATTCCACCAACTTTCTGCTTCCCCTTCCAGGAACGGAGTCGTGGTTTCTACTTTCAGATTCGCGGGCACCTGAATGAGCCTTATCTGTTCAGTCACATTTTTAAGCCAGATCTCGGCTTCCTCAGGCCGAGTGGTACCCCTGAACATTGGTATTCGGGAGTTCTGCATCTCCCTGTAATAGAACCTCAGACCTTGCTGTGGTGCGGGCGGTGGCGGTGGCGGATGTTGTTGCTGTTGCTGCTGAGTGTGCTGAAGTATTTGGGCAATCTGTGCCTGTTGCTCTGCCATCTGGGTATATTGCTGGGCCATCTGTGTTTGCTGATGGGCTATTAAGGCCGTCAGATTGGCCAGTGTATCCGCGAGGTTTTGGGGAATCGCCCCTTGCCCCTGTCGTTCGTCTCTGTCATTTCCATCATTCCCTGATGGTTCACGACGTGGAGGCATTGTCTGTAGATGATTAAAGCATGTTAGACAAGGTTGACTTAAGAGTATTGAAAAGAAGTAAGGAAGGGAGGTTGAAGAAGGATAACCTATCTTGTCTGCTTGCTAACGGCACTTACCAACCCAAAACCCAGTCATAGCTTATGTCTACTTCATTTTATTCCGGTTCAAAAGAAAAAAAATCATTTGAAAACAGATCGTCACTTATCCTAGGGTTAATTAACTAAACTATACGTTCCCAAGGCGTATCTGAAGCCTGGGCTCTGATACCACCTGTAGCGCCCCGCTCCCGAGCCTCAACCTCGGTAACGGTGCACCCGCCGTATCTCACTCAGGAGAATACAAGGCGTCATACCAACCTGCTACACGTCAGCGTTGACATAGAAAAGTTTTCCTTTTCTTTCTGCGGAAACGATAAGTCATAACACCAAATTCGAAATTAAATAACGTTAAGAAAAGAACGACATTATTCTCAGGCTGACCAGGCCTTACAAGTCAAGGTCAAAAGTCTAAAATTTAAATACGAGATATTGTTTCCAAAAGTAATACTGCATGATAAGAAAAATGTCTGCTCATCCCAATAACAATATAAGAATTCTGTCCTCGTCCTCGCCGTGGTCATTCCCTACGGGTCAATCAGCCCACTCCACAGTATCGGCTCCATCCTCAACGAAAACATAATCACACTCCGCATCGTCTACATATGGAATAGTAGGAGTGAGTGATGGTAATCACCCAGTAGGTGCCTCTCAAAACAACATGAATACTTACATACTCAAACTGGTATCAGCACGTAGCACATAACACAGCATGATAAGTCTTATACGAAAAGTAAACAGTCCACAGAAGATGCATGCGCAAATACGTGATGCATGCTCAAATAACGTGTCACACGCAACGACGATCATGTCACGCAGTATGTCCCTAAACCTATATGCAATGCATGACCCCAGGTCCTAACTCCAGCATCTTGGTCTCTAGCCACCATTCGCTGTTTCGACACCCATGCCCTATAGACACAGTATGTCTCATGACCCCGGTGCCCTATAGACACAGTAAGTCATCCCGATACCCACGCCCTATAGACGCAGTATACCTCATGCAAACCGGCATCATGGTCACTAGCCACCACTTACCGTTTGGACACCCACGCCCTGTAGACGCAGTATGTCTCATGACCCCGGTGCCCTATAGACACGGTAAGTCATCCCGATACCCATGCCCTATAGACGCAGTATACCTCATGCAAATGCACGTGCCATGAATGCAAGGGGAAAGGGGAAAGAAAACTGTGGGATGTCATCCTCTGACATCGATCGATCGATGTCCAACTGAGGCACGTCGAACCCGCACTCAGTTGACGTCGATCGATCGATGTACTTCTGAGGTACGTCGAACCCTCAGCCCCCAGGACGTCGATCGATCGACGTGGTTCTGAGGCACATCGAACCCTCAGCCCCTGGACGTCGATCGATCGATGTCCATCTGAGGCACATCGATCTCTCACCCTCTGGACGTCGATCGATCGATGTCCCCGATCTTCAGAACTCCAATTCTGAAATTTTCTGCAATCCTCTCCTCAAACCTCATTCGTTCTTCCACCCCATCCCCACGAATCCATATACGCTTAAGAACTCTCAACCCCTTCAAGGCACGCACATCAACGAGATCACATTGACATCAAAACAAATAACGGAAAAATAAACACCTTGGGCAAATAAACAAGATCCAATCAATTACGACAACAACAACACATAAACTACCATTTTTCCTACGCAAGCCTTCATACCGTTTTGAGAGAAAATCAATATGCACCTACCTCGATCCTAGCAAGAGTTGATATAGAAAGGTGTGATGATCTATGAGCGCTTGATCTCTCCCTTCTCTTAAATCTTGGATCAAGGATCCTTCTTTTCTCTTCCTTTTTCCTTCTTGGCCGAAAATTGAGAGAGAGGGGAGGGAAAAAGTGGCTGCCGAATTGGGGTAAAGAGAGGGGAGGATTAGGGTTGAATGAGAGATTAAGAGAGGTGGGAGAGATTTGAGGAATTAAGGGTGATGATTCAGGAAGGAAAAGATAGAATTTAGGGAAGAGGATAGAGTTTAGTTATTTTAATTATTTGGGTTATTATCTTCTTCTATTTTTTTTTATATAACCGGTTATAACAGTTTTCATAATCCCAGCTAACTGCGGGGGATGGCCTTGGGGATTGATATAACACCCTTACACCCCTGGTTCTCTAGTATTGCTTGAGTGTACGAATCTTTGATGTTATGTCGGTCTAGGTTTTATTGTGTTTTTTTCCTAAGGTCGTGCAAAGTCTAAACGCGAAGAATTTGGTATATCATATTCTTTTATATGTTTTATCCCTTAAATTTAGTGTTTTAAATGATAAAGTGAATTAATATTGCTGAAAAATGGTGATCTAATTTGTAACAATAAGTTTGGGCATTCAATCGATTTTGATCTCTTATGATAGATAATTGATGGTTTGGTATAATTAATTCAGACATGAAGTATGATTTTGTGGTCAAAACGCATAAAATTAATAAAAATTGGATCGGCAATCAATTAGGATCCGAGATTTGAAGTCGACATATGTTTCCCAAAAAATGCGTGTCCACCGATCAAGAGAATCCATCAACCGTCTTGAATTTCATGCATACGCGTATTTTGAGTCGGTTTTGGGCTTTAGTCTATAAATAATTCTCTGCTGTGTCCGAAACATGCCGGAGAAACTAGAAAGTTTGGGCTTTGACCCAATAAGACAAGTTGTAAACTTGTTTAAGCAACATACTTTGAGCTTAATTATAATTAGTTTCTGTTAATGGCAAATGGAAACTAATAGGCCCTTAATTATCTAAGTAATGAGTAGTTAATTTTAGGCTTTGGAATCACTCAATTACGATACCGGGTGCATAAGAAATTAATGCTCAAAATAGATGAAAAACATGTTTTAATGGGTGATGTGTCTTATTCTTAAGAGGCCACACACCCTCATGAAGAGAATACCACATTGGATAAATGAGTTGATTTAACAACCTTATAAATGGCTAGAATGGTCACATTAGATGTGCCCTTAAGGGCAAGCGAATTTTTGACCGGAAGAAAGACCTACAAAGTGTCACACGTACGCCACCTCCATTTGTCCAGCCTGCTTGGCTCGTGGCTCGGGGCCCGTGGGCTTCGGGGGTCGTGCCAGTTTCTATCCTTTTGAAGAAATTTCTTTGGGCTTTTTGGATTAATTACTTTCTGTAAATAGTTAAAGGCACGTATCCTATAGTAGTTTGGTTCGGTCCATTATCATCAGGCATTCCCTTATGTGATAAGATCAAACGGATTTGATCTAACGATGTCGGAGATGTTAGCTTTGATCCAACGGCTGTAATTCAAACTGGCCAATCTGCCC
This sequence comes from Eustoma russellianum, assembly GCA_036186865.1. Taxonomy (NCBI): domain Eukaryota; kingdom Viridiplantae; phylum Streptophyta; class Magnoliopsida; order Gentianales; family Gentianaceae; genus Eustoma; species Eustoma russellianum. The sequence continues at coordinate 11,879,259 of AP025069.1, read as the reverse complement.
AACCGAATGTGGTTTTCATCCAATGCTCCAGCATTAATCCTGTAGTTCGATTTTCATCTGACGGCTATGATTTAAACCGTCCAAAAACTGCTCGACAAAAGCTGTTTCGATTTTCATCCAATGGCTCTCGTTGATCTACGGTTTTGATCTGACAGTCACAAGTCCATCCGCGAAATCTATTTTCCAACCAACTCTATACAAATGGAGGCAGGGTGTGCGATCAGAACACACTCCTCTTTTGCTTTATTCTTCTTCTTCTTTCTGCATCACGTCTAAGAGAAGTCAGAACACTCGAAGGTTCGCTGCAGTTCAAGTTAAGCAGTGTCGCTCAACTGAAAAGGTACCCATTGTATCTGGGGAGACGCTTGCTAACGCACCGGAGCAATACGTCTTAAGGACAGAGTCCCCGACTCGTCCCGAGTTTGATCTACTGTTTACTGTTTTCATACGCACAGACCAAAAGATTGCGTCTTGGTACATGATTGATTGTTTTTAACAATCTGAAGGTGTATTCTGATTCAATTAATAACTGTACTGTCTTTAATTTTCGTACACAAAGCAGTGATCATACACTGATTTGCAGTCTGTTTATACCCATTTCTTTTATCTGAAACTGTTCAGATCTATTCATTTTGATCAATTGAATTAGAATGGTAAACGAAAGCTGTAATTCTGTTCACGGCTTTAATAGTGCACACTCCGTGTCTGCACCTGATAGGACCAATAACATTGTTGCTAGTACCCAGAACACTGTGTCTTTCAACACAGTTCCCCTGGCGCCTAACAGAGGGCATCAGATGAATCCTGCTGCAGCAATTGCATATGTGGAGAATCCTGAAAAATGCACAGGCAGTTTCTTTAAGAGATGGCAGCAAAAGATGCTGTTCTATCTCACATGAATAGGCTTGGCAAGAATTCTGAACGAGGATCCACCAGTGGTGGAACCTGTGTAGGATCAGAATCAGAACATGCGGAATAGCATGAGTGCCGAAGCATGTGCATATAATAATTTCTTTTGGTTGAATCATATTATAAGTTGCCTGGATAATACTATCTATGGCGTTTTTTGTGCTTAAGACTACAAAAACCATTGTGGTTGACTTTAGATAAAAAATATTGCATAGAAGATGATGGAACGAAAAA
>AP025069.1:11846748-11869029 GCA_036186865.1 Eustoma russellianum | reverse complement strand
CTTGTGCCAACAAGCTCAAGCAAGATCCAAAGACTATGAAGGCAAGTACACTATACTTTTTGAGGCTTGAATGTGAGAGTGCTTGCATGAATGGCTAGATAATCCTTAAGATTTAATCTTAGTTGTGATATGCTAAGCCTTGATGCATAACCTTTCGGCCTAGGGGCTAAGTGGTGTATTTATGTGAGTTCTTGCTTAAAGGTGGATTCTTTAGTGGTTTTATGTGCTATTATGTTGTAATCTAGGATGAACATGCTAAAGATCTCTTCTTTTCCCATGGTTAGGGCACACGGTAAAGAGGGTTAAAGGAATAGGGGTGGTTTTGCATGAAATAGTAAATCATGGGGTAAAGTGGAGACAAGATTATGTTTTCGTGTGTTAGGCTTAACATGTTCCTTGTGGATATAGTATTTTCCCTTGCATGTACTTAGATGGGCTGTTGGTGACTAGGGTGCGTATGCACCAAAATTGTGGTTAATGTTGAATTAGTAGGTATGTGGTATGCTTGCCCAAAAGATGATATATATGGCGTACAACTGTTTGGTAGGAGATTTACGTATGATATTGTAGCATGTTGAATCTGTGAATTCCCCATGAAAGAGTAAGTGTGAGGTATAATAAAGGGTTTATGACAAAATAATGCAAGTTCGGGCCATTTAGGAAGGAAACGGGACAAGTTATGAAATTATTGGAGCAGGGCAGATTTTAGGCTGTTTGTGAGACCCGAAAAGAGACCTTAGGGACATTCAATTTAACTGATTTTTTGGTATATCATTAGCCTTACATGTGTGTTAGATGTGAGAGTTGGAATTTTGTTAAAAGGAGTTACGGATTATTTTTAGTGAAATTCTAACTAAAACTGGTCATGCTGGAAAATTTTACTGAGCTGGACAGATTTTATGTGACATAATAAGCAACCAGGAAATGGACCTTAGGAATATGCAGTTTGGCTAATTTTTGGTAGGATGCTAGCCTGAGGTGTCCACTAAGCTTAAGAGTTGGAATTTATGAAAAAGGAGTCACGATGTGACCACGCTAAAATTCATAGTAAAATCGGTCAATCCAGAAATCTGCATGTAGCGGTTTTAGGAAAAAGAATAATTGATACCTTTAACGATATTATAAATCCGCGAAATTTATTTATCAACCACTTAAGACATAGGTGAACCCATCTATGGAAGCCACTTATTTTTAGAATGACCAATTGAAGGGTAAACACCATAAATAACTGAGCTTCACTAATCTGAAATTTTGGGGCAGAATTGGGGAACTTGATATAAGGCCTTAACCGAACGGACTTAGGCTAGTTATACGACTTGGGCTTACAAACACCCATTTAATGGAATGTTATTAATAAGTTTTCAAAGCTGGCCTAAATTAAAAGAGGTTAACAGGCTTACATGAAAGACCAAAGAAAGGGGCGCTGGAACTCCGAAATTCAGCAGCCTTGTTTCGTGATTAATTAAACTAAGTGTCTTACGCATTTTGTATCGTCATGAGAATTTTATTAAATAAGGCATTTCAATGCATACTCATGACAAGAATTATTGTTAGTGGGCCTAACCACAAGCGGTTTAGGGCCGAATATAAGGAGTGTTCATGCTGGAAAATTTTCCAGCATAGCGACGAGTTGAACACATGTGTATATGTAACGCATTATGTCATGGTTTGCATAATACATGTCATGCATTTCATCATCGTCATTTACATGATTTATGACATTGGTTTTATGCGAAAGAAAGATGAAAAGCGTTTTTAAAGAAATGATCCTGTTTTAAAGGAACGCTTCCCACCGGTACCATGTGTGTATGTGCCTGGCCAGTAAGGACCCGCCCACATCCGGGGTTAATTGATATGATGATATGACCGTTTAGGCCCGGAGAGAATAGACCTGATATGGACCGTTTGGGCCCGGAGAGAATAGACCCGATAAGTGATGACGTTACCGTTCCGAATCCAGGAATAATAGATTCAAAGGGGAGACGTTACCGCCTCAGATCCGGGAAGATAGATCTGAACACTCTATTGTTTTCTTGACGATGATGTTTTGAAAGCAAAGCATGAAAGATCATATTCCCATTTTTATCATGATGTATCACTCATACATATGTATGCATGTCACGTTCATTAAGTCATCGTGTAGTGACACAGGATACTTAGACTAAGTTGTTATAACTTGGTAGCTCCTAAGTATGACCTCATTAAGTGATGATCCTTGTTATGTTACGAATTGATGCAAGTTACAGTCTTTTATTGTTATGTTCTTTATTAAGTAGCGATTTTGTTAAGTTATGACCTTGATGCATTAAGTGTTGATCACTATCAAGTATTGGATGGAGGACAGGTAAGTTTCAAAACCGAAATTTTTGGGGTGCGGTTCTTGTATGCATTTTCCATTTAATCCTCAATTATTATAGTATACCTGCTGATTACTTTGTCACTCACCCCTTATTTTTCCTCTCAGAGGCTGCAGGGAACAAAGTAGAGTAGATTGAGGATGAACCTAGGGTTCCCTACCCGTGAGTGCAGCGAAGGATGGATGGAATAGGAGACAGGACATGCCGATTGGGACTGATGATTGATTGTGTAATCGTGTTGGGAAACATTTACTTTTGAGGATTTTGGCACATTTGACTTGGGTTGTAAACTAAGGATTATCTCGCGGATGTTTTTAATTTAAAGTTTTTATTTTGCCACGGTTTCGCTTGCTTGATGACGTATAAGCGCAAAAATCCATGCATTTTATCATGGATTACGATACGTTATGGATCGACGCCTGGTACTCTTCTTAGTGAAGTACGGCGGGTGCACCGGTTCCGGCTAGGCCGGGATTTGGGGCGCCGCATGTTGTGTATGTAGAAAACTGAATTTTCGATGTTTATCGATTATCCGATTTTTCTTTAATTAAATTCCAACTTTTTGCACATGTTATATATATTATGTTACACATAATATACATAATATAAACTTTAATATTCAGCACTTGGCTAGTCTTAAAGTGGCGCCATATGCATGTGACAAAATTGAAATTGGAATCTCCACAATTTGGCCTTAATGTGGGGTGATTTGTGTGTGCCAACATGGAATGATTTTATGGCTGCACATAACATCATACACACGAAATTTTTGAGTATTTTTGAAGTGTAGGGGCTGGCCATCTATTTATGGCAAGTACGTGACACGTTGGCAAAATTTTGGTATTCGTCCGATACGACAATTTTCGGTTTAGAACCTTTTAACGTGTCATATTTAATTTGTCATCACCATGACTTATATCATATGATATAAGACCTGAATATACTCATAAATATGTGTTAAGTATGGTGGTGTGACGTTAACGTACGTACGTAAATATATAACGTGTCGGGTAGTACGTTGGAATAAATTGGTGTGCGTGCCTTTTTTCAAAAATTTGAAAATATATATATACAAATATATATAGGCGTGTATATTTATGATGTAGGAGGAGGAGGAGACTTTCCTTTCTTGATCTTGTTGCCTTTGTGCCTTGCCCAAATGTTCCTTCCTTTAATGAACTACTTAGTTTAATTAACTAAGTACTTCACTTAATGAACTAGTTTAGTTCATTAATGGTGGCACCTGAAAATAGTACAAAAACAACAAATATTTGCCATTTGATGTAAGCTTTGAAGCTTCATGGCCCGTTAGTACGGCAACATTATATATGAACTATATAAGACAAATTATATGCAATATATCATGCACATTTATGTCATGCACGTTTTTAAGCATATTTAAATCATACATTTTGAAATCACTCAAACCCCTTTTTCTCTACAATCTCCCCCTTTTGATGATTTTCAAAATAACATACACTCATGATTTAAATCATTTCGCTCCCCCTTCAATCATGCATAAAATTCAAAATTTGAATTTTAAATTTCAAATTCGCTCCCCCTTGATTTATGCAATCAGTATTCAGTATCTCTAATCAGTATCTCTCTCCCCCTTGATTATCTCTCTCCCCCTTAAATCATGCTTTCTCTCCCCTTTTATTTTGGAAAGTCAATCAAAATATGCCTATAAATAAGGAAAGAGAATCAAATCAAATCACATCAGCAGAAATCATGCCTAATTTAGAACGAAGAGATTCGTATGTGGCTTGATTTAAGGCTTTAGTGAAAATATCCGCTACTTGTGCCTCTGTGCGTACGTGATCTATGACAATATTACCATTATTTACGTGATCACGAAGAGAGTGGTAGCGTACTTCTATATGCTTGGCCTTAGAGTGTAACACGGGGTTTTTAGACAGGTTAATTGCACTCATACTATCACAATATATATGAATTTTATTTACGGTAATTCCAAAGTCCGAGAGTTATTGTTTTATCCATAACAACTGTGTGCAGCAAAGGCTAAGTGCCATGTACTCAGCCTCAGTAGTGGACAAAGCAAACGCTTGCTTGCTTTTTGGAAAACCATGAAATGAGTGAGTTTCCTATAAATTGGCAAGTGCCACTCGTGCTCGTCCTATCTATTTTACAGCCAACGTAGTCTGCATCAGTATAAGCATGTAAATTAAATTCGGAATCTTTATCGTACCAAATGCCTATGGTGGGCGTGTGCTTAATATAACGGAATATTCTTTTTACCGCATGATAGTGAGACACCTTAGGTTGACTTTGATAGCGTGCACACATGCATACACTGGACATGATATCAGGCCTACTAGCAGTAAGATATAGCAAAGAACCAATCATAGATCTATATAAGGCATTATCAAAATCTTACCATGTTCATCTTTATCCAATTTAGTAGTGACACTCATAGGGATGGGAGATGGTTTTAAATTTTCAAAGTTGAACTTTTTAATCATGTCATTTACATATTTAGCTTGACTTATGTGAATGCCTTTACTATTTGCTTAATCTGCAATCCAAGAAAATAGTTAAGTTCACCAACTATAGACATTTCAAATTCGGATTTCATGCAATTTTCAAATCTTCAACAAGTTTATGTGAGGTAGAACCGAAAATAATGTCATCAACATAGATTTGAATAATAAGTAAATCCGATTTATCTTGTTTTAAAAATAATGTACTATCTATAGTACCTCGTTTAAAATCATTTTCTAAAAGGAAAGTAGCAAAACGATCATGCTCTAGGTACATGCTTTAGTCCATATAGTGCCTTCTTTAGTTTGTACACGTGATCAGGATGTTTCAAATCTTCAAAACTGGGTGGTTGCTTCACATATACCTCTTCTTGTATAAATCCATTTAGGAATGTATTTTTTACGTCCATTTGATACAGTTTGAAATCTTTCATGCAAGCAATGGCAAGTAAAAGTCGTATAGCTTCTAGACGTGCTACGGGTGCAAATGTTTCATCATAGTCAATTCCTTCTTCTTGATTATAGCCTTGTGCTACAAGTCTAGCTTTATTTCTAACGACCTTTCCTTCTTCATTCATTTTATTTCTAACGACCTATTATGGTCTTATCTGTGGTCGTGGCACTAAATCCCATACATCATTTCTAACAAATTGATTAAGCTCATCATGCATAGCATCAATCAAAGAAGAATCACTCAAAGCATCATGCACATTTTGGGTTCAATTTCAGAAATCATAGCATGAAATTGATTTATTTCATCTGAAGTTATTCTTCTACGTGGTCGCACACCGTGAGTGATGTCGCCTATAATGAGATCATGTGGGTGATCTCTATGCCATCTTGGTTGATTATTTCTATGTTATCATGCATTTCTAAGTGATCATGCATTTCTAGTGTATCATGCATATCAAGCGTACCATCATCTTCATTCAACACGGGTTTCAATTCAAAGTCATCATCATATTCTTTATCTTTATCAATCTCACCAAATTCATTGAACTTCACATGAATAGATTCTATAATTTGTCTAGTGAGAGGATCATAACATCTATATGCTTTTGAATTTATAGAATATCCAACAAAGATGCATTTAATTGATTTAGATTCAAATTTATCTAAATTATCTTTTATATTTAAAACAAAACATTTGCATCCAAACACACGAAATAGTCAATCTTAGGCACGCGATCATTTAATATCTCATAAGGCGTTTTGTTTATTTTTTTTCTAATGGATAGACGATTCACTATGTAACATGCACAGTTTACGGCTTCTGCCCACAGAAATCTAGACAATTTATTTTCGCATAACATAGTTCTAGCGATTTCTTGTAATGTTCTATTCTTTCTTTCTACTACTCCATTTAATTGTGGAGTTTAGGTGGTGAAAACTCATGCTTGGTTCCTTTTCTTCGCAAAATGAAATCATTTCCTTGTTCTTAAATTCACCGCCTCTATCGCTTCTTATCTTTTTCGCATTGAATCCATATTGATTTTCAAGTTGTTTGATTAATTTCTCAATCTCAATGGCACTATCATCCTTATGTGCAAGAAATAAAGTCCAAGTATAAAGAGAAAAATCATCAACAATTACGCATGCATAGTGACGCCCACCAAGGCTCGTAGTGCGACTAGGACCAAACAAATCAACGTGTAATAGTTCTAAGACTCTAGTCGTGCTTATTTCATTATTAGGCTTAAGTGACTCGCGTGTTTGTTTGCCTTTTATGCAAGATTCACACAACTGAAAGTTGTCTAGATCAAGCGTAGGCAATCCTCGTATTAAGTTCTTTCGTTGGAGTTTTTCTAGTGTAGAAATCCCAATGTGTCCTAAACATCTATGCCACAAATTTACATTAGGTTCGTTTGACATAAAATACTTAACTTTAGCGTCTACCATATCATCCATAGAAAGCATAAAAATATTTCCTTCTTGTTTTCCTTTTAAAACGGTTTTCTCCATTTTTATTTATTATATTGCAATAAGGGTGAGTGAAATACACATCAAAGCCATTGTCAATAAATTGAGAAATGCTAAGAAAATTATAAGATAAGTTGCTTACCAAAAAGACGTTTGAGATTTGAAGAGTGCTTGGGTTTCCAATTGTACCTTTTCGGATGATCTTGCCTTCATTGTTGTCTCCAAAGGTCACGGATCTACCTTTTGTGACCTTTTTTAATTTCGTGAATAGGCTCGGGTCTCCCGTCATGTGCCTCGAGCAACCACTGTCAAGGAACCACTTGATAGATGTGTCTTTTGATGTGTGGGTTCCCTGTAATGTGCAAAGATGATTTAGGTACCCTTTTTAATTTTGGGTCCTTGCGAGTTAGTTATTCACCTCTTAGTAAAAGTACCTTTCGGTACCCATACATGGGTGATCCTTCTCGTCTAGCAAATGGCAAGAATGTAGATGAAGGTGCAATGTAGTAAACATATGTTGAGTGCACTTTGGGCCTTTGGCCAAGAACTCCTTTGTACTCACTATATGTAGGACGTTTTTGATATGTCCTTGTGTTTGTGTGCGTAGTGCGTGATCTAGATGAATGAAATGGATGACGTGTATGCATTACTTGTTTCTTCTCATATCTATATGGCACAAAATTGTATTTCGCATGATATGAGGAAGAAGTGGGCGTGAGGAGGGGAGAGAGAGTCTTTGCGTCATCTTAGACGCCGTTTTTGGTTTTGGGGTATCTACTTTCTTAGACACTACGAACTTAGTTGGTTTGATGGATATTTCATTTGTTTCAACGTATCCCAAACCCGTTTCACTGTCATGCTTTTGTGATAAGATAATACGATGTAGCATGTTAGATCCCGTATCAAACTGTTTCATCATTTTCTCTAAGTCTGTATTCCTTGATTTCAAAATTAAATTATCGGATTTCATTTCATTATTTTGCGTGGTCAATGATGAAATATCTGTCTTTAATGCATTAATGATACATGATGACTCTTCTTTAGAATCGTTTAATTGAACGACAAGATTTTCGTTAGAAGATTCTAACATCTTCTTGTCTTCAATTAATCGCTTCTTTTCTTTAGCGAGAGTCTTAGTGAATTTATGCAATTCTAAGTACTGAATAAAAAGATCATCATAAGAAGGCTCAGAGTCAGAATCAGAGTCAGATGATACCTCATTCGATGCTTTGGACACAAAGCATACTTGTGCAGTCTCTTCTTCAGTTTCAGTCTCGGAATCCGATGTATCACTCCAAGTGGAGGCTTTGAGAGCCCGTTTCCTTTGCTTAGGTTCTGAGACGAGTCTATTCTTGTTCCGATCCTTGTCAGGGTATTTATTTGTTTGCTTGTCCTTATTAGGGCAGTCATATGATAAATGTCCAAGTTTGCCGTATTCATAACATTTAACATCCTTATCGTTTGTCTTGTTCTTATTTCTTTTAGTGAAAGTGGCCTTATTTTTGTTTCTAAACGACTTTCTCATGAATTTTATTAAACCTTTAGCCAATAGAATTAAGTCATCGTTATCCGATTCAGAATCACTATCATCTACGTGATTGGAAGAAGTAGAGACGTATTCATTTGATTTAAAAGCAATAGCTTTACCTTGTTTTTGATGATTTCGATTTACGTATGGTGAGTTTGTTCTCATAAACCTTGAGTGATCCAATTAATTCTTCCATCTTAATTGACTTAGTTTCTTTGCTTTCTTCTATTGCCGTTACTTTAGGGTCCCACTCGGATGGTAGGCTTCGCAAGACTTTTTGTACCTTTTCCTGCATAGTAAAGGCTTTGCCAATAGACTCAAGAGAATTGTAAATGTTAGTCAAGCGAAGATCTATATCGACAATAGATTCATTAGGCAATAATTTAAACGACTCGAGTGTGGACATAAGCATGTTTATCTTGGACTCTTTTACTTGACTAGTACCTTCGTGTTTCATTTCAAGTATTCTCCACATTTCTTGTGCACTAGAACAATTTGAGACATAGCTAGACTCACTTTTACTTAACCCATTTAAAAGCAACTGCATAGCCCTAGCGTTCATGCTAAGTCTCTTTTTATCCTCACTTGTATATTCTTGTCTAGGTTTAACAACTTCTAGTGTGACCCCGTCTACAGTGGATAACTTAGATGGAACAAAAGGACCATCTTCTATGATTGACCAAAGATCAATATCAATTGCCATAAGAAAGAGCTTCATTCTTAATTTCCATTGAATGAAAGACTCACCGTCAAAAAGAGGAGGCCTTTGGCTCGACATACCTTCTTGCTCGGTTTTGAGATTTGTGGTTGTCATCTCACTGAATCGTTGGATCCTTTGAAGTGAGTGTTCCTGCGCTCTGATACCACTTGTAGGATCTGCAAGGCACCACTAGAAGGGGGGGTTGAATAGGTGGTGCGTAAAGTGTGGTTTTTAAAATTGTTTTGACTCAAGAACTCAACTTCTGAAAATAGTTTCTGTTTTTAGGACCCGTTTTAAAACGTTTTTAAAACTCGGTTGTAGGTCTTAAAAAATTCTGAAATTTTAAGAAAACTTAGCCTCAGATGTTATGAGTGTCTCCTAAAAATTTCAGATTTAAATTCAACCTTCAACCCCTTCAAAAATCGTTGGTGGTCAGATTGCGCAAATCTGCTAGAAACGGTAGACTGATTCGAAAAATTTATTCCTATTTGTACGTAACTCCAAATGCTCTGAAATTTTAACCCCTAACCCCTTATATGTTATATTTAAATGGGTTGAAACAGTTTTGAAAAATTCTTTTGGGAAGTTAGTCAAATACTATCAAAGTCTCAACCTTTGCAAGCCTGAAAATTAGACTGCACTAGTCTCAGGACTTTATACGTTTGATTGACTTATACTTGTCCAAAAGGGTTGAAACTTGTTCCAAATTAACCTTAAGACATGTGTCTATGATTCTGGAAAGTTTCGTAATTTTTGAAAAACGTTTACTATTTTTACGAACGTAATCAAAAAGGATAAGCAGTGCTGAAACAGAATATAAGTGGTGAAAGTAAATGACACCAAGAATTTTATACTGGTTTGGTTATAAACAACCTACTCCAGTCTTTGAGGAACACCTTCCTCGGTTCACACTAATCACACAACACAAATACACCTTACCACAGGGTTGATGGAGTTACACACCAACTCCAACCCTTTACAAACCTTGTATGATGAATACAATGCACACGAACACCACCACCTTGCAAGATTGAAGATTGATCACACCTTGATCAATCTTTTACAAAGATAAAGAATGTGTGGTGGTCTAAGATAATCCTATTCAAGTATATGAATGTAAGTGCAATAGGATTTTAGGAAGAAGAAAGAAAGAGAGTGTAGAAGAAGAGAGCTAGGCGACTTATTGCTTCAAGATTGCAATGCTTTTTCTTGTCTTTGTTTTGCTCTTCTTCCTTTCCTTTTAATTGGTTTGGACGCCCCCTATTCAGTCCTCCTCTTGAAAATTATCTTCTAAGTCCTTGGGAGAATATGTGGCATCATTGTGACATGATCTTGCTTACTTGGCACCTCCTCATTGGATGATCATTTAACTCTTGCTTACTTGGCACTCATTGATTGGTTGAATGTTGTCATCACTTGATGACTAGGAAAATCTGAGAATTCTACTAAAAACATGTGCCAAAATCACCATAAAACAATTACCATAACTTCCAAGATCATCACATAAATTAAGAAAGATAATTTTCTCACAAAAATAGATGAAACAATTGGCCATGATGAGACTTGACATGCTGAAATTTCAGCATGTGATACATGGTGCTTTAATTCAAATTATTTCCAAATTTTCTTTGATTTTTCTCTTAGAAATAAATCACCAATTAGTAGATAATATTCTCATCAATTTTGGGAATAAAATTGTACATCACATAGGCCAAAGAATCGGCCATATCTGTGGCGCCCCGCACCCCGGCCCCGCCGGAGTCGGTGCACCCGCCGTACTTTACTAAGGAGAGTACTAGGCGTCTTCCATACGCGTCGTGATCCATGGTAAAATTACATGGATTTTCGTTCCTTCGCGCAATTAGTAATTGTAACCGAGGCAGAATTTAAAACTCCAAACATAAGTACCATCAAAAGCAGTTAGGGTTCACATCCCACACGACAAAGTCAGAAAGTGATAAAAGTAAATAGTTTCCCATCACTATTACAAACATCATCATCATTCCTTCATGCTGGGTGCTCGGTCCACCAGTCCTGGCCCTCCTCTAACGCCCTCACGGATAGGGTACCCTAGGCTCGTCATCAATCCATTCGACTTTATCTCCTGCCACCTCTGGAGAGGAAAATAGGGTGAGTGACAACGTCACCAGCAAGTATACTATAATAATCATGAGTTAAATGGAAAGTACGAGCAAGAACCGAACCCCATATTATACTTGGTTTGGAAACATACCTGTCCTCCAATCATCATTTGATAAGGATCATAGCTTAATGCAATAAGATCACAACTTAATAACATCACAAAATAGAATGAAAATATAACATAAGGAGAACGGAACGTGCATTTATTACTAAAACAATAATCACCATCATTTAGGACTTGCGAGATCGTGACTACTCAGCATCAGTAACCTGTGACGCTACATTACGACTCCACAAGTGACATGCATGCATATGCACATGTAATGCGTCATGATAAAATGCGAAAATGCCTTTTCATGCTTTACTCTTTTAAAAAAATATCATCGTCATAAAACCATAGAGTGTTTAGATCTATCTTCCTGGATCTGAGGCGGTAACTTCTCCCCTTCGAATCTATTAATCCCGGATTCGGATCGGTAACATCATTCCTTTCCATTCAGATCACTTAACCCGGATCTGCTCAGGTTCATACTGGCCAGCTCATACACACACACGGTACCGGTGGGGAAGCGTTTTAAGAAAACAAAACGAAGTCATCCTTTTTGAAAAACGCTTTTCATCATTCCTTCACGTAAAATCCATATCATAAAATCATGCATGTGACGGTGATGCAATGTATGACATGCAACGTGCAAACTCGAACACGGCATATGACACAAGAACGGGCATGTCTCGCTAACAATGCTGGAATTTTTCCAGCTTCGTATCATTCACTTATTTTAACGAATTCCTTGCTAAACTACTCGTTTTAAACTCATGTAACCACATCTATTCATCCGTGACCGTCATAAGCGAGTGTCATGCATGCATGGCGGACTTACGATGTCATTAAGAGACCCATTTACTCCTTTTTACGTATCCATGCAATCAAAATTCTGAAATGACCATATTTTACTATAAAATTTATCGTGGTCAATCCTTTGATCTTTTTCCAGAAATTCCAACTCGCTAACCTCATAAACTCTTTGAGCTAACATCCTACCAATTGTTTAGCCCAAGATCAATTCTTTAAGGCCTTTTTCCAGGCCATGCAAATTGGGTCATAAATTCTGTTTACCCAGCTTAGTTCGATTTGACCAGTTTTAGTAGAAAATTTATTAAAAATAAACCACAACTTATTTTGAGGGAATTCCAGCTGTCATTTCTTCTTCATTCATGAGGCTAATACCCTGCCGAAAACTAGTGGATTTGCATACCTCTAAGGTTCATTTTTAAGCTGCTAAACATATTTCTTAAGTTCTGTCCAGTACTCATTTTCCAGCAAGGCCAAATCTTTGTAGGAAATTCATTAAAAATAAACCGTGCCTCTTTTTGAGGTGATTCCAACTCTCACTACTAACAAACACATAAAACTATCATCACACCAAAAATAACTGAAATTGAAGGTCCCTAAGGTCCCTTTTCTGGCTTTGCAAGTCAGCCTAATTTCTAATCCAGCTCCAGAATTTTCAGTGGACATAAATTCTTCCTAAATGTTCTTGGCTTACCCTTATTGTCACCATAAATGGTATCAGCCCTAAGATGAACACACCCACACACCACGTCAGCCCCATTTGCGGATGTTAGAGAGAAAATGACCAAAATCGAAAGCATTTCAATCCTAACATGCACAAGATCAAGTCTTTCCCCCATTTTCTTGCCTTGTTATCATCTTACATGCAACTTCACCCCTTCTCCCCATATCCCTTCTACCGTGGCTACCTTCAACCCAAAAGAAGAAAGCTTTAACACATTCAAGCCTAGTTTAAGACATAAACATGCATAAAGTCATCAAAGAACTCATCTTTAGAACAAAGTGCTCTTCCTACACTCTCATGTGTATAAAGCCGAAAGCTTTTGGCTTAAAGCTTACCATTTCATCACTAAGATCAAACCTTAAGTCTTTCTAGTCATTCATGCACACACTTTCACATTCAAACCATGAAGAGTATAGTGTACTTGCCTTTGAAGCATTTGGCGCGGTTGGCTTGACACACGAAGCTCCTCCCCCTTCCTTTTCCTATCACACACGGCACAAGGCTTTTGTGAGCCATTCCTTAGTTTATGTAGTATGTCTTATAGGGAGGACGAAGGGTTCCTTACCATTTGTTTCATGAAGGGTTGAGGATGATCCTCTTTTGCTAAACACCCTCCTTTCTTCTTCCACCTTTCGGTCTCCCCCTAGTGCCGTGGGGGTCACAGTCTTTATCAAGGAAAAGAGAACTTAGTGAGCTTTAATCCTATAAGATGTATCTTGTTAAGGATCATGGAGAGTGATCTTACCTAGAAAAGCCTTGGGAGTGAAGGGCCCTTAGCCTCCTTGCTTCAGCCGAATCGTTTGGGGAGCAAAGGAAAAGTGGAGAGTGGTTTCTTGAAGAAGCCTTAATTGATGGGAAGTTGGGAGGGCTTGATTTAATGGAGGGGTATTATTTCCTTCTTGGAAAAGAGGGCAGCCGGCGGCTGCTTGTGGAGAAGAGGAAGAGACTCCACTCTTTACACCTAATTTCTCCTCTTTAAGACTCTTACTAAGTGTTGTTTAAAGCTTCCTTCCTCTAAGGCCTTATGGCCAAACGTGCATATGTATTACATGCATACATTTTCCCCATTATTGCATTTATGTGTATGTTTGTGTTCGTGTATATGTATATATATACATAGATTGGTTTCATCTTATATTATATACACATATTCATACCTTCCTATATATATATATCCATGGTTTACGCAAGCGTGTGATGTTACCATTCTTCCGAATTAAATCTGCTAATCCTTAAGAATTTCCCTAGACTTGTACAGGTATTATTTATCCCTCTGTTTCCCTTAGCCGAAATAGGTATAATCCTTTGTACATAACTCTCCTCAATAGCATAAAATTGGGTTATAAATGTTTTCCTCTTACTCTATTATTTTAAATGTCCTTCCATAGTTTACTATGCTACCCGTATATCCATGGGACCAATACCTTTGTGTACATGTTCACGTATGCTCCCTTTTCAAGATAAGTCCTAAGTCTTAGAAGAAATACTCATTATGTTGGGCAACACTAAGTGCATGCTTATGCGCACGTACCGTGTATCCTCTTGCTAGTCTATTCTATCGCTGCGAGATCTCCACTCTGTGGACACGTACGTCTCCCTTCATACTTACATCTACACCTGATATTTAACTTGGCTTAGTAGTAGTGTATTCGTACCTTTAAATGTACACCCTATGTGATATTGGTAACATGTTCCCTCTGAGGTCTTGCTATCTGGTCGCGCACTGCCTCTAGCCCTAGCTGCCACGCTAATTTTGAGCGGGATACAACAATATCCATTTCTACACATGCTGAAATTTTCAGCATGTGTGATATTCAAATATATCACAATTTTAATTCCATAACTTATTCAAATTGCTTCCAAATTGTCTTCAATTAATCACATGTTTCAAGACACAAAATATAGCCTCATAGTGGGTGAAATTCGGCCAGCCTATTATCCACATGCTGAAATTTTCAGCATGTGTTACAAATGAGATAAAATTTGAAACATTACCTTTTGTAGCTTCTTTTTTTAAGTCACCAAGATTGTATGATTGATTCTTGACCAATCAATATGCCAACAAGGCTCCACATATGCTCCATTTCAGCTGGAATAGGCGTTGCAATGTATGTGTGCATGTGCTGAATTTTATTTTTACAAAATTTGTAAAATAGTGCACATTTAATAATACACACATGATATATTCTAATCAGCCCTTAATTTAATTTTCTAGAACACTTTAAGATGTATGCCATATGTAAAAAGTGTCTAGATACATGTCATATGATGTGCCAAAAACGTTCCATGTGTTGTGGACGTAGAAAACCGAATTTTCGATGTTTATCGATTACCTGATTTTTCTCTAATTAAATTCCAAATTTTTGCACATGTTATATATATTATGTTACACATAATATACATAATATAAACTTTAATATTCAGCACTTGGCTGGTGTTAATGTGGCGCCATATGCATGTGACAAAATTGAAATTGGAATCTCCACAATTTGGCCTTAATGTGGGGTGATTTGTGTGTGCCAACATGGAATGATTTTATGGCTGCACATAACGTCATACCCACGAAATGTTTTAGTATTTTTGAAGTGTAGGGGCTGGCCATCTATTTATGGCAAGTACGTGACACGTTGGCGAAATTTTGGTATTCGCCTGATACGACAATTTTCGGTTTAGAACCTTTTAACGTATCGTATTTAATTTGTCATCACCATGACTTATATCATATGATATAAGACCTGAATATACTCATAAATATGAGTTAAGTATGGTGGTGTGACGTTAACGTACGTACGTAAAATATATAACGTGTCGGTAGTATGTTGAAATAAATTGTGTGCGTGCCTTTTTTCAAAAAATTTGAAAATATATATATACAAATATATATAGGCGTGTATATTTATGATGTAGGAGGAGGAGGAGACTTTCCTTTCTTAATCTTATTGCATTTGTGCCTTGTCCAAATGTTGCTTCCTTTAATGAACTACTTAGTTTAATTAACTAAGTACTTCACTTAATGAACTAGTTTAGTTCATTAATGGTGGCACCTGAAAATAGTACAAACACATCAAATGTTTTCCATTTGATGTAAGCTTTGAAGCTTCATGGCTCGTTAGTACGGCAACATTATATATGAACTATATAAGGCAAGTTATATGCAATATGTAATGCACATTTATGTCATGCACGTCTTTAAGCATATTTAAATCATACATTTTGAAATCACTCAAACCTCTTTTTCTCTACATAGCATACAATTATATGTTTCACTGTTCGCAACATACAGTTATAGGATTCGCTTTTCTCAACTTACAGTTCTTGGAGGCTGGACTGACATTGGGTAGGGAATGTCATTAAGCATACTGTATGCCACAGTATGCTACAATTATAGATGGTGCCATGACGCTAGAACCTATGGGTAGGTTGGTGTCATGGGCATACAGTATGTTTATAAGATTGCATGGGAATCAATCGGTATATCGTGCGCATCATTTATGCATGTAAAGTGATACAGCATGAATTCGATATAGTTTAAAAAGAAAAGACGAGTATGTTATGTTTTTAAATGCTTATGATAAAGTCATGTTACAGTTATTTGAGCATATGCATATCACCGAGCTACTCTATCATATACATGTTTAGAGCATCAGTAGAATTAAGATAAATGGATAGAATATGTGATTCGTGGCATAGATGTAATTAGAATGGACTCAGCACAGAATAGAAGATATAAGTAAACGGATAAGCAAGACGAAAAGAGATATTGAAAACTATACCAGTTGTTTTGTGATTTTATTTCTGTAATCAAGTGGTTTATCCTACCTGTTATAGTATTTGTGAATCGGAGACGTGTTAGGTTTTTACTTTATTGTATTTATTTTATCACCCCGTCTCTGGTTCATGATCCACATGACGGCAGTTCATTATCGCTAATTCCTTCTTTTTCATCATGCAGAGCCTCAGGATCAAGAGCTGGATTACATAGAGGACGAGCCGAGAGAGTAGGTTCTGTGGATAGTCTAGTGGGCCTCAGCTTCAGCCTTTGTATTTTGATATCTCAGCTTTATACTTTTGTTGATGTACTGATGATATTGTATTTGGATGTAGTTATTTTGTACTTATGTCGATGTTTACTTCTGTCTATTTTATGATGCTTCCGCTATTCGATACATGTTTATGACGATGTACATATCGATGTTATCAAAGCCTTGTACTCCTCGTAGCATAATACGGCAGATGCACGATGCCAAGACCCTAGTCTTAGGTGGGGTGCCACAGAAGCAATTCCCTCTGGTAACATCATTTTAAAGAGAATTCTGTTGAGAAATATGTTTGGATAATTTTTAAAGTCATGATTTTAAGTGTTGAATACTTAAAAATTTCACCCATGGTGTTATAAATGAATAAAAGTGTAAAAAGTAAAGAAAAATGACATCGATCTCTCAGGTTAATGCACTTCGATTGATCGATGTACATCGAACCCTCACATCGATCGATCCATGTAAGGTAGTGAAAAACCAAGACCTTACTGTGAGACATCAATCTCTAAACCTAAGACACATCGATCGATCAATGTATACTTCGATCGATCGATGTAGGTCAGAGACAAACTCTGAACCTCACTGTGAGACATCGATCTCTCAGGCAGAGGCACTTCGATCGATCAATGTCGAAGGTTTTTAAAAAAATTTTTCTAAAAAGTGATAAAATAGTTGTATTCATTTTTTGCATGATTCATATATGTTTATCATAGTGTTATTATGTGAATTTGATAAACATTATGCATTGCGATTAACATGCCTTGGAAGTTTCTACAACTTACTAAGAAGGGCAAAATTGGTATTTTGAATTTTTTTAGGTACTTGACATGGTGAATATGATTCAAGGACCTATTCTCATCTTATTTATTATCACATAGGTGTTCTTATATTTATTTCTGACCATCGAGGTCATTTCTGGAGTTTTCTCTCACCAGGGGCATTTTGGTCATTTTACCCCCCGAGGGTATTTCCGTCTTTTTACTCAAGAAATCACTTGAGTATCTTATTATTTTTTTCTAAAGATTATTTATGGTGTTCTTGAAGATTATTTGGTGGTTTTTAATTTATTTCTCTATTTGATGATATTATCGATGTCGGCGATATATGTGACGATTTTCGTGTCACATTTTATTTTCTTCTTGAAGACTCTTATGGATATGTCATTGGAGGTTCTCAATCATCATTTTCCAGAGATTTTAATGGAGTTATTGGTGCAAAATTTATCACAACATGAAAGGAGAAATTGTGGGAATTTTGATGTTATATGTTGACATAATCTTGTCAACTATTATTTGTTGATTTCTCTTCAACAAAATCTGAGTTGATATACATATATACAGCCTCAAAAACATGTATATACAGGTGGAAATGATAGTGTGTTCATTTTATCTCGACAAACTCTTCTACACCCGGTATCATATCATGGACTTTATGCCAAGTTGACCAATCAATACAAGCTAGTTGGCAAAATTGCCAACTTGAAAATATTAAACTTGAAAACAACGGCTACTTGGAGCTGAATTTGGGGCTGAATTGGTCAAAAATTATGCAGCCTCACATGACCTATTCTTGTGATTGGGTTGATTTTGTAAGATTGGTTAGCCAAGTTTATAAGGCTACACCAGTAGGTGATAAAGGTATTGCAACCAAGAGTTGCATAGAGATGTTCATCGAAGTCTTGAATAGAGTTGGTGTTTAACCCAAGGATCAAGCTTGGTTCTTGTTGTATTTGTGTTTATATCATAGTGAAATCCAAGGAAAGGTGTTCCTTGAGACTGGAGTAGGTCACATTAACCGAAACAGGATAAATCTTTGGTGTTCTTATCTTCTTTCCATTTTAATGTGTTTCTGCCTGTTTTCACTACAATAAGAATCACTTGATTTGAGCAAAGGGTGTAGGACCTGCAAGACACCAATAGAAGGGGGAGGGGTTGAATAGTGGGTGCAAAAATTTGGTTTTTAAAATTGTTTTAATCCAAAAACTCAACTTCTGAAAACAGTTTTTGTTTTCAGGACCTGTTTTGCAACATTTTAAAAACTAGGTTACAGGTCTTCAAAAATTCTGAAATTTGGAGAGATCTTAGTCTCAGATGTTTTGAGTATCTACTAAAACTTTCAGATCAAAATTCAACCTTTAACCCTTTTAAAAATCGTTGGTGGTCAGATTACGCAAATATGCCAGAAACGATAGTCTGAATTGAAAAATTTGTTCCAATTAAATGGTGGCTCCAAATGGTCTGAAAATTTAATGACAAACCCCTTACTATGCATATTTAATTGGGTTGAAAAAGTTTTAAAATATTCTTTTGGGAAGTTAGTCAAATACGTTCAAAGTCTCAAACTTTGCAAGTCTGAACATTAGACTGCAATAGTCTCAGAACTATGGACGTTTGAATGACTTATACTTGTCCAAATAAGTTGAAACTTGGGCCAAATGAGACTTAAAACGTGTGGCTATGTTTCTGGAAAGTTTCATGATTTTTGAAATTCGTTTGATATTTTTAAGGTCGCGATGAAAATGATGCACTGTGCTGGAAACTGAAAGTACTGTGCAGTAAAGTAGAGAACACAAGGAATTTTATACTTGTGCGGTTAAATCAACCTACTCCAGTCTTCGAGGACACCTTCTTCGGTTATCACTAAACAAAATAACACCATACTACATAGGGTTGATGGAGTTCACCCTTTACAAACCTCACAAGCAATCACAATGATCACGACCACCACCACCGAACAGATGAAGGTTTGATTACGCCTTGATCAACCTTTTACAATATTAGGCGTGTATGGTGGTTTATATGAAGCCTATACAATATGTATGCATATGAATACAATAGGCTTTGAGAGAGAAAGAAAAGAAAGAAGTGTAGAAGAAGGAGATGTAGAACACGTTTTTCACTCTTGGATTTGTAAGACTTGTCTTATGTTTGATTTGCTCTCCATCTCCTCTTTTTATCAAGATGTGGCCACCCCCCTCTAAGCTTTTCTTCCTCTTGGAAATTATCTTTTAAGTCCTTGGAAGAATCTCTTGAATAATTGTGACATCCACTTGCTTACTTGGCAACACTTCATTGGATGATCATCTTGGCCTTGCTTACTTGGCACTCATTGATTGGATGAGGTGTGTCATCATTTGATGACTGTATAAATCTGAACATTACACTTAAAACATTTGCCAAATTAGTGTTTAAAATATTCCCAAAAGTCACATAATCAATCCCATAAAATTTGCAAGACAAATTGATCCCCATTTACTTTAATAAAATCGGCCAACCATTTCTCCACATGCCGAAAATTTCAGCATATGCACTGTTCAAGACATATTCAAATTATTGCCGTTTTATCATCCAATCAATCTATTTAAATTAAAGAGGCAAATATATCACCATTAAGATGAAATTTTCGGCCATATTAACACACACATGCTGAATTTTCAGCATGTGTCATATATGTGACATAGTTTGAAACATTATCTTGTGTAGCTCCCTCCTTTATGTCACCAACCTTGTATACTTCATTCTTAGCCAATCAAGATGCCAACTAAGCTCCACATATGCTCCATCAAGGCTGAGCTAGGCGTGCGACTAGGCTTGAACATGTGCTGAATTTTATTTTTGCAAACTTTATAAAATAGTGCACATTAATTATACACATATGGTATATTTCAATCAGCCCTAAATTGATTTCTCTAGAACACTTTAGAATGTATTGAATATGTAAAAAGTGTCTAGATACATGTTATATGTCATGCCAAAAACGTTCCATGTGTCGTGTTCGTAGAAAACCGAATTTTCGACTGTTGTCGATTTCGCGATTTTTCTCCGATTGAATTTAAACTTTTTTCACATGTTATATATATTATGTCACACATAATATACATAGAATAACTTGAATATTCAGCTCTAAAGGCTGAGTGTAAGTGGCGCCCCATGTGCTAAAATGTTGAATTTGAAATCTCCACAATTTGGCCTTAATTGAGGGTGATTTGTGTGTGCTAAGATGAAATAATTTTATGGCTGAATAAACCATGTAATACACGAAATTGTGGCCATTTGTGAAGTGTAGGGGCTGGCCATCTATATATGACAAGTACGTGACACGTTGGCGAAGTTTCGGTTGTCACCCGGTACGACAATTTTCAGTTTAGAACCTTGTAGTGTGTCGTAATAATTTTTTCATCAACATGACTTATATCATATGATATAAGACCTGAATATACTCATAAATATGAGGTAAGTATAGTGGTGTGACGTTAACGTACGTTCGTAAAATATATAACGTGTCGGTAGTACATTGGAATATATGTGTATAGTGCCTTTTAAAAAATCTGAATATATATATATATATATATATGTATGTATATATGTAAAAATGTGTAATAAGAGGTGGAGAAGACTTTCAATTCTTCAATTTGTTGCCTTTGTGTCTTTTCCAAATATATCTTCATTTAATGAACTACTTAGTTCATTTAACTAAGTACTTCACTTAATGAACTAGTTTAGTTGTACCCACACGAATATGATAGCTTCTTACATAAGAAGCAGAATAGAAAGATGCAAATGCAGATGCAGATGCAGATGTAGAAAGATCCAAGTGCAGAAAGATCAAGATAAAGTAGATAAACAATATAAACAAAAATAGAATAACACAAAAAGAACAAAAATATTAAAAAGGGATAAGGAAATAGGATTGGGCGGAACTAATTCCAGCCATGATAAACATAAGATAAAAAGGGAGAAGGGAATAGGATTAGGCGGAACTAATTCCAGCCAGTATGAACATAAAATAAAAGGGAAAAGGGAATAGGATTAGGCGGTGTATAACCGTCCAATATATATATATATATATATATATATATATATATATATATATATATATTTAAAAATTAAAAACTTAGAAGAACATAATTTTAAAGGAATCAAATCATACCATATATTTCTTCAAAAGTATTGGAGATACAAATATTGAAGGACTGCTGGGATTCTTGGGAGGAATCTGTGGTTATAATATTACTCTATGGAGAGGAATGGATAAGGAGATCTGAGATAAGATCTGAGAAGTGTTGGATGTGAGAGAGTTTTTTATCTGAGGGAATGAAAACTTGTGTTCTCCTCTATCTGTTGCCCTCTCTTTTATAGAGTGGTGTAATCATTTTTTTCTTTTTTTAAGTATGGAAAAATACAAAAAGCAACTATTACAAATTGTCTTCATCTTCATCTTTTGTCTTCGTCTTGCTATTCCCTGATTGCGTCGTCTTCTTCTGTCTTGGTGTATTCATATTTGGTTTTGATGTAGTCGTTATTGTCCAAGATGCTTGAAAGTCTTCATTGGTGATATCTGTTATTGTATCTGTAACCTTTATCTTGGTAGATCTTCACCATTTGATTGTGTCTCTGATGATATTGTCCTGTTATTGCTGTAATCAATGCTGTCATTGGTAATCTTGTCCTTCCTTAGTAATATTGTCCTTCATTTGATGAATGTATCCTTTATTTGCTGAATATATATATGATGTGATT
>AP025069.1:11761272-11844396 GCA_036186865.1 Eustoma russellianum | reverse complement strand
CTTTTTTTATTTGGTATAGGATATCTTATCCATTTTAAAGCTTTATTTAGAGGTTTATAGTTAATTACCAGTCTTGGTGATCCTCTTTCTATTTCAGAGCTTTTATTTACATAAAATGCTGCACAACTCCATGGGGATCTAGACTTTTGGATGAGACCTTTCTTTTCAAACTCTTGTATTTCTTTTCTACAATGTTGCTCTAACTCTGCATTCATTTGAATTGGTCTAGCCTTTGTTGGTATATTTTCTTCCTTGAATTCTGGTGTATATGGTAAGTCAACAATATGTTGTTTTCTTGACCAGAATGCATTTGGTAATTCTGAGCAAAGTTCTGATTCAAGTAGTTTTTGTAGATCATGTATTTTATTTTTTATTATTGGATTTTCTAATGATTTTTGTATCTTAGCTGTAGATACTGTATCTTTAAGATTTTGTAAATGAAAATTTTTACTTTGAATAATCGCATTAATTTGTTCATTATATATAGAACATGCCTTAATTAAATTTAGATTTTTTGTTTTAGGTTTTTCTAAAAACTCAAATTTAAGTCTTTTATTTTGTATCGTAAAAGTAATAAACCTATTATCTACATTGTATGGTGTTATTAGATTCATAAACGGAGTTCCTAAGATAACACCATGATAAATATCATCAACTACCAAAAATTGTGTTTTGATAGAGGTATTTGAATTTATAACAAGTGCTTCAGTTTTATATTTGACTTTAAGCTTAGAATTATTTGCTGCTGAAAGTCTAGTTGTTGTGGGTTCTCTATAGCAACTAGGAACCAGGTCTGTTTTAATGCAATTTAGATCGGCTCCTGTATCAAACAGAGCAATTGTATCTATATCATAAGTATTTGAAAATTTAATTTTGATTCTTATCAGATATTTTCTAGAAGTTATTTCTCTTAGTGCAAATAAAAAATCAGATGGTATATTTGTAAGATTTTCTATTATGTTTGTTTCTTCGATTGGAATATCTGGATTTACTTCTGTGTCTGATTCTTCAGTTATCTTTTTTAGAAGAATTTTTATAACTTCTGAGTCTTGTTTTTGTTTATCTTTGAGTTCTTTTAACTCAACTTTTACTTCTTTTATTTCTTTTTGAAGGTCTGGTATAGATACATTTTGATTTTTTGTTTGCTTATGTTTATGTAATATTTTTGTAAGATCATAATGGCTTGAAGCTATATTTGGTAGTAATTGATGTTTTTGTACATCTTTCTCTTTAGAAGTCTTATCTATAAATTTATCAAGAAGATCTTTTTGTATTGTAGGATCCTCTATATATTTCAAGATATCTAATATTGTTTCTTGATCTTTTGTTAAAACAGATATTATTTTATTAGAAGATTCGGATTCGGAAGAGGTGTTAATTTCATCAACTTGCAGAGCTTCTTCAGATTCAGAGGATGATTGAGATGTATCGGATTCAGATGAATCTATTAGAAGATTAGAAATTTTATCAAGAATTGATTCATCAAGATCTAGTTCTTGTAATTTTGTATTAAACCTACAGTAGTTTGCAGTATGTCCTTTTTATGACATTTGTAACATTCAATATTTTTGAAATCTTTTGTATTGGTAT
The DNA here is from genome assembly GCA_036186865.1 of Eustoma russellianum. Lineage (NCBI taxonomy): Eukaryota > Viridiplantae > Streptophyta > Magnoliopsida > Gentianales > Gentianaceae > Eustoma > Eustoma russellianum. The sequence continues at coordinate 11,842,806 of AP025069.1, read as the reverse complement.
TTTTCTTATAGGTGTTCATTTTCCTATAAGGCTTTTTTGTATAGTTTTTGTTTTTATTTTTATAATAGGTAGGTGTTTGAAATCTTCTAAAATTCCTATTGTATGTATTCTTCTTATTGTATCTATTTTGATATGGAGATTGCTTATTATATTTTTTAGAACAATGTCCATTGCATTCTTTTTTATAAAATTGATCAGGCTCATTGTCAAATTGCTTACAAAAAGTTCCTAACTCAGACTTGCTTTGTCTTATTTCTTTTTTAAGACTACTTTGTAATTTTATATCTTGGCAGATTCTTAAACCTTCCTTCTGTATTATACTTATTAGTTCTCCATAAGTATAGGCTGAATATGGAATAATTTGCTGTCCTGACATATCTCTTATTTTATTTCTAACTTTTTCTCCTAATAAATTAGGGAGGCCTGCAAGGAATTTCTCTTTCCAAAATGGTTGGTTTGAGTCTTCCTTAAACATTACCCTAGTCAGGAAAGTGTTTTTATACCATTGGAAATCACTTAATTTTCTACATTTTAGATTTGATAGTAATTCAGCGTTTTTATCTTTGATATGTGAAGGATCTCCTATAAAATGTAAAGATATACATAATATAAGTGTAGCTACCTGCATCAGGAATTGTTTCTCCCTCATTTGTATTTATGGGATTATCTTCTTGATCAATTTTTATTGCATCTAATATTTCTTGTCTCTGTAATGGAGTCAAATAATGATCCCACCAACCTTTAAGTTGACCAGAAAATCCAGAAATGAGATGCTCCGCTATTGCTTTATCATCTGTTGTTAGTTGTGTTCTGTATGCATATGCTGCCATTGTCATTTGTTGTAGAATATTCAGAATTTGATATTATGACATTCCATCTATTGTCCAAGTATAAATGGAGTTTGAATTAAATCTATATTGTGAGATTGGTTTTATGTGTAAATCAGGAGATGTTTGGATAGGAATTATAGATCTATTCCATTCTATTTTCTGTAGAGAATGTGGTGTTGTTTGTGGATTTGTTGTTGAAAGTGTTCAAGAGCTTGACTAATATCACTTTCAGAGTCTGTTTTTACTTCTAAGGTATTTATTTTGGAGGTAGTTGATATTTCCTTTTTCATTAGCTATTTTATTCCTAGTTCTATTAGCAATAGACATAGACGTAGTGGGTATATCAGGTACGACTTCATTTGTGATGGAATTACTATTTTCTAAACTCTTTTCTATCCTAGAGAGGTGTTCTTTTAGATTTTGTTTAAATTCTTTATTATTAAATACAGTGTTGACACTACTTGAGGATATTTGATAGGGTTTAAATATAGGTTGTTTGAATTTGTGTGATGGTTGATCACTAGATGTTTGTATTGGTTGTTTTTCATAATGTTTTGCTATTTTGTCTAACTGTTTTCCTATTGTATTTAGGTGTGTGTTAGTGTAATTATTTTGTAAGATAATATTCTTTGTGTTCATGAGAGTTTCTTCACCTGTATTTTTGTAAGGAATTGCTTCTATAGTAGTTCCTGAATAATCAACTTTTATCCCTAAAAGGGGTGGATGATTTGAAACCATCTTGTTCTGTGATGTAAGTGTCGTCCAAGTTTTTGTTAATTCTGTTAGTGGAGTTACATTTTTGAAAGGAAAAGTGATATTATTTTGTGAAGCATATATTTCGAACCAATCGAAAAAGAATATATTAATTTTATTACTATTGATAAATTCATAATACTGTTCTTGAATTTGTTTTCTAGTATCATTATAGTGTCTAAAGAACCATTCTCTTTTATCTATATTTTCATTATTGTAAAATTCATTATGTAAAAGATTTTTGTTTACCACAAACTCTTTTTCTATGACATTTAATTCATTTGCAATATTCTCAGTTATTGCAGACTGAGTCGGACTATTTGGTGGGCTGTATTCTGGTCTAGAATAAACTGGTTTTGGGATCTCCGTAGTATAATTTGCATTTCTAAGAAAGAATTTGTATTATCAATATCTGATGTTGAAAAGCGAGGTTTTTGATATGGAGTGTTTATCACAGATGGTATTTGTGAAAATCTTCCAAGATTATTGTACTAGAACTAGTAGAAAATCTTCTAGGATTTATCGTACTAGAAGTGGAGGCTACATCAGTTATATCACTATCCCTAGTTGAGAAACTTCTAGCAAAGCTTAGTTTTATAGATCCATCATTTAATTGTTTTATTTTTGTTAATTCTGTATTTGGCTAATGTTTTTCTTGGTTTATGGCTTTTACTGCTCCTTCAAGGATCCATTCTTGTGGAAGATTTACATCATTCCATTTTATAGATCTGGAGATTATAGCATCAGATCTTGATAGATCTGTATGTAATATCATTGTTTCTCCTTTTTTCAAGGAGTTTTTTGGTTTAGGACCAACAAACATGGAACTCATTACTTTATAATGAATACGATATATTAAAGCCAAAGGAATTGATCCTGGTAACATATCATATCCATGTGTTTTAATTTGTAAGACCAAAGTTTTTAATATTTGTGTATCTTTTAAGGAGCATGAAAAATTCGGATAACAATCAAACGAGATTGGTCATGTACAAAGACTGGACTCAACCGAACTCAGAAGAGATTGTTCAAAGTTATTATGACGAATGTCCCTTAGGACAATTAATATTGATGTATCTAAACCTTCTCTAGTTAAAGGTTTGATTCCTTCTTGTATTAGTCCTACATGGAGATATTGGAAACCTTTCTTCCTATGTTTTTCAAGAGATTTATAAGAAAGTAATTGTATTGTTTCAAAGGATTTTGAAAGAGGGGATATCTCTTTCTTCTGTTTTGATTATGTAGTCTGATTTTAGCATATTGAAGAGAGAAGACTCATATATTTCAGATTTCTTAATCCTTGGAATGACCCAGTTATTTGCAGCTTTATCAAAATTTTCTATTATGACTTCTTCAGTATTAACTATCTGATTCGCATCTGTATTTGATGTAGAGCTAAATGAAGCAGATCTATTAAACATTTCTTCCATTCTTAAACTTTCTTTTAGATCTTGTTTATATTCTGGTTACAAACACTCTGACGCATACAGGATTTATTGCTCATTGAAGAGGCTTATAACCCAGCGTGTACAAGGCAAACACTCACCAGTTTATAAACAAATATCTAAAAATTGTATAAGAATGAAAACAAATATCCTTAGATCTAGTTTAGTTCATTAATGGTGACACCTGAAAATAGTTCAAACACAACAAATGTTTGCCATTTGATGTAAGCCTTAAAGCTTCATGGCTTGTTAGTACGGAAACATTATATATAAACAATATAAGGTAGGTTTCATGCAAAAACGTGTCAAGTCATAAAATGTGTCATGCATTTCTTTAGTACACATTATTTAAATCATGCATTTTGTAATCACTCAAACCCCTTTTTCTCAACAATCTCCCCCTTTTGATGATTTACAAAATAACCTAAGTTCATGATTTAAATTTTGTCGCTTCCCCCCAATCGTGCACAAATTCAAATTTTGAATTTTGAATTTTGAATTCTCTCCCCCTTGATTTGTGCAATCATTATCTCTATCCCCCTTAAATCATGCATTCTCTCCTCCTTTATTTTGAAAAGACCATCAAAAGTGCATGTAAGTATGGAAAGTAATATCAAATCAAATCAGCAGAACTCATGCCTAATTTAGAACGAAGATTTTCATACGTGGCTTGATTTAGTGCCTTAGTGAAGATGTCGGCTACTTGTGCCTCAGTGCGTACATGATCTATGATAATGTCACCATTATTTACGTGATCACGAAGGAAATGATATCGTACTTCTATATGCTTGGCCTTAGAGTGTAGCACGCGGCTTTTAGACAAGTTTATGGCACTCATACTATAATAATAGATAGGAATACGACTTACCGTGACACCGAAATCAGAAAGTTGTTGTTTTAACCATAGTAATTGTGTGCAACAAAGACTAAGTGCCATGTATTCAGCTTCGGTAGTGGATAAGGCTACACTTGCTTGCTTTTTAGAAAACCATGAAATTAGTGAATTTCCTATAAATTGACAAGTGCCACTTGTACTTTTTCTATCTATTTTACATCCACAATCATCCGCGTCGGTATAAGCATGCAAGTTAAATTCACAATCTTTATCATACCAAATGCTTAAAGTGGGTGTGTGCTTAATATAGCGAAATATTCTTTTCACAGCATTATAATGAGACACTTTAGGTTGACTTTGAAAACGTGCACACATACATACACTAAACATGATATCAGGTCTACTTGCAGTAAGATATAGCAAAGAACCAATCATAGACCTATATAAAGCATTATCAAAATCTTTTCCATGTTCATCTTTGTCTAGTTTAGTGGTGACACTCATAGGGGTGGAGGACAGTTTTAGGTTCTCAAAATTGAACTTTTTAATCATGTCATTTACATATTTAACTTGGCTTATATGTATACCTTTACTCGTTTGTTTAATTTGCAAGCCAAGAAAGTAATTTAATTCACCAACCATAGACATTTCAAATTCGGATTTCATGCAGGTTTCGAAATCTTCAACAAGTTTATGAGATGTAGATCCAAAAATGATGTCATCAACATAAATTTGAATGATTAATAAATCCGATTTATCATGTTTCAAGAATAGAGTGCTATCTATCGTGCCTCTTTTAAAACCATTTTCTAAAAGAAATGTAGCAAAACGATCATACCACGCCCTAGGTGCTTGCTTTAAACCGTATAGCGCCTTTTGTTAATTTGTATACGTGATCGGGATATTTCAAATCTTCAAAACTGAGTGGTTGTTTAACATATACTTCTTCTTGTATAAAGCCATTTAAAAATGCACTTTTCACGTCCATTTGATAAAGTTTAAAACCTTTCATGCAAGCAATAGCAAGTAAAAGTCGTATGGCTTCTAAACGTGCTACGGGTGCAAATGTTTCGTCATAGTCTATTCCTACTTCTTGATTATATCTTTGTGCTACAAGTCTGGCCTTGTTTCTAACAACTTTTCCTTCTTCATTTATTTTATTTCTAAACACCCACTTTGTGCCTATTATAGTCTTATCTTGTGGTCGTGGCACTAAATCCCATACATCATTTCTTACAAATTGATTAAGTTCATCATGCATAGCATCAATCCAAGAAGAATCACTCAAAGCATCAAACACATTTTTAGTTTCAATTTCGTATATCATAGCATGAGATTGGTTTATTTCATCCGGATTTATTCTTCTACGTGGTCTCACACCTGAGTAATTCGCCTATAATGAGATCGTGTGGGTGATCCCTATGCCATCTTGGTTGATTAATCTCTATGTTCTCATACATTTCTATGTGATCATGCATTTCTAGTGTGTTTACTTCATCATGCGTGCCATCATCATCATCTAACACGGGTTTTAATTCAAAATCATCGTCATATTCTTTATCTTTTTCAACCTCACCAAATTCATTAAACTTCACATGAATGGATTCTAAAATTTGTCTAGTGATGGGATTATAACATCTATATGCTTTTGAATTCAAAGAATATCCAACGAAGATGCATTCAATTGATTTAGATTCAAACTTGTCTAAATTATCTTTTGTATTTAAAACAAAGCATTTGCAACCAAACACACGAAAGTAATTAATTTTAGGCATGCGATCATTTACTATCTCATAAGGCGTTTTATTTATCTTCTTTCTAATTGACAAACGATTAACTATATAGTATGCACAATTTACGGCTTCTGCCCACAAAAATCTAGGCAATTTATTTTCACACAACATTGTTCTAGCGATTTCTTGTAGTGTCCTATTCTTTCTTTCTACTACTCCATTTAGTTGTGGAGTTCTAGGTGGCGAAAATTCGTGTTTGATTCCTTTTTCTTCGCAAAATGCAATCTGTCCTTGTTTTTAAATTCACCGTCTCTATCGCTTCTTATCTTTTTCACATTCAAATCATATTCATTTTCAAGTTATTTTATTAGTTTCGCAATCTCAATGGTACATCATCTTTATTTGCGAGAAATAAAGTCCAAGTATAGCGAGAAAAATCATCAACGATAACACATGCATAATGACGTCCAGCGAGACTCTTAGTGTGAATAGGACCAAACAAGTCAATGTGTAATAACTCTAAAACTCTAGACATGCTAATCTCATTCTTAGGTTCAAGTGACTCACGTGTTTGTTTGCCTTTGATACAAGATTCACACAACTGAAAGTAGTCTAAATCAAATTTAGGCAATCCTCGTATTTTTGTTGAAGTTTTTCAAGTGTAGAAATACCAATGTGTCCTAAGCATCTATGCCACAAATTAACGTTAGGTTCATTTGATATAAAACACTTAACCTTAGCGTCTAACATGTCATCCATAGAAAGCGTAAAAATGTTTCCTTCCCTTTTTCCTTTTAATACTACTTCTCCATTTTTATTTATTATATTACAACATGGATGAGTAAAACATACATCAAAACCGTTGTCAATAAATTGTGAGATGCTAAGAAGATTATAGGATAAGTTACTTAACAGGAAGCCGTTGGATATTTGAAGGGTACTTGGGCTTCCAATTGTACCTTTTCCAATGATTCTTCCTTAATTGTTGTCTCCAAAGGTCACCGATCCGCCTTTTGTGACCTTCTTCAACTTTGTGAACAAGCTCGGGTCACCCGTCATGTGCCTCGAGCAACCACTGTCAAGAACCACTTGATGTATGGGTTGCCTGCAATGTACAACAATGATTTTGGTACCCTTTTAATTTTGGGTCCTTGCGAGTTAGTTATTCACCTCTTAGTAAAAGTACCTTTTGGTACCCATACTTGGGTAATCCTTCTCGGTCTAGCAAATGGTAAGAATGTAGATGAAGGAGCAATGTAGTATACATGGGGTGAGAAAGTGTTAGGCCTTTGGCCGAGAATCCCCTTATGCGCATCATATGGTGTGCGTTTTTGATATGTCCTAGTGTTAGTGTGGATAGTGCGTGATCTAGATGTATGGAATGAATGTCGTGTATGCATCACTGGTTTCTTCTCATATCTATACGGCACATAATTATATTTTGCATGATATGAAGAAGAAGAATGACGAGATGAAGGGAGAGGGGGTCTTTGCGTCATCTTAGGGGCCATGTTTGCCTTATGTGTGTCTACCTTCTTAGACAAAACAAATTTGGTTGGTTTAATTGATGCTTCGTTTGTCTCAATGTATCCTAATCCAGGTTTATCACTAACATGTTTTTGTGATAGAATAATGATATCTAGCATGTTAGATGCCGTGTCAAATTGTTTCATGATTTTCTCTAAATCCGTATTCCTTGATTTCAAATTTGAAATATCGGATTTCATTTCATTATTATGTGTAGTTAATGATGAGATCTCTGACTTTAATGCAATGATGATGCAAGACAACTCTTCTTTTGAATCGTCTAATTGAGAAACAAGATTCGTGTTAAAAGATTCTAACAACTTATTGTCTTCAATTAATCGCTTCTTTTATTTTGCGAGAGTCTTAGTGAATTTGTGCAATTCTAAATGTTGATTGAAAAGATCATCATATGAAGGTTCAGAGTCAGAGTCAGAATCAGAAGATACCTCGTTTGATGCTTTGGATATAAAGCATACTTGTGCCGTCTCCTCTTCTGTATCAGTCTCAGAGTCAGATCTGCCACTCCAAGTGGAGGCCTTGAGAGCTCTTCTCCTTTGTTTGGGTTCTGAGACGAGTCTATTTTTGGTCCAATCCTTGTCAAGGTGCTTGTTTGTTTGCTTGTCCTTGTTAGGACAGTCATAAGATAAATGTCTAAGTTTCCCACATTTGTAGCATTTTACGTCCTTGTCATTTAATTTATTTTTATATCTTTTAGTGGAGGTAGCCTTAGGTTTGTTTTTAAATGACTTTCTCATAAATTTTCTCAAACCTTTAGCCAATAGTATTAAGTCATCATTGTCTGATTCGGAATCACTATCATCTACGTAATTGGAAGAAGTAGAGACATATTCATTTGATTTAAAAGCAATAGTCTTACCTTGTTTCAACGTTGATTCTGATTTCCCTATAGTGAGTTTGTTTTCATATACCTTTAGTGATCCAATTAGTTCCTCCATTTTTATTGATTTGGTTTCTTTGCTTTCCTCTATACCCATCACTTTAGGGTCCCATTCGGATGGAAGGCTTCGTAGTACCTTTTGGACCTTTTCCTGTGTCGAGAAATCTTTGCCAAGAGACTCAAGAGAATTATAAATGTTAGTCAAGCGTATATCCATATCAACAATAGACTCATTTGGCAATAATTTAAAGGACTCAAGTGTAGACATAAGCATATTGATCTTGGACTCCTTTACTTGGCTAGTCCCTTCATGTTTCATCTCAAGAATTCTCCACATTTCTTGAGCACTAGAGCAATTAGACATATAGCTAGATTCACTTTTACTTAGCCCGTTTAAAAGTAATTTCATGGCTCTAGCATTCATGCTTAGTCTCTTTTTGTCATCACTAGTATATTCTTGTTTTGGCTTAACAACCTCTAGTGTGACACCATCTATAGTAGATAATTTTGAAAGAACAAATAGACCGTCTTATATGATGGACCATAGATCAATATCAATAGCCATAAGAAAAAGTTTCATTCTTAACTTCCATTGGATAAAGGACTCACCATCAAAAAGAGGAGGCCTTCGACTAGACATACCTTCTTGCTCGGTTTTGAAGCTAGTGGTTGCCATCTCACTTGTATCATTAGATAAAGGACTCATATCAACAATAGACTCATTTGTATACTTCATTCTTGGCCAATCAAGATTCCAACTGAGCTCCACATATGCTCCATCAAGGCTGAGCTAGGCATGTGACTAGGCTTGAACATGTGTTCAATTTTATTTTTGCAAACTTTATAAAATAGTGCACAATAATTATACACTTATGGTATATTCCAATCATCCCTAAATTGATTTTTCTAGAACACTTTAGAATGTATTGAATATGTGAAAAGTGTCTAGATACATGTTATATGTCATGCCAAAAACGTTCCATGTGTCGTGTTCGTAGAAAACCGAATTTTCGACTTTTGTCGATTTTGTGATTTTTCTCCGATTGAATTCAAACTTTTTTCACATGTTATATATATTATGTCACACATAATATACATAGAATAACTTGAATATTCAGCTCTAAAGGCTGAGTGTAACTGGCGCCCCATGTGCTAAAATGTTGAATTTGAAATCTCCACAATTTGGACTGAATTGAGGGTGATTTGTGTGTGCCAACATGGAATGATTTTATGGATGAATATACCATGTAAACCACAAAATTTGTTGCCATTTTTGAAGTGTAGGGGCTGGCTATCTATATATGGCAAGTACATGACACATTGGCAAAGTTTCGGTTGTCACCCGATACGACAATTTTTGGTTTAGAACCTTGTAACGTGTTGTAATAATTTTTTCATCACCATGACTTATATCATATGATATAATAACTGAATATACTCATGAATATGAGGTAAGTATAGTGGTGTGACGTTAACGTTCGTAAAATATATAACGTGTCGGTAGTACGTTGGAATATATGTGTATAGTGCCTTTTAAAAAAATCTGAATATATATATGTATATATGTAAAAACGTGTAATAAGAGGTGGAGAAGACTTTCCATTCTTCAATTTGTTGCCTTTGTGCCTTTTCCAAATATATCTTCATTTAATGAACTACTTCGTTCATTTAACTAAGTACTTCACTTAATGAACTAGTTTAGTTCATTAATGATGGCACCAGAAAATAGTTCAAACACAACAAATGTTTGCCATTTGATGTAAGCCTTTGATGAGGATCAAGGGTCCGATGAGGATCAAAGATCCCATCAAGAGGTCAAGGGCCCTATGACAAGAAGGAGGGCAAGAGAACTTTGTCATCAAGTTGGAACCTTCTTGTATAAGCATGTTCAAGATGAACCTAAGGTTTCATGGGTTCATTTCATTGAACCGCCCTTTAAGCCCTTTGAGCATAAGGTTAGAGATTTGTTTCAAGGTTTCAACATAATTGAAGGTGGGTGATGGGCAGCAACAATCAAAGAATTACACCCAATTCTCAAGAAAAATTAGCAAAAATTACTAAACACAATAACAAAACAAGCTAAGGTGCCTAAATGGAAAAGATTCAGACCAAAGGTAGTACTTTTATGAAGAAAAACAATGCCACAGATTTTATAGATGAATAAAAAACCACTATTTCATGCAAGTATAAATTGGACGCAAAAAAACCAAAAGGAAGATTCAAGATGGAATACTCAAGACAAGCAAAATCAAGAATCGACAATTTTTTTTAAAGGACTGCTAGGGTTTCGAAAACATTAGTATGAAACTTCTTGTTTCAAGATGGCTTTGATACCATGTTGATGCATGCTTTACGGAATCACACTCTCCTAAAAAAACCTCTTAATAACAAGAAATTTAACGACTCACGAAAAGACACGAAGAACACAAAGAATGCGAAGAACATGAAAAACAAAGATAATAATGAAGAACCTTGTTTGACCGTCCGTATGAATACAATTTCATAAAAACCTTCTTAGACCCGATGTTTATCCATCCTGAGCAACCCTTGTTTGAACAACAACCTTGTTACTAATAACATCAATAGACCCTTGGAAAACTTTTTGAACAATCTAGGGATGAATTCAGGTCACAATTTCCGTTCGCAAAATTGATTTAATTCTAAAGGCGAAGCATGAGTTGAAAAACTTCGAAAACTCACAAGAGCATAAGACTCAAATTTCTCAAATTTTATTGATAAAATAGATGATCAAAATAATGTACCAGGAAGACTATTTGTAGTCTCTAAAATTCCTAAAACTTAGCAACAAGAAATAAGGATATCCTATCTATTTTTCCTTATAAATATCCTATCTAATTTTCTTTATAAAATAACCTACAAATAGAAAATACAAAAAAGTCGGCTATTGCAAACGCCTAACTAATGGCGCATCATTTAGTCAAATCACTTCCTTACCCAACCATCTTTAGGGACACCTTTCATTCTTGAGACATGCCGGCTCTATTTGTAGGTCTACATGTACTATTCAGTAACATATAGCAATCTTAAACTATATAAGCAGCGTTTGTGTCTAAGATATGTGAGTCGAGCTTGTACATCATTCAAGGAATCCCTTACATCTGCATCTGTAGTCCAACATCATGATTGGAACCTTCCTATTAGATTACCATGACCAACCCGATCCTCCGACCAATAACAGTTACCCGGACAACAATCCTCCACCTGTTCAGGCTTCCATCCGAAATTAAAAGCATCTTGCACTTACTTTGAGAGATTTTATCAGATTCAGCTTTGCTCACTTGGTAGACAGTCCTATAATTCAAGCTCCAATAAATCTCCAACTTGGTTTCATTTCACTATTTTATGGCTTGTCTCCTGAGGACCTTCGCCACTGTCCTAGGAAATTAAACACTTCGTGTCCTACCAATCATTGGATACAAGTGGAGGTGATGCAAACTAGGTTAATAGCTTTTTCTTTTACATTAGAAGATCCTGATGTATTTTGACCATCTTTTCATGGCTCTCAGTTCCTGAGATGTCTTCAAGGCAGAATTTATTCAAAATCTAATAGCTTGGTTAAGGTTTTCATAATCCCAGCTAACTGCGGGGGATGGCCTTGGGGATTGATATAACACCCTTACACCCCTGGTTCTCTAGTATTGCTTGAGTGTACGAATCTTTGATGTTATGTCGGTCTAGGTTTTATTGTGTTTTTTTTCCTAAGGTCGTGCAAAGTCTAAACGCGAAGAATTTGGTATATCATATTCTTTTATATGTTTTATCCCTTAAATTTAGTGTTTTTAAATGATAAAGTGAATTAATATTGCTGAAAAATGATGATCTAATTTGTAACAATAAGTTTGGGCATTCAATCGATTTTGATCTCTTATGATAGATAATTGATGGTTTCTGATGATACCAAGAAATTCACCCGTTAGTCAATGACAGTAAACATTAGAGCAAGAGTATAGAAATGACTAATTGCCGCATGTCGGCCTGACGACTGACCAAGTCATATACGGACGAATATTCCGTTTCGGCCACAGAGGCCCCACGCCATCTCGGCAGCATGGTCAGCACCCAACTGGAACTAAAGGTTCCACCTTGGCCCAAGGGTCCACCTCAGCCTAAGGGTTCACCTCGGCCAATACGGCCTCACCACAGCCTAAAGGTTTTCACCTCGGCTCAATAGTCATGCCTTGGCCAATGGATCTTATCTCGGCTTCAGTTATTCCAACTGGAATAGCCTGGCCAGAACCTCGGCCCAAGCACTATTACAAGGTCGGCATTTCTGCCCTTCAAAATGGCACCTCGGCCATAATAGCTCAGTATCTCGAACATCTAGAAGTCGGCTATACATCCAGATCGGCCAAAGGAAACCAACCCTTGGTTCCTGGTTAAGCCCTCAACAGTTCCATCCCGGCCAAAGGAACACATCTCGGCCTCGGATCTGATCTGACCACGGGTCTGATTACTGATCTCGGCAAGGTTACAACAGTCACAGTGCTGTGTGCTACGTGGCCTACATGCAATATCCAGCATTCCAGATGTCGATCATGTGGAGGAAAGTTACCAGCACAGCAATCCCTGATAGCTGCGTGGCCACCATGCAAACTGGCCAGACGTCTTCGTCTCACCTCTTTGGGACACTCAGCTCCCAACCACACCAAGTATAAAAGAGCTTCCCCAACAGAAAGAAGCTCAGGGTCCAAATTGGAAGTCCAAATCACAAATAATAAACACCCCGCTGCTCTCATCTCAGCTCGGCCTACACTTTGGCCGACCTCAAACAGGTTTCATCAAACCTATATTTCAGTTAAAGCCATACGCTATAATGCTCGCAACTGACTTGAGCGTCGGAGGGTTTCCCCGGGGCAGCACCCTGGGACCCCTAACGCTCTCTCTCTTTTCTCAGGCTTCCAAGGACTGTTGACGGAGGGGTGACGGCCTTAGACCCCGGATATTTCGACTTTTACCTTGGCGAGACAATCCGACCTCGTCATTTTGGCGCTAGAAGGAGGGCCTGAACCTCCGGGTCCCTTGACTCTCGAAATATCAAGTCATTTCCAACAACTCCTCTTAGTTGACTTAGGCAGCTATCGAGAGAAAGATGAGCAGAGAAGGTGATCAAAGGCTTTCTTTGCCACCAACCGCTCCATGTTCTAAGGAGCCTGAGGAGTTCTCAATTCCTATTACCTTCTCATATGAAGAGCACATGAGAGCCGTACGTTATGTGGCTCAAAATTCAGCAGCGTTTCAAGCTGTTATGGAGCTAAGAGGGAAAGCCATGACAGAAGGAATCAATGGTCCCTCTCCTAGCAGTGCTAGTGATCAGCAGTTGGAGTACTCTCCATCTCGGCCAGGGTATCATTCTGAATGTCAAGCTGAGATTATATCTGAAGCAGGATACTCACCACAGAGGTCTGATTATCAGACCATACAGCGCCCTTCGGTCTCATGTCGGCCTTCCAGTTCTGGAACACATATCCAGGCCTCACGGCGAGAAAGAGCATCTGTCAAAGTTCGGATGGGGGGCCACGACAGAGAAAGGACTTCTCTTTTGGCCTCAAAAGCTCGCATCCTCTCTTATATGAAAAAGAAGAGTTTGGTGAAGGAACCAAAGCCTCTTGCAGGGCCACTCCATAAGAGGGATCCTCAACTTTACTGTCTATATCACCATGATATAGGGCATGATACAGAAGACTGTAGACAACTCAGTAAAGAGATAGCTCGCCAGATTGAGCTCGGCCATCTGCAGCAGTTTCACGATCCGAGATGAAATTTGCGCAGTAGAACCGATTTAGATGTTCCTTGAGGTGGACATCAACCCGAGTGGTAGCTCTGAGTTGAAAAAACAGCAAGTTAGGCTGCTTTGACTGTTAATTGAGTTCAAAGTGGGGACCAATTTTCGTATACATCTAAAAACACCCAGCTCGGCCTTATATTTGGCCGGTATAGCAGTCACCTCTTGGTGCATGAAACTTAGCAATAAAAAGTGCGTTCATTTGACTTAGTGTTATGGACGGCCTTGCGGAACTGAAGTACATTTTTTCCTCAGCAGGATCTGGGGAAAGAGCCCGCCAGAGGGTTAAAAATTTCTCCTCAGTAGGATCTGGGGAAAGAGCCCGCCAGAGGGTTAAAAATTTCTCCTCAGCAGGATCTGGGGAAAGAGCCCGCCAGAGGGTTCCGCCAGGGTTAAAAATTTCTCCTCAGCAGGATCTGGGGAAAGAGCCCGCCAGAGGGTTAAAAATTTCTCCTCAGCAGGATCTGGGGAAAGAGCCCGCCAGAGGGTTAAAAATTTCTCCTCAGCAGGATCTGGGGAAAGAGCCCGCCAGAGGGTTAAAAATTTCTCCTCAGCAGGATCTGGGGAAAGAGCCCACCAGAGGGTTAAAGATTTCTCCTCAGCAGGATCTGGGGAAAGAGCCCGCCAGAGGGTTAAAGATTTCTCCTCAGCAGGATCTGGGGAAAGAGCCCGCCAGAGGGTTAAAGATTTCTTCTCAGCAGGTTCTGGGGAAAGAGCCCGCCAGAGGGTTAAAGATTTCTTCTCAGCAGGTTTGGGAAAGATCTCGCTTGAGGGTTGAAGTTGCATTTCGGCCAGCCCGGGACACCAACTTGCTCGAGACTCGTATGACCTTGGCAAATCTGGATAAGGTCGGGGCAGATCTCTATATCTCACCTCGGTTAGCATACGACGGATATGCTCAGAATTATTCCTTTAGATGGGATCTCGGCCAAGGCAACATAAGATTCTCTTATTCAAGCTCAACAAGACAAGGTAACTTTTATTTTGTCATCTTTTATTAAAGTTGAGCAGGTTTAGTAAGCCCAAAACTCAATCTCGGCAATAATAAACTTAGAAAGCTCAAGTTACGTCTGCGGGCAGAAATTTGCTCAAGATTAGTGAGTCCGACGTGTGATCTCGGCAACAAAAAAGTTAGAAAATACTGAAAAATGCAAAAAACTCGGAAACAAACAAGAATTGCAAATTAAGAGGGCAGAAACTTTCATTGATGACAAGAGTACATTTAATACAATCTAAGTTTAGATTTGCTCATCATCATCACGCAAGTCTGCCCCATCAGTGAACTTCTGAAACTGGGCTTCGAACTCGGCCTCAGCATTGATGTTATAAAGCTCAACCAGCCTGGGGTCATCCTTATTCAGCTGGGGGCAGACTTCAGCACAGACGTCAATGGCCTTTGTCTGGCCCATCTGCATAACTGGGCCCTGCAGCAGCACCATATTCTCTTCGAACAGTTCAGACTTCTTGAACTCGGCCACTGCTACAGACTTGGCCGCAGCAAGTTGAGCAGAAAAGTTTGATGCTTGCTGCTCCAGTTTCTCTTGCAGAGTTTTGATTAAGGCATCTTTCTGCCCAGACTCGGCCATGACTTGATTGTAGCATGCCTCCAGGTCGGCATTCCTCTTTTCTAGCTCGGACACCAAGGAGTTAGCCGTAACCCATTTGGTTTCAGCCTCTTCCTTTTGGCCTTGAATTTTGATGATCTCCGATTTCAAAAATGCGATGCTTTGGGAATTAGCATCAGACTCTTTGGTTTTAGTTGCCAGTTGACTCTGTAGCTCTTCACCTCGGCTAATGAGCTCGGACAGTTGCACTTTCAGCTGTTTCACCAAAATAGGGTTAGTAAAAACTTTAGGTGAAACAAGCAAAAGATGGATCATACCATGGCAGAGTTGATGTGAACAGTGTTGACCAAGCTGCCCCAAGATGCAGTTGAGAAACGTTGTTTGTCAACGGGCAGTATCAGACTGTTCATCTTCCTGGCTACAGCAGGGTTCATCACGGTGTCGGCTTCATCAAATTCGCCCACCGTTACATTTTCCTGAGCAGGTGCCATCTCGGCCTCAGGAATGGGGGCATCGTCTTCTCTGGGCCTTTTTCCCAGAACAGAACCCTCAATTGGCCGGGTCAGTCCGAGATCAGCTGGAGTAGGGTTTATTGGAGATACCTCAGCCCTTGCTCCTATACCAGTATATAGAGTTGAAAATTGCTCAAAAAGAATACTTCCAAGTCTACAAAAATACTAGATACCTGGAGTGGTTGACTCAGAGGCGATTGTGATGGCCTGATTCACCTCAGCCTCGGCAATGCCTTCAGCTGGGGGCGGACCTTGAGCCACCTCGGCCCTTGCCTTTGCTGTTTGAGCCTTCTTCTTGGATGCAGCTTTGGCAATCTTAGCTGCAAATTCTTTGCCTTCGGGAGCCATGGAATCTGCATAGAGCGTACAGATTTAACTAGAGGCAGACAAAGAACGAAAAAGGAATGCAAGTAACAGAGCATACCCCGGACTATTGCCAAATTTTCTGGTGAGAGGGGTTTATAATGGGGACCTGAAGCTAAGGAGCTCAGGTCAGCTGCTTTCAGTACTGAGTCATTAACTCTATGCCAGTCAATGACTACAGGCGAAGAATATAACTTGGCAGCCTCATCACAAAATTCTGGGCTCGGCTTCATGTTGTCAGCTTTGCCTGATTTCCATACATCAAGTTGGGGTAGTCCTAACTTCTTGATGTAGAAGAACCTACCTTTCCAGTTCTTCTTAAAGGTAGGTATATGGACAACATAGTTGAAATCTTCAGGAGTCACTCTTTTGGTAAAATAATACCAACTTTCGGAAGACCTACAGGCGAACAGACTCCTAAAGATCCTCTGATCAAAGGGGATCTCTGATGCTCTGAGGAAGAGCAGAAAAGATAGAATAATTTTCAAGCTATTAGGCTTGATCTGGGGAAGCCTAAGGTTGTAAGAGTGAAGAATGCGAAATAAAGAGACTGGGATGGGAAGACGAAATCCAGAATGAAAGTATTCTTCATAGATAGCTTCATAACCCTCAGGAGGGTCATAGGCTGTTTGATTGGGCAAAGGTAAGAGGGGGTCAAATTGTTCAACATCAATGTCATACATGCCACATATCAAGGAGACGTCCACCTCGGACAGAGTACAAAAAGTCTCTTGGACCTCGGCTGAGGGGGACCCCCTGTAAACGACCCCAACTGGCAGAGCTGAAACCCTAGATTTTAGGGGAATTGTGAGAGTTTCCGGAGCAGGAATAGTTTCAGCTTGCTCCGGCAAAACCTCGACTACTGTTATAGCTCTGCTCGGCGGAGCTCGGCCACTGGGGCCGGCAACATTACCAGCACCAGCCAGAAGCCGAGTTGGAGGACGGTTCTCAGAGACAATCGTCTTCTCCGATGAGGAACTAAAGGTTTCGACATTTCCAACATAAGAAGCTCCTTCGGAGCGATTCTGTGAGTCAGAAGCCGAAGACATGAAAGCTAGCAGAGAAGACTTACAGGCGATTAGCCAGAAGAGAAAGAAGATCGCCGAGATGAAAAGGACGTCGGAGCAAGGGGAAACGCCGGAAAAGCTGACACCGATGAGAGCAAGAATAAGGAGAGCAATTAGAATGCAAAAGGGAAAAAAATGAGGAATAAAGCCCTATTTATAAGCAAGTCTCAGCCATTTCAAAGGTCACCTCGGGTTAGGCTGACCTCGATTCCCGCGCCACCATCAAGGCTGATTGGCATCGAATCTTGAACCGACGTGATTAAAAGCTGAACCGTCGTCACCTCGATCTGCGAAGATAATAATTGCGCAGGACAAACTAATCCGAGATGGACACGTGCTCGAGAAGGTCATTTGTTTGGTCAGTCTGATCCAATCAGTACAGCTACGAACTGATGCTTCGTACACCGCGCTTGATAGGTATGGAGTAATTGGCTTTAAGAGAGACACCTCGGCTGAAGACAACGATATCATCAGATCAGCCTGCCCTCAGGTCAGCTCGGCCAGTCTAATCTGGGGGCAGATGATGATACCAAGAAATTCACCCGTTAGTCAATGACAGTCAACATTAGAGCAAGAGTATAGAAATGACTAATTGCCGTAGGTCGGCCTGACGACTGACCAAGTCATATACGGACGAATATTCCGTTTCGGCCACAGAGGCCCCACGCCATCTCGGCAGCATGGTCAGCACCCAACTGGAACTAAAGGTTCCACCTTGGCCCAAGGGTCCACCTCAGCCTAAGGGTTCACCTCGGCCAATACGGCCTCACCACAGCCTAAAGGTTTTCACCTCGGCTCAATAGTCATGCCTTGGCCAATGGATCTTATCTCGGCTTCAGTTATTCCAACTGGAATAGCCTGGCCAGAACCTCGGCCCAAGCACTATTACAAGGTCGGCATTTCTGCCCTTCAAAATGGCACCTCGGCCATAATAGCTCAGTATCTCGGACATCTAGAAGTCGGCTATACATCCAGATCGGCCAAAGGAAACCAACCCTTGGTTCCTGGTTAAGCCCTCAACAGTTCAATCCCGGCCAAAGGAACACATCTCGGCCTCAGATCTGATCTGACCACGGGTCTGATTACTGATCTCGGCAAGGTTACAACAGTCACAGTGCTGTGTGCTACGTGGCCTACATGCAATATCCAGCATTCCAGATGTCGATCATGTGGAGGAAAGTTACCAGCACAGCAATCCCTGATAGCTGTGTGGCCACCATGCAAACTGGCCAGACGTCTTCGTCTCACCTCTTTCGGACACTCAGCTCCCAACCACACCAAGTATAAAAGAGCTTCCCCAACAGAAAGAAGCTCAGGGTCCAAATTGGAAGTCCAAATCACAAATAATAAACACCCCGCTGCTCTCATCTCAGCTCGGCCTACACTTTGGCCGACCTCAAACAGGTTTCATCAAACCTATATTTCAGTTAAAGCCATACGCTATAATGCTCGCAACTGACTTGAGCGTCGGAGGGTTTCCCCGGAGCAGCACCCTGGGACCCCTAACGCTCTCTCTCTTTTCTCAGGCTTCCAAGGACTGTTGACGGAGGGGTGACGGCCTTAGACCCCGGATATTTCGACTTTTACCTTGGCGAGACAATCCGACCTCGTCAGTTTCGTATAATTAATTTAGATATGAAGTATGATTTTGTGGTCAAAACGCATAAAATTAATAAAAATTGGATCGGCAATCAATTAGGAACCAAGATTTGAAGTCGACATATGTTTCCCAAAAAATGCGTGTCCACCGATCGAGAGAATCCATCGACCGTCTTGAATTTCATGCATACGCGTATTTTGAGTCGATTTTGGGCTTTAGTCTATAAATAACTTTCTGCTGTGTCCGAAACATGCAGGAGAAACTAGATAGTTTGGGCTTTGACCCAATAAGACAAGTTGTAAACTTGTTTAAGCAACATACTTTGAGCTTAATTATAATTAGTTTCTGTTAATGGCAAATAGAAACTAATAGGCCCTTTATTATCTAGGTAATGAGTAGTTAATTTTAGGCTTTGGAATCACTCAATTACGATACCGGGTGATGTGTCTTATTCTTAAGAGGCCACATCACCCTCATGAAGAGAATACCACATTGGACAAATGAGTTGATTTAACCACCTTATAAATGGCTAGAATGGTCATATTAGATGTGCCCTTAAGGGCAAGCGAATTTTTGACCGGAAGAAAGACCTACAAAGTGCCACACGTACGCCGCCTCCACTTGTCCAGCCTGCTTGGCTCGTGGCTCGGGGCCCGTGGGCTTCAGGGGTCGTGTCAGTTTCTGTCCTTTTGGAGAAATTCCTTTGGGCTTTTTGGATTAATTACTTTCTGTAAATAGTTAAAGGCTTCAGGCCTAGCTACGCAGCGGCCCAACATAACGTATCCTATAGTAGTTTGGTTCGGTCCATTATCATCAGGCATTCCCTTATGCGATAAGATCAAACGGTTTTGATCTAATGATGTCGAAGATGTCAGCTTTAATCCAACGGCTGTAGTTCAAACTGGCCAATCTGCCCAACCGAATGTGGTTTTCATCCAATGCTCCACCATTAATCCTGTAGTTTGGTTTTCATCTGACGGCTGTGATTTAAACCGTCCAAAAACTTCCTGACAAACGCTATTTCGATTTTCATCCGATGGCTCTGGTTGATCTACGGTTTTGATCTAACGGTCACAAGTCCATCCGCGAAATCTATTTTCCAACCAACTCCTTTATACAAATGGAGGCAGGGTGTGCGATCAGAACACACTCCTCTTTTGGTTTATTCTTCTTCTTTCTGCATCACGTCCAAGAGAAGTCAGGACACTCGAAGGTTCGCTGCAGTTCAAGTTAAGTAGTGTCGCTCAACTGAACAGGTACCCATTGGATCCTGGGAGACGCTTGCTAACGCCGGTTGGGCTTAATATACCGGAGCAATACGTCTTAAGGACAGAGTCCTCGACTCGTCCCGAGTTCGATCTACTGTTTACTGTTTTCATACGCACACACCAAAAGATTGCGTCTTGGTACATGATTGATTGTTTCTAACAATCTTAAGACGTATTCTGATTCAATTAATAACTGTACTGTCTTTAATTTTCGTACGCAAAGCAGTTATCATACACTGATTTGCAGTCTGTTTATACCCATTTCTTTTATCTGAAACTGTTCAGATCTATTCATTTTGATCAATTGAACTGGAATGGAAAACGAAAGCTCTAATTCTGTTCACAGCTTTAACAGTGCACACTCCGTGTCTGCACCTGATAGGACCAATAACGTTGTTGCTAGTACCCAGAACAATGTGTCTTTCAACACAGTTCCCCTGGCGCCTAACAGAGGGCATCAGATGAATCCTGCTGCAACAGCTGCATATGTGGAGAATCCTGAAAAATGCACAGGCAGTTTCTTTAAGAGATGGCAGCAAAAGATGCTGTTCTATCTCACATGAATAGGCTTGGAAAGAATTCTGAACGAGGATTCACCAGTGGTGGAACCTGTGTAGGATCAGAATCAGAACATGCGGAATAGCATGAGTGCTGCAGCATGTGCATATAATAATTTCTTTTGCTTGAATCATATTATAAGTTGCCTGGATAATACTATCTATGGCGTTTTTTGTGCTTTTAAGACTACAAAAACCATTGTGGTTGACTTTAGATAAAAAATATTGCATAGAAGATGATGGAACGAAAAAATTAATAGTTGGTAGATTTCTGGACTATAAAATGCTGAATTCCAAAACTGTAATTTCACAAGTTGAAAAAGCAGATGTTGGTATCAGAAATGGAAGACGGGGGCATGACGCACAATGAATCTTTCCAAGCTGCGGCTGTGATTGAGAAGCTACCTCCTTCATGGAGGGAATTTAAGAGCTATCTCAAGTACAAATGAAAGAAAATGAAAATGGAAGATTTGATTATTCGGCTCCGCACAGAGGAGGACAATCATCGTGCTGATAAAAAGGCAACCTCTCAGTATAGTCAAGCCAAAGCTCATGTTGCTGAGGTAGGAGATAAAAAGAGAAATAACACTATGGGAGTGAATGTCAACGGCAAGGAGATCGCAAAGAAGTTCACTGGTAAGTGTTATAATTGTGGAAAACCGGGACGTCACAGCAGTGACTGTCGTAAGCCCAAAAAGAATCAGAGTCAAACCAAAGCAAAAGTGAATCTGGTCGGTGCAATGCAAGATCTGAATCTCTATGCTGTGGTGACTGAATGCAATGCAGTGGAGAATCCGCGTGAATGGTTGGTGGACATAGGGGCCGCTCGACACGCATGTGCCAACAGGGCGACATTTAAAGACTATATGCCCACAACAAATAATGAAAAACTCTTTATGGAAAACTCTGACAGCTCGAAGATTGAAGGATCGAGCAAGGTGGTTCTGAAGCTGACCTCAGGAAAGGAGCTGACCCTACAGGATGTGTTGCATGTTCCTGACATCTATAAGAACATGGTATATGGCGCTCTATTAGTCAGTCATGGTTTCAAACTAGTTTTTGAGGCGAACAAATTTACTCTTTCTAAGAATGACTTGGATTCGGGGAGGGGGGTACCTTATTGAAAACATGTTTAAATTAAATGTTATGACTATTGTACCCAAGAAAGTTGCGCCTAATGAGTCCAATAAAACTATTTCCTCTTCAATTACATGCTTGGGTCTTCTTGTTTATGGCGTTTTCGTTTGGGACATGTTTATTACAAGTCAATACAAAGAATGATTAACCTTGACTTATTACCAAAAATGAACTTCAATAATAAAGAAAAATGTCAAATATATGTTGAAGAAAAAATGGCAAAAGCGTCATTTCTTCAACGGAACACTGAACCCTTGGATTTAATTCATACAGACTTGTGTTATTTAAAGTTTGTGCAAACAAGAGATGGTAAAAAGTATTTTGTAACCTTTATCGACGATTGCACTAAACACTGTTATGTTTATTTGCTAAGCAGCAAAGATGAGGCCGTTGATGCATTTAAAGATTACAAAAATGAAGTTGAAAATCAACTTAGTAATCGAATTAAAACAATTCCAAGTGATAGAGGCGGAGAATATGACGCACATTTTAATGAATTCTGTTCAAAACATGACATCATTCATCAAACAACTGCACCATATTCACCTCAATCTAATGGTATTGCATAATACAAAAAACCATACTTTAAAGAAAATGATGAATTCTATGCTGATAAGTTCGGGTTTACCTCAAAACTTGTGGGTGGAAGCTGTTACGACCTGCACCCACGGGCTAGTGGAAAATAAAACAAAAGGAAGCACGATGGAATTAGAGTGCGATCATTGTACCGCACTCAATATAATAAGTGGGTAGTTGTACCTTAAATAGAAATTTAAGAACTATTAAACTCTCATAATAGACATAAGAATAATTAAAATAGGAATATAAAGAAGTGTAAAACTTTGATCAGGGATTAAATTAAAAGAAAAGAAAATAACACATAAGATAAGAAAGGAGGGATAAAATGGCAAAATTCTACCCACTTACACCCCCACCCCTTCAACCGGCCACCCCCTCCTAATCCCCAAGGATTTTTGCCATTTTTCATCTTTTTGTTCTTTCCCTCATCATGGCCATGTCTTACACAAGTAAAACAACCTACCACTAAAAATTCATGCAAACACTTTTCTTCTCCACTAACTCGTTCAACCAAGAAATCCAATCATCAAACCCCCTCAACATTCTCTAACCATTTCGGCATAAGGGAGTGAAATGCAAGACTTCAACTCATTTCATTTTTCCTCTCATCTCACTCCAAACTCTCCACTCTCCAAATATTCTCTCCATTTACTTGCCCCACAACCGTGAGTTACTCAACAAAAAGGGAAGCAAATCTTTTCCATTTTTTCAAGTGAAGACTCAAGTCTTCAAGTCTATGAAAGTAAGCATCCTAGCCTTCTGTCTAAACATTTTTCTTTTATCCATTCTCTGAAAAGGTTCAAAATTCTCCTCCTGTATGCCTTCTGGCCGTAAGTTTCAAACAAGAAAAGGAAGGAGTTCTCAAGCTAAGAAAGTAAGAATTTTTAAGGTGCTCAAGGCCATCTAGGCCGAGAGTTACCAAGGAAAGGAAAATAAGATATCTTTTTAATCCTAAGTGTAAGATTCAAAGGAAAAGGCAAGTACTCTTCTTGGTTTCTTCATGCATGTTGAAAAAAATATATAATATCATTTATGTTCTTATATCAAGATGGATCATGCATGCATATATTCAAATGGATTTTACTATGATCATATGAAAAGAATGGATTTTGCCTGCTAAAAGTATGAAGCCTTGTGTGTTTCTTGATTGTTTGTCCACTCGAGGCTAAGAAGATGTTAAAAAAAGGACATGCACGTGAATTTTATGGAGGATGTAGGTCTCTTATGTATGTGCATTTCATGTTCAATTAAAGATTAGACATGCATGTTCATTCTTGCAAAAGCATTGGTTATAACTTGCATATTCGTGAGAAAGTATGTTAAAGACTACACTTTGTATCATCTTCTTGTACATTTTCTTGATGATCATCATGCATGTGTTTATCCATGATTTTTAGTGTTCATGCATGTTAAAAGCCTTGATTTAGCATGATTATGATTCACAATAATTTGTGCTATATTGCGTGGCCATAAAGGTGTGTTCTTTGATGATCATCATGTCATCTCCATGAATATTCATCTTAAAATGGGAGTTGTTTTAGGTCTCCTTTATTAGGAATGATTCATCACCATTATTTGATGTGTACTCTTGATAATCATGGCCTAAGGATGTATATTTTCATGAGTTTGACTCTCTTATGTATTTGCATGTGGTTTTCATGATGACCATCATCATAATCATGATGTTTATGTTATGTTGTGGTGAAAGTTATATGCATGTGTTTTTATATGTTCAAACTCAAGATTAATGCATCATTATGATAGAAATCCATGATAGATTGAAGAATAAGAAAGATGCGAGTAACATTTCATGTATGGTACAATGAACAAGCTGCAAAAAATCTGTGTGTGTGTCTATATGATTTTGGCCAAGAGGCCTTATGGAGGTGTCATGATGATGTTTGAAGGTCTATGAGGATACATTTATGTAAAGATATCTATATTGTATACTATATATGTAGCTAACCAAAAGATATGTCATCAAAGGAATTAAGAGATGGACACATGTAAAAAGCATAAATACAAGGGCTGTTTTGGTAAATGGACCAAAAATTCTTAAATGGGCAAATGTGTAATTTCTAAAATGCAAAAACATGTGAAAATGTTGGCTGATTTAAAGAGTTCTAAAGTAAGATGTAAATTAGACAAGATGATGATACTAGTGAATTGAACCTAAATGTGGGTTGATTTGGCTGCCAAAAATCGAAGGTACCATATGAAGGGCAAAAGGGGAATTTCACATAAGTTATAATATGAAACTTAAGCCATTTATTCACTTTAGAAGCTGAAAAGGTCACGAGCTAAAAAATCAGCATCACAACCGAGCATACTTGCATACATACATGAAAACAAGTTTTTTTTAAAACGATACGTTTTATTATACGATATATGTTTGCGAAATGTTTTCACCATGGGATACATTTCGAAGGTTTTATACTACATGATATACGGTTACAGAAGGGTTTGATAACATGATATGTTTTAAAAGAAGTTTAACGAAATATGCCACGGGACGGTTGATTCCAATGATACAGTTTATGATATAGTTATATGTCTCGCTATTCGCAGCATACAATTATATGTTTCACTGTTCGCAACATATAGTTATATGATTCGCTTTTCTCAACTTACAGTTCTTGGAGGCTGGACTGACATAGGGTAGGGGATGTCATTAAGCATACTGTATGCCACAGTATGTTACAGTTATAGATAGCGCCATGACGCTAGAATCTATGGGTAGGTTGGTGTCATGGGCATACAGTATATTTATAAGATTACATGGGAATCAATCGGTATATCGTGCGCATCATTTATGCATGTAAATGTAGGATCTGCAAGGCACCACTAGAAGGGGGAGGTTGAATAGTTGGTGCGAAAAGTATGGTTTTTAAAATTTGTTTAAAACCAACCAACTCAACTTCTGAAAACAGATTATGTTTTCAGGACCAGTTTTAAAACGTTTTTAAAACTAGGTTATAGGTCTCCAAAAATTCTGATATTTTGATAGAACTTAGCCTCAGATGTTATGAGGGTCCCTTAAAAATTTCAGATTTAAATTCAACCTTTAACCCCTTCAAAAATCGTTGGTGGTCAGATTGCGCGAATCTGCCCGAAACGGTAGACTGTTTTGAAAAATTTATTCCTATTTGTTCTTAACTCCAATTGCTCTGAAATTTTAAAAACTAACCCCTTATATGTTTTATTTGAATGGGTTGAAACAGTTTTGAAAAAGTCTTTCGGAAAATTAGTCAAATACGCTCAAAGTCTCAACCTTTGCAAGCCTGAAAATCAGACTGCACTAGTCTCAGAACTTTGGATGTTTGAATAACTTATACTTATCCAAAAGGGTTGAAACTTATGCCAAATTAACCTTAAGACATGTGGCTTTGTTTCTGAAAATTTTCGTAATTTTTGAAAGTCGTTTACTATTTTTACGAATACAAACAAAAAGAGTAAACTGTGCAGAAACAGAATATAAATGCTGAAAGTAAATGACACCGAGAATTTTATACTGGTTCGGTTATAAACAACCTACTCCAGTCTTCGAGGAACACCTTCCTCGGTTCACACTAGTCACCCACACGCAATACACCTTACCACAGGGTTGATGGAGTTACACACCAACTCCAACCCTTTACAAACCTTGTACGATGAATACAATTCGCACGAACACCACCACCTTGCAAGATTCAAGATTGATCACACCTTGATCAATCTTTTACAAAGATAAAGAGTATGTTGTGGTTTAATACAAGCCTATTCAAGAATAAAAATATAAGTACAATAGGCTTTCAAGAAGAAGAAAGAAAGAGAGTGTAGAAGAAGAAAGGCTAGACGTTTTTGATCCCAAGATTGTAATGCTTGTTCTTGTCTTTGTTTTGCTCATCTCCTTCCTTTTTAACACATATGGCCGTCCCCCTCTAGTGCACTCCCCTCTTGAAAATTGTCTTCTAAGTCCTTGGAAGAATGTATGACATCAATGTGACATGATCTTGCTTACTTGGCACCTTCTCATTGGATGATCATTTAATCTTTGCTTACTTGGCACTTCAAGATTGGTTGAATGTTGTCATCATTTGATGACTTGGAAAATCTGAATATTTCACTAAAAACATGTGCCAAAATCAACATAGAATAACTTCCATAATCCACAAGATTGTAACATAAGTTAGCAAGATAATTTTCTCACAAAAAGGGGAAAAAATCGGCCATTAAGAGTGGTTAACATGTTGAAATTTCAGCATGTGATACATGGCTCTTTAATTCAAATTATTTCCATTTTTCTTTGATTTTTCTTTTTAAAATGAATCACCAATTAGTAGCAAATACTCTTATCAAATTGGAAATGAAATTTGGACATCAATATGGCCTAGAAAACGTTCAAGATACATTCCACACATGCTGAAAAATTTCAGCATGTGTGATATTCAAGATATCACACTTTATGGCTTTGAAACTTATTCAAATTACTTCCTTTTCTTCTACCAATTAACCACATAATTCAAGAAATAAAATATGTCTATTTTTGGAGATGAAAATCGGCCACCATATAGTGCACATGCTAAAATTTTCAGCATGTGTTACAAATGAGACAAAGTTTGAAATCTTACCATTTGTAGCTTCTTTCTTTAAGTCACCAACATTGTATGATTGATTCTTGACCAATCAATATGCCAACAAGGCTCCACATATGCTCCATCTCAGCTGTATTAGGAGTGTGCAAGTGTATATGCATGTGCTGAAATTTATTTTTGCTAACTTTGTAAAATAGTGCACATTTAATAATACACACATGTTATATTACAATCAGCCCTTAATTTAATTTTCTAAAACACTTTAAGATGTATGATATATGTAAAAAGTGTCTAGATACGTGTCGTATGATGTGCCAAAAATGTTCCATGTGTTGTGTACGTAGAAAACCGAATTTTCGATATTTATCGATTACCCGATTTTTCTCTAATTAAATTTCAACTTTTTGCACATGTTATATATATTATGTTACACATAATATATATATAATATAAACTTTAATTCTCAGCACTTGGCTGGTCTAAAGTGGCGCCTAGACATGTGACAAAATTGAAATTGGAATCTCCACAATTTGGCCTTAATGTGGGGTGATTTGTGTGTGCCAACATGGAATGATTTTATGACTGAAAATATCATCATAGACATGAAATTAATAATGATTTTTGAGGTGTAGGGGCTGGCCATCTATTTATGGAAAGTACGTGACACGTTGGCGAAGTTTCGGTATTCGTCCGATACGACAATTTTCGGTTTAGAACCTTTTAACGTATCGTATTTAATTTGTCATCACCATGACTTATATCAAATGATATAAGACCTGGATATACTCATAAATATGAGTTAAGTATGGTGGTGTGACGTTAACGTACGTACGTAAAATATATAACGTGTCGGTAGTACGTTGGAATACATGTGCATGTGTCTTTTTTAAAACAAATCTGAAAATATATTTATATATATGTGTATGGCGTGTAAATTAAATTTGGAGAGGAAGAGAAGACTTTCCTTTCTTGGTATTGTTGCCTTTGTGCCTTTTCCAAATGTAGCTTCCTTTAATGAACTACTTAGTTTGATTAACTAAGTACTTCACTTAATGAACTAGTTTAGTTCATTAATGATGGCACCTGAAAATAGTATAAACACAACAAATGTTTGCCATATGATGTAAGCTTTAACGCTTCATGGCTCGTTAGTATGGCAACATTATATATGAGCTAAATAACGCAAGTAATAAGCAATATATCATACATACGTTTATATCATGCACACGTTTTTGTCATTCTCATTTAAATCACATATTTTGAAATCACTCAAACCCTTTTTTCTCTACAATCTCCCCCTTTTGATGATTTTCAAAATAACTCATGTACATGATTTAAATCTTATCACTCCCCCTTCAATTATGCATAAATTCAAAATTCGAAATTTAAATTTTGTATCCGCTCCCCCTTGATTTATGCAATCAGTATTAATTAGTGTCTTTCTCTCTCTCCCTTAAATCATGCTTTCTCTCCCCCTTTATTTTTGAAAGTAAATCAAAAGATACCTGTAAATAAGGAAAGAAAATCAAATCACGTCAAATCAAATCATATCAGCTGAAATTATGCCTAATTTAGAACGAAGAGATTCATACGTGGCTTGATTTAAGGCTTTGGTAAAGATAAGAAAGTGATAGCGTACTTCTATATGCTTAGCCTTAGAGTGTAACACGGGGTTCTTAGACAGATTGATGGCACTCATACTATCAGAGTATATAGGGATACTAATTACTGTAATTCCAAAGTCCGAGAGTTGTTGTTTTATCCACAACAACTGTGTGCAGCAAAGGCTAAGTGCCATGTACTCAGCCTCAGTAGTGGACAAAGCAACGTTTGCTTGCTTTTTGGAAAACCATGAAATGAGTGAGTTTCCTATAAATTGGCAAGTCCCACTCGTGCTCTTTCTATCTATTTTGCAGCCACCATAATCTGCATCAGTATAAGCATGTAAGTTAAATTCGGAATCTTTATCATACCAAATCCCTAAGTGGGCGTGTGCCTAATATAACGGAATATTCTTTTTACCGCATTATAGTGAGACACCTTAGGTTGACTCTGAAAGCGTGCACACATGCATACACTGAACATGATATCAGGCCTACTAGCAGTTAAATATAGTAAAGAACCAATCATAGACCGATATAAGGCATTGTCAAAATCCTTACCATGTTCATCCTTATCCAATTTGGTAGTGACACTCATAGGGGTGGGGGATGGTTTCAAATTTTCAAAGTTGAACTTTTTAATCATGTCATTTATGTACTTAGCTTGACTTATGTGAATGCCTTTACTCGTTTGCTTAATCTGCTAGCCAAGAAAATAGTTAAGTTCACCAACTATAGACATTTTAAATTCGGATTTCATGCAATTTTCAAAATCTTCAACAAGTTTATGTGAGGTAGAACCGAAAATAATGTCATCAACGTAGATTTGAATAATAAGTAAATCCGATTTATCTTGTTTTAAAAATAATGTACTATCTATAGTACCTCATTTAAAATCATTTTCTAAAAGGAAAGTAGCAAAACGATCATACCATGCTCTAGGTACTTGCTTTAGTCCATATAGTGCCTTCTTTAGTTTGTACATGTGATCGGGATGTTTCAAATCTTCAAAACCGGGTGGTTGCTTCACATATACCTCTTCTTGTATAAATCCATTTAGGAATGCACTTTTTACGTCCATTTGATACAGTTTGAAATCTTTCATGCAAGCAATGGCAAGTAAAAGTCGTATAGCTTCTAGACGTGCTACGGGTGCAAATGTTTCATCATAGTCAATTCCTTCTTCTTGATTATAGCCTTGTGCTACAAGTCTAGCTTTATTTCTAACGACCTTTCCTTCTTCATTCATTTTATTTCTAAACACCCACTTTGTGCCTATTATGGTCTTATCTTGTGGTCGAGGCACTAAATCCCATACATCATTTCTAACGAATTGATTAAGCTCATCATGCATAATATCAATCCAAGAAGAATCACTCAAAGCATCATGCACATTTTTGGGTTCAATTTCAGAAATCATAGCATGAAATTGATTTATTTCATCCGAAGTAATTCTTTTACGTGGTCGCACACCGTGAGTGATGTCGCCTATGATGAGATCATGTGGGTGATCTCTATGCCATCTTGGTTGATTGTTTCTATGTTATCATGCATTTCTAAGTGATGATGTATTTCTAGTGTGTCATTCATGTAATGCATATCAAATGTACCATCATCTTCATTGAACATGGGTTTCAATTCAAAGTCATCATCATATTCGTTATCTTTATCAATTTCATCGAATTCATTAAACTTCACATGAATAGATTCTATGATTTGTCTAGTGAGAGGATCATAACATCTATATGCCTTTGAATTTATAGAATATCCAACAAAAATGCACTCAATTGATTTGAATTCAAATTTATCTAAATTATCTTTTATATTCAAAACAAAACATTTGCATCCAAACACACGAAAATATTCAATCTTAGGCATGCGATCATTCAATATCTCATAAGGCGTCTTGTTTATTTTCTTTCTTATAGATAGGCGATTTACTATGTAGCATGCACAATTTACAGCTTCCGCCCACAGAAATCTAGGCAATTTATTTTCGCATAACATAGTCCTAGCGATTTCTTGTAATGTTCGATCTTTCTTTCTACTACTCCATTTAATTGTGGAGTTCTAGATGGCGAAAACTCATGCTTGATTCCTTTTTCTTCGCAAAATGAAATCATATCTTTGTTTTTAAATTCACCGCCTCTATCGCTTCTTATCTTTTTCACATAGACACCATATTGATTTTCAAGTTGTTTAATTAATTTCGCAATTTCAATAGCATTATCATCCTTATGTGCAAGAAATAAAGTCCAAGTATAACGAGAAAACATCAACAATCACGCATGCATAGTGGCGCCCACTAAGGCTTGTAGTGCGACTAGGACCAAACAAATCAATGTGTAGTAGTTCTAAGACTCTAGTCGTGCTTATTTCATTCTTAGGCTTGTTTGCCTTTTATGCAAGATTCACACAACTGAAAGTTGTCTAAATAAAGTGTAGGCAATCCTCGTACTAAGTTCTTTCGTTGGAGTTTTTCTAGTGTGGAAATGCCAATGTATCCTAAACGTCTATGCCATAAATTCACATTGGGTTCATTTGACATAAAGCACTTAACTTTAGCATCTACCACATCATCCATAGAAAGCGTAAAAATGTTACCTTCTCGTTTTCCTTTTAAAACGGTTTCTCCATTTTTATTTATTATATTGCAGTAAGGGTGAGTGAAGCACACATCAAAGCCATTATCAATAAATTGAGAAATGCTAAGAAGATTGTAAGATAAGTTGCTTACCAAATGGACGCTGGAGATTTGAAGAGTGCTTGGATTTCCTATCGTACCATTTTCGATGATCTTGCCTTCGTTGTTGTCTCCAAAGGCCACGGATCCGCCTTTTGCGACCTTCTTTAATTTTGTGAACAAGCTCGGGTCACCCGTCATGTGCCTCGAGCAGCCACTATCAAGGAACCACTTTATAGTTGTATCTTTTGATGTGTGGGCTCCCTGCAATGTGCAAAAATGACTTAGGTACCCTTTTAACTTTGGGTCCTTTCGAGTTAGTTAATCACCTCTTGGTAAAAGTAGCTTTTGGTATCCATACTTGGGTGATCCTTCTCGGTCTAGCAAATGGCAAGAATGAAGGTGCGATATAGTAGACATGTGGTCAATGCACTTTGGGCCTTTGCCCATGAACTCCTTTATACTCATTGTATGAAGGACGTTTTTGATATGTCCTTGTGTGTGTGTGCGTAGTGCGTGGATGAAATGAATGTCGTGTATGCATCACTCTTTTCTTTTCATATCTATATGGTACAAAATTGTATTTCACATGATATGAAGAGGAAGTGGGGTATAATGAGGGAAGAGGCGGTTTTTGCGTCATCTTAGACGCCACTTGAGGCTTTGGGGTGTCTACTTTCTTAGACACAACAAACTTAGTTGGTTTGGTGGATACTTCATTAGTATCAATGTATCCCAAACCCGTTTTGTCACTGTCATGCTTTTGAGATAAGATAATACGATGCAGCATGTTAGATCCCGTATCAAACTGTTTCATCATTTTCTCTAGATCTATATTCCTTGATTTCAAATTGAAATCTCGGATTTCATTTCGTTATTTTGAGTGGTTAATGATGAAATCTTTGTCTTTAATGCAGTGATGATGCATGATGACTCTTTCTTTGAATCGTTAATTGAGCGACAAGATTCTCGTTAGAAGATTCTAACAGTTTCTTGTCTTCAATTAATCGCTTCTTTTCCTTAGCGAGAGTCTTAGTGAATTTATGCAGTTCTAAATACTGACTAAAAAGATCATCATAAGAAGGCTCAGAGTCAGAAACAGAATCAGATGATACCTCGTTAGATGTTTTGGACACAAAGCATACTTGTGCAGTTTCTTCTTCGGTTTCAGTCTCGGAATCTGATGTATCACTCCAGGTGGAGGCCTTTAGAGCACGTTTCCTTTGCTTGGGTTCTGAGACGAGTCTATTCTTGTTCCGCTCCTTGTCAGGGTATTTATTTGTTTGCTTTTCTTTATTGGGGCAGTTATATGATAAATGTCCAAGTTTGCCACATTCATAACATTTAACATCTTTATCATTTGACTTGTTCTTATTTCTCTTAGTTGTAGTACCCTTATTTTTGTTTCTAAATGACCTTCTCATAAATTTTCTTAAGCCTTTAGCCAATAGAATTAGGTCATCGTTATCCGATTCAGAATCACTATCATCTACGTGATCGGAAGAAGTAGAGACGTATTCATTTGATTTAAAAGCAATAGCTTTACCTTGTTTAGATGATTCCGATTTCCGTATGGTGAGTTTATTTTCATACACCTTAAGAGACCCAATTAACTGTTCCATCTTTATTGATTTTGTTTCTTTGCTTTCTTCTATTGCGGTTACCTTAGGGTCCCATTCTGATGGAAGGCTTCGTAAGACTTTCTGTACTTTTTCCTGCATGGTAAAAGCTTTACCAAGAGACTCAAGAGAATTATAGATGTTAGTCAAATGAAGATCCATATCAACAATAGATTCATTAGGCAATAGTTTAAACGACTCTAGTGTGGACATAAGCATGTTAATCTTTGACTCTTTTACTTGACTCGTGCCTTCGTGTTTCAATTCTAGTATCTTCCACATTTCTTGTGCACTCGAACAGTTTGAGACATAACTAGACTCACTTTTACTTAATCCATTCAAGAGCAATTGCATAGCCCTAGCATTCATGCTGAGTTTCTTTTTATCATCACTTGTATATTCTTGTTTAGGTTTGACAGCTTCTAGTGTGACTCCGTCTACGGTGGATAACTTAGATGGGACAAAAGGACCATCTTCTATAATCGACCAAATATCAATATCTATAGCCATAAGAAAAAGCTTCATTCTTAGTTTTCATTGAATAAACGACTCACCGTCAAAAAGAGGAGGCCTTTGGCTCGACATACCTTCTTGCTCGGTTTTGAGATTTGTGGTTGCCATCTCACTGAATCGCTGGATCCTTTGCAGTGAGTGTTCCTGCACTCTGATACCACTTGTAGGATCTGCAAGGCACCACTAGAAGGGGGGGGTGTTGAATAGTTAGTGCGGAAAGTATGGTTCTTAAAATTTGTTTAAAACCAACCAACTCAACTTCTGAAAACAGATTCTGTTTTCAGGACCAGTTTTAAAACTTTTTAAAACTAGGTTATAGGTCTCTAAAAATTCTGAAATTTTGATAGAACTTAGCCTCAGATGTTATGAGCGTCCCTTAAAAATTTCAGATTTAAATTCAACCTTTAACACCTTCAAAAATTGTTGGTGGTCAGATTGCGCGAATCTGCCCGAAACGGTAGACTGTTTTGAAAAAATTATTCCTATTTGTTCTTAACTCCAATTGCTCTGAAATTTTAACCACTAACCCCTTATATGTTTTATTTGAATGGGTTGAAACAGTTTTGAAAAAGTCTTTCAGAAAATTAGTCAAATACGCTCAAAGTCTCAACCTTTGCAAGCCTGAAAATCAGACTGCACTAGTCTCAGAACTTTGGATGTTTGAATGACTTATACTTATCCAAAAGGGTTGAAACTTATGCCAAATTAACCCTAAGACATGTGGCTTTGTTTCTGAAAATTTTAGTAATTTTTGAAAGTCGTTTACTATTTTTACGAATACAAACAAAAAGAGTAAACTGTGCAGAAACAGAATATAAATGCTGAAAGTAAATAACACCGAGAATTTTATACTGGTTCGGTTATAAACAACCTACTCCAGTCTTCGAGGAACACCTTCCTCGATTCACACTAGTCACCCACACGCAATACACCTTACCACAGGGTTGATGGAGTTACACACCAACTCCAACCCTTTACAAACCTTGTACGATGAATACAATTCGCACGAACACCACCACCTTGCAAGATTGAAGATTGATCACACCTTGATCAATCTTTTACAAAGATAAAGAGTATGTGGTGGTTTAATACAAGCCTATTCAAGAATAAGAATATAAGTACAATAGGCTTTCAAGAAGAAAGAAAGAGAGTGTAGAAGAAGAGAGGCTAGGCGTTTTTGATCTCAAGATTGTAATGCTTGTTCTTGTCTTTGTTTTGCTCATCTCCTTCCTTTTTAACACATATGGCCGTCCCCCTCTAGTGCACTCCCCTATTGAAAATTGTCTTCTAAGTCCTTGGGAGAATGTATGACATCAATGTGACATGATCTTGCTTACTTGGCACCTTCTCATTGGATGATCATTTAATCTTTGCTTACTTGGCACTTCAAGATTGGTTGAATGTTGTCATCATTTGATGACTTGGAAAATCTGAATATTTCACTAAAAACATGTGCCAAAATCAACATAGAATAACTTCCTAATCCACAAAATTGTCACATAAAGTTAGCAAGATAATTTTCTCACAAAAAGGGGAAAAAATTCAGCCACTAAGAGTGGTTAACATGCTGAAATGTCACCATGTGATACATGGCTCTTTAATTCAAATTATTTCCATTTTTCTTTGATTTTTCTTTTTAAAATGAATCACCAATTAGTAGCAAATATTCTTATCAAATTGGAAATGAAATTTGGACATCAATATGGCCTAGAAAACGTTCAAGATACATTCCACATATGCTGAAAAATTTCAGCATGTGTGATATTCAAGATATCACACTTTATGGCTTTGAAACTTATTCAAATTACTTCCATTTCTTATACCAATTAACCACATAATTCAAGACATAAAATATGTCTATTTTTGGAGATGAAAATCGGCCACCATATAGTGCACATGCTGAAATTTTCAACATGTGTTACAAATGAGACAAAGTTTGAAATCTTACCATTTGTAGCTTCTTTCTTTAAGTCATCAACATTGTATGATTGATTCTTGACCAATCAATATGCCAACAAGGCTCCACATATGCTCCATCTCAGCTGTATTAGGCGTGTGCAAGTGTATATGCATGTGCTGAAATTTATTTTTGCTAACTTTGTAAAATAGTGCACATTTAATGATACACACATGTTATATTCCAATCAGCCCTTAATTTAATTTTCTAGAACACTTTAAGATGTATTACATATGTAAAAAGTATCTAGATACGTGTCGTATGATGTGCCAAAAATGTTCCATGTGTTGTGTACGTAGAAAACCGAATTTTTGATATTTATCGATTACCTGATTTTTCTCTAATTAAATTCCAACTTTTTGCACATGTTATATATATTATGTTACACATAATATATATAATATAAACTTTAATTCTCAGCACTTGGCTGGTCTAAAGTGGCGCCTAGACATGTGACAAAATTGAAATTGAAATATCCACAATTTGGCCTTAATGTGGGGTGATTTGTGTGTGCCAACATGGAATGATTTTATGACTGAAAATATAATCATAGCCATGAAATTGATAATGATTTTTGAGGTGCAGGGGCTGGCCATCTATTTATGGAAAGTACGTGACACGTTGGCGAAGTTTCGGTATTCGTCCGATACGACAATTTTCGGTTTAGAACCTTTTAACATGTCGTATTTAATTTGTCATCACCATTACTTATATCAAATGATATAAGACCTGAATATACTCATACATATGAGTTAAGTATGGTGGTGTGACGTTAACGTACATACGTAAAATATATAACGTGTCGGTAGTACGTTGGAATACATGTGCATGTGCCTTTTTTAAGAAAAATCTGAAAATATATTTATACATATGTGTATGGCGTGTAAATTAAATTTTAAGAGCAGGAGAAGACTTTCCTTTCTTGGTCTTGTTGCCTTTGTGCCTTTTCCAAATGTAGCTTCATTTAATGAACTACTTAGTTTGATTAACTAAGTACTTCACTTAATGAACTAGTTTAGTTCATTAATGATGGCACCTGAAAACAGTATAAACACAACAAATGTTTGCCATATGATGTAAGCTTTAACGCTTCATGGCTCGTTAGTACGGAAACATTATATATGAGCTAAATAAGGCAAGTAATAAGCAATATATCATGCATACGTTTATATCATGCACACGTTTTTGTCATGCTCATTTAAATCACATATTTTGAAATCACTCAGACCCCTTTTTCTCTACAGTAAAGTGATACATCATGAATTCGATATAGTTTGAAAAGAAAAGACATGAGTATGTTATGTTTTTAAATGCTTATGATAAAGTCATGTTACAGTTATTTGAGCATATGCATATCACCGAGCTACTCTATCATATACATGTTTAGAGCATCAATAGAATTAAGATAAATGGATAGAATATGTGATTCGTGGCATAGATGTAATTAAAATGGACTCAGCACAGAATATAATCCATTCTGCACAGAATATAAGATATAAGCAAATGGATAAGCAAGACGAAAAGAGATATTGAAAACTATACCAGTTGTTTTGTGATTTTATTTCTGTACTTTATTTGTATATGTAATCAAGTGGTTTATCCTACCTGTTATAGTATTTGTGAATCGGAGACGTGTTAGGTTCCTACTTTATTGTATTTATTTTATCACCCCGTCTCTGGTTCATGATCCACATGACGGCAGTTCATTATCGCTAATTCCTTCTTTTTCATCATGTGGAGCCTCAGGATCAAGAGCTGGATTACATAGAGGACGAGCCGAGAGAGTAGGTTCTGTGGATAGTCTAGTGGGCCTCAGCTTCAGCCTTTGTATTTTGATATTTCAGCTCTATACTTTTGTTGATGTACTGATGATACTGTATTTGGATGTAGTTATTTCGTACTTATGTCGATGTTTACTTCTGTCTATTTTATGATGCTTCCGCTATTCGATACATGTTTATGACGATGTACATATCGATGTTATCAAAGTCTTGTACTCCTCGTAGCAGAATACGGCAAATGCACCATGTCGAGACCCTATGTTATAGCCGTGTTAAAAAAAAAAAAAAAGAAAAGAGGGAAAGAAAAGGGAATAGAGATAAATGTTAACTAAATGTTTGAAATTATAAAATTCTATCTTTTCCTAAATTTCCTTAATCATCACCCTCATCCCTCCTTAAATCCATCACTTAGATTTTTGATTAACCCTAATCTCCCCCTCACCCTCTCTCTAGCGGCTGCCTCCCTCTTCCCCTCTCCCAATCAATTTCGGCCATAAGGAGAAAAGAGAAGGAAACGAAGGATCCTTGATCCAAGGTTCAGGAAGAAGGGATCAAACGCTCACCAGATCATCACGTCTTTCTATATCAATCAACTCTTGCTAGGATCGAGGTAGGTGCATTTTGATTTTCCCTCAAAACGGTATGAAGGCTTGCGTAGGAAAAATGGTATTTTTTTATGACTTGTTGTTGTCGTAATTGATTTGATCTTGTTTATTTGCTCAAGGTGTTTATTTTTCCGTTATTTGTTTTGATGTCAATGTGATCTCGTTGATGTGCGTGCTTTGAAGGGGTTGAGAGTTCTTAAGCGTATATGGATCCGTGGGGATGGGGTGTGTTACACCCCGTGACTTTTAAGCACGATTTTCAAATACTTAGAGGTCAACCTTAAAAACAACTTAATTAATTTTGTAGGTTATGAGACTTAGTCACCTAAAACATAGAAGAATAAGAAAGAAGGGTTCAAAATAGAATTAAAGGTAATTAATAGAAATTACCTAAAAGGTCCCTACTAGGAGATAGGGGGAGTTATAGGAAGTTAGTATAACTCCCCATCTCACCATAAGGGGACGTTTTCCACACCAAAGAGGAGAGGGAAAACCGCCTAGAGAGAAAAGGGAAGGAGAAGAGAGAAAGAAGAAGAAGAGAAGAAGAAAAGGAAGGAAGAAGGCCGATCTAGGTTCAATCCTTACCAAAATTCTGCAGTACGCTTGTAAGCTTATCTAGATTCCAAGGCAAGTAATCTTTCTATACGCTTTACGCAAATTTTGATACTTTAGGC
Source organism: Eustoma russellianum (assembly GCA_036186865.1). NCBI lineage: Eukaryota > Viridiplantae > Streptophyta > Magnoliopsida > Gentianales > Gentianaceae > Eustoma > Eustoma russellianum. Next base: position 11,804,327 of record AP025069.1, on the reverse strand, counting down.
CCTATGTTCTTACAAAGAGAAAACATGAATCACACATTAGTATTCTTGTCTTGTCTATCTTAAATGCTTTGCTATATGTAAGTCTTGTTGCTAATTGTGTAAAGTCTTGCTCTTTGGGCCATATTTCTGAAAACAGTTGTGTGGTGCTTTATTGTTTGTCAAGCATGCCCATAAAAGTGTATATTTTAACGTGCTTATTGTCTTGCTCTACTCTTATGTTGATTGTCTACACTTAGATGTTGAGAGTAAGTGCAGGAAATTGAGAGAGGAGTGATGACATTGCTGTAGTCTTGTTGTGTTGGGAAAGTTGATGAGATCTTTTGAAGGTTGTGAATGATTGAAGGCTAGAGTGGATATTGTTAGGCATGGCTAGGCATCAATTCATGTTTAGATGTGTGTTAAGTAAGATGAATCTAGATGTTAAGATGAATCTTTAAGTGTTGAAAATGAAAGGGTTGAAGACGGAGGGTGTTGGAGAGGAAGTTACTGCAGAAAAACTGCAGTTTGGCATCGTCAGAACACTTCGAACGCCTACATTAGGCGCTCTATGTCACATTAGGCGCCTAATGTAGCGTTCAATGTGTCCTGAAGCTTTCCCGTACAGAAAAACTGCAATTTAGAACCGTCAGAACACTTCGAACACCTACATTAGGCGCTTCAAGTCACATTAGGCGCCTAATGTAGCGTTCAATGTCACATTAGGCGCTTCATGTAGGCGTTCAATGTCTACGGCACATCCCCGAACACTTCGAACATCTAGTATAGGCGCTCTATGTCACTTTAGGCGCCTCATGTGGCGTTCCAAGTGTACTAGCAGTCTTTTTGACCCTTTAGGTGCCCTATGTAAGTGTAGCAACTTTATACACTTCCTTTTAACATAAAATGCAAGGGTATTTGAGGTGTAATTGAGGAATAGATGGTAAGACTGACTAAGTAAGAATAAGATTGAATCCCAAGTGAATTAGTGAGACGAACGGACTGGGAAAGATACAAACAGGGAGTGTTTGAGGTGCAAGACCGTATACGTGATATGTAAGATGTGTGTGAGATACCTTTATTATCTTCCATTGTTCATGAATTACAAAGTGTTTGAAAGTGTGCTAGAGTTGTAAACATTAAGTGTGAATGAGTAGGGTTAAGTATGAATTCGAAGAGGATTCGTGATATGAAAGGGCATGAAGTGGTATGAATGAGGTGTATTTGAGTAGTAAACGTTAAGTGTGAATGAGTAAAGTTAGGTATGAATCCAAAGTGAGTTAGCAATATGAAAGAGCACAAAGTGGTACGAAAAGGGTGTGTGTGAGGAAGTATGAACGAGCAAGGTTAAGTGTGAACTCGAGATGATTTCGTAATACGAAGGGACATGAAATGATACGAGCAGAAGGTGATAGGGGTTCAGGACTTTGTACTTGATATGTAAAGTGTGTGTGCATGTTTATACGTTGGATATGATGTTACATGAGCATCCTGCATCATGACATGGGCACTTGCATTGTTTTGAGATTTGTTTTGCGAAAGAACATGTGTTACAAGAAAAGTTTTAAGTTTTCGAAAGACAAAATGGCTGCGGGTTGATCACAGGGTATAAAAGTCACGTCTGCGAAGGCAGGGTATAAAAGCGTGACCTGGGGATCAACAGCAGGGTATAAAGTATTTTATGGGGCCGTGGACCTATCAGCACGGAAAATAAAGTTATTTTATGGGGCCGTGGACCTATCAGCACGGAAAATAAAGTTATTTTATGGGGCCGTGGACCTTTCAGCACGGATATATGATATATGTAATGGGGCCGTGGACCTTTCAGCACGGATATATGATATGTAATGGGGCCGTGGACCTTTCAGCACGGATATATGATATATGTAATGGGGCCGTGGACCTTTCAGCACGGGGTATAAAGTTATATGTTATGGGGCCGTGGACCTTTCAGCACGGGGTATAAAGATATGTTTGCTGTGGACTGATCACCCACAGGGTATAAAGTTCTGCTACGCGAAGAATATGATATGTAAAGTGATGAAATGTTTTGTGAAATGACATGCATGACATGTTTATGAAAGAAGACATATGCATGGGTGTTGTGTGTGATTTTAAAGAAGTACATGCATCATGATACACGAAGCATAAGACATGACATGCAAGAAACGTGGTTAGTCTATGATTTGCTTATGTGATACGTTGTTTAAATACATGTTGGTTCCCGTATCTGTGTACATATATGTGCTTTATCAGTTTTGAGGAATTCTTATTAAGATGCTATTTGCTAACCCGAGCACCTTATTTTTGGGCAATGTTTGATACACTGGTGACTCGACGTGTGTGATTCCGTAAGGTGTATAGACGGGTTACTTGCTGGCGATAATTTCGCTAAGAACAGTCACTCTATCTCTTTTCAGGTGAGCCTGGATATGAGTTGATATTTATCGAAGACGACGGCGAGTGGGCTCAATGGGATGATGAACATGGGAATAGATAGATGCTGGACTACTTTCTTTAAGTTTGGAAACTCATTGTTATTATGTTGTTCTAAAACTTATGTTGGCTAGATGAACAAACACCTTTTAACTCCGCTGCATTTTCTGGTTGTATTATTGACGATGAAGGTTTAGATTTTATGACGTTTCCGCTGATTTATCTTACGTCATGAATGATGTTCGCTTGATCTGCTTTGACGCTTCGTAGTTCTCATAGTAGGCTACGGCGGGTGCACTGGTTCCGATGACGGTATCGGGCCGGGGCGCTACAGGGTGGAAGAACGAATGAGGATTGTTGAATGGGTTGCAGGAAATTCAGAATGAAATTTCTGAATTACGGGGACATCGATCGATCGATGTCCAGTGGCTGAGGGTTCGACGTGCCTCAGATGGACGTCGATCGATCGACGTCCAGAAGGTGAGGGTTCGATGTACCTCAGAAGTACATCGATCGATCGACGTCAACTGAGTGAGGGTTCGACGTGTCTCAGTTGGACGTCGATCGATCGACGTCAGGGGATGACATCCAACCGTTTTCTTTCCCTTTCCCCTTGCATTCATGGCACGTGCATTTGCATGAGGTACACTACGTCTATAGGGCGTGGGTATCGGGATGACTCCCCGTGTCTATAGGGCGCCGGGGTCATGAGACATACTGCGTCTACAGGGCGTGGGTGTCCAAACGGTAAGTGGTGGCTAGTGACCATGATGCCGGTTTGCATGAGGTATACTGCGTCTATAGGGCGTGGGTATCGGGATGACTTACCGTGTCTATAGGGCACCGGGGTCATGAGACATACTGTGTCTATAGGGCATGGGTGTCGAAACAGCGAATGGTGGCTAGAGACCATGATGCTGGGGTTAGGTCCCGGGAGCATGCATTGCATATAGGCCTAGGAGCATATTGCCTGACATGTTTCTAGTTGCGTGTGTCACGTTATTTGAGCATGCATCACGTATTTGCGCATGCATCTTCTGTGGACTGTTTACTTTTCGTATAAGACTTATCATGCTGTGTTATGTGCTACGTGCTGATACCAGTTTGAGTATGTAAGTATTCATGTTGTTTTGAGAGGCACCTACTGGGTGATTACCATCACTCACTCCTACTATTCCATATGTAGACGATGCGGAGTGTGATTATGTTTTCGTTGAGGATGGAGCCGATACTGTGGAGTGGGCTGATTGACCCGTAGGGAATGTCTACGACGAGGACGAGGACGGGATTCTTATGATGTCATTGGGATACACAGACATTTTAATATTCAGTTTTACTTTATGAAAACAATTTCATGCTCTTAAATTTTAGACTTTTGACCTTGACTTGTAAGGCCTGGTCAGCCTGAGAATAATGGCGATTCTTTTCTTAACGTTATTTAATTTCGAATTTGGTGTTATGACTTATCGTTTCCGCGCAAAGTTAAGGACCACTTTTCTATGTCAGCACTGATGTACGACAGGTTGAAGTGATGCCTTGTATTCTCCTGAGTGAGATACGGCGGGTGCACCGTTACCGAGGGTTGAGGCTCGGGAGCGGGGCGCTACAGGTGGTATCAGAGCCCAGGCTTCAGATACGCCTTGGGAACGTATAGTTTAGTTAATTAACCCTAGGATAAGTGACGATCTGTTTTCAAATGATTTGTTTTTCTATTGAACCGGAATAAAATGAAGTAGACATAAGCTATGACTGGGTTTTGGGTTGGTGAGTGTCGTTAGCAAGCAGACAGGATAGGTTATCCTTCTTCGACCTCCCTTCCTTACTTCTTTTCAATACTTTTAAGTCAACCTTGTCTAACATGCTTTAATCATCTACAGACAATGCCTCCACGTCGTGAACCATCAGGGAATGATGGAAATGACAGAGACGAACGACAGGGGCAAGGGGCGATTCCCCAAAACCTCGCGGATACACTGGCCAATCTGACGGCCTTAATAGCCCATCAGCAAACACAGATGGCCCAGCAATATACCCAGATGGCAGAGCAACAGGCACAGATTGCCCAAATACTTCAGCACACTCAGCAGCAACAGCAACAACATCCGCCACCGCCACCGCCCGCACCACAGCAAGGTCTGAGGTTCTATTACCGGGAGATGCAGAACTCCCGAATACCAATGTTCAGGGGTACCACTCGGCCTGAGGAAGCCGAGATCTGGCTTAAAAATGTGACTGAACAGATAAGGCTCATTCAGGTGCCCGCAAATCTGAAAGTAGAAACCACGACTCCGTTCCTGGAAGGGGAAGCAGAAAGGTGGTGGAATGGGGTGAAGCGTAAACTGACTCCACCAGTGACATGGGAACAGTTTGTGGAGGAGTATAAGAATCACTACGTCCCGGGTAGTGCTATCCAAAGGAGGATGGCGGAATTCCAGATGCTGACACAAGGATCCATGTCAATTGATCAGTATTCTGAGAAGTTTCATGATTTGGGGCAGTACATGTCATGTATCATGGACAATGAGGATGCTAAAATGCTGAAGTTTCATACTGGGTTGAGTTTCCGCATCCAGCAAGCTATTGTGTGTGCAGAGCCCACAACATTTGAGGGTCTACTCGAGGTGTGCAGACGGGTTGAGAGGAACTTGGACAGGGCTGCTGCACTGGATAGACTCAAGAGACCCCCCGAAGAAGTGCATACGGGCAGATCGGGAAGGTGGCTGAAGGTGCCCCGACGCCCTCAGCCTGGGCAACCTCTCCGACCAGAGCGACAGCAGAATGCAGGGAGTCAGGCCCTAATGATTGAAGGACCGGCACCGACTGATGCACAGCCAGCAAGAGCTGTGGCACCTGTTTCTCAGTGTACCCTATGCGGACGTTCCCACCCGGGACAGTGTTGGAAAACTCAGCGGGTGTGCTACAACTGTGGGAAGCCGGGACATATATCTAGAGAATGCACTGCACCTGCTCAAGTAAATTTGCAGGCCCAAGCGCCGCAAGGGGGACGAGGCCGGACAAACGCTCGGGTACATGCAATGACAGAGGCAGAAGTTGAGGAGTCGGGCGACGTGGTGACAGGTACACTTAATTATGTATTTAAATTCGTAGTTGGATTAAACTTTATGTGTTGTCATGGTATGTGGCGTGCTAAACCTTGAAATATGATAGGAGTAATTTTAATTAACAAAGTGCCAGCCAACGTTCTGTTCGATAGTGGGGCAAGTCACTCATTTGTGGCAAAGAGGTTTGCTAAGAAGCTGGGTGCTCTCCCCGAATGGCTTGCGACTCCCTATCGCGTACAAGCCGCTGGTGGCCAAGTACTAGTGTCACATCATCGTTACAAGGAATGTGGATTGGAGATTAACGGATTGCAGTTCTCTGCGACCTTGATACCAATTCAGATGTACGATTTTGACGTTATTCTAGGCATGGACTTCTTAGCAAGGTACCATGCAAATATTGATTGCCGACAACTGCAAGTCAGCATGAAGGCACCTGAACTGGGGGAAACTATATTTCAAGGGAACCCTAAATTAAAGAAGGCACCCCAGAAGCTTTATTTGACTGCGGCACAGGCATTTCGAGCACTAAAGAAAGGAGGAGAAGGATTTTTGATTTACTCAATGGGTGCTGAACAGGAAGTTCCGCAGATCGATCAAATCCCGGTGGTAAAAGAATTTATAGATGTCTTCCCCGAGGAGTTACCGGGACTACCACCAGAAAGAGAGGTAGAGTTCGAGATTAACCTCATACCTGGTGCTGAACCCATATCCAGGGCACCCTATCGCATGGCTCCAGCAGAGCTCAAAGAGTTGAAGGAGCAGTTACAAGAACTGCTGGACCGTAAGTTTATTCGACCCAGTGTGTCACCCTGGGGTGCTCCAGTCCTATTTGTGAAAAAGAAGGATGGAAGCATGAGATTATGTATAGACTACCGGGAGCTCAACAAGATCACTATCAAGAACAAGTACCCCTTACCCCGAATCGAGGATCTCTTTGATCAGCTACGGGTAATGATAAACTAGAATTTTAACTTGAACTTTAAATTATTCGTTAATGTACACCACTAATGGAATTTCTTCCAGGGGGCAAGGGTGTTCTCCAAAATCGATTTGCGATCCGGTTATCACCAGCTGAGGATCAAATCTGGGGATACAGCCAAGACCGCTTTCCGAACACGCTATGGCCATTACGAATTCTTGGTTATGCCTTTTGGACTAACCAACGCCCCAGCTGCCTTTATGGATCTAATGAACACAGTATTTCGGAAACAACTAGATAAGTATGTTGTAGTGTTCATTGACGATATTCTGGTATACTCCTGTGACGAAGAGACGCATGCAGAACACCTGAGAGAGGTTCTAGAGACCCTTCGAAAAAGCAAATTATATGCCAAGTTCAGCAAATGTGAGTTCTGGCTGAAGAGTGTAGCCTTTTTGGGCCATGTGGTTTCGGAAGAAGGAATTTCCGTGGATCCAAAGAAGGTAGAGGCGATCACCGAGTGGCCTAGACCCACTAATGTGACGGAAGTAAGGAGTTTTCTCGGTCTGGCTGGATACTACAGGAAGTTTGTAGAGGGCTTCTCATCTATTGCAGTGCCTCTGAGCCGATTGACGCAGAAGAAGTCGAAGTTTGAATGGACCACCGAGTGCGAACAAAGCTTTGCTGAACTAAAAAGGAGACTGACCACAGCCCCTATTCTTGCGCAGCCCTCCGCGTTAGAAGGGTTTGTCATTTACAGTGACGCTTCTAAGAATGGGCTAGGTAAATGTATATGATTTCAACTGATTTGGTATACAATTAAAGGTGTGGTCTAACTCTTATATTTCAGGATGCGTGTTGATGCAAAACGACAAGGTCATTGCATATGCTTCACGACAGCTAAAGCCCTATGAGCAGAATTATCCGACTCATGATCTGGAACTTGCAGCGGTGGTGTTCGCCCTGAAAATCTGGCGTCACTATCTATATGGAGTGAAGTGCGAAGTGTTCACTGATCACAAAAGTCTTAAATATCTGTTCACGCAAAAGGAACTGAACATGCGCCAAAGGAGATGGTTAGAGTTGTTGAAAGATTACGACTTGACCATCAGTTATCACCCAGGGAAGGCCAATCGAGTAGCTGATGCATTGAGTAGGAAATCAAGCCATGCACGGCAGGCTACTCTAGAAAAGGAAATGGCAGAATTTGATTTGGACCTCGTGGACTCTACCGCAGATATTCTGGCTGCGTTGATCATCACCCCAACCTTGGTAGATCAGATTAAGGAAGCTCAGAAGAACGATGTAACAATTAGAGAAACAAGAGAAAGAATGCTAACCAGTCAAGTGGATGGATTCCAAGTTCATGATGACGGAAGTATGTGGTACCAAGGAAGGTTGTGCGTACCGGATGTTAAAGATCTTAGGAGGGAGTTGTTGAACGAAGCGCATAACTCGAAATTGTCTATTCACCCTGGTGCTACGAAAATGTACAATGATCTGAAGAGACATTATTGGTGGAATGGCATGAAGAGGCACATTGCCGAATTTGTAGAAAGGTGCCTTGTTTGCCAGCAAGTTAAGGCAGAACACCAAAGACCGGGTGGATTGATGCGACCACTAGAGATACCTGAATGGAAGTGGGAGCATGTAACAATGGACTTCGTGGTGGGACTCCCGAAAACAAGAAATGGCAATGACGTAATATGGGTAATCGTGGATCGATTGACTAAGTCTGCTCACTTCTTGCCTATTCCTACCGGACTTACCATGGAGAGGTTGGTAACCCTGTACATTGACAACATTGTTTGCCTCCATGGAGTGCCGGTCAGCATAGTATCCGATCGTGATCCGAAGTTTACATCCCAGTTCTGGGCAGCATGTCAAAAGAAGATGGGGACTGAGTTACGACTGAGCACTGCGTTTCACCCACAAACCGATGGTCAATCTGAGAGGACCATTCAGACTCTAGAGGACATGTTGAGGGCATGCGCATTGGATTTTAAGGGAAATTGGGACAGCATGCTCAAGTTGATAGAGTTCTCTTACAATAACAGCCACCACAGTGCCATAGGCATGGCACCCTTCGAGGCCTTATATGGACGGAAGTGTAGGTCGCCTGTGCATTGGGACGAAGTTGGTGAACGTAGGTTGACGGCCCCCGAGATAATCGAGCAAACTAAAGAGAAGGTGAAACTAATTCGTGAACGTCTTAAGACGGCTCAGGATAGAAGCAAAAGTTGGGCCGACACAAGGAGACGACCTTTGGAGTTCAAGGAGGGAGAAAAAGTCTATCTCAAGGTGTCACCCATGAAGGGTGTGACACGTTTTGGAGTCAAGGGAAAGTTGAAGCCTCGATTCATCGGGCCGTATGAGATACTCGAGAGAGTTGGAGATTTAGCTTACAAGTTGGCACTACCTCCAATGTTGGCTCAAGTGCACAATGTGTTCCACGTCTCCCAGTTGAGAAAGTATGTACCTGACCCTAGTCATGTATTGGATGCTCAACCACTTAAGATTAGACCCGACGCATCATATGAAGAAGTACCGATTAAAATTCTCGACCGGAAGGATCAAGAGCTGAGGAGGAGGATTATTCCTTACGTGAAGGTTCAGTGGAGCAACCATAGGGAGAATGAGGCAACGTGGGAACTGGAGGAACAAATGCGCGACCGCTATCCCCACCTATTCGAATAAGGTACGGCAAGTTTCGGGGACGAAACTTTTTGTAAGGGGGGGTAGGATGTTATAGCCGTGTTAAAAAAAAAAAAAAAAAAGAGGGAAAGAAAAGGGAATAGAGATAAATGTTAACTAAATGTTTGAAATTATAAAATTCTATCTTTTCCTAAATTTCCTTAATCATCACCCTCATCCCTCCTTAAATCCCTCACTTAGATTTTTGATTAACCCTAATCTCCCCCTCACCCTCTCTCTAGCGGCTGCCTCCCTCTTCCCCTCTCCCAATCAATTTCGGCCATAAGGAGAAAAGAGAAGGAAACGAAGGATCCTTGATCCAAGGTTCAGGAAGAAGGGATCAAACGCTCACCAGATCATCACGTCTTTCTATATCAATCAACTCTTGCTAGGATCGAGGTAGGTGCATTTTGATTTTCCCTCAAAACGGTATGAAGGCTTGCGTAGGAAAAATGGTATTTTTTTATGACTTGTTGTTGTCGTAATTGATTTGATCTTGTTTATTTGCTCAAGGTGTTTATTTTTCCGTTATTTGTTTTGATGTCAATGTGATCTCGTTGATGTGCGTGCTTTGAAGGGGTTGAGAGTTCTTAAGCGTATATGGATCCGTGGGGATGGGGTGGAAGAACGAATGAGGATTGTTGAATGGGTTGCAGGAAATTCAGAATGAAATTTCTGAATTACGGGGACATCGATCGATCGATGTCCAGTGGCTGAGGGTTCGACGTGCCTCAGATGGACGTCGATCGATCGACGTCCAGAAGGTGAGGGTTCGATGTACCTCAGAAGTACATCGATCGATCGACGTCAACTGAGTGAGGGTTCGACGTGTCTCAGTTGGACGTCGATCGATCGACGTCAGGGGATGACATCCAACCGTTTTCTTTCCCTTTCCCCTTGCATTCATGGCACGTGCATTTGCATGAGGTACACTACGTCTATAGGGCGTGGGTATCGGGATGACTCCCCGTGTCTATAGGGCGCCGGGGTCATGAGACATACTGCGTCTACAGGGCGTGGGTGTCCAAACGGTAAGTGGTGGCTAGTGACCATGATGCCGGTTTGCATGAGGTATACTGCGTCTATAGGGCGTGGGTATCGGGATGAGTTACCGTGTCTATAGGGCACCGGGGTCATGAGACATACTGTGTCTATAGGGCATGGGTGTCGAAACAGCGAATGGTGGCTAGAGACCATGATGCTGGGGTTAGGTCCCGGGAGCATGCATTGCATATAGGCCTAGGAGCATATTGCCTGACATGTTTCTAGTTGCGTGTGTCACGTTATTTGAGCATGCATCACGTATTTGCGCATGCATCTTCTGTGGACTGTTTACTTTTCGTATAAGACTTATCATGCTGTGTTATGTGCTACGTGCTGATACCAGTTTGAGTATGTAAGTATTCATGTTGTTTTGAGAGGCACCTACTGGGTGATTACCATCACTCACTCCTACTATTCCATATGTAGACGATGCGGAGTGTGATTATGTTTTCGTTGAGGATGGAGCCGATACTGTGGAGTGGGCTGATTGACCCGTAGGGAATGTCTACGACGAGGACGAGGACGGGATTCTTATGATGTCATTGGGATACACAGACATTTTAATATTCAGTTTTACTTTATGAAAACAATTTCATGCTCTTAAATTTTAGACTTTTGACCTTGACTTGTAAGGCCTGGTCAGCCTGAGAATAATGGCGATTCTTTTCTTAACGTTATTTAATTTCGAATTTGGTGTTATGACTTATCGTTTCCGCGCAAAGTTAAGGACCACTTTTCTATGTCAGCACTGATGTACGACAGGTTGAAGTGACGCCTTGTATTCTCCTGAGTGAGATACGGCGGGTGCACCGTTACCGAGGGTTGAGGCTCGGGAGCGGGGCGCTACACCCTAGTCCCAGGTGGGGTGCCACAGAAGCAATTCCCTCTGGTAACATCATTTTAAAGAGAAGTCTGTTGAGAAATATGTTTGGATAATTTTCAAAGTCATGATTTTAAGTGTTGAATACTTAAAAATTTCACCCATGGTGTTATAAATGAATAAAAGTGTAAAAAGTAAAGAAAAATGACATTGATCTCTCAGGTTAATGCACTTCGATTGATCGATGCACATCGAACCCTCACATCGATCGATCCATATAAGGTAGTGAAAAACCAAGACCTCACTGTGAGACATCAATCTCTAAACCTAAGACACATCGATCGATCAATGTATACTTCGATCGATCAATGTAGGTCAGAGACAAACTTTGAACCTCACTATGAGACATCGATCTCTCAGGCAGAGGCACTTCGATCGATCGATGTGTAAGGTTTTTAAAAAAAATTTCTAAAAAGTGATAAAATAGTTGTATTCATTTTTTGCATGATTCATATATGTTTATCATAGTGTTATTATGTGAATTTGATAAACATTATGCATTGCGACTAACATGCCTTGGAAGTTTCTACAACTTACCAAGAAGGGCAAAATTGGTATTTTGAATTTTTTTTAGGTACTTGACATGGTGAATATGATTCAAGGACCTATTCTCATCTTATTTATTATCACATAGGTGTTCTTATATTTATTTCTGACCATCGAGGTCATTTCTGGAGTTTTCTCTCTCCAGGGGCATTTTGGTCATTTTACCCCCCGAGGGTATTTCGGTCTTTTTACTCAAGAAATCTCTTGAGTATCTTATTACCTTTATTCTAAAGATTATTTATGGTGTTCTTGAAGATTATTTGGTGGTTTTTAATTTATTTCTCTATTTGATGATATTATCGATGTCGGCGATATATGTGACGATTTTCGTGTCACATTTTATTTTCTTCTTGAAGACTCTAATGGATTTACAAAACCCTCAGGTTGTGTCATGTACACATCCTCGAGTAAATTTCCATTAAGGAAAGCAGTTTTGACATCTATTTGCCATATCTCATAATCATAGTATGCTGCAATGGCAAGGAGAATTCGAATAGACTTAAGCATAGCAACTGGTGAAAAGGTTTCATCATAGTCTATACCATGAGTTTGCTTGAAACCTTTAGCCACAAGCCTTGCTTTTGTAGGTTTGCACATTTCCATCCATGTCAGTTTTCTTCTTCAAAACCCATTTGCAACCAATAGTCTTAATACCCTCTGGAGGATCAATTAAGGACCAAACTTGGTTGTCAAACATGGATTGCATCTCAGAATTCATGGCTCCTAGCCATTTTTCTGAATCTAGACCTGATACAGCTTCTTGATAGGTAGTAGGCTCATCTTGATCTATGAGCATAACTTCACTATCATCAGTCACAAGAAATCCAAATCTCTTTGGCTGACGATGTATCCTATCAGATCTGCGTTGGACTTGTGTTACATTTTCAGGCTCCACAACTGTTTGTGGCTTTGAAATTGTCTCTAAAGACGGTTCAATGATATCTTGTGGAACTTGAGTTTCCTCAAGTTGTACTATATTCCCACTAGTTCTCTTAGAGGGAAACTCCTTTTCTAAAAAGACTCCATTTCGAGCAACAAACACTTTGTTCTCTGAGAGAATATAGAAATAGTACCCTTTAATTTCCTTAGGATACCCCACAAAAATACATTTGATAGACTTTGGAGCTAGCTTATCTGACACTAATCTTTTCACATAAGCTTCACAACCCCAAATCTTAAGAAAAGACAAACTGGGTCTCTTACCAGTCCATATCTCATATGGTGTCTTTTCAACCGCTTCAGATGGTACACGGTTCAAAATGAATGCAGCTGTCTTCAAGGCATAACCCCAAAAAGATAAAGGAAGATCTACTCGACCCATCATAGATCGAACCATATCTAATAAAGTTCGATTTCTCCTTTCAGATTCACCATTCCATTGTGGAGTTCCTGGAGGAGTCAACTATGAAACGATTCCACAATTTCTTAGATGTTGGTCAAATTCTTGGCTCAAATATTCACCACCTCGATCTGATCGAAGCGTTTTAATTGTCTTACCAAGTTGATTTTGTACTTCATTTTGAAAAGTTCTAAACATTTCAAAAGACTCATGCTTATGTTTCATTAGGTAGACATAGCCATACCTATTGAAATCATCAGTAAAAGTAATGAAATACTGAAATCCTCCTCTGGCACTAATGATAATTGGGCCGCATACATCTGTATGTACCAAGCCTAATAAGTCATTAGCCCTTTCACTATGTCCAGTAAAAGGGGTCTTTGTCATCTTTCCAAGCAAACAAGACTCGCAATTTTCAAATGATTCAAAATCAAATGAATCTAATAATCCATCTTGATGGAGTTTAGATACGCGTTTCTCATTTATATGGCTAAGGCGACAATGCCATAAATATGCAGGGTTTAATTCATTTGGCTTAGTTCTCTTTGAAGATATGTTATAAATATTACCATCATTGGAATCATCAAGGTTAAGGACATAAATGCCATTATAACTACTTGCAATACAATAAAGCAAGTCATTTTTATCAAAAATAGAACACTTCTTATTTTTAATTAAAAATGAATAACCTTCATCATCCAAAATAGACACTGAAATAAGATTCCTACTCATAGTAGGAACATAAAAGCAATTGTTTAAAAATAACAAAAGCCCATTGGGCAAATCAAGCTCATAGGTCCCTACAGCTATAGTAGCAACTCTTGCTCTATTGCCAACACGTAGGTCCACTTCGCCCTTCTTCAGCATCCTACTCCTTTTGAGCCCCTGCATATTTGTACAAATATGGGATCCACATCCAGTATCTAATACCCAGGAAGAAGAAGTAGATAAATTAATGTCTATAACATAAATACCTGAAGATGTAGTCGCACTACCCTTCAGCTTCTTCAACTCGTCCAAATAAACATCACAATTTCTTTTCCAATGCCCAGGCTTGTTGCAATGGAATCAAGTTCCTTCCTTAGGAACCTTTGCCTTAGGACCAGGTTTCGGTTTAGCTTGACCCTTGGACCCTTTTGCACCCTTCGCACCTTTGGGCTTACCCTTGTCTTTACCTTTCTTTTTCATAGGCATGATATTGACACTCAATACTTAGGTAGGCTTTTTGATATTCCCCTCATCAGTTTTGAGCATACTGTGTAGCTCAGGAATGAACTTTTCCATATTATTCATATTGTAGTTCATAACGAACTGAGAAAAACTGCTAGGCAAAGAGTTAGGATCAAATCCGTGGCGAGTTCCAAAATCAGGGGATATCCAAGCTGTGCAAGGTGATCTATATAGCCTTTCATCTTCAAAACATGAGCGCTAACAGATTCACCTTCAGACATCTTACAGTCAAAAAGTGCAACAGCGGTGTCGATCCTATCCTGCCTAGCCTGTTGTTGGAAAGCTTGTTTGAGATGCACACTCATCTCATAAGCTTTTAAGTGTTCCAGGTCCTTCTGAAGTCCTGGACACATAGTTGCCAACATAAGACATCCTATGTATTTGGAATCTTCCACATGCTTCTTATGCTTATTCCTAGCAGCAACAGAAGCATCAGCAGGAGGGGGTTCAGGGACAGGGTCATCGAGCACGTATGACTTCTTTTCTTGCTTGAGAACGATTCTCAAGTTTCAAAACCAATCAACAAAATTAGTCCCACATTCTTTTAATTTTTCCTTCTCAAGGATTGATCGCAGCGATAAGGTGGAATTGTTGTTAGCATCCATTTATGATCTACAAAACATGCAAAGTAACACTTTATTAATAATGAGGTTAAAATTTATAAAACTCCCACTAAAACATAACCCTCAAAAGAAATATTTTAGTGAGCTAAGATCCATATTTGACTTAATTCTAAACTCAGCTTTGGCATGACGCTTAAAATTAAGTTATTTAGGTAGGTAACTTCTTTACCAATTACATCTCATGTAACTCTTAGAATTTATGGAATAATGACATCATATATCATTGTATGTTAGATTCCATCTAATGCCTTGGGCCCAAAACCGTTTTGATAGCCCAATTAAGTCTAACCAATTTTAAACATATGAGCAGCACTATTACTCATCCTACGTAGCTAGGAATGTTTAAAGCGCATTGCTTTGACAATACCTATTTTTAATACAATCCCAGTTTTAATAGGTGTTTAAGACATGGATGACATTAAGACTTAAATTATTAATGAGGGTTCAACTTAGTTTATGTCTTGCATTGCATATCATTATATCATAGCATCCTGTATGCATATATAATCTATCATCCACGCATCTCATACAAAATGATAAATATGTAAACGTGACATAGCATGGCCAAACTAAATATGATCTTCATGAGACCAAATGAAGATCATAAAGGAAACCCTATGTGAAAGACTTCCTATTACAACATTTGCAATGATACATATCTTCTAATCTTGAGCTCGTGCCTCCATCTCCATGGAATCCACTCGCCCTTGGTGTGTTTCTCCATCACCACTTTTGTAGCTTGATTCTTCATTTATTACAATAATAAAGAAAAACCTAACTACTTGTATAATAAAATACAACAAAACTACAGCGGCATGCAGGCCATAATAACTCAAAATAGAAATATGACTAAGTCAATCACATAGGTCCTAAGGCCACGCTATGCACCATGCAAAGACATCAACAATTATAATATATCTTACACAAACATATTATAACAAATAAAATATATTGACATTCTTAATGTCACGGTAACGAACTATAGGGCGTACGCATACGGCGGTCCCGCTAATACAGAAAACATCAATCAGATTGATAATTTTCTTTTCAGAATCCTAATACAGACGCGTCAATCATATTAACGATCTTACTGTTTTGAATACGTGTAAGCCCTTATAGAAGCACCGATCGAACCAAGAGTTATCATTCGAAACCAGAAACAGAATCATCAATCGAATCGATAATCTGCTATTCAAAATCCAAAACAGAATCATCAATCGAATTGATAATCTGCCATTCGAAATCCAAAAACAGAATCATCAATCGAATTGATAATCTGTATGTTTTGAATATGCATAAACTCTTGCAGAATCATTATCAGTTGTTCATATCGATATAAACATAATCGTTTTGATCATCACATAAAAAACAAAAACTTTATATCACATATAACAATCTCGAATTATAACATCTCATGAATAAGAATTGAAAACATCAATCCGCTCTCACAAGATGAAATTCGAATAGGGTTTTACATATATCGTTTTTTTATATCTAATATAAACAGAATCGGTTTTAATCATCACCTGACAAACGAATACCGCCGTATACAAATCATCTCATGAAAACGATTTGAAAAACACCATTCTTCTCTCATCATATGAAATCCGACTTGGGGTTTGTTCATATATCATGCCATACAAATTCAAACAGAAAACATATAATCACATAATCATGATATAATCGATTTAAACGAGACAACAAGTGTCTCTGATACCACTGTTAGGAAATCAAACGAGATCACTGCAAAAACACGCAGCGGAAAAACAAAACTTGATCTCTGATTTCCTATCAAGGATCCATGTTGTTCGTTTAATCGATGAAAGAAACTCAAAAATTACCTCCGAAGATTCGAAATCCAAAGATGGAAGAGGTGCAAAATCACGAACACCCTCTGTTGGTATCCACACGAATGCTTCCGCCCGGAGTGCTAGATCTTGAACGGCGCAGCTGAGAGAACTCGCTTTTCTCCAAAAACGGCTCTAGGGTTTTCTGTTGTTTTCTTGTGTGTCTCTGTATACAAGATACACACAATATATATACACATCTATCGCCATCAAAATCCGATTCCTAATCGGATTAGTTAGTGTCAATCAAAATCCATATCAAATATGGATTCTAATAGGATATTCAAAATCCATATCAGATATGGAATTTTTTAATTATTATCCGATACTATATATATATATATACCCACAAAAACGAAATTAATAATAATAATAATAATAATAATAATAATAATAATAATTAATATCTAATATTAATATTATTAATATTATTAATATCAGCCCATACGCATTCTTGTGTGTGACCCGATAGGCCCATATTAATTGGTAGTTGATTAAATCTCTATTAAACCAACAAGTCGTAATTGGCCTCTAGCAAGGCATTACGACTACCCAATTAATATGAGTACAGTCTAACTAGCCTAATAATAGCACATGCATTAATCCCTTTGTCACACGATATCTAGTTTGAACATAAGTCATGGTCAGCGTCATACTTATATTGTTCAAAAATATGATTACTCGATCTCTAAGTAGACTGATAAAACAAATGATATTGATCATACTATCAATTCATTTGAGCACGGCCATGCATTTCACATTCTCACTAATCGAGGGGCCCAAAGATATCTCTCTCAAAAGAGAGGGACAAATTCTATCTTGATTGTTCAATATCCTCTACATAATTTCTATCACATTCAATCATGACCTTTATTATTATCCAGTTACGGGTAACGTTTGATCATGTCAAAATATAATAGTCCTTATGTTGGAAACTATGGCAATCTCAAGTCAAAGGATTAAAACATGACTATCATGAGATTTACTTATGACGCTAATCCATGTAGTAATCTCATGATGGGTCTATCCAATACACTGTTCTCTAACAAGTATCTATGAGATTGATTTGTATCACCATACACATAATCATCTCATGATTATCAAATCAATACCCATACTGATTATAAATTATTTTATCTCTATGACAATAATGAATCAGGGACATATATCAAAATTGTGTAACATACTAACCAACAATAATGATAATAAAACCTCTTTTATTAATAATAAATGTATAACATAAATATCCAAATCATGGCCTAGGGCACATACACTAACAATAATTTGAATTCAAATCTCAACAAATTGGAGACTTAAATTTCAAGAGGATTTTGGCCAGCATATCCAGCTAGGTACACGCCATTTTGAAGGATAAAGGAATGATAGAGTCCAATTCAAATTGAATCCAAGTTTGAATTCAAATTAAAACTCAATTTGAATTCAAACTTCAACCATCATTTGAATTCAATTCCAGCCAGCTTATCATCATCAAATCAGATTTTCTAATCTCCATTCTCCATCAAAGACACGGCTGGAATGATAGATGAGGATAGACAACAAGCAAATTCAAGGTGCACTCAAATTCAAACTCAAGTTGAATTCAAACTTGACCCAACTTTTGAATTCAAGTTCAACCCCATCTTACTCATCAAATCAGCTCTCCAAGGCCTCAATTGATGACCAAATACATGGCCGTACAAAGGAGGCATTCAACCGATTTTTAGCTAGGATTTTCTGGTTATTTTTTGAATTCAAAAAATTAGCAAATTCAAGTTCAATTCAAATGTTTTCTAGCTATTTCTTTTAGATAATATCTGGTTATTTAAAGTGTCTTTAGGCATCTATAAATAGCCCACCCTTGGTCTATTTGTACACAACTTTTGATGAATAAAATTTCTTGATATTTCCTTCACTTTGTGTGAGACTTTGTTTTCTTGGTTTTGTATTAAAAACCTAAGTTAAGATCCTTCAAGGTTGAGCATTTTGAAGGTGTTGCCATTGCTAAAAGGTGCCGTCCAGGAGGGCCATATTGGTTTGCCTGATCACGACCATCTTGAAGTGTTGGTCTTGCTCATTTGATCCACACGTTTTTATCACTAAGGAAGCAAGGGGAAGTCTTCTTCCTTGTGCCTAACCCTTTGTGAAGGACGTTTGGAAGGTAGAATTGTTGGAGCCCACGCCTTGCACGCATCAGCCTTAAAGCTTCATGGCTTGTTATTACGGCAACATTATATATAAACTATATAATGCAGGTTTCATGCAAAAACGTGTCAAGTCATAAAACGTGTCATGCATTTCTTAGTACACGTTATTTAAATGATGCATTTTGTAATCACTCAAACCCCTTTTTCTCAACAAAGGGAAGTTAGTCTTTCAGTCGTTGCAAGATAAGTGCTCGCTTCTGGCTGCAATCTGACAAGTTTCAAGAAAAAACTTGCATTCTGATTTTATCAAGCATAGTTTCAGGTCAGGGTCTTTTTGAAATAAACTAGACATCCTAAGGAGTATTTTGACATTAAGATCATCCTTGTTGGTTGAGTATTTAAAGAGAAACACGTTTTCAAAGTTCAGCACTATTATGTACAATTCTGTCCAGATTGACCATCTGAATCTTTTTATTTGGTTGAAGGGTCAAACGGTCATATATTTGTCTCATTTTTGGAAAGAATCTAGTCAAGACATTGAAGTTAATTTCTGAAAAGTTTCATAAGTTTTGGAGTTGTGTACACTGAGTTTTGAATTTTTCAAATACGGGTACTGAATCTGAGGAGGTCGCAGATTCCGTTTTCAAAGGGAATTTTGTTAAAGGGTAGTAGTGTAATTTCCGCTAGCACTGTTCACCCCCTCTAGTGGTGTTTACTGCAGGTGTATGGTCCAACAATTGGTATCAGAGCGAGGTTAACACTACTATAAGAAGCAAGATTCAACACCATACGAAGAAGACAAGGCCAAGAAACAACAATTTATAGTAGCCTGCTTATCTCAAATCAAAGGTACATAAAATGGCTATTGTTTCTCACAAAGGTGAGTTGGATGATATGTCTACCCAATACCCTCCTCTTTTTGATGGAAATAATTTTGTTCATTGGAAAGTTAGAATGAGGCTATTCTTAATGGCTATAGACATCGATTTATGGTCTATAGTTGAAGATGGGGCGTACATTCCAATGAAAGTTGTACAAGTAAACAGTGTAACACAAGAAGTGGAAAAATATAAAAGTGAATGGTCAACTGAAGATGAAAAAAGAAAATGTCTATGAATGCTAAAGCTATGCAATTTCTTTTAAATGGACTTACGACTTCTAAAGCAGGATATGTTTCAAATTGCACAAGTGCACAAGGCATGTGGAAATCTTTAGAATTAAAGCATGAAAGTAGTATTGTTGTAAAAGAGTCGAAAATAAACATGCTTATGACTGAACCTGAATCGTTTAAAATGTTGCCGAACAAATCCATAACATCTATGGATTTGAGGGTTACTAATATTTTCAATGCCCTTGAAGCTTTAGGTAAATCATTTACCAACAACGAAAAGGTTCAAAAGGTGCTGTTAAGCCTTCCTGCTGAATGGTATCCTAAAGTCACGGTAATTGAAGAAACAAAATCAATCACAAAAATAGACAAATTGATCGGGTCACTTAGAGTTTATGAGGTAAAACTGAACCAATGAAAGACCAAGTCATCTAAATCATCAGGTAAGTCTATTGCTTTCAAATCAACTGAGTCACGTACAAATAATGATGAAAGTAATAACGATACTGAATTAGACGATGATTTAATATAATAGCAAGAAAACTTAGAAAGTTTTTCAAACGGCCAAATAGGAATGGAAAACGATCTTCTCCTTCTACTTCTTCTCAACTTAGAAAAAATAATTCTAATAACAACAAGTGGCATAATAAAGAGTTAAAATGCTATGAATGTGGTCAAAAAGGACACATCTCTTATGGTTGTCCGAAAAAGAAAAATGGCAATAATAATAATAACAATAAACAAGACAAGGAGACGCAAAAATTCAAAGCAAAGGAGCCCAAGTCAAGGAAAGGCAAATGGGGCAATGAAAGCAAGCAAGTGGAGCGATTCCTCCGATTCAGAATCAGAAAATGAAGAAGCTCAAGTCTGCTTCATATCCAGCGAGGTAATTTCTTCTGATGTAGATTCTGATAATGAAATGTCTTTCGATGAAATGTACGAGGAATTTTTAAAGATGCATGATCATGGTAAACGGATATCTAAAGAAAAGAAGAAACTAATTGAAGAAAAGGACAAGTTGAAGACATCCAACTTGGAATTTTTCGATCAATTAGAATCTTTAAACAAGAGTCTGCTAATACTCTTGATTCTTTCGAGATTAAAATTGAATCATATAAAAAGAATGAATATGCATTAAAACCCGAAAATAGCTTGTTAAAAACTAAGTTAGACAATTGTGAAAAAGAAATTTCTCAACTTAAATCATCTAAATTAGACTTAGAAAAAATGTTAGAAAAATTTAAGTCGGAAACTAACATGCTAGACACACTTATATCGTCACAAAAATAGGAAAACGATAAAACTGGATTAGGATATAAAGAAAAAAATGTCAAAGTAGATAAAAGGACTAAGCTTCTTTCTTCAAATACTAAACAACCTTATAAGGCAACTACAGTAACTTCAACTTTGCATGCTACTTCTTTTTCTACTCCTTCTTCTGCTTATTCCAAGTTAAAAATGCAGCATATACCTGCAAAAGCAACTAGACAAAACTTTGCATCTAGACAACATAGAAATTATGCCTATATGTATATAAATGTATCTCGACAAAATCAAATGTATCCAACTTATTATGAACCTAAGCATAGGCAATATTCATATAAGACTAATAGGAATGCATATGACCACACATACATAGTACCATATAAGAAACAAAATTATATGCCTTATTATAGCTATCAAAACCGGCCACAACATAATGCATATAAAAGATATAACATGTATGACAGTGCATCATCTTTTAAATGGAACGGACAAGTACATGAAAATCCTTTGTATTATTCAACTTATAATGTGTCAAACATGTGTCCAGAAGGTACATCCAAGTTTGGATACCCAAAGGGTATGTAAACAAGGGCAGTGCCCCTAACATTCAAGGACCCAAGTAAAGGGTACCTAAAACTTTGTCTCTATTGTAGGAAAATCGTAAAGAATGCAAGAAGGAGGCAAAGTCGAAGAATCTAAACACCAAGTGGTTTTTAGACAGCGGGTGTTCAAGTCACATGACAGGCGACCCCAAACTATTCACCGAGCTGGAACAAATTAAGAATGGAGGACAGGTGACATTCAGTGACAACATTAAAGGAAAGGTTGTTGGAAAAGGGACAATTGGGGATCCTAACACATTTCAAATACAAAATGTGTTGTTAGTAAGTAATCTTTCATATAATTTACTTAGTATCTCGCAACTTATAAATTCCAGTTATCATGTTCCTTTTCTCTTTAATTCTTGTGACATAATAAATGATAAGGGAGAAATTGTATTAAAAGGAATTAGGGATGGTAACATTTATACCCTTTCCTTAGATAATATGTTAGATGCTAAAGTTTAGTGTTTAATATCACATGACTTAGATGTAAACTAACGGCATAGACGACTAGGGCATATAGGGATTTCAACCATTGAAAAGTTATCTAAGAAGAACCTAATTAGAGGTATGCCTAAGTTAGACTTAGAAAACTTTCAACTATGTGAAACTTCTATAAAAGGAAAACACATAAAAGAAACAATAAAACCAAAACATGAAGTGACTACTAGTCATGTAATAGAATTGTTTTACTTAGAGTTATTTGGTCTAAGTAGGACAAGAAGTCTAGGTGGACACTACTATGTGTGTGTCATAGTAGATGATTACTCACGATACACATGGACATTGTTCTTAACACACAAAGATGATGCTCCATTGGTAATTGAAACTCTTATCAATCAACACGAAAATCTTTACAAAGAAAATGTTAAAAGAATTAGAAGTGATAGAGGTGGAGAATTTAAAAAACAAATATGTAATCAAGTTTTGTGAATTACATGGAATAAAACATGAATTCTCACCATCTAGAACACCACAACTCAATGGAGTTGTTGAACGTAAAAATAGAACAATTCAAGAAATAGCATGGACAATGTTGTGTGAAAACAAAGTACCTAAAAATTTATGGGCTGAAGCTGTCAGTTGTGCTTGTTATATTATAAATAGGCTTTCAATTAGAAAAAAAATTAAATAAAACACCTTACAAATTATTAAATAATAGACAGCCTAAGGTAGATTATCTTAGAGTTTTTGGTTGTCAGTGTTTTGTGTTAAACACTAAGGACAGACAAGTTTGAACATAAGTCTATTGAATGCATATTTGTTGGTTATTCAACTAATTCAAGAGCATGTAGGTGTTATAATCCAACATCTAGAAAGATAATTGAATCCATACATGTGAAATTCAATGAGAATGCATGTCTTGAAGTTAGTGATAAAATTCAACATAAACAATAGAATAATGTTGAAAACATGTTTGATGATGATGACTTGTTACTTGAGCCTGTACTTGATCATTTAGAACCAATTCCCATGAACAAGATATGCATGAACCCTTAGGTGAAGTATATGAAGAAATTTTGCAATAGAAGACAATCCATCTAATTTACAAGATGCTCCAATCATATATCATAATGTTCACACTAATGAAACATTTGAACAAGATGAAGGTGAATCTAGTCAACCTAAGAATTGGTGGCTTATAAAAGAAAAACATAATTTCCCTAAGGAGTTAATCATTAGGGATCTAAGTGTTGGGGTTAGAACACGTAGAAGCATAAGTCAAGCTGAAGTATATAGCTTAATCTCACACTTAAAACCTAAGAATGTTAAAGAAGCCTTAGGTGATATATCATGGATTGATGCCATACATGAGGAATTAAACCAATTCACCAGAAACAACGTGTGAGATTTAGTACCTAAACCTGAACATAAATCAATAATAGTCACAAAACGGGTATTTAGTAATAAAACGAATGAACAAGGAAACATCACACGAAATAAAGATAGGCTAGTCGCACAAGGTTATAATCAATAAGAAGGAATAGACTATGAAGAAACTTTTGCACCCGTTGTACGATTAGAAGCAATAAGATTACTACTTTCTATTGCAAGTTTAAGCAACATCAAACTTTTTCAAATGGATATTAAGAGTGCATTCTTGAATGGATACATCCAAGAAGATGTTTTTGTCAAAAAAACCCCTGGATTTGAAGATCCAAAGAATCCTAACAATGTATACAAGCTTAAAAAAGCTTTATATGGTTTGAAACACGCTACATGAGCTTGGTACGATAGATTTGCAAACTTTCTTATTGCAAATGATTATCAAAAGGGGACCATAGACAACACATTATTCCTAAGAAGAAAAGATAATGACTTAGTAATAGTTCAAATATATGTAGACGATATTATCTTTGGTTCAACCAATCATACTCTAGTAAAGGACTTCGAAGAGTGTATAAAGTTAGAATTTGAAATGTCAATGGTAAGAGAGTTGAATTACTTATTAGGACTTCAAATCAAACAAACCCCCTTAAGGAATCCACATTAGTCAACTTAAGTATGTCAACGATATGATTAAGAAGTTTGTATTTGAAGCATTGATACCAACACCTACCCCTATGAGTGTTAGTACCAAACTAGATAAAGATGAAAATGGTAACCTTTTGATGACACACTATATATGTCTATGATTGGATCATTATTATATTTAACTGCATCAAGACCTGATAAATGTTTAGTGTGTGTATGTTTGCTAGTTTTCAATCTTGTCCTAAGGTATCTCATTACAATGCAGTGAAAAAGATTTTTAGATATCTTAAACATACACCTCATTTAGGACTCTGGTACAATAGAAATGCTAAGTTGGAATATACGCATATAGTGATGCTGATTATGGTGGTTGCAAAATAGATAGAAAATCTACTAGCGGAACTTGTCGATTCATAGGAACCAACTTGATCTCCTGGTTTTCAAAGAAACAAGCTAGTGTAGCTCTCTCTACCACCGAAGCCGAGTATATAGCCCTAAGTTTATGCACTACCCAAATACTTTCGCTTAAACAACAACTTAGTGATTTTGGCATTAAAATAAATAAGATTCTAATTTTGTTTGATAGCACAAGTGCGATCAATCTTTCTTGGAATCCGGTACTTTATTCTAAGGCCAAACACATTGAGGTAAGATATCATTTTCTCTGTGATCATGTTCAAAATGAGGATATAGTCATAAACCATATAACAACTGATCATCAGGTTGCTGATATTTTCACCAAACCCCTTAATCAAGCTACTTTTGAAACTTTAAGAGCCAAGTTAGGTATGTTGACCTACGATACAAGCGCGTAATTCTATCTTTTGCATAATTTACAAAATAAAGGGGGAGATAGAATAAGAACATGATTTTAGATTTTAAGTCATGATTTGGTGGTTGAATAATAAGTTAAGTTCAATTGGTAGTTTCATTGGCTTGGAACATGTAGCGCCCCAGCCCGATACCGTTATCGGAACCAGTGCACCCGCCGTAGCCTACTATGAGAACTACGAAGCGTCAAGCAGATCAAGCATACATCCTTCATAATGTAAGTTAAAACCAGCGGAAACGTCATAAAATCTAAACCTTCGTTGTCAATATTACAACTAGAAAACTGCAGCGGAAATAAAACTGTTTGTTCCTCTAGCCGACATAAGTTTTAAAACAACATAATAACAATGAGTTCCAAACTCAAACAAAATAGTCCAGCATCTATCTATTCCCTTGTCCATCATCCCATTGAGCCCACTCGCCGTCGTCTTCGATAAATATCAACTCATAATCAGGCTCACCTGAAAAGGAGACAGAATGATTGTTCTTAGCGAAAACTTCGCCAGCAAGTAACCCATCTATACACCTTACGGAATCACACACGTCGAGTCACCAGTGTACAAGACATTGCCCAAAAATAAGGTGCTCGGGTTAGCAAATAGCATCTTAGTAAGAATTCCTCAAAACAGATAAAGCACATATATATGTACCCAGATACGAGAACCAACATGTATTAAAACAACATATCACATAAGCAAATCATAGACTAACCACGTTTCTTACATGTCAAATCTTATGCTTCGTGTATCATGATGCATGCACTTCTTTAAAATCACACACAACACCCATGCATATGTCTTCTTGCATAAACATGTCATGAATGTCATTTCACAAAGCATTTCATCACTTTACATATCATATTCTTCGCGTAGCAGAACTTTATACCCTGTGGGTGATCAGCCCACAGCCATCATAACTTTATACCCCGTGCTGAAAGGTCCACGGCCCCATTACATATATCATATATCCGTGTTGAAAGGTCCACGGCCCCATTACATATATCATATATCCGTGCTGAAAGGTCCACGGCCCCATTACATATATCATATATCCGTGCTGATAGGTCCACGGCCCCATAAAATACTTCATTTTCCGTGCGGATAGGTCCACGGCCCCATAACATACTTTATACCCTGCTGTTGATTCACAGATCACGCTCTTTATACCCTGCTTTCGCAGACGTGACTTTTATACCCTGTGATCAACCAGCAGCCATTTTGTCTTTCGCAAACTTTACCTTTCTTGTTCTTTTGCAAAATATATGTCAAATCAAATGCAAGTGCCCATGTCATGATGCAGGATGCACAAATAGCTTCATATCAACATGTAACACACACACACACATCTTGTCTATCAAGGATATGGTCTTGCAACTCAAACACTCCCTAAACGTGTTTTACCAAGTCCATTTGTCTCACTTATTCACTAGAATTCAATCTTATGCTTACTTAATCAAACTTACCATCTACACCTCAAATATACCTCAAATACCCTTGCATTTTATGTTCAAAAGAAGTGTATAAAGTTACTACACTTACATAGGGCGCTTAAAGGGTCAAAAAGACTTCCAGTACAGTCGGAACGCTACATGAAGCGCCTATAGTGACTTCAAGCGCCTATACTAGGTGTTCGAAGTGTTCGGGGATGTTCCGTAGACATTGAACGCCTACATGAAGCGCCTAATGTGACATGAAGCGCTTCAAGTAGGTGTTCGAAGTGTTCGGACGGTTCTAAACTGCAGTTTTTCTGTACGGGAAAGTTCCAGGACACATGGAACGCTACATTAGGCGCCTAATGTGACTTGAAGCGCCTCATGTAGACGTTCGAAGTGTTCTGACGATGCCAAACTGCAGTTTTTCTGCAGTAACTTTCACCCAACTCCTTTCTTCTTCAACCCTTCCAGGTTCAACACTTAAAGATCCATCTTAACAACTAGATTCATCATACTTAACATACATCTAATCATGAATTGATGCTTAGTGAATGTCTAACAAGATCCACTCTAAATCTTCAATCATTCACCACCTTCAAGAGTTATCATCAACAATACCCAACCAACAAAACTACAACAATGTCATCACTCATCCCTCAATTTCCTGCACTTACTCTCAACATCTAAGTGTATACAATCAACACAAGAGTAGAGCAAGACAAGAAACACATCAACATATATACTCTCATGGGCATGGTTGACTAACAACAATTACTGCACAACTATTTTAGAAATATGGCCCAAAGAACAAGACTTTACACAATTAGCAACAAGACTTACATATAACAAAGCATGTATGATAGACAAGACAAGAATACTAATGTGTGATTCATGTTTTCTCTTTGTAAGAACATAGGGCCTACCGTATCAAAATTTACATAAAGCGTATAGAAAGATTACTTGCCTTGGTTGCTAGTTAATCTTACGGATTTACTGCAGAATTTCAGTGAAGATTGCACCTAGGTTGGCCTTCTTCCTTCCTTTTTCCTTCCTCTCTTCTTCTTCTTCCTCTCCTTTCTCCTTCTCTTTTCTCCTGCGGTTTTCCCCTCTTCTTTTGATGGTATAACCGTCCCATAAGGCTGAGATGGGGAGTTATACTAACTTCCTATAACTCCCCTTAACTCCTAGTAGGGACCTCTTAGGTAATTTCTCATTCTTTCCTTTAATTCTACTTCTAACCCCTTTCTTTTGTTCTTTTATGTTTTGTGTAACTAAGTCACATTACCTACATAATTGATTAGGTTGCATTCAAGGTTGACCTAAGTATCGAAAGTTGCGCTTAAAAATCACGGGGTGTAACATTCCACCCCCCTTACAAAAAGTTTCGTCCTCGAAACTTACGTACCTTAGTCAAAGAGCTGAGGATACTTCTCCCGCATTTGTTCTTCGAGCTCCCAAGTGGCTTCCCGTTCCGTGTGATTGCTCCATTGAACCTTTACATAAGGGATCACTCGCTTCCTCAACACTTGATCCTTTCGGTCCACAATTTTCACGGGTACTTCCTCATATGTAACATCGTCCTTGAGTTCAAAAGGTTGAGCTTCAAGTACATGACTTGGATCCGCCACGTACTTTCTTAGTTGTGACACGTGGAATACATTGTGAACTTGCGCCAACACCGGAGGTAATGCCAGCTTATATGCCAAGGCTCCTACCTTCTCAAGTATTTCATAAGGACCAATGAAACGAGGGCTTAGCTTGCCTTTTACTCCAAACCTCATGATGCCTTTCGTAGGTGATACCTTCAAATAAACTTTATCACCCACATCAAAATCCAATGGTCGTCGTTTGGAATCTGCCCAACTCTTGCTGTGGTCCTGAGCCGTCTTGAGTCTTTCCCGAATGACCTTCACCTTCTCTAACGTTTTCTCTAATAGCTCAGGTCCAGTAATGGTCCTCACGCCCACTTCGTCCCAATAAATCGGAGACCTACATTTCCTTCCATACAAAGCCTCAAAAGGAGCCATATCAATTGCGCTGTGGTAACTATTGTTATAAGAAAACTCCATCAGCTTTACCATTCCGTCCCAACTCCCTTTAAAATCCAGCACGCAAGCTCTTAGCATATCTTCCAAGGTTTGAATTGTCCGCTCGGACTGTCCATCAGTTTGGGGATGATACGCCGTACTCAACCTTAATTCCGTACCCATGGCTTCTTGGAATGCTGTCCAAAACTTAGATGTGAACCGTGAATCTCGGTCGGACACTATACTTACCGGGACTCCATGCAAGCTAACAATACTGTCCATATACAAGCTCACTAGTTTATCAAGAGGTGCTTCACTTGAAACGGGTAGGAAATGGGCAGACTTTGTTAAACGGTCCACAATAACCCAAATCATGTCACATCCGCTTCTTGTCTTTGGTAATCCGGCTACAAAATCCATTGTGACATGTTCCCATTTCCACTCCGGAATTTCCAACGGCATCAACAATCCACCGGGCCGCTGGTGTTCCGCTTTGACTTGTTGACACACCAAACACCTCTCTATGAATTCCGCAATGTGTCTTTTCATCCCAGACCACCAATAGTATCGCTTGAGATCTCTATACATCTTGGTGCTACCGGGGTGTACTGATAACCTCGAATTATGAGCTTCTTGCAAAACTTCTTTCCTAAGTTCGTCAACGTCCGGCACGCATAATCTTTCCCTAAACCATAAGCTCCCATCATCCTTAGTCCGAAATCCTTCAACTGGACTATGTTTCACCCTTTCCATTATCCCACTTAAAGCCTTATCTCTCTTCTGTGCCTCCTTTATCCGATCGATCAAACTCGGGGTGATAGTTAATGCTGTCAAAACGTTCACCGTGGATTCAATCAAATCCAAACCAAACTCCTCCATCTCTCTTTCCATTGGTGATTGTCGTGCATGGCTGGACTTCCTACTTAAGGCGTCGGCTACCTTGTTAGCCTTTCCCGGGTGATAATGAATAGTTAGGTCATAGTCTTTTAGCAATTCCAACCATCTCCGCTGCCTCATATTCAATTCCTTCTGCGAAAACAAATACTTTAGGCTCTTATGATCTGTGAATACCGCGCACTTCTCTCCATACAAATAATGCCGCCAAATCTTCAAGGCAAACACAACCGCGGCGAGTTCAAGATCATGTGTGGGGTAGTTTTGCTCATAAGGCTTTAACTGTCTTGAGGCATACGCGATGACTC
This sequence comes from Eustoma russellianum, assembly GCA_036186865.1. Taxonomy (NCBI): domain Eukaryota; kingdom Viridiplantae; phylum Streptophyta; class Magnoliopsida; order Gentianales; family Gentianaceae; genus Eustoma; species Eustoma russellianum. The sequence continues at coordinate 11,774,644 of AP025069.1, read as the reverse complement.
GTTCGTTTTGCATTAAGACACAACCTACAAACAAGGCGTTAGTCTAAACTTAATGGGTATACAAGATCATAATCTTATACTATAATTTACGTACCTAACCCGTTCTTTGACGCATCACTATAAATCACAAATCCATCCGTTCCAGAGGGTTGAGCCAATACTGGAGCTGTCGTTAATCTCTTCTTAAGCTCCGCGAAACTTCGCTCGCATTCTGCCGTCCACTCAAACTTGGACTTCTTTTGAGTAAGGCGACTGAGAGGTACCGCAATCCTCGAGAATCCCTCAACAAATTTTCGGTAATAACCTGCTAGACCCAAGAAACTTCGCACTTCAGTGACATTTGTAGGTCTAGGCCATTCAGTTATAGCTTCCACCTTCTTCGGGTCCACAGCAATCCCCTCTTCTGATATCACGTGGCCTAGGAACGCCACACTTCTTAACCAAAACTCACACTTGCTAAACTTTGCATAAAGTTGTTTCTGCCTCAAAATGCCTAGTACGGTTCTCAAATGCTCAGTGTGAGTTTGCTCGTCAGGAGAATACACAAGGATATCATCTATGAATACCACTACAAACTTATCCAACTGTTCTCGAAAGACAGTATTCATAAGATCCATAAAAGCCGCAGGGGCATTTGTCAATCCAAATGGCATCACTAAAAATTCATAGTGACCATACCTTGTGCGGAAAGCTGTCTTTGCGATGTCCTCGGCCTTCACTCGTAATTGATGATATCCTGATCGGAGGTCAATTTTAGAGAAGATTTTAGCACCCTTGAGCTGGTCAAACAAGTCCTCAATTCGTGGGAGAGGATACTAATTCTTGATGGTAACTTTATTCAACTCTCTATAATCGATACAAAGCCTCATGCTACCATCTTTCTTCTTTACAAACAAAACAGGTGCTCCCCAGGGCGATACACTAGGGCGGATAAACTTCTTGTCCAATAACTCCTGCAGTTGTTCCTTCAACTCTCTCAATTCTGCCGGAGCCATTCTATAAGGAGCTTTAGAAATAGGTTCTGTCCCTGGAATCAAGTTGATCTCAAATTCGACTTCTCTCGGGGGTGGTACTCCTGGTAAATCTTCCGGAAACACATCAGGAAATTCGTTGACTACTGGAATTTGTTCAATAGGCGATACCTCCTGAGTAACATCCATGGCATACACTAAGAATCCCTCAGCACCTTTCCTTAATGCTTTGCGTGCTTGCGCGACAGACACATATACCTTCTTGGGAACTTTCTTTCGTTCCGCATCTCCTTGAAATATTACCTCCTCCATCTTAGCATTCTTGATTGTCACTTGCTTCAACCGACAATCAATATTGGCGTGATTCTTGGCCAACCAGTCCATTCCTAATATGACATCAAAGTCATACATCTGAATAGGAATCAGTGTGGCAGGGAATGTTTGTCCTTCAAACTCCAATTCACAATCCCGGTACCGATGATACGAAACCATAATTTGATCTCCGGCCGCTTGAACACGATACGGAGTTTCTAACCACTCAGGCAGACTACTCAGGTGTTTAGTGAATCTCTTTGCTACGAAGGAGTGGCTTGCGCCGCTATCAAAGAGCACGTTGGCAGGTACCTTATTTACTAAAATCGCACCTAAAGCCATATCAAGTTAAACATGGAAAATTAAGCACATAATACTCAATTCATTAAATATTTAAACTTAGTTTAAATGGTACCTGCTACTACGTCGGTAGCCTCCTGCACATCCGTATCCGTCATGAGATGTACTCGGGCATTTGCCCTAGGCTTCGCTCTCGGCTGCTGAGCCGCCTCTCCAGGATTATTTTTCTTCATCTCCGGACAATCTCTAATTATATGGCCCACTTGACCACATCGAAAACATGCTCCAGCCACTTTCCTACACTCTCCAACGTGATTCCTATTGCAATGTGGACAAACTCCTACCGCCTGCTGAGCTACTTGATTCTGGAGTGGCAGTCTCTGAAAATTCCCAACTGGGCCTCTCTTCGGAATCTTGACCCAACGTCCGGGTCTTCCACCAACTCTCACATCCTCCCTTGGCCTCTTGCCTCTATCAGCCCCTCCTATGCTAGCTGCTCTTGCCGCCACTCGGCGAAAATCACTCTCAACACGGTAACACGCATCTAGCATATCCTCATAAGTTTTCATCCCCGCATTCACTATCGCCGATTGTATCCTCGAATCCAAGCCCCTCTCAAACTTCGTCATCTTAAGACGATTATCAGACATAATCGCAGGGGCAAACTTACCCAGGGCATGAAAACGATCTGCATACTCCGACACTGTCATCCTTCCTTGCTCCAGTCTGTCAAACGCCCTTATCTTGTCCAAGATCGCCGTCTCCGGTACATAGTATTTCAGGAAAACATCACAAAACTGTGTCCATGAGATTGGTGGGGTCATTCTCAACACCATTCCTTCCCACCATTCGCCAGCCTTGCCACTTAAAAGGGGTGTGGCCACCTCAACTTTTATCTCATTCGGGACTTGCACCAGCCGGAAACATTTCTCAACCTCAGCCAACCAATGCTGAGCCTCTTCAGGATCCGTACATCCACCGAACTCCGGCACCCTCATCTTCCTCATCTCTCCATAAAAGAACCTGATGTTATGATGTGGCGGTGGTGGAGGCGGAGGCTGATGCTGCTGCACATACCCTTGTGCAATGACCGTCAGCGCATCAGTGAGTACTTGGGGTAAAACCACTTGTGGTGGCTGGTTCTCCTGTCCATTGCCAGAGTTGCCTGTGTTATCTCTTCTTGGAGGCATATTTCGCTGAAAAGGTCAACATTTCATTAGCATTCAGTAAATACAAAGGGTTACTGAAAGCTCGAACGCGTACTAATAGGTGAGGTGTGTAGCATAACTATTAATACAAAATTAGATGATAAACGCGCTCGCACACACCCATCCCGTATCATACTTAACCACTAAAGAGATCAGTACTTATAACTAAGGATCAACCTTAAGGGAAAATCATAGCTTAAGAGTCTAAAAGATCATGAACCTAAGTTTCCGAAATAGATCTGAAGCCTAGGCTCTGATACCACCTGTAGCGCCCCAGCCCGATACCGTTATCGGAACCAGTGCACCCGCCGTAGCCTACTATGAGAACTACGAAGCGTCAAGCAGATCAAGCATACATCCTTCATAATGTAAGTTAAAACCAGCGGAAACGTCATAAAATCTAAACCTTCGTTGTCAATATTACAACTAGAAAACTGCAGCGGAAATAAAACTGTTTGTTCCTCTAGCCGACATAAGTTTTAAAACAACATAATAACAATGAGTTCCAAACTCAAACAAAATATTCCAGCATCTATCTATTCCCTTGTCCATCATCCCATTGAGCCCACTCGCCGTCGTCTTCGATAAATATCAACTCATAATCAGGCTCACCTGAAAAGGAGACAGAATGATTGTTCTTAGCGAAAACTTCGCCAGCAAGTAACCCATCTATACACCTTACGGAATCACACACGTCGAGTCACCAGTGTACAAGACATTGCCCAAAAATAAGGTGCTCGGGTTAGCAAATAGCATCTTAGTAAGAATTCCTCAAAACAGATAAAGCACATATATATGTACCCAGATACGAGAACCAACATGTATTAAAACAACATATCACATAAGCAAATCATAGACTAACCACGTTTCTTACATGTCAAATCTTATGCTTCGTGTATCATGATGCATGTACTTCTTTAAAATCACACACAACACCCATGCATATGTCTTCTTTCATAAACATGTCATGCATGTCATTTCACAAAGCATTTCATCACTTTACATATCATATTCTTCGCGTAGCAGAACTTTATACCCTGTGGGTGATCAGCCCACAGCCATCATAACTTTATACCCCGTGCTGAAAGGTCCACGGCCCCATTACATATATCATATATCCGTGCTGAAAGGTCCACGGCCCCATTACATATATCATATATCCGTGCTGATAGGTCCACGGCCCCATAAAATACTTCATTTTCCGTGCGGATAGGTCCACGGCCCCATAACATACTTTATACCCTGCTGTTGATTCACAGATCACGCTCTTTATACCCTGCTTTCGCAGACGTGACTTTTATACCCTGTGATCAACCAGCAGCCATTTTGTCTTTCGCAAACTTTACCTTTCTTGTTCTTTTGCAAAATATATGTCAAATCAAATGCAAGTGCCCATGTCATGATGCAGGATGCACAAATAGCTTCATATCAACATGTAACACACACACACACATCTTGTCTATCAAGGATATGGTCTTGCAACTCAAACACTCCCTAAACGTGTTTTACCAAGTCCATTTGTCTCACTTATTCACTAGAATTCAATCTTATGCTTACTTAATCAAACTTACCATCTACACCTCAAATATACCTCAAATACCCTTGCATTTTATGTTCAAAAGAAGTGTATAAAGTTACTACACTTACATAGGGCGCTTAAAGGGTCAAAAAGACTTCCAGTACAGTCGGAACGCTACATGAAGCGCCTATAGTGACTTCAAGCGCCTATACTAGGTGTTCGAAGTGTTCGGGGATGTTCCGTAGACATTGAACGCCTACATGAAGCGCCTAATGTGACATGAAGCGCTTCAAGTAGGTGTTCGAAGTGTTCGGACGGTTCTAAACTGCAGTTTTTCTGTACGGGAAAGTTCCAGGACACATGGAACGCTACATTAGGCGCCTAATGTGACTTGAAGCGCCTCATGTAGGCGTTCGAAGTGTTCTGACGATGCCAAACTGCAGTTTTTCTGCAGTAACTTTCACCCAACTCCTTTCTTCTTCAACCCTTCCAGGTTCAACACTTAAAGATCCATCTTAACAACTAGATTCATCATACTTAACATACATCTAATCATGAATTGATGCTTAGTGAATGTCTAACAAGATCCACTCTAAATCTTCAATCATTCACCACCTTCAAGAGTTATCATCAACAATACCCAACCAACAAAACTACAACAATGTCATCACTCATCCCTCAATTTCCTGCACTTACTCTCAACATCTAAGTGTATACAATCAACACAAGAGTAGAGCAAGACAAGAAACACATCAACATATATACTCTCATGGGCATGGTTGACTAACAACAATTACTGCACAACTATTTTAGAAATATGGCCCAAAGAACAAGACTTTACACAATTAGCAACAAGACTTACATATAACAAAGCATGTATGATAGACAAGACAAGAATACTAATGTGTGATTCATGTTTTCTCTTTGTAAGAACATAGGGCCTACCGTATCAAAATTTACATAAAGCGTATAGAAAGATTACTTGCCTTGGTTGCTAGTTAATCTTACGGATTTACTGCAGAATTTCAGTGAAGATTGCACCTAGGTTGGCCTTCTTCCTTCCTTTTTCCTTCCTCTCTTCTTCTTCTTCCTCTCCTTTCTCCTTCTCTTTGCTCCTGCGGTTTTCCCCTCTTCTTTTGATGGTATAACCGTCCCATAAGGCTGAGATGGGGAGTTATACTAACTTCCTATAACTCTCCTTAACTCCTAGTAGGGACCTCTTAGGTAATTTCTCATTCTTTCCTTTAATTCTACTTCTAACCCCTTTCTTTTGTTCTTTTATGTTTTGTGTAACTAAGTCACATTACCTACATAATTGATTAGGTTGCATTCAAGGTTGACCTAAGTATCGAAAGTTGCGCTTAAAAATCACGGGGTGTAACAGAACATAGGTTAAGGGGGAGAGTATAAGTTGAGGGGGAGCACGTATGTTAAAAACAAGTATCTAAAAAGAGTTTGAGAGTTTGAAAACAATTGGTATAGAATTAGTGAGTTTTTCAAAGTTTTTCAAAACAATTGGTATAAAATTGGTAGATATGTGATAAATAATTGGTAAAAAGTTGTGACATTAAAATAATGTAGGGTTATTTTGAAAATCATCCAAAAGGGGGAGAATGTTGAGAAATATATTTGGATAATTTTCAAAGTCATGATTTTAAGTGTTGAATACTTAAAAATGTCACACATGGTGTTATAAATGAATAAAAGTTGAAAAAGTGAAGAAAAATGACATCGATCTCTCAGGTTAATACACTTCGATCAGTCGATGTACATCGAACCCGTACATCGATGGATCCATGTAAGGTAGTGAAAAACCAAGACCTTACTACGAGACATCAATCTCTAAACCTGAGACACATGGATCGATCGATGTATACTTCGATCGATCGATGTAGGTCAGAGACAAACTCTGAACCTCACTATGAGACATCGATCTCTCAAGCAGAGGTACTTCGATCGATGTATATGGCTTTAGAAACTTTTTTCTAAAAAGTGATAAAATAGTTGTATTCATTTTTATATGATTCATATATGTTTATCATAATGTTATTACGTGATTTTGATAAATATTATGCATTGTGACTAACAAGCCTTGGAAGTTTCTACAACTTACCAAGAATGGCAAAATTGGTATTTTGAGTTTTGTAGGTACTTGACATGGTGAATATGACTCAAGAACCCATCATCATCTTATTTATTATCACAAAGGCGTTCTTAAATTTATTTCTGACCATCGGGGTCATTTTTGGAGTTTTCTCTCACCAGGGGCATTTTGGTCATTTTACACCCCGAGGGTATTTTTGTCTTTTTAATCAAGGAATCTATTGAGTATCTTATTATCCTTATTTTGAAGATTATTTATGGTGTTCTTGAAGATTATTGGTGATTTTCTAATTTATCTCTCTGTTTGATGTTATTATCGACGTAGGCGATATATGTGACGGTTTTCGTGTCACATTTTATTTTCTTCTTTAAGACTCTTATGGATATGTTAATGGAGATTATTAATCATCATTTTTCAGAGATTTTAATGGAGTTATTGGTACAGAATTCATCACAACATACAAGGAGAAATTGTGGGAATTTTGATGTTATATGTTGACATAATCTTGTCGACTATTGTTTGTTGATTTCTCTTCCAAAAATCTGAGTTGATATACATATATACAGCCTCAAAAACGTGTATATACAGGTGGAAGTGATGGTGTAATTATTTTATCACTTTATGCCAAGAGAGCCAATCAAATACAAGCTAGTTGGCAAAATTACCAACTTGGATATATTAAACTTGAAACCAACGGCTACCTGGAGATGAATTTGGGGCTGAATTGGTCAAAAATTATGCAGCCTCATATGACCTATTCTTGTGCCAAGAAGTTGAGACAATTTTGGAGAAAATATGCCATCTTATCCTTGCTTATTATCTTCACTATTTACATGTTATTTTTGAAGATAAAAATCGGCCATAAGGTGTGCCAAGGTGGACCAATTATGTTGTTTGATCTTGCCAAGTGTACAAGGTATTTATGTGGCCAACCAATGATGTGAACACAACTAAGACTTGATAATGAAGATGGTGACACATGTGCATTCTTATCTTCAAGGCTTCATTTCACACTATAAATATGAGGTAAAGGTGAAGAAGAAGAACACACAACTTTGAAGAAAACTTGAAGATCATTCTTTCTATTCTCTTTTTCTTGATTCTTTCTTTGTGTAGCTAAGGTGTTTCATTTCTTCTTATTTTTGAGCTACATTATACACGCCTTCTTGGGTTGATTTTGTAAGATTGGTTAGCCAAGTTTATAAGGCTACACCAATAGGTGATAAAGGTGTTGTAATTAAGAGTGGCATAGAGGTGTTCATCCAAGTCTTGAATAGGGTTGGTGTTTAACTCAAGGATCAAGCTTGGTTCTTGTTGTATTTGTGTTCACACCATAGTGAAATCCAAGAAAAGGCGTTCCTTGGGACTGGAGTAGGTTATGTTGAGAAAAAGTGTTTGAGTGATTTACAAATGCATGATTTAAACGTTATGTACTTACAAAATGCATGAATAAATTTTACTTGACATTTTTATGTGATAAAAGTGCGTTACATGTTTATATATATTGTTGCCGTACTAACAAGGCATGAAGCGTTAAAGCTTACATCATATGGTAAACATTTGTTGTCTTTATACTATTTTTAGGTGCCATGATTAATGAACTAAAGTAGTTCATTAAGTGAAGTGCTTAAGTTAATGAACTAGCTAGTTCATTAAATGAAGACATATTTGGAGAACTATATGGCAAGAAATTTGAAATGGAAACTCTCCTCATCCCATTCATTTCACACGCCATTTACATATGTAATATATATATCCATATTTTTTTAAAAGGCACTATATAATTATATTCCACCGTACCACCGACACGTCACATATATTATAAACGTACGTCGACGTCACACCACTATATACACCTTATATTTATGAGTATATTCAGGTCTTATATCATATGTTACAAGTCATGGTGACGTCAAAATTATAACGACATGTTACAAGGTCATAAACAAAAAATTTTCGTATCGGATGACTACCGAAACTTTACCGACGTGTCGCGTACTTGCCATATAAAGATGGCCAGCCTATATACATCAAAATTATTCAAAAATCTTATGATCCACATGTTACAATCAGCCACAAGGTTATACCATGTTTGCACACACAAATCACCCACAATTTAGCCTATATTTTTGGAGAATTCAAACTCAATTTCATTTTGACATATGGAGCGTTTTCTACTCAGCATTGATGCTGAATATACACCTCATTTTATGTATATTATGTGTGACATAATATATATTACATGTGTAGGAAGTATGAAATTAATCGGAGAAAAATTGCGTAATCGACGAAAGTCGAAAATTCGGCTTTCTACGAACCTACACACATGGAACGTTTTTGGGCATTGGTGTAATATCTAGACACTTTTTACACATTCAAGACATGTTAAAGTGTTCTAGAAAATTCAAATTAAGGCTGATTACAATTTACCATATATGTGTGAATATTATGCATTATTTGACAAAGCTTACCAAAAGAAAATTTCAGCACCTGCACCCTATTTCCACACGCCATTTTCAGCATTTTTGAAGCCTAGGTGCAGCTTATTTGACACTTCAATAGGTGGAGGACATGCCACACAAGATTGGTGACATTGAAGAGGGCAACACATAAGGAAAGAATTCAAAAGAAACACATGCTGAAAATTTCAGCACATGTTGAAGTGCTTGCCGAGTTTAGCATGGTTATTGTCTTCAATCGTCTTCCAAAATTGAAGGGGATTAAATTGTGATTATATGGTAATTATTCACCTTGATTTTGAGCACATGTTTTCAGATTTTTTCAAGAAATTCCAGCTCATTTAAAGTATGCCAAGGTGGAATAATGATGGCCAATCAACAAGTGACAACTAGGCACAAACAAGTCATCCCTCCAATCATATTGCACCAAGTAAGCAAGGTTGTGTCATCATTTACACAAGTCAATCTTCCAAGGACATTCAAGACAACTCTCAAGAAGGAAGATGAACCCTAGAGGGCAGACATGAGACTATAAATAGCGGCAAGATGGTGCAAGACAAGGCTAAGCAAAAATTGATATTCTTACAAGTGCAAAAAGAAAGATTACTCCCTTATTCTTAGCCTCAAGCATATCATTCATATATTCCACATATTATACATGCCTTGATTATACCACCCACACTCGTTCATTTCTTGTAAAAGGTTGATCAAGGTGTGATCAAACCTTTATTCGATCGGTGGTGGTGTTCGTGATTGGTTTGTTTGATTGTTTGATTGTAAAAGGGTGGAGTTGGTGTTCAACTCCAGTCACCCTTGTGGTAAGGTGTTTATGTGTTTAGTGAAAACCGAGGAAGGTGTCCTCGAAGACTGGAGTAGGTTGTTTTAACCGAACCAGTATAAAATTCTCGGTGTTCTTATTTTTCAGCACTTTACTTTCAGTTTCTAGTTTTCTGCATCATTTTCATTGCAATAACAACAATTTTCAAAAATCACAACATTTTGCAGAAACATATCCACACGTACTAGTTTTCATTTGGCACAGGTTTTACCTCATTTGGATAAGTATAAGTCAGTCAAACGTTAATAGTTCTGAGACAAGTGCAATCTGATTCTCATATTTGCAAAGGTTGAGAACATCAATGTAGTTGACATACTTACCAAGGGAATTTTCAAAAACTGTTTTAACCCATTAAATTATGTATCTTGAGGGTCTTACCATAAAAGTTTCAGATCATGTAGGGTTCCAATTTAACAAGAATAAAATTTTCAATTCGAAGTACAGTTTCTGGCAGATTTGCACAGTCAGAACAAAAACGTGTTTTTAAGGGGTTAGGCTTAAAGTTTTAATTTGAAATTTTCGTGAGTCACTCATAACATCTTAGAGCACACCCTTACTAAATTTCATAATTTTTTGAGGTCTATAACTGGGTCATTTAGATAAATCAAATCAGGGTCTAAAAACAGAATCTGTTTTCAGAAGTGAGTAATTTGGTTCAAAAAGTTTTAAAATCCAATTTTTTCCGCACTCAATATTCAACCCTCCCCTTCTAGTGGTGCGATAAAGGCTCTACAAGTGGTATCAAAGTGCAGGCTCACTCACTACAAGAAGATCCAACGATATTGGTGAGATGGCATCCACTAGTCACAAGACCGACAAGAAGGTATGTTGAGTCAAAGGCCTCCTCTTTTTGATGGTGAGTCCTTTATACAATGGAAACTTAGAATGAAACTCTTTCTTATTGCTATTGATATAGACTTGTGGTCCATTATAGAAGAAAATCCTTGTATTCCTTCTAAGTTATCCATGGTTGATGGTGTCACTCTAGAAGTTGTGAAACCGAAACAAGAATACACTAGTGATGACAAAAAGAAATTAAGTATGAACGCTAGAGCCATGAAACTTCTTTTAAATGGTTTGACTAAAAGTGAATCGAGTTATCTGTCAAATTGCTCTAGTGCCCAAGAAATGTGAAGAATTCTTGAAATGAAACATGAAGGCACTAGTCAAGTTAAAGAGTATAAAATAAACATGCTTATGTCTACTCTTGAATCTTTCAAGCTATTACCAAACAAATCTATTGTTGATATGGACTTACGCTTGACTAACATTTACAACTCCCTTGAGTCTCTTGGAAAAGCATTTTCTACTCAAGAAAAGATACAAAAGGTGCTAAGGCCCATCCGAATGGGATCCTAAAGTCACGACGATCGAAGAAAGTAAGGAAACAATCAATAAAAATGGAGGAACTAATCGGATCATTAAATGTATACGAAAACAAACACACACTAAGGAAATCGGAATCAACGTCAAAACAAGGTAAGACTATTGCTTTTAAATCAAATGAATACGTCTCTACCTCTTCCGATCACGTAGATGATAGTGACACTGAATCGAACAACAAAGATCTAATATTATTGGCTAAAGGTTTGAGAAAATCATTAAAGAATAAACCTAAGGTTGTTCCAACTAAGAGAAATAAAAATAAAAATAATGATAAAGATATGAAGTGCTATGAATGTGGAAAACTTGGAAATTTATCAAATGACTGTCCGAACAAGGACAAACAAACAAACAAGAACCGTGACAAGGATTAGAACAAAAATAGACCCGTCTCAGAAACTAAACAAAGGAATACTAGAAGAGCTCTCAAGGCCTCCACTTGGAGTGACTCATCTGACTCTGAGACTAATGAAACTAAAGAAGAAACGACACCAGTATGCTTTGCATCGAAAGCATCAAACGAGGCATCTTCTGACTTTGATTCTGATTCCGAACCATCTTATGATGATTTATTTAGTCAATACCTTAAACTGCATAAATTCACAAAGACTCTTGCAAAAGAAAAGAAACGGTTAATTGAAGACAAGAAGTTGTTAGAATCATCTAACATGAACCTTGCATCTCAATTAAACGATTCAAAAGAAGAGTCGTCTTGCACAATTAATGCATTATAATCAGAGATCTCGTCATTAATGTTAGAAAATAATAAAATGAAATCCGAGATTTCAAATATGAAATCAAGAAATGCGGATTTAGAAAGAATAGTAAAACAGTTCGATACGGGTGCAAACATGCTAGATTGCCTTATTTCCTCACAAAAGCATGAAAGTGATAAAACCGAATTAGGATACGTTGAGGATAATGAAATAAAAAATAAGTCAACGAAATTTATTTTATCTTCATTTAAGAAACCACATGCATTTAAGAAAAATATACAACCTAAAAGAACGGCTAGATCACCACTCATCTCATCTCATCGTGCTTCTTTTTTTCATCTCATACGAAATATAATCATGTGCCATATAGATATGAAAGGAAACCATTGATACATACATGACATTCATACAACACAAATGCATCTAGATCACGCACTATGCACACTAACACAAAGGCATATCAAAAACGAAAATCTTATCATGAGCATGATGGCATTCTCAGCCATAGGCCAAACGGGTCTGCACTTAACATCTATTATATTCCTTCTTTATCTCTTTTCTCACCTTTTTTAAGACCGAGAAAGGTCACCCAAGTTTGGGTACCAAAAGGTACTCTTACAAAGGGTTGAAGAACTAACCCTTAAGGACCTAAAATAAAAGGGTACCTAAATCGTTGTTACACATTGCAGGGAACACATACATCAAAAGATACATCGATCAAGTGGTTCCTTGACAGTGGTTGCTTGAGGCATATGACGGGTGACCAGAGCTTGTTTTCAAAATTGAAGAAGGTTACAAAAGGTGGATCGGTAACCTTTGGAGACAACAACGAAGGAAGAATCATTGGACAAGGCACAATTGAAAATCCAAGCACTCTTCAAATCTCCAATGTCTTTTCGGTAAGTAATCTATCCTACAACTTGCTTAGCATCTCACAATTCCTTGACAACGGTTTTGACTTGTGTTTCATTCATCCATATTGCAATATTGTAAATAAAAACGAAGAAACGTTATTAAAATAAAACAGAGAAGGAAATATTTTTACATTTTTTATGGATGACATGTTAGACGCTAAAGTAAAATGTTTTATGTCAAATGAACCTAACGTGAATTTGTGGCATAGGCGGTTAGGACATATTGGCATCTCAACTCTTGAGAAACTTCAACGAAAAAATCTAGTAAGAGGATTGCATAAACTTGATTTAAACAACTTTAAGTTGTGTGAATCTTGTATTAAAGACAAACAAACACGGGAGCCACTTAAATCTAAAAATGAAATTAGCACGTCTAGAGTCTTACCGTTATTACACATTGACTTGTTTCGTCCTAGCCGTACTAGAAGTTTTGGTGGGCGACATTATGCATGTTGTACCCCGACCGTACTGTATTTTAAACTATGATGAAGTGGCATAATGAAATATTAGTTCTTCCAAGCACATTTTGTTAAGTTATATTATTGTTTCTTACTTAAATTCCCTTAAAGTGGATACCATATAATTATACAAGTGAGTGTCATAAAGTGTGTGAAATGACCATTTTGCCCCTCCAAGACTTGGGGATTT
>AP025069.1:11725179-11748170 GCA_036186865.1 Eustoma russellianum | reverse complement strand
CATCGTTGACGAGTTTTCTTTCTATACATGGACTTTATTTCTTGCAAATAAAGATGATAGTGCCGTTGAGATTGCTAAATTAATAAAACAACTTGAAAATGAGTATGGTTTAAATGTGAAAAGGATTAAGAGCGATAGAGGCGACGAATTTAAAAATAAGGACATGATTGCATTTTGCAAAGAAAAAGGTATTAAACACGAGTTTTCACCACCTAGAACACCGCAATTAAACGGAGTAGTAGAAAGAAAGAATAGGACACTACAAGAAATTGCAAGAACTATGCTATGTGAAAATAAGTTGCCTAGATTTTTGTGGCGGAAGCTGTAAATTGTGCATGCTATATAGTTAACCGCTTATCCATCAGAAAGAAAATAAACAAAACTCCTTATGAAATTTTGAATGATCGCATGCCTAAGATTGATTATTTTGTGCGCTTGGTTGTAACTGCTTTGTTTTGAATACAAAAGATAATCTAGATAAATTTGAGTCTAAATCCATTGAATGTATTTTTATTGGATATTTTTTTGAATTCTAAAGCATATAGATGTTACGATCCTATCACTAGACAGATTTCAGAATCTATTCATGTGAAATTTAATGAATTCGGTGAATATGAAATAAATAAATAATATAACGATGATTTTGAACTAAAGCCCGTGTTAGATGATATAGAAGAAACTATTGTAAATGATGAACAAGACACACTAGAAATGCTGATCACTTAGAAATGTATGAAAACTTAGAAATTAATCAACCAAGATGGCATAGAGATCACCCATATGACCTTATCATAGGCGACATAACACAAGCTGTACGACCACGTAGAAGAATAAATCAAGATGAAATAAATCAATTCCATGCTATGATATCTGAAATTGAACCCAAGAATGTGCTTGATGCTTTGAATGATTCTTCTTGGATTGACGCAATGCATGATGAATTAAATCAATTCACAAGAAATGATGTAGAGAATTTATTACCTCGACCACAAGATAAAACGATAATAGGCACAAAGTGGGTCTTTAGAACAAAATGAATAAAATGGTAAAGTCATTGGAAACAAAGCGAAGCTTGCAGCACAAGGTTATAATCAAGAAGAGGGAATATACTATGAAGAAACATTTGTACTCGTAGCACGCTTAGAAGCCATATGATTATTACTTGCTATTGCTTGCATGAAGAATTTTAAACTTTATCAAATGGACGTAAAAAGTGCAATCTTAAACGGCTTTATACAAGAAGAAGTATATGTAAAACAACCACATGGATTTAAGGATTTAAAATATCCTAATCATGTGTACAGTTAAAAAAGGCACTATATGGTCTAAAACAACCGCCTAGGGCTTGGTATGATCGTTTTGCTACTTTTTTTTTAGAAAACAGATTTAAAAGAGGGACCATATATAGTACTTTATTCTTGAAACAAGAAAAATCAGTTTTACTTATTATTCAAATTTATGTTGATGATATTATCTTTGGATCTACATCTTATAAGCTAGTTGAAGAATTTGAAATATGCATGAAATTCGACAAATTAAACAAACTAGTAAAGGTATACATATAAGTCAAGTTAAATACATGAATGATATGATTAAAAAGTTTAACTTTAAAAAAATTGAAAACATCTCCCACCCCTATGAGTGTAACCTCTAAACTCGATAAAGATGAAAATTGAAAAGACTTTGATAATAGTTTGTATAGGTCTATGATTGGTTCTTTGCTTTATCTTGCTGCAAGTAGACCCGATATCATGTTTAGTGTTTGTATGTGTGCTCGCTTTCAAAGAAACCCTAAAGTGTCACACTATAATGCTGTGAAAAGGATATTTTAATACATTAAGCATACTCCCACATTAGGATTTTGGTATGATAAAAATTGTGAATTTAGCTTTCATGTTTATACCGATGTGGATTATGGAGGATGTAAAATAGATAGAAAAAGCACAAGTGGTACATGTCAATTCATCTGTAATTCATTGATATCCTCGTTTTTGAAAAAGCAAGCGAGTGTAGCATTATCCACCACTGAAGCAGCATACATGGCACTTAGTCTTTGTTGCATACAACTTTTATGGTTAAAACAACAACTATCCGATTTTGGAATAACTGTAAATCGCATCCCTATATATTGTGACAATACGAGTCCAATTAACTTGTCTAAGAACCCCGTATTACACTCGAAGGCAAAACATATAGAGGTACGATATCACTTTCTTTGTGATCATGTAAACAGTGGTGACATCAACATAGAACATGTCTGTTCTGAAGCACAAGTAACCGACGTATTCCCCAAAGCACTAAATCAATCCACATATGAAAATTTACGTTCGAAATTAGGGATGATTTCGGTTGATATGTTATAAACTACTATTTCTTTCCATTCTTACTTGTTCTTTTGATGACATTTACAAAATAAAAGGGGAGAAAAAACCATGATTTAAGGGGGAGAGAGAAGCATGATTTAAGGGGGGAGCATGATATGAAATTTAAAACTTTAAATTCGTGCATACTTGTAGGGGGAGTGATCACATTTAAATCATGGACCAATGTTCTTTTGCAAATCATCAAAAAGGGGAGATTGTTGAGAAAAAGAGTTTGAGTGATTTACAAATGCATGATTTAAATGTTATGTACTTACGAAATGCATGAATAAATTTTACTTTACAAATTTATGTTATAAAAGTGCTTTACATGTTTATATATAATGTTGTCGTACTAACAAGCCCTACAGCGTTAAATCTTACATTATATGGCAAACATTTGTTGTCTTTATACTATTTTCAGGTGTCATGATTAATTAACTAAACTAGTTCATTAAGTGAAGTGTTTAAGTTAATGAACTAGCTAGTTCATTAAATGAAGACATGTTTGGAGAGAGCTATATCACAACAAATTTGAAATGGAAAGTCTCTTCATCCCATTCATTCACACGCCATTTACATATATAATAATATATCCATATTTTTTTAAAAGGCACTATATACTTATATTACGACGTACCACCACACATCACACATATTATAAACGTACGTCGACGTTATACCACTATATACACCTCATATTTATGAGCATATTCATGTCTTATATCATATGTTATAAGTCATAGTGACGTCAAAATTATAACGACACGTTACAAGGTCATAAACCAAAAATTGTCGTATCGGGTGACTACCGAAACTTCACCGACATGTCACGTACTTCCCACATAAAGATGGTCAGCCTATATACATCAAAATTATTCAAAAATTCCGTGACCCACATGTTACGATCAGCCACAAGGTCATACCATGTTTGCACACACAAATCACCCACAATTTAGCCTATATTTTTGGAGAATTCAAACTCAATTTCATTTTGACATATGGGGCGTTTTCTACTCAGCATTGGTGCTGAATATACACCTCATTTTATGTATATTATATAAGACATAATATATATTACATGTGTAGGAAGTTTGAAATTAATCGGAGAAAACTTACGTAATCGATGAAAGTTGAAAATTCGGTTTCTACGAACCTACACACATGGAACGTTTTTGGGCATTGATGTAACATGTATCTAGACAACTTTTACACATTCAAGACATGTTAAAGTGTTCTATAATATGCAAACTAAGGCTGATTACAATTTACCATGTATGTGTGATATTATGCATTATTTGACAAAGCTTACCAAAAGAAAATTTCAGCACATGCAGCCTATTTCCACATGCCATTTCAGCATTTTTGATGCTTAGGTGGAGCTTATTTGACACTTCAATTGGTGTAGGACATGCCACACAAGATTGGTGACATTGAAGAGGGCAACACATAAGGAAAGAATTCCAAAAAAACACATGCTGAAAATTTCAGCACATGTTGAAGTGCTGGCCGAGTTTTTGCATGGTTATTGTCTTTTGTCTTCCAAAATTGAAGGGGATTAAATTGTGATTATATGGTAACTATTCGCATTGATTTTGAAACATAAACTAGACATCCTAAGGAGTATTTTGAAATTAAGGTCATCCTTTTTGGTTGAGTATTGAAAGAGAAACACGTTTTCAAAGTTCAGCACTATTATGTCCAATTCTGTCCAGATTGACCATCTAAATCTTTCTATTTGGTTGAAGGGCCAAACGGTCTTATTCTTGTTTCATTTTTGGACATATTCTAGTCAAGGCATTGAAGTTATTTTCTGGAAAGTTTCATAATTTTTGGATTTGTGTACACTAAGTTTTGAATTTTTCAAAAATGGGTACTGAATCTGAGGAGGTCCCAGATTCTGTTTTCATAGGGGATTTGTTAAAGGGTAGCAGTAATTTCCGCTAGCCACTATTCATCCCTCCCGCTAGTGATGTTTACTACATGTGTACAAAGATGGATAAAAATCCTTACGAACGGTGGAGAGGCCATAGGCCTAGCTACAAATACTTAAAAGTGTGGCGGTGTCTAGCGAAGGTTGTTGTACCTAAACCAAGACATGTGAGAATCGGGCCTAAAAAATTGGTTGCATATTGATAGGTTATGCAACAAACAGTAGTGCATGTCGTTTCTTGGTGCACAAATCGGACATTCTCGAGATACATGAAAATGTTGTCATGGAGTCGAAGAATGCACTGTTCTTTGAAGATATCTTTCCGAAGAAAGACAAAAACAATGAAGAAGCTAGTACTAGTAAGAGAGTGCGTGAGACGGCCCCTCAAGAAACTGAGGAACCTCGTCAAAGAAAACAAGCAAGAATACCGACATCTTTTGGACCAGATTTTCTAACCGACATGGTAGAAAACGAGACAAGATCTTTCTCTGAGGCAATGACAACTCCAGAAGCTCCATTCTGGAAAGAGTCAATAAACAGCGAGATAGATTCTATTCTTCAAAATCATGCTTGGGAGTTGGTGGATCTTCCACCAGGAAGTAAACCACTCAGATGCAAGTGGATTTTTAAGAAAAAATTGAAAGAAGATGGATCTATTGACAAGTACAAGGTTAGGTTGGTAGCCATGTGCTATCGACAAAAAGAAGGCTTCGACTTCTTTGGCACCCACTCACCAGTGACTAGGATCACTTCTATGAGGCTGCTAGTGGCTATTGCTGTAGTCTACAACTTAGAAATCCATTAGATGGATGTGAAGTCTCCTTTTCTGAATGGTGAGTTAGAGGAAGAAATTTATATGAAAGAACCCGAAGGGTTCTCGTCCTAGGACAATAAAAGAAAGTCTGTAGACTTGTTAAGTCTTTGTATAGGCTTAAACAAGCACGTAAACAGTGGCACTTGAAGTTTGATCAAGCAATATTCTCCAACAGCTTCAAGATCAACGAGTGTGATAAGTGTGTCTACATCAAACACACCAAATGCCTATGTGATAGTATGTCTTTATGCAGATGACATGCTAATCATGGGCAGTCTCATGATATCATCTTAAGTACGAAGAAGATGTTGACACGAATGTTTGATATGAAAGGCATGGGGGTTACGAACGTCATTTTATGGATTAAAATTTCTAGAGTAACTGAAGGGCTCGCTTTGTCACAGACTCATTATATTGAATCTATTCTAAAGCGGTTCAATATGTTTGATGTAAAACCAGTAAAGACTCCACTTGGCTTAAGCTTACACTTAAGAAAGATCCGAGGTGAACCGGTAGCACAATTGAAGTACTCGCAGGAGATCGGAAGTCTGATGTACATAACCAACTGTACGAGACCAGACTTAGCATGCTTAGTAAACAAACTAAGCAGGTTTACTAGTAATCCAAGTGATGATCATTAGAAAGCTCTAAATAGAGTGATGAGGTACCTAAAATATACAATGAACCTTGAACTACATTACATAAGACATCCAGCAGTATTAGAAAGGTACTGCGATTCGAACTAGATATCTAACTGTAAGGACTCTAAATCTACCAGTGGATATGTATTCACAGTTGGTGGTGATACTGTGTCATGGAAATCCACAAATCAAACATGCATAGCTCGTTCCACCATGGAAGCTGAATTCAAAGAACTAGATTAAGCTGGGGAAGAGGCTGAATGGCTTCGAAATTTCTTGGAGGATGTACCATGTTGGCCTAAGCCAATCGCTCCTATAAGCATACATTGTGATAGTCAATCGGCTATAGGACGAGCTCAAAGAAGCATGTGTAATGGTAAGTCTCAACACATACATCGAAGACATAACTGCATTAAACAGTTGATCTCTAATGGCGTGATTTCCATTAATTATTTAAAGTCAAAGGAGAATCTTGCGGATCCGCATACAAAAGGTTTGCCTAGATATCAGATGTCAAATTTGACAAATGGAATGGGGCTAAAGCCTACAACACAAGAACCTTTGTGACGGTAACCCAACCTTGTTGATTGGAGATCCCAGAATTTTGGTTCAATGGGACAATTAAGTTATGAAGGCTCATTGAAGCACTTACCCATTCCATCGAATAAAAGTGTTGTCTAGAAAAAAGATCAGGATTAGCTAATGCTTTTAATGATGTCCTATATCTCGATACATCGAGTGGGGTACGACAGAATACTCTTTATAGTAATCACCTATGTAAGTTTGAGGTCTGGCCGCTTCAATGAGAATCATGTGAGGCAAGGATGCTCTAAAACACTTTCTGAAACCAGAGGGTTCATGGCTAAGACAAACACAACCACGAGAATCAAATGTGTTAAAAGGAAATGTTGTGCGAATGCTATTGTCTAGGTTCACATTAAAGACTGGTCGGTTTAAGACTTCACGTCACTAATTGGTCGAGTGGATCCGGTAGTATATCACTATGAAAGGTTCAAAGCCAGAAGCAACCTCTTCTGAAGAACCATTTCCTTGTTTGACTCCTCTACAGAGTCTGCATCTTCATTACCATTAATTTTCATTCATGTGGGGGATTGTTGGAGAAATTGAAAAGTTTGGGCTTTGGTCCAATAAGACAAGTTGCAAACTTGGTTAAGCAACATACTTTGAGCTTAATTATAATTAGTTTCTACCAATGACAAATGGAAACTAATAGACCCCTAATT
This sequence comes from Eustoma russellianum, assembly GCA_036186865.1. Classification (NCBI taxonomy): domain Eukaryota; kingdom Viridiplantae; phylum Streptophyta; class Magnoliopsida; order Gentianales; family Gentianaceae; genus Eustoma; species Eustoma russellianum. Next base: position 11,741,178 of record AP025069.1, on the reverse strand, counting down.
ATCTACGTAATAACAAGTAGTTAATTTTAGGCTTTAGAATCACTCAATTGCGATACCGGGTGAATAAGAAATTAATATTCAAAGTAGATGAAAAACATGGTTTAATGGGTGATGTGTCCTATTCTTAGGAGGCCACATCATCCTTAGAATACCACATTGGGCAAATGAGTTGATTTAGCACCTTATAAATGGCTAGAATGGTCACTTTAGATGTGCCCTTAAGGGCAAGAGAATTTTTGATCGGAGGAAAGACCTACAAAAAGCCACACGTGCATGGCGCTGCCTGCCTGCCCGCCTGTCCAGCCGGCTCAGCTCGAGCTCGGGGCCTGTGGGCTCGTGGGGTCATGACAGATTCTATGTTTTTGGAGAAAATTTCTTTGGGTTTTTTGGATTAATTATTTTTTGTAAATAGTTAAAGGCTCCAGCTGTACCGCCCCAGCCCGATACTGGAAATCAGTACTAGAACACCCGCCGTAGTCTGCTACGAGAACTACAAAGCGTCAAAGCAGATCAAACACTCATCATCCATGACGTATGATAAATTAGCAGAAACATTGTAAAAATTTAAACTTCCAAACCTTCTTTGGAACCAAATGAAAATACAACGGATATGTACAAAGTACGGGGAAAAGACTAATATTTCCTCTAATACAAAAATGATAATTAGCAAGTCTATCGACAAAATAATTAGCCTAGCCTATTCACTTCAGTGTCCATCATCCGAATGAGTCCACTCACCGTCGTCTTCTACAAAGATCATCTCATACTCAGGCTCACCTGAAGAGAAATGGAGTATCTATTGTTAGCAAAAACTTCGCTAGCAAGTAACCCGTCTATACCCCTTACAGGATCACACACGACGACTCACCAATACATAAATCAATGCCCAAAATAAGGTGTTTGGTTTAGCAAATAATATTGTTATAAGTAAAAGTCAAAACCAGATAAGCCACAGAAACGAAGCAAAGATAAAGAGCAAGCACCTATCGGGCAGAACATACAACGTAAACAAATCATACGCACATGTTGTTTCTTTCTTGTCAAATCTTATGTTTCGTGTCAAATGATGCATGCACTTCTTCAAAAACCATACAATGAATCGAAACGAAACTCCTGTATATGCCTTCTTTTATAAACATGTCATGCGTGTCATTTCACAAAGCCTTTCATACTTCCTCTTATCTTATTCTTCACGTAGCATAAACTTTATACCCTTTGGGTGATCAGTCCACAGCAAAACAGAACTTTATACCCCGTGCTGAAAGGTCCATGGCCTCATAATGTAAACTTTATTCCCTGCTATTAATTCACGGGTCATGCTTTTACACCCTGCCACTGCAGGCGTGACTTTTACACCCTGTGATCAACCATCAACCACAAACTTGTCTTTTCGTAAAGCAAAACTCGTATCGGAATGCAAAATACTCATGTCGTGGTGCAAAATGCTCATGTCACCTCATAACAAACTTCTAAACACATACACACAATTTACATATCGAGTACCAGGTCACAAACCTCAAAGATACCTCACTCGCACTTATTCACACATTCTCAGCAAGCAAATTCTTTTCAAGTTCATACTTAGCTTTACTCCTTCACCCCTAAGGTTTCCAACCCCGAACGTATCTCAAACACTCTTCAAAGTCTCTCTTTAGACACATACACTAGTCCCAATTATCGCACACAAGTCCCTCCAACAACTTGCCATTCATTTCCAATCCTCTCTAAAAGTTCAGCTAAAATTCTGCAGAACTGGCCACATTGATCAATGTGACCTTCTGATCGATCAATCGTATGTCTTTGTCCTGGACATCGATTGATCGATGTCCCCCTTCCTGATCGATCTATGTCTTGCAGAGAGTTTCAGTTCTGCATCCCTGACTACATTGATCGATATATGTGGTCCTCTGATCGATCGATGTTCAGTTTTCTTAGACATTGATCGATCGAAGTCTCTCAGCTGATCGATCGATGTCTTCCAGAGAGTATGGAAATCCTGCCAGGGCCACTTGGATCGATCGAAGTCACCCCCAGATTGATCCAAGTCCCTGTTTCTATAACTTCTCACCATGTTTAACCCCAATGTCGACTTAACCTTCAAACCACTTCCTTCCAAGCCTAGTAAACATCTAAAATCAATCCTAAAACTTGAATCCAACCTACATATGCACTCATGACATCATGTTGAACCTTAGATACCTCTAACGGCATAAACCCTAGGCTTCGTACCGCTCACACCTTCGAACATGTCCGTAAAACCTTCAGGCCTCTACTAAATCCACAGTCAATCACACTACAATCCTTCAAACCTTCCTCGAACCAACTCAATTCATGTAAAGGCATAAGCAACAAGCATGTTAGATAATCACCAAGAAATAAATCACATTAAAAACGACATCTTTATGGCATATTCATCATGAATCAAGTAAGTTTAAAATATTCTCAGAAACTGGCCCAAAAATCTTAACTTTACTCAATCAACAACCATAGATGCACATAGTAGAGCAATTAACATAAACGGATCAAGATTGCGAATGTGTGACCCAATTTTCTCTTTTTAAGAAAATAAGGCATGTTGAATTAAAATCGCGCAAAGCGTATAGAAAAGGTCACTTGTCTTTGAATCTAGATAATCTTACGAAAGTTTTGGTTGAATTCTGAGACAGATTGGACCTAGGATTGGCCATGGTTTCCTCCTCCTTCTTCCTTTCTCTTTCCTTCTTCTCTCCCGCTCTCCTCTCTCAGACGATCCTCTCTTTTTTTGTAGCCGTCGACTTCTCCTGGGGGAGTTATATGTAACGTATATCTCCTTCAGGTTTTAACTGGAAAGGGGCAGTTTTGGTATTTTGGGCCTAATTTTCTTAATTTCATCTTTTTGATTATTTTTCCACCTATAACTCATTTACTTAGGTCTCATAAACAATAGTAATTAATAAAATTATATTTTAAGATGTTTTTAAATTATTCAGCGTCGGATTCGGAAAACACGGGGTATGACATCAGGCCTAGCTGCGCCAGCGGCCTAACATAACGTCTCCTATAGTAGTCCGGTCTGGTCCATTATCATCAGGCCTTTCCTTATGCGATAACAAATGATTTTGATCTAACGGTGTCGGGGATTTAGCTTTGATCCGACGGCTGTAATTCAAACTAACCAAACCGCCCAACCGAATGTGGTTTTCATCCAATGATCCAGCATTAATCCTGTAGTTCGGTTTTCATCTGGCAGCTATGATTTAAATCGTCCAAAAACCGCCCAACAAATGCTGCTTTGGTTTTCATCCAACGGCTCTGGTTGATCTACGGTTTTGACCCGACGGTCACAAGTCTATCTGCGAAACCGATTCTCCAACCAACTCCTCTATATAAACAAAGGCAGGGTGTGTAATCAGAACACACTCCTCTTCTGCTTTCTTCTTCTTCTTCTTTCTGCATCACGTCCAAGAGAAGTCGAGACAGTCGAAGGTTTGCTGCAGTTCAAGTTAAGCAGTGCCACTCAACTGAAACCGTTGTATCCTAGGAGACGATTGCTAATGCCGGTTGGGCACAGTATATCGGAGCAATACGTCTTAAGGACAAAGTCTTTGACTCGCCTCGGGTTTGATCTACTGTTTACTATTTTCATACACACACATCGAACGATTGCGTCTTGGCACAGGATTGATTGTTTCTAACATAAGAGAGTTTGTTTTGCCCAGTAGTCAATTTTGAAACTTATTTTTATACATTTTTCAATGCTTTTCAATTGGACTGTGTCAGAGATTATATTATAGATGGGTAGATGGTCTGATTATCTCTATTAAGTGAATCATTTCTTCTCTTTCAGTTTGTGAGATTATGTTTTAAAAGCATTCTTGGAATTAAACTAGTTATTTTGGTTAAATTGCACGATTCATGAGATCTATTTGGAAGGTGAGTGGGCAAATTACTAAGGGAACTAATGCTAGAAATTGGTAGAACGTTGTTGGATAATCAATTCATGTTAGCAAAATATTGAACTAACTGGAATCTTACATAAATTATGGCTAGCTTCATAGAAGAATGCTTGGGCTAATTAATTGGTAAAATCACGGATCTTAATTGGTTGAATGAAAGTATGCTTTCTCTGTGTATTGCCGTTCTTTGATAGATTAATCACCTGAATTAGGTTTTTTTTAGACTTTTGCATGACAATAATAATCTTTTTGTTGATGCATGAACTACTTAATCAGAAGAAAATAAGGTACTTTTAAAATTTACATAGCAAGTACAAATTCAATTTGCATATAATTTTTCTTATTACGTCTGTTGTGAAAAGCACAAACTTTAGCAAGTTTTTTTTCCCCAACATGATTTTCTTGCATACTAAAGAACCCTCAAGAACAAAGAACTTTTATCTACTGACCGTAGAATCCATAATAACCCGAAATTTGCACTTATAAGCTCTGCTGATATATTATGCCACCCAAATATATATATACATATATACACACACATATATATACATATATACATATATATATATATATGTTGGCACAATCAACCCTGTACCAAGACGCAGTCGTATACTGTGTGCATATGAAACAACAAAATAAATCAAACCCGGGGCGAGTCAAGGACTCTGTCCTTAAGACGTATTGCTCCGGTATACTGTGCCCAACCGGTATGAGCAATCGTCTCCCAGGATACAACGGGTACCTGTTCAGTTGAGCGGCACTGCTGAACTTGAACTCCTTCGAACTCTAGAGTGTCCTGACTTCTCCCGGACGATATGCAAGACTCACGTGCAGATGAATGCAAAATGCTTTGAGAATGCTAAGAGCTTAAGGTGTGTAAATGATTGCACCCTTAGCACTCTTTATATAGGGGAGTCGGTTGAAGAACAAGGAACCGTGATCGTTGGATCAAAACCGAAGTTTGATTTAGGCCGTTGGATTAAAACCTCCTATCTAGATTAGGAAGGTTTAATCTCAGCCTTTGGATCGAAGATAGATTAGCAGGTTTAAACCTGGATCGTTAGATGGAAACCATATTCGGTTAAGCAGTTAAGACAGTTTAAATCTCGGCCGTTAGATCAAAGCTATCTTCCCTGCCACCGTTAGATCACAACAGATTGATCTTATTTTAAACCGGAGGATAGTGTTAGTTTCACGTTTGAAACTTAACAGCTTAAACAGATCGATTCTGCCCGCTGTCAGACTTCGATCGATCACATCGATCGATCGAAGTGACATCGATCGATCGATGTGATCGATCGATGTCTGACAGAGCACTTCAATCGATCACTTTGATCGATCTAAGTGACATCGATCGATCGAAGTGATCGATCGATGTCCTCTGATCGTCTTTGATCGATCTATCCATCGATCTAAGCTTCCTGATCCACTTCGATCGATGACATCGATCGATCGAAGTGACATCGATCGATCGATGTCATCGATCGATGTCCGTCAGAAGCTTCTATGCCACGTGGACCCCTCCAACGTGGCATTCCTCCATATAGGTGACACGTCACCCATCCACAACGTTTCCATCTACTTTGAGCATTAATTTCACATTCACACAATACATAACTGAGTGAGTTCACATCCTAACATTAACTCGTTAAGGATTCATTAAGCTCATAGTACGTTGCACAACCAAGTTTTGCAACTTTCATTAACGGGCCAAAGCCCAAATCTTCGATCTCCAACGATGGGCCAAAGCCCAACCTTAAATTCTCCAACAATCCCCCACATGAATGGAAATTAATGCAGACGCATATGCAGACTCTGAGGAGAAGTCAGACAAGAAAATATTGCATCAGAAGAGGTAGCTTCTGGCTTTGAACCTTTCTTAGTGATGTATCATCGGATCCACTCGGCTAAGTAGTGACTTGATGTCTTGAACTAGTCAGCCTTTGTGGTGAACCAAGACAATGACACTCACACAATATTTCCTTTAACACCCTTTTGGTTCTCATGGTTGTGTTCGTTTTGGCCATGAACAACCTGGTTTCAGAAAGGGTTTTAGAGAAATCTTGCCACCTAGACTTTCTCATAGAAGCGGCCCCACTTCACACTTACATAGGTGATTCCTATCAAGAGTATTCTGCCATACTCCACTTGACGCATCAAGATATAGGACATCATTAAAAGCCTTAGCTTACCCTAAAATCTCTGCAGACAGCACTTTTATCAGACGGAATGAGTAAGTGCTAACTGAACCTTCATAACTTAGTTGTCCCATTGAACCAAGATTCTGGGATCTCCAGTCAACAAGGTTGGGTTACCATTACAAAGACTCATGCATTATGGGCTTCAGTCCCATTCCGTTTGTCAATCTTGACATATGATCTCTAGGCAAGCCTTTTGTAAGCGGATCCGCAAGATTCTCCATTGATTTTATATAATCTATGGAAATCACGCCATTAGAGATCAACTGTTTAATGGTGTTATGTCTTCTCCGACGTATGTGTCGTGACTTACCATTATAGATGCTGCTTTGAGCACGTCCTATAGCTGACTGACTATCACAGTGTATGCTAATAGGAGCGATCGGCTTAGGCCAGCACGGAATATCTTCCAAGAAATTCCGAAGCCACTCAGCCTCTTCCCCAGCTTTGTCCAATGCTATGAACTCAGCTTCCATAGTGGACCGAGCTATACAGGTTTGTTTCGTGGATTTCCACGACACAGCAGCACCACCAACCGTGAACAAGTATCCACTGGTGGACTTCGAGTCCTTACTATCTGATATCCAGTTTGCATCACAGTATCCTTCCAACACTGCTGGATATCTCGTGTAATGTAATCCAAGATTCATTGTGTATTTCAAATACCTCATTACTCTGTTAAGAGCTTTCCAATGATCATCACTTGGATTACTCGTAAATCTGCTCAACTTGTTTACTGAACAAGCTAAGTCTGGTCTTGTACAATTCGTTATGTACATCAGACTCCCGATTACCTGAGAGTATTTCAACTGGGCAACAGGTTCGCCTCGATTCTTTCTTAAGTGTATACTTAAGTCGAGCGGGGTCTTACCGGTTTCACATCATCCATATTGAACCGTTTTAGGACAGACTCAATATAGTGTGTTTGTGACAACCCGAGTCCCTCAGTCATCCTAGAAATCTTTATTCCTAGAATAACATTGGCAACTCCCATATCCTTCATATCGAAGTTTCTCGTCAACATCTTCTTTGTGTTTAAGATTATGTCACGAGTACTACCCATAATAAGCATGTCGTCTACATAGAGACACACTATCACAAATGCGTTTTGTGTGCTCTTAATGTACACACACTTGTCGCATTCATTGATCTTGAAGTCATTTGACATCATTACCTGATCAAATTTTAAATGCCATTGCTTGGGTGCTTGTTTAAGTCCGTACAAAGACTTAACAAGTCTACATACTTTCCTTTCTTGTCCTGGAACGACAAACCCCTCGGGCTGTTCCATATAAATCTCTTCCTCCAACTCACCATTCAGAAACGCAGTCTTTACATCCATCTGATGGATTTCCAAGTTATAGACTGCAGCAATTGCAACTAGCATTCTTATAGACGTGATCCTAGTCACTGGTGAGTAGGTGTCAAAAAAGTCAAAGCCTTCCTTTTGTCGATAGCCTTTAGCTACCAACCTGGCTTTATACTTTTCAATAGACCCATCCTCTTTCAGTTTCTTCTTAAAAACCCACTTACAACCAAGTGGTTTACTTCCAGGTGGAAGGTCAACCAACTCCCAAGTGTGATTTTGAAGAATTGAGTCTATCTCACTGTTAATTGCCTCTTTCCAGAATGGAGCTTCTGGAGTTGACATAGCCTCGGAGAAATTCCTTGGCTCATTTTCTACCATATAGGTTAGAAAATCTGGTCCAAAAGACGTCGGTATTTTGGCTCGTTTGCTTTGACGTATTTCCTCAGTATCTTGAGGAGTCGTCTCACGCACTCGCTTACTTGAGCTACTTTCTTTACCTTTCTTTGGAAAGATATTTTCAAAGAATACTGCGTTCCTCGATTCCATGACAACATTTTCATGTATCTCAGGAACGTCTGATTTGTGCACTAAGAAACGATATGCACTACTGTTCGTTGCATAACCAATGAATATGCAATCAATCGTTTTAGGCCCGATTTTCACTTGTCTTGGCTTAGGTATAGCAACCTTTGCCAGACACCCCCACACTTTCAAGTATTTGTAACTAGGCTTATAGCCTTTCCATAATTCATATGGGGTCTTATCCGTCTTCTTGGACGGAATCCTGTTCAAAATGACATTGGCTGAGAGAATTGCTTCCCCCCACAAGTTCTGAGGTAAACTCGAACTTATCAACATAGCATTCATCATCTCTTTTAGAGTGCGGTTTTTGCGTTCAGCAATACCATTTGATTGAGGTGAATATGGCGCAGTCGTTTGATGAATAATGCCATGTTCTGAGCAGAATTCATTAAACGGTGTATCATATTCGCCACCTCTATCACTACGAATTGCTTTAATTCGTTTGCTAAGTTGATTCTCAACTTCATTTTTATAATCCTTGAAAGCATCAAGGGCCTCATCTTTGCTACTTAGCAAATATACGTAACAGTATCGTGTGCAATCGTCGATAAAAGTTACAAAATACTTTTTACCACCTCTTGTTTGCACAAACTTTAAATCACACAAATCTGTGTGAACTAAATCCAACGATTCAGTGTTTCGTTCTGTTGAAGGAAAAGGCGCTTTTGTTAATTTCGCTTCAACACATATTTGGCATTTTCCTTTATTACTAAAGTCCAGTTTGGGCAATAAGTCAAGATTAATCATACGTTGTATTGACTTATAATTTACATGTCCCAAACGAAAATGCCATAAACAGGAAGACTCAAGCATGTAAGCAGAAGAGGAAACAATTTTATTAGCCTCAATGGGCGCAACATTTTTGGGTACAATGGTCATAACATTTAACTTAAACATGTTATCCGAAAGATACCCTTTCCCCAGATACACCTCATTCTTAGAAAGTGTAAACTTGTTTGCCTCAAATACAAGCTTGAACCCATGCGTGACTAGCAGCGCGCCAGACACCAGATTCTTCCTTATATCGGGAACATGCAGCACATTCTGCAAAGTCAACTCCCTTCCTGAGGTCAGCTTCAGGATTACCTTGCCCGATCCTTCAATTTTCGAGCTGTTGGAGTTTCCCATGAACAATTGCTCATTGTTTGTCGTGGGCACGTACTCTCTGAACATTGCCCTGTTCGCACAAACATGTCGAGTGGCTCCTGTGTCCACCCACCATTCTCGTGGGTTTCCCACTGCGTTGCACTCGGTCACCACCGCGCACAGGTTCAAATCATCCATTGCGTCGACCAGATTTGCTTTCGCTTTATTCTGATTTTGACTCTTTTTGGGCTTCCTGCATTCACTGCTTCGATGCCCTGGTTTACCACAGTTATAACACTTACCTGTGAACTTCTTTGCAATTTCCTTGCCCTTGGAGTTCACACTCAAAGTGTTATGCTTCTTCTTGTTCTTTGCCTCAGCAACATGAGCTTTGGCTTGACCAGAAGACATGGATGGCTTTCTTTCGGAGCGACGGTTGTCCTCCTCAATACGAAGACAGACTATCAAATCCTCCATCTTCATCTCCTTTCACTTGTGTTTGAGATAGCTCTTGAATTCCCTCCACGAAGGAGGCAGCTTCTCAATCACAGCCGCAACTAGGAAAGATTCACTGAGCGTCATGCCCTCCTCTTCTATTTCAGAAACCAACATCTGTATTTCTTCCACCTGCGAAATTACAGTTTTGGAATCTAACATTTTATAGTCGAGAAATTTCCCAACTATCAACTTTTTAGTACCCGCATCTTCTGTGCGGTACTTTTTGTCTAAAGCCAACCACAATGCTTTCGCAGTTTTAAAAGTACAAAATATGCCATAGAGAGAATTATCTAGGCAACCAAGAATCAAATTTAAACAACAGAAATTTGTGTATGCCCAGGCCTCAGCACCCAAGGCATTCTGCATATTCTGCTGTTGATCCTCCACAGGCTCAACCACAGGTGGATCCTCGCTGAGCATTCTGGCCAACCCCAATGCAGTGAGGTAAAACAACATCTTTTGCTGCCACCTTTTGAAGAAGCTACCAGCAAATTTCTCCGGCTTCTCCACCTGAGCAGCAGTGGCAGCCGGATTCATTTGAGGCCCTCCAGTTGGTGCCAACGGAACCGCATTAATCTGTGGTCCGGCAGCAACATTGTTTGCCCCTTCTGGTGCAGACACGGAGTGAGCACCATTGAAGCCATGAACAGAGTTTGAGCTCTCGTTCTCCATTCCTGTTCAGTTTGATCAAAACGTAGAGATCAAAACTATCACAGGTTTAAGAATGAGTAGAAAGAGACTGCAAAACAGTACGAAACTGCCTTTGCGTAAATAAACAAAAGGTACAGAATGTAATTGAATAGAATACGTCTTAAGGTTGTTGGCACAATCAACCCTGTACCAAGACGCAGTCGTATACTGTGTGCATATGAAACAACAAAATAAATCAAACCCGGGGCGAGTCAAGGACTCTGTCCTTAAGACGTATTGCTCCGGTATACTGTGCCCAACCGGTATGAGCAATCGTCTCCCAGGATACAACGGGTACCTGTTCAGTTGAGCGGCACTGCTGAACTTGAACTCCTTCGAACTCTAGAGTGTCCTGACTTCTCCCGGACGATATGCAAGACTCACGTGCAGATGAATGCAAAATGCTTTGAGAATGCTAAGAGCTTAAGGTGTGTAAATGATTGCACCCTTAGCACTCTTTATATAGGGGAGTCGGTTGAAGAACAAGGAACCGTGATCGTTGGATCAAAACCGAAGTTTGATTTAGGCCGTTGGATTAAAACCTCCTATCTAGATTAGGAAGGTTTAATCTCAGCCTTTGGATCGAAGATAGATTAGCAGGTTTAAACCTGGATCGTTAGATGGAAACCATATTCGGTTAAGCAGTTAAGACAGTTTAAATCTCGGCCGTTAGATCAAAGCTATCTTCCCTGCCACCGTTAGATCACAACAGATTGATCTTATTTTAAACCGGAGGATAGTGTTAGTTTCACGTTTGAAACTTAACAGCTTAAACAGATCGATTCTGCCCGCTGTCAGACTTCGATCGATCACATCGATCGATCGAAGTGACATAGATCGGTCGATGTGATCGATCGATGTCTGACAGAGCACTTCAATCGATCACTTTGATCGATCTAAGTGACATCGATCGATCGAAGTGATCGATCGATGTCCTCTGATCGTCTTTGATCGATCTATCCATCGATCTAAGCTTCCTGATCCACTTCGATCGATGACATCGATCGATCGAAGTGACATCGATCGATCGATGTCATCGATCGATGTCCGTCAGAAGCTTCTATGCCACGTGGACCCCTCCAACGTGGCATTCCTCCATATAGGTGACACGTCACCCATCCACAACGTTTCCATCTACTTTGAGCATTAATTTCACATTCACACAATACATAACTGAGTGAGTTCACATCCTAACATTAACTCGTTAAGGATTCATTAAGCTCATAGTACGTTGCACAACCAAGTTTTGCAACTTTCATTAACGGGCCAAAGCCCAAATCTTCGATCTCCAACGATGGGCCAAAGCCCAACCTTAAATTCTCCAACAATATATACACACACGTCTGTGTATAGTAAATTCTATATAAATTCAAGGAAGAATAGACACAAATACATCAGGGAAGCAGAGAATGCTTTTTAAGATGACAAATTATGTTTGAAAGTGAAGATGGAGGAAGCTCGAATTAGTTTACATTCGTGAAGTTACATAAGAATAAGTGATGATAGTGGAGAAAAAATAATGTGTTTATTTAAGAGAGAGAAAGAGATCTGTGCATTATCTGGTTTAGTCTCTATATATTTTTTCCTTTTGCAGTTATCTTTTTGGGTTCAACCGAAAGTGATAGAGAAAGAGAAAGAGAAAGAAATGGAAAAGTAAAGGAAAGAGCGAAATAGGTGTTTGTCGTTTGGCATTTTATTTTGTTTCAGTGCCGGCGGTCTGGTTTAGTAATTTGAATAAAAAGTCTGGGAGGAGAGACATTTCTCAGCTGCCTAGTAATGGTTCCTTATTAACTATTCCCCGAAAATTTTAGGACAGCTAATCAACATATGTAGTTAGATAAACATTAATTAGTAAAAAAACTGTAAAAAGTGTTTAAGATAATTATTTGTCAAAATATTCTTCACGTGATTTACATAAATTTTCACTGAACAATACGCAAAATATTTTGACAATTTGATTTTGAATGTTATATGGCCAACTATGACAATGCTTTTATTACGGAGAGAGTATTCCGTCTGTTCCAAAAAAATAGTTTGGCTTAAACATAATTGAAAATCAAACTATTTTGGTTACTATAATTATTCTATCTTTATTTTTTTAATTAAAACAAACTAGAAAAAAATCATATAAGTAGTAATTAGATAGATTGTAACGCCCCGTCCCAGACTAGGGTCTCGAAACAGTGCACTCGTCGTACTCTACTACGAGAAGTACAAGGCGCCGTTATTATACATGTGCATGTCGACATAATCATGGTACAATGTAGCGAAAGCAACATACACATTAACAAAATACAATCGACATGCATTACCTTATATTACATTTTCGTACAAATCATAATGTACTATGTCCCGAAATCTTCTAAATACATCATAACCAGATAGCAAACATCTTCAAATAATAACTCTATGGCATACTTTCCCGCTCGCGACTAATCTACCTGAGCTCTCTATAACCTGTACCACGTCCCTGTTCTCTGCAATTAGTGATTAAAGGCAAGTATGAGCGATAAAACGTAATCGTCCATCAAGTAGCCCTACTAGATACGTCATGTGGATCATGTATGGGGAGATGGGGTAATAAAATACAAGAACGCGTAATAACAAACATAATATGACACGTCTCTATTTGAAAGTAAAGTGACATAACATGATCATAATAAGTAACATGAAATACAAGAATTTACATCATAACATATAAGGAGCATACATCTTCTACCTAAGTCCATAAACATCACATACACTTCCCTACTTAGATTCTAATCCATGTCCTAAACTAAGGTCATAAGCTTATACAACTACACCTTCATGCTTAACTCCTACCTTGATCATCTTAATGGCATTATAAACTTAAGGATATTCTAAAGATAACCTAAGGGTAACATGGTCACAATATGATGCATAAAATATGACTTTTCATAAAACATAACATGACTTTTCCATAAACTTGCATAACATGACATTTTCATAACATGAAGCCATAACATTTTCCATAAATGGCCATAGCACTTTTCATAAGAATAATAACGCACGACATACCGAATGGTTCCCCATATAGTACATGTACAACATAAAACTTAAGTACATGCCCTAATGGTGATGCGTTATGACGGAGATCCCGTGTCCCGAACCCGGTGTTACACTAGGTTATAACAAAAACATATGGCCCTGACACCTACTACTCCTTTCCCGATGTCAGGCCCCCGCACCATAACATAACATAAACATGTGTCGTTGGATTCAATCATCTCGTGTTTATTATTCGTACGCATATGAACTTTTTAAAACATGTGATGTGACAAAAATAATTTTTCGACTTTTATTTCATGAACACCCTAACTTTTGGCCAAAAGGGTATTTTGGTCATTCTACACTTTAATTAACAAACTTCCATCACTTATCTACATCCTACATGTCATAACATAAAGAAAATACCTCTTTTGTCCCCCGAAAAGTACCATTCGGCCATACACCTCAAAACAGCCCCTTTTTATGCATTTGTCATCCAACGCCACTTCCTTACTTTGTATATATATACAACTCATCTTACAACACTTAAGTATTTATATCTCTTACTTTCTAATTTGTTTGACATGCCACCTAAAATTACACAACTTATCATAAGTTATATCGTGTTATATATTATACATATAAGTGTACATATAATGGAAATGAAGTCATTTATGTCCTAAAAAGTTGCTTAAGCTGTGTATATGCATATGTGTACTTACACACACACACACACACACACACACACACACATATATATATATATATTGTTGAGAAATATGTTTGGATAATTTTCAAAGTCATGATTTTAAGTGGTGAATGCATAAAAATGTCATACATGGTGTTATATGTGATTAAAAGTTGAAAATGTTGAGAAAAATGACATTGAACTCTCAGGTTGTTGCACTTCGATCGATTAGTGTACTTCGATCCCTCACATCGATCGATCTATGTAAGGCAGAGAAAGTTTAAGACCTTACTGTGAGAAAGTCGATCTCTAAACCCTGAGACACACGGATCGATCGATGTATACATTGATCTCTCACTTCGATCGATCGATGTAGGTCAGAGACAAACTCTGAAACTTACTATGAGACATCGATCTCTGAAGCAGAGGCACTTCGATCGATCGATGTCTAGGGCCATAGAAATATTGTTCTAAAATGTGATAAAATGGCTTGTTTTCATTTGTACATGATTTATATATGTCTATTATTTGGATATTATGTGGTTTTGATAATTATAAACGCATTGTGACTAATGTGCCTTGGAAGTTTCTACAACTTACCAAAAAGGACAAAATTGGTATTTTGAGTTTTCTAGGAACATGATATGGTGGAAATATTTCAAGGACTTATTCTCATCTTATTTATCATGAAAAAGGTGGTATTATATTCATTTCTTACCATTGGGGCCATTTCTAGAGTTTTTTCTCACCAGGGGCACTTTGGTATTTTTGGTATTTTCACTCAAGGAACCTCTTGAGTATATTCTTATCTTCATTCCAAAGTTGAGTTATGATTATCTTGAAGTTTATATGGTGGCTTCATATTATTTTTTCTCAAATGATGATATTATTGACAGTAGCGGGATATGTGACGGGTTGTGATGTCACATTCTATTTCTTTCTTGAAGATATTCTTCTTTATGTTATTGGAGTATATTTATCATCATATTTTAGAGAACTTAAAGGTGTTCAAGGTGTGAAAGTGATCAAAACATACAAGAAAAAATGTTAAGAATTTTGGTGTTACATGTTAACATAATCTTGTCAACTATTATTTGTTGATTTCTTCTTCAAAAATCTGATTTGATATACATATATATGTGATGAAAAAGTGTATATTCTGTTGGAGATGATGTGTTATTCGTTTTATAGCTTGGTGACAAGTGGACCAACCAAAAAGGAGCTAGTTGGCAAAAGTTGCCAACTAGGAAAATTCAAAAAAGGGGGCAATGGTCAAGGCTGAATTTTTAGCAGATTTGTGAGTCAAAATGAAGCTCCCACATGCCTATTCTTTTGCAAGGAGTTGAGAGTATCTTTGTGGTATTATCCCTAGTATTATCTTCATTTTTCAAGCAAATTCCAAGTCATTTTTGATGATAAAAAATCGGCCATGCTGAATGTTTAAGATGGATCAATCATTCTTCTCTATGTTGCGAAGTGTACAAGATGATTATGTGGCCAACCAATGATGTGAATACAACTAGGACTTGATGATGAAGATGGTGACACATTGGAGTTCTTATCTTCAAGGCTCAAATCACACTATAAATAGGAGGCAAAGGTGAAGGAGAAGAACACACTTGAAGCATACTTGAAAGCAATAGTAGAATTGTCTAGCTATTATCTTCTTCTCTATATTCTTGTTTCATTCTTTGTAGCCAAGGGTTCTTGTTGTATTTGTTGGAGAGCTACAAGCCTCTTGAGCTTCATTTGTAAGATTGTTTAGCCAATTCTATAAGGCTATATCAATAGGTGGTAGAGGTGTTGCAACTAAGTGTTGCATAGAAAGTGTTCATCCAAGTCTTGAATAGGGTTGGTGTTTAACCCAATGATCAAGCTTGGTTCTTGTTGTAATTTAGTTCATACCATAGTGAAATCCAAGGAAAGGTATTCCTTGGGACTGGAGTAGGTCACATTGACCGAATCAGGATAAATTCTCGGTGTTCTTATCTTGTTTCTACATTT
>AP025069.1:11549267-11725169 GCA_036186865.1 Eustoma russellianum | reverse complement strand
TTGATGAAAAAGTGTATATTCTGTTGGAGATGATGTGTTATTCGTTTTATAGCTTGGTGACAAGTGGACCAACCAAAAAGGAGCTAGTTGGCAAAAGTTGCCAACTAGGAAAATTCAAAAAAGGGGGCAATGGTCAAGGCTGAATTTTTAGCAGATTTGTGAGTCAAAATGAAGCTCCCACATGCCTATTCTTTTGCAAGGAGTTGAGAGTATCTTTGTGGTATTATCCCTAGTATTATCTTCATTTTTCAAGCAAATTCCAAGTCATTTTTGATGATAAAAAATCGGCCATGCTGAATGTTTAAGATGGATCAATCATTCTTCTCTATGTTGCGAAGTGTACAAGATGATTATGTGGCCAACCAATGATGTGAATACAACTAGGACTTGATGATGAAGATGGTGACACATTGGAGTTCTTATCTTCAAGGCTCAAATCACACTATAAATAGGAGGCAAAGGTGAAGGAGAAGAACACACTTGAAGCATACTTGAAAGCAATAGTAGAATTGTCTAGCTATTATCTTCTTCTCTATATTCTTGTTTCATTCTTTGTAGCCAAGGGTTCTTGTTGTATTTGTTGGAGAGCTACAAGCCTCTTGAGCTTCATTTGTAAGATTGTTTAGCCAATTCTATAAGGCTATATCAATAGGTGGTAGAGGTGTTGCAACTAAGTGTTGCATAGAAAGTGTTCATCCAAGTCTTGAATAGGGTTGGTGTTTAACCCAATGATCAAGCTTGGTTCTTGTTGTAATTTAGTTCATACCATAGTGAAATCCAAGGAAAGGTATTCCTTGGGACTGGAGTAGGTCACATTGACCGAATCAGGATAAATTCTCGGTGTTCTTATCTTGTTTCTACATTTCTGCATTCTGCCCCTTTTTCATTGCAGTTTTCACACAACTTCTCACATTTTTGAAGAAGTAGCTAAACACTTTCAAAATTTGTGATTTTCAGTAGAGTTATACTTCAGACGGTTATCTTTCATTTACAACAAGAGTCACTTGATTTGAGTAAGGGAATGTTAGTGTTTCAGTCGTTGCAAGATAACTGCTCCAATCTGGCTGTAATCTGACCAGTTTTGAGAAAACTTGAATTTTTCTAACCAAGAGTTGTTTTAGGGCACGGCATTTTGGAATTATAAACTAGACATCCTAAGGAGTGTTTTCACATAAAGTTCAACCTTTTTGGTTGAGTATTCAAAGAGAAACACGTTTTTCAATTTTTGCAACATTCTGTCCAATTCTGTCCAGATTGACCATCTGAATCTTTATATTTGTTTGAGGAGCCAAACGATCTTATTTTTGTCTAATTTCTGGACAGAGTCTTTTCAACACATTGAAGTTATGTTCTAAAAATTTTCAAAATTTTTGGAGTTGTGTATAAGGATTTTTGAATTTTTCAAAAACGGGTTCTGAATCTGAGGTAGTCTCAGATTCTGTTTTCAAAGGGATTTTTTATCAAGGGTAGTAGTGTAAATTCTGCTAACCACTATTAACCCCCCTCTAGTGGTATTTATTTCAGTTGCACGGTCTAACAATTGGTATCAGAGCGAAGTCGACACCACTCAAAGAAGCAAGATTCAATGCCATACGAACAAGAAAAGGCTAAGAAACAACATTTCAAAGTAGCCTGCTAATCTCAAATCAAAGGTACATATTGAGGGCCATAGTTTCTTACAAAGGTGAGTTGGAAGGTATGTCCGCACAACGTCATCCTCTTTTCGATAGAAATAATTTTGTTCATTGGAAACTTAGAATGAGGCTATTCTTAATGGCTATAGACATCGATTTATGGTCTATAGTTGAAGATGAGCCATACATTCCAATGAAAATTGTACAAGTTAGTGGAGTCACACAAGAAGTTGAAAAATATAAAAGTGAATGGTCTTCCGAAGATAAAAAGAAAATATCCATAAATGCTAAGGCTATGCAATTACTGTTAAACGGACTAACGACCTCTGAAGCAGGATATGTATCAAATCGCACAAGTGCACACGACATGTGGAAATCATTAGAATTAAGGCATGAAGGTACTAGCGGGGTAACTGAGTCAAAAATAAACATGCTTATGTCTGAGCTTGAACCTTTCAAAATGTTGCCAAACGAATCTATAACATCTATGTATTTGAGGATTACTAACATTTTCAATGCCCTTGAAGCTTTAGGCAAATCATTTACCAACAATGAGAAGGTTCAAAAGGTGCTGCGAAGCCTTCCTGCTAAATGAGATCCTAAGGTAACAGCAATCGAAGAGACAAAGTCAATCACTAAGATAGATGAATTGATCGGTTCACTTAGAGTATACGAGGTAAAACTAAATGAACAGAAGTCCAAGTCATCTAAGTCATCCGGTAAGTCTATAGCTTTCAAATCAACTGAATCACATGCAAATAATGATGATAGTAATAGTGATAATGAATTAGACGATGACTTAATATTGATAACTAGAAAACTTAGAAAGTTTTTCAAACGGCCTAATAGGAACAGACAACGATCTTCTTCTTCTCAACATAAGAAAAATAACTCTAATAACAACAAATGGAATAATAAAGAGTTAAAGTGTTATGAATGTGGTAAAAAAGGACACATTGTAGGATCTGCAAGGCACCACTAGAAGGGGGGGGTTGAATAGATGGTGCGGAAAGTGTGCTTTTTAAAATTTCTTTAAACTTGAACAATTCAAGTTCTGAAAACAGATTCTGTTTCCAGTACCAGTTTTAAAACGATTTAAAAACTAGGTTAGAGGTCTCCAAAAATTATGAAATTTTGAGAGAACTTAGCCTCAGATGTTGTGAGGGTCCCCTAAAAATTTCAAACCAAAATTCAACCTTTAACCCCTTCAAAAACCGTTGGCACTCAGATTGTGCAATTCTGCCAGAAACGGTAGATGGTTTTGAAAAATTAATTCCTATTTGTGTGAATGTCCAAATGATCTGAAAATTTGACCAATAACTCCTCACACACTATATTGAAATGGGTTGAAACAGGTTTTGAAAATTCTTTTGGGAAGTAGGTCAAATACACCCAAAGTCTCAACCTTTGCAAGTCTGAAAATCAGACTGCACTAGTCTCAGAACTTTTGATGTTTGGATGACTTATACTTGTCCAAAAGGGTTGAAACTTGTGCCAAATTAACCCTAGAACGTTTATGTATGTTTCTGGAAATTTTTATAATTTTTAGAAAACGTTTACTATTTTTGTGAACGTGAACAATATGAGTAAACAGCGCAGAAACTGAAACGTAAATGCAGAAAGTAAATTGCACCAAGAATTTTATACTGGTTCGGTTATAAACAACCTACTCCAGTCTTCAAGGAACACCTTCCTTGGTTCACACTAATTTCACACACGCAGTACACCTTACCGCAGGGTTGATAGAGTTACACCTTAACTCCAACCCTTTACAAACCTTGTATTGTGAGTACAATTTTCACGAACACCACCACCTCGCTAGAATGAAGATTGATCACACCTTGATCAATCTTGTACAATGATGAATGAATGGTGGTTTCTATGAAGCCTATTCAAGGATGAAAGAAGTAAAGTACAATAGGCTTTTTACAAGAAGAAGAAAGAAAGAAAGTGTAGGAGAAGAAAGCTTTTGCACTTTGATCACTTTTGAATATGATTCTTGGTGTTGCTTTTGTTTGTTCTTCTCTTCTCTTTTTAATCAAGTCCAGCCGTCCCTTGCACCCCTTCTCCCCTCTTGAAACTTTCCTTTTAATTGCTTGAGAGGGTGTGAGACATCATAGTGACAACATTTTGCTTACTTGGCATCACTCCATTGGACCATCATTTAATCATTGCTTACTTGGCACCTTTTGATTGGCTCATTGTTGTCATCATTTGATGACATGGATATTCTGAAAAAACACTTTAAACATGTGCCAAATAATCAATTATCAAATCATGCCAAAATAGTCACAATATGTCATAAAGTTTGAGACACAAAAATCCTCCCTTCCACCCTTGAAAAAATTGGCCATATCATAGTGTTAATGCTGAAATTTTCAGCATTTTCCATGTGTGACAAATCAGAATTTCTTCCATATTTCTTTGAATTTCTTCCATAAAAATACATCCAATAATTAAGGCAAGTCTTGCCACAAGATTGAGAATGAACTTGGACACAATAATGGGGTAAATTTCGGCCACAACAAATTGTACACATGCTGAAAAATTTCAGCATGTGTGATATGAAGAATATCACACTTAATAACCTTACATACAATTCAAATCATTTCCATAATTTCTTTGATTTATTCCTTAATGAAAAAATTAATAAAATGTCTTCCTTAAGCCTTAAGAATTCGGCCATTAAGGTGTGTGACATGCTGAAATTTTCAGCATGTGACATAAGAGAGGTGTATGTTGAAAACTTACCTTTTGTAGCTTCTCTCTTTGATTCATCAACATTGTATGATCGATTCTTGACCAATCAACATGCCAACAAGGCTCCACATGTGCTCCACATCAGCTTGGGTGACGTTTAATGTGTATGTACATGTGCTGAAATTTATTTTTGCTAACTTTGAAAAATAGTGCACATTTAATATTACACACATGTAATATTCCAATCAGCCCTTAGTTTAATTTTCTAGAACACTTTAAGATGTATATTATATGTAAAAAGTGTCTAGATGCGTGCCACATCATGTTCAAGAAAAACGTTCCATGTCAATTGCGTAGAAAACCGAATTTTCGATATTTATCGATTACCCGATTTTTCTCTAATTCCAACTTTTGCACATGCTATATATATTATGTTATACATAATATATATAATATATACTTTAATTTTCAGCACTTGGCTGATTTAAAGTGGTACCATAAACATGTGACAAAATAAAATTGGAATCTTCACATTTTGGCCTAAATGTGGGATGATTTGTGTGTGCCAACATGGAAAGTATTTTTGTCTCAATATACAGCCATGTGCACGAAATTTTTGATAAATTTTGATGTATATGGGCTGGCCATTTATTTATGGCAAGTACGTGACACGTTGGCGAAGTTTCGGTATCGCCCGATACGACAAATTTCGGTTTAGAACCTTTTATCGTGTCGTATTTAATTTGTCATCACCATATCTTATATCATATGATATAAGATCTGAATATACTCATAAATATGAGTTAAGTATAGTGGTGTGACGTAAACGTACGTTCGTAAGATATATAACGTGTCGATAGTACGTTGGAATAAATGTGTATGTGCCTTTTAAAAAAAATCTGAAAATATATATATATTATGTATATAAGGCGTGTGAAATGATGTGGGGAGGAGGAGAGAACTTTCCTTCCATAGCTATGTTGCCTTCATGTCTTTTCCAAATGCATCTTCCTTTAATGAACTACTTAGTTTATTAAACTAAGTACTTCACTTAATGAACTACTTTAGTTCATTAATTGTGGCACCTGAAAATAGTATAAACTCAACAAATGTTCGCCATATGATGTAAGCTTTATAGCTTCATGGCTCGTTAGTACGGCAACATAATATATAAGCTAAATAAGGCAAGTTATCATGCATACATGTACACTTGTGTATATATATATATATCCACGTTAATATATATATATATATATATATATATATATATATATATTCAAATTTCTTTATTTTGAAATCACTCAAACCCTCATATTTCTACAATCTCCCCCTTTTGATGATTTTCAAAATAACTAGTGTACATGATTTAAGTGTCAACTCTCCCCCTTGAATTATGCACAGATTTGAAATTTGAATTTCGAATTTCAAATCCGCCTCCCCCTTGATTCATGCAATTAGGATCAATCAGTGATCTCTCTCCCCCTTAAATCTCTGATCTCTCTCCCCCTTAAATCTCTCTCTCTCCCCCTTAAATCATGCTTCTCTCTCCCCCTTTATTTTGGAAAGATAATCAAAAGATTCCTGTCAAAAAGGAAAGTAAATCAAATGATATCGCATTAAATCACATCAACAGGAAGCATGCCTAATTTAGAACGGAGAGATTCAAATGTGGCTTGATTTAAGGCCTTAGTAAATATATCCGCTACTTGTGATTCTGTGCGTACGTGATCTATGACAATATTACCATTGTTAACGTGATCACGAAGAAAATGATAGCGAACTTCTATATGCTTAGCCTTAGAGTGTAATACGGGGTTCTTAGACAAATTTATGGCACTGATACTATCACAATATATAGGAATTTTATCTACGGTAATTCCAAAGTCCGAAAGTTGTTGTTTTATCCACAACAACTGTGTGCAACAAAGGCTAAGAGCCATATACTCAGCCTCAGTAGTGGACAAAGCAACACTTGCTTGCTTTTTGGAAAACCATGAAATAAGGGAATTTCCTATAAATTGGCAAGTTCCGCTCGTGCTTTTTCTATCTATTTTGCAGCCACCATAATCTGCATCAGTGTAAGTATGTAAGTCGAATGTAGAATCCTTATCGTACCAAATACCTAAGGTGGGCGTGTGCTTAATATAGCGAAATATTCTTTTTACCGCATTTAAGTGTGACACCTTAGGTTGACTTTGAAAACGAGCACACATGCATACGCTAAACATGATGTCAGGCCTACTAGCAGTTAAATATAGTAAAGAACCTATCATAGATCGATATAATCCATTATCAACGTCTTTACCATGTTCATCTTTGTCTAATTTAGTAGTAACACTCATAGGCGTGGGGGATGGTTTCAAATTTTCAAAATTGAATTTCTTGATCATGTCGTTTACGTACTTAGCTTGGCTTATATGAATTCCTTTACTCGTTTGCTTAATCTGCAAGCCAAGAAAATAATTAAGTTCACCAACCATAGACATTTCAAATTCAGCTTTCATACAATTTTCAAAATCCTTAACAAGTCTATGTGAGGTAGAACCAAAGATAATATCATCTACGTAAATTTGAATAATAAGTAAATCTGATTTTTCTTGTTTCAAAAATAGTGTACTATCTATAGTACCACGTTTAAAATTATTCTCTAAAAGAAAAGTAGCAAAACGATCATACCATGCTCTAGGCGCTTGCTTTAGTCCATATAGTGCCTTCTTTAATTTGTACACGTGATCAGGATGTTTCAAATCTTCAAAACCGGGTGGTTGCTTCACGTATACTTCTTCTTGTATAAATCCGTTTAGAAAAGCACTTTTGACGTCCATTTGATACAATTTAAAATCTTTCATGCAAGCAATAGCAAGTAAAAGTCGTATAGCTTCTAAACGTGCTACGGGTGCAAATGTTTCATCGTAGTCTATTCCTTCTTCTTGATTATATCCTTGAGCTACGAGTCTTGCTTTATTTCTAACGACTTTTCCTTCTTCATTCATTTTGTTCCTAAACACCCACTTTGTGCCTATTATTGTCTTATCTTGTGGTCGTGGCACTAAATCCCATACATCATTTCTAACGAATTGATTAAGTTCGTCATGCATAGCATCAATCCAAGATGAATCACTCAAAGCATCATGCACATTTTTAGGCTCAATTTCAGAAATCATAGCATGAAATTCATTTATTTCATCCGAAGTGATTCTTCTACGTGGTCGCACACCGTGAGTGATGTCGCCTATGATGAGATCATGTGGGTGATCTCTATGCCATCTTGGTTGATTATTTTCTAAGTTATCATGCATTTCTATATGATCATGCATCTCTAGTGTTTCATTCATCTCATGCATATCAAAAGAATCATTTTCTTCATCCAAAACGGGTTTCAATTCAAAGTCATCATCATATTCCTTTTCTTTATCAATCTCTCCAAATTCATTGAATTTAACATGAATAGATTCTATGATTTGTCTAGTGAGAGGATCATAACATCTATATGCTTTTGAATTTATGGAATACCCAATAAAAATGCACTCAATTGACTTGGATTCAAATTTATCTAAGTTATCTTTTGTATTCAAGACAAAACATTTGCATCCAAACACACGAAAATAATCTATCTTAGGCATACGATCATTCAAAATTTCGTAAGGCGTCTTGTTTATTTTCTTTCTTATAGATAGGCGATTTACAATATAGCATGCACAATTTACGGCTTCCGCCCACAAAAACCTAGGCAATTTATTTTCGCAAAGCATGGTTCTAGCGATTTCTTGTAGTGTTCGATTCTTTCTTTCTACTACTCCATTTAATTGTGGAGTTCTAGGTGGCGAAAACTCATGCTTAATTCCTTTTTCTTCACAAAATGAAATCATCTCTTTATTTTTAAACTCACCGCCTCTATCGCTTCTTATTCTTTTCACATTTACGCCGTATTGATTTTCAAGTTGTTTAATTAATTTAGCGATCTCTACGGCGCTATCATCCTTATGTGCAAGAAATAAAGTCCAAGTATAACGAGAAAAGTCATCAACAAGTACACATGCATAGTGACGCCCACCAAGGCTTGTAGTACGACTAGGACCAAACAAATCGATATGCAATAGTTCTAGTATTCTAGTCGTGCTTATCTCATTTTTAGGCTTAAGTGACTCACGTGTTTGTTTGCCTTTTATACAAGATTCACACAACTGAAAGTTGTCTAAATCAAGCTTAGGCAATCCCCGTACTAGGTTCTTTTGTTGCAATTTTTCTAGTGTAGAAATACCTATGTGTCCTAAACGTCTATGCCACAAATTCACATTGGGTTCATTTGACATAAAACATTTAACTTTGGCATCTACTACATCATCCATAGATAGTGTGAATATATTTCCTTCACGTTTTCCTTTTAAAACAGTTTCTCCATTTTTATTTATTATATTACAGTAAGGGTGAGTAAAACACACATTGAAACCATTGTCAACAAATTGCGAAATACTAAGAAGATTGTAAGATAAGTTGCTTACCAAAAACACGTTGGAGATTTGAAGTGTATCCGGGTTTCCAATCGTACCTTTACCAATGATCTTGCCTTCATTGTTGTCTCCAAAGGTCACGGATCCGCCTTTTGTGACCTTCTTTAATTTGGAGAAAAGGCTCGGGTCACCTGTCATGTGCCTCGAGCAACCACTGTCAAGGAACCACTTTATTGATGTTTCTTTTGATGAGTGGTCTCCCTGCAATGTAAAAAGGTGATTTAGGTACCCTTTTAATTTTGGGTCCTTTCGAGTTAGTTAATCACCTTTTAGTAAAGGTACCTTTCGGTACCCATACTTGGGTGATCCTTCTCGGTCTATCAAATGGCAAGAAAGTAGATGAAGGTGCGACATAGTATACATGTGGTGCATGTACTTTGGGTCTATGCCCAAGGACTCCCCTATACTCAATGTATGAAGGACGTTTGTGATATGTCCTTGTGTGTGTGTGCGTGGTGCGTGGATGATATGTATTCCGTGTATGCATTGATCTCTTCTTCTCATATCTATATGGTACAACATTATATTTCACATGATATGAGGGAGTGGGGCGTGTGGAAGGGGGTGCTTTCTGCGTCATCTTAGACGCCACTTGATGCTTAGGGGTGTCTACCTTTTTAGACACAACAAACTTGGTTGGTTTGGTTGATACTTCGTTAGTATCAACGTACCCCAATCCAGTTTTGTCACTGTCATGCTTTTGCGATAATATGATGCGATGCAGCATGTTTGACCCTGTATCGAATTGTTTCATCATGTTCTCTAAATCTGTATTCCTTGATTTCAAATTTGAAATCTCGGATTTCATTTCATTATTTTGAGAAGTTAATGATGAGATCTCGGTTTTTAATGCAGTGATGGCATATGAAGACTCTTTCTTTGAATCGCTTAATTGAGCGACAAGATTCTCGTTAGAAGATTCTAACAGTTTCTTGTCTTCAATTAAACGTTTCTTTTCTTTTGCGAGAGTCTTAGTAAATTTATGTAACTCAAGATATTGACTAAATAAATCATCGTAAGAAGGTTCAGAGTCAGAGTCAGAGTCAGATGATACCTCATTAGACGCCTTTGAAGCGAAGCAAACTTGAGCGGTCTCCTCTTCGGTCTCAGTTTCAGAGTCTGATGAGTCACTCCATGTGGAGGCCTTCAGTGCACGTTTCCTTTGTTTAGGATCTGAGACGGGTCTATTTTTGTTCCGCTCCTTGTCAGGGTACTTATTAGTTTGCTTTTCTTTGTTTGGGCAGTCATATGATAAGTGTCCGAGTTTGCCGCATTCATAACATTTAATGTCCTTATCATTTGACTTGTTTTTATTTCTCTTAGATGTAGTGCCCTTGTTTTTATTTCTAAATGATTTTCTCATGAATCTTCTTAGTCCTTTTGCCAATAGAATTAAGTCATCATTATCCGATTCGGAATCACTATCATCTATGTGATCGGAGGGAGGGGAGACGTATTCATTTGATTTAAAAGCAATTGTCTTACCTTGTTTGGTTGATTCCGATTTCCGAATAATGAGTTTGTTTTCATACACTTTTAGTGAACCAATGAGTTCTTCCATTTTTATCGACTTAGTCTCCTTGCTTTCTTCTATGGCAGTCACTTTAGGATCCCATTCTGAAGGGAGGCTCCGTAGGACTTTCTGTACTTTTTCCTGCGTTGTAAAGGCCTTACCAAGAGACTCAAGAGAGTTATAGATGTTAGTCAAACGAAGATCCATATCAACAATTGACTCATTAGGCAACAACTTGAAAGACTCAAGAGTAGACATAAGCATATTAATTTTAGACTCTTTGACTTGACTCGTGCCTTCGTGTTTCATTTCTAAGATTCTCCACATTTCTTGTGCACTCGAACAATTGGACACATAACTAGACTCACTCTTACTTAAGCCATTTAAGAGTAATTGCATGGCCTTAGCATTCATACTCAGTTTCTTTTTGTCTTCACTAGTATAGTCTTGTCTTGTTTTAATTACTTCTAGTGTGACTCCATCTACAATGGACAATTTAGACGGGACATATGGACCATCTTCAATTATTGACCAAAGGTCTATGTCTATAGCCATAAGAAATAATTTCATCCTAAGTTTCCATTGAATGAAAGACTCACCGTCAAAGAGTGGAGGCCTTTGGCTTGACATACCTTCTTGTTCGGTTTTGAGATTTGTGGATGCCATCTCACTGAATCGTTGGATTCCTTGTCGTGAGTATTCCTGCGCTCTGATACCACTTGTAGGATCTGCAAGGCACCACTAGAAGGGGGGGGGGTTGAATAGATGGTGCGGAAAGTGTGCTTTTTAAAATTTCTTTAAACTTGAACAATTCAAGTTCTGAAAACAGATTCTGTTTCCAGTACCAGTTTTAAAACGATTTAAAAACTAGGTTAGAGGTCTCCAAAAATTATGAAATTTTGAGAGAACTTAGCCTCAGATGTTGTGAGGGTCCCCTAAAAATTTCAAACCAAAATTCAACCTTTAACCCCTTCAAAAACCGTTGGCACTCAGATTGTGCAATTCTGCCAGAAACGGTAGATGGTTTTGAAAAATTAATTCCTATTTGTGTGAATGTCCAAATGATCTGAAAATTTGACCAATAACTCCTCACACACTATATTGAAATGGGTTGAAACAGTTTTTGAAAATTCTTTTGGGAAGTAGGTCAAATACACCCAAAGTCTCAACCTTTGCAAGTCTGAAAATCAGACTGCACTAGTCTCAGAACTTTTGATGTTTGGATGACTTATACTTGTCCAAAAGGGTTGAAACTTGTGCCAAATTAACCCTAGAACGTTTATGTATGTTTCTGGAAATTTTTATAATTTTTAGAAAACGTTTACTATTTTTGTGAACGTGAACAATATGAGTAAACAGCGCAGAAACTGAAACGTAAATGCAGAAAGTAAATTGCACCAAGAATTTTATACTGGTTCGGTTATAAACAACCTACTCCAGTCTTCAAGGAACACCTTCCTTGGTTCACACTAATTTCACACACGCAGTACACCTTACCGCAGGGTTGATAGAGTTACACCTTAACTCCAACCCTTTACAAACCTTGTATTGTGAGTACAATTTTCACGAACACCACCACCTCGCTAGAATGAAGATTGATCACACCTTGATCAATCTTGTACAATGATGAATGAATGGTGGTTTCTATGAAGCCTATTCAAGGATGAAAGAAGTAAAGTACAATAGGCTTTTTACAAGAAGAAGAAAGAAAGAAAGTGTAGGAGAAGAAAGCTTTTGCACTTTGATCACTTTTGAATATGATTCTTGGTGTTGCTTTTGTTTGTTCTTCTCTTCTCTTTTTAATCAAGTCCAGCCGTCCCTTGCACCCCTTCTCCCCTCTTGAAACTTTCCTTTTAATTGCTTGAGAGGGTGTGAGACATCATAGTGACAACATTTTGCTTACTTGGCATCACTCCATTGGACCATCATTTAATCATTGCTTACTTGGCACCTTTTGATTGGCTCATTGTTGTCATCATTTGATGACATGGATATTCTGAAAAAACACTTTAAACATGTGCCAAATAATCAATTATCAAATCATGCCAAAATAGTCACAATATGTCATAAAGTTTGAGACACAAAAATCCTCCCTTCCACCCTTGAAAAAATCGGCCATATCATAGTGTTAATGCTGAAATTTTCAGCATTTTCCATGTGTGACAAATCAGAATTTCTTCCATATTTCTTTGAATTTCTTCCATAAAAATACATCCAATAATTAAGGCAAGTCTTGCCACAAGATTGAGAATGAACTTGGACACAATAATGGGGTAAATTTCGGCCACAACAAATTGTACACATGCTGAAAAATTTCAGCATGTGTGATATGAAGAATATCACACTTAATAACCTTACATACAATTCAAATCATTTCCATAATTTCTTTGATTTATTCCTTAATGAAAAAATTAATAAAATGTCTTCCTTAAGCCTTAAGAATTCGGCCATTAAGGTGTGTGACATGCTGAAATTTTCAGCATGTGACATAAGAGAGGTGTATGTTGAAAACTTACCTTTTGTAGCTTCTCTCTTTGATTCATCAACATTGTATGATCGATTCTTGACCAATCAACATGCCAACAAGGCTCCACATGTGCTCCACATCAGCTTGGGTGACGTTTAATGTGTATGTACATGTGCTGAAATTTATTTTTGCTAACTTTGAAAAATAGTGCACATTTAATATTACACACATGTAATATTCCAATCAGCCCTTAGTTTAATTTTCTAGAACACTTTAAGATGTATATTATATGTAAAAAGTGTCTAGATGCGTGCCACATCATGTTCAAGAAAAACGTTCCATGTCAATTGCGTAGAAAACCGAATTTTTGATATTTATCGATTACCCGATTTTTCTCTAATTCCAACTTTTGCACATGCTATATATATTATGTTATACATAATATATATAATATATACTTTAATTTTCAGCACTTGGCTGATTTAAAGTGGTACCATAAACATGTGACAAAAATAAAATTGGAATCTTCACATTTTGGCCTAAATGTGGGATGATTTGTGTGTGCCAACATGGAAAGTATTTTTGTCTCAATATACAGCCATGTGCACGAAATTTTTGATAAATTTTGATGTATATGGGCTGGCCATTTATTTATGGCAAGTACGTGACACGTTGGCGAAGTTTCGGTATCGCCCGATACGACAAATTTCGGTTTAGAACCTTTTATCGTGTCGTATTTAATTTGTCATCACCATATCTTATATCATATGATATAAGATCTGAATATACTCATAAATATGAGTTAAGTATAGTGGTGTGACGTAAACGTACGTTCGTAAGATATATAACGTGTCGATAGTACGTTGGAATAAATGTGTATGTGCCTTTTAAAAAAAATCTGAAAATATATATATATTATGTATATAAGGCGTGTGAAATGATGTGGGGAGGAGGAGAGAACTTTCCTTCCATAGCTATGTTGCCTTCATGTCTTTTCCAAATGCATCTTCCTTTAATGAACTACTTAGTTTATTAAACTAAGTACTTCACTTAATGAACTACTTTAGTTCATTAATTGTGGCACCTGAAAATAGTATAAACTCAACAAATGTTCGCCATATGATGTAAGCTTTATAGCTTCATGGCTCGTTAGTACGGCAACATAATATATAAGCTAAATAAGGCAAGTTATCATGCATACATGTACACTTGTGTATATATATATATATCCACGTTAATATATATATATATATATATTCAAATTTCTTTATTTTGAAATCACTCAAACCCTCATATTTCTACACACATCTCTTATGATTGCCCGACAAAGAAAAACGCCAACAATAACAATAATAATAACAATAAACAAGACAAGGAGATGCAAAAAATCAAAGGCAAAGGAAACCAAGTTAAGGAAAGGCAAACGAGCAATGAAGGCGAGCACGTGACGACTCATCCAACTCAGAATCCGATACTGAGGAAGCTCAAGTCTGCTTTGTATCCAACGAGGTAAGTTCTTCATCTGATGAAGATTGTGATAATGAAATGTCATTTGATGAAATGTATGAAGAATTTTTAAGGATGCATGCTCACTGTAAAAGGCTCTCTAAAGAAAAGAAGAAACTAATTGAAGAAAACGACAAGTTGAAGTTGTCCAACTTGGAGTTTTCCGATCAATTAGAATCGTTTAAACAAGAGTCTACTAATACTCTTGATTCTTTAGAGATTAAAATTGAATCATATAGGAAAAATGTACAAAAATTGAAAATTGAAAATAGTATGTTGAAGTCTAAGTTAAAAAGTTATGAAAATGAGATAGACAACTTAAATCTACTAAACTAAACTTAGAAAAAATGTTAGAACAATTTAAATCTGGTACAATCATGTTAGATACACTTATACCTGGAAACTATAAAACTGGATTAGGATATAAAGAAGAAAATGCCAAAGTAGATAAAAAGACTAAGTTTGTTTTATCTAGTACGAAACTGCCATATAATACAATGAAATCAACTTTGCCTGCTACATCTTCTTCTACTCCTTCTGTTTATTCTAAAGCAAAAATACAACATGCACCCACAAAAGCACACACATATCAACATTCTACTAGGAAAAATTTGCATCTAGATAACATAGAAATTATGCCTACATGTATACAAATGCAACTAGACATAATAAAATGTATTCAACTTGTTACGAACCTAAATATAGGCAACAGTCATATAAGACTTATAGAAATGCACATGAACACATACACATAGCGCCATTCAAGAAATAAAATCATATGCCTTATACACACTATCAAAATCGGCCAAGACATAGTACTTATCAACCAAGGTATAACATGAATAACCATGCATCATCTTTTAAATGGAATGGACAATTACATGAAAATCCTTTGTATTATTCAACTTATAATAATGTCAAATATGTACCTACAAGGTATGTCCAAGTTTGGATACCTAAGGGATATCTAAACAAGGATGGTGCCCCTAACATTCAAGGACCCAAATAAAGGGTACCTAAAACTTTGTCTACATTGTAGGAAAATTGCAAGGAATGCAATAAGGAGGCAAAGTCAAAGAATCTAAAAAGTAAATGGTTTTTAGATAGTGGATGTTCAAGGCATATGACGGGCAACCCTAAACTATTCACCGAGTTGGAACATATCGAGAATGGAGGAAAGGTGACATTCGGTGACAACAACAAAGTACAAGTTGTTGGCAAAGGAACAATTGGGGACCCTAACACATTTCAAATACGAAATGTGTTGTTAGTAAGTAATCTTTCTTATAATTTATTAAGTATTTCTCAATTTATAGATTGTGGATATAATGTTTCTTTTCTTCTCAATTCTTGTGATATAAAAAATGAAAAAGGTGAAATTGTATTAAAAGGAAATAGAGATGGTAACATTAACACACTATCACTAAATAACATGTTAGATGCTAAGTCTAAGTGTTTGATATCACATGACTTAGATGTGAACTTATGACATAGACGACTAGGCCATATAGGAATTTCAACTATTGAAAAGTTATCTAAGTAGGAATTAATAAGAGGCATGCCTAAGTTAGACATAGATAATTTTCAAATATGTGAAACGTGTATTAAAGGAAAACATATTAAAGAAACATTAAAACAAAAACATGAAGTGAGTACTAGTCATGCAATAGAATTGCTTCACGTAGACTTATTTGGTCCAAATAGGACAAGAAGTCTAGGTGGAAACTACTATGTGTGTGTCATAGTAGATGATTACTCACGCTACACATGGACATTGTTCTTAACACACAAACACGATGCTCTATTAACAATCGAAACTCTTATCAAGCAACTCGAAAATATTTACGAAGAAAATGTTAAAAGAATTAGGAGTGATGGAGGTGGAGAATTTAAAAACAAAGATGTAATTAGGTTTTGTGAATTACATGGAATTAAACCCGAATTCTCACCACCTAGAACACCATAACTCAATGGCGTTGTTGAACGTAAAAATAGAACAATTCAAGATATTGCTAGAACAATGTTATGTGAAAATAAAGTACCAGAATATTTATGGGCTGAAGCTGTTAGTTGTGCATGTTATATAATAAATAGGCTTTCTATTAGAAAGAAATTAAATAAAACACCTTATGAATTGTTAAACAATAGACAATCTAAAGTAGATTATCTTAAAGTTTTTGGTTGTAAGTGTTTTGTGTTGAACACTAAGAAGTTTGAACAAAAGTCTATTGAATGCATATTTGTTGGTTATTCAACTAATTCAAGAGCATATAAGTGTTATAATCCTGCATCTAGAAAAATAATTGAATCCATACATGTGCAATTCAATGAAAATGCATGTTTTAAAGTTAGTGATAAAGCTCAACATAAACAAGAAAATAATGTTGAAAATATGTTTGATGATGATGATGTATTACTTGAGCCTATACTTGATCATCTAGAACCAACACCCCCTGAACAAGACATTCATGAACACTTAGATGAAATAAATGAAGAAATTTTACAATTGGAAGATAATACAACTAATGATCCAATTACATATGATAATGTTCATACAAATGAAACATTTGAAAGATGAGGGTGAACCTAGTCAATCTAAGAATTGGTGGCACCCTAAAGAATCAATCATTGGTGATCCAAGTGTTAGGGTTAGAACACGTAGAAATATAAGTCAACCTTAAGGACATAGCTTAATCTCACATTTAGAACCTAAGAATGTAAACGAAGCCTTAGGTGATATATCTTATATAGATGTCATACATGTGGAATTGAATCAATTTACAAGGAACAACGTATGGGACTTAGTACCTAAACCTGAAGACAAGTCTATAATAGGAACTAAATGGGTCTTGAGGAATAAAATGGATGAACAAGGAAACATCACATGAAATAAGGCTAGGCTAGTCGCATAAGGCTATAATCAACAAGAAAGAATAGATTATGAAGAAACCTTTGCACCCATTGCACGACTAGAAGCAATTAGATTGTTACTTGCAATTGCAAGTTTAAGCAACATTAAACTCTTCCAAATGGATGTCAAGAGTGCATTCTTGAATGGATACATCCAAGAAGAGGTGTTTGTGAAACAACCCCCTGGATTCGAAGATCCAAAGAATCCTAACCATGTTTACAAGCATAAGAAAGCTCTATATGGTTTGAAACAAGCTCCAAGAGCTTGGTATGATAGATTTGCAAATTTTCTTATTGCAAATAATTATCAAAGGGGAACTATAGACAACACATTATTCCTAAGAAGAAAAGATAACGACTTGTTAATAGTTCAAACATACGTAGATGATAAAAGCTTTGGTTCAACCAACCGTACCTTAGTAAAGGACTTCGAAGAATGTATGAAGTCAGAATTTGAAATGTCAATGGTAGGAGAATTGAACTACTTCTTAGGACTTCAAATTAAACAAACCCCTCAAGGAATTCCCATTAGCCAATTTAGGTATGTCAGTGATATGATTAAGAAGTTTGGCTTTGAAGAGTTGAAATCAACACCTACACCCATGAGTGTTAGCACCAAACTAGATAAGGATGAAAATGGTAAACCTTTTGATGACACACTATACAGGTCTATGATTGGCTCATTGTTATATTTAACCGCATCAAGACCTGATATCATGTTTAGTGTGTGTATGTGTGCTAGGTTTCAATCCTATCCTAAGGTATCTCATTACAATGCAGTGAAAAAGATCTTTAGATATTTTAAACACACGCCTCACTTTGGACTTTGGTATGATAGAAACACTAAGTTGGAATTATACGCGTATAGTGATGCTGATTATGATGGTTGCAAGTTAGATAGAAAATCTACTAGTGGTACATGTCAATTCATCGGAACCAACTTGATCTCTTGGTTTTCTAAAAAGCAAGCTAGTGTAGCACTCTCTACCACCGAAGCCGAGTATATAGCCTTAAGCTTATGCACTACCTAAATACTTTGGCTACAACTTAGTGATTTTGGCATTAAAATGAATAAGATTCCAATTTTCTGCGATAGCACAAGTGCGATCAATCTTTTTCGGAATCCGGTGCTTCATTCTAAGGCCAAACACATTGAGATAAGATACCATTTTCTTCGAGATCATGTTCAAAATGCGGATATAACCATAGATCATGTAAAAACAGATCATCTAATAGCTGACATCTTCCCTAAACCCCATTAATCAAGCCACTTCTGAAAACTTACGAGCCAAGTTAGGTATGATGACTTACAATACCATTGCACAGTTCTATATTTTGCTTGATTTGCAAAATAAAAGGGGAGATAGAATAAGAATATGATTTTAGGTGGTAAGTCATGATTTGGTTAGTTAAATAATATGCTAAGTTTCAATTGGTATAAGTTTTGAGCATAGGTTAAGGGGGAGAGTATAAGTTGAGGGGGAGCACATAACATGGACACATATGTTAAAAACATGAGATTTAAAAACAATTGGTATAGAATTGGTAAAACAATTGGTAATTGGTGAGGTTTTTAAAACAATTCAATAGGTAAAAATGTGAAAAACATTTGGTTATAAGTTGTGACATTAAAATCATGTTAAGTTATTTTAAAAATCATCTAAAAGGGGGAGAATGTTGAGAAATATGTTTGGATAATTTTCAAAGTCATGATTTTAAGTGGTGAATGCATAAAAATGTCATACAGGTGTTATATGTGATTAAAATTTGAAAACATTGAGCAAAATGACATCGATCTCTCAGGTTGTTGCACTTCGATCGATTGGTGTACTTCGATCCCTGACATCGATCGATCTATGTAAGGTGAAGAAAGTTCAAGATATTACTGTGAGACGTCGATCTCTAAACCTGAGACACATTGATCAACCGACGTATACATCGAACCCTCACTTCGATCAATCGATGTAGGTCAGAGACAAACTCTAAAACTCACTGTGAGACATCGATCTCTGAAGCAAAGGCACTTCGATCAATCGATGTCTAGGGTTTTAGAAATATTGTTCTAAAATGTGA
Organism: Eustoma russellianum; assembly: GCA_036186865.1. NCBI lineage: Eukaryota > Viridiplantae > Streptophyta > Magnoliopsida > Gentianales > Gentianaceae > Eustoma > Eustoma russellianum. The sequence continues at coordinate 11,705,855 of AP025069.1, read as the reverse complement.
TAAAATGGTTGTTTTCATTTGTACGTGATTTATATATGTTTATTATTTGGATATTATGTGATTTTGATAATTATAAATGCATTGTGACTAATATGCCTTGGAAGTTTCTACAACTTATCAAAAAGGACAAAATTGGTATTTTGAGTTTTGTAGGAACATGATATGGTGGATGTTGAGAAATATGTTTGGATAATTTTCAAAGACATGATTTTAAGTGGTGAATGCTTAAAAATGTCACACATGATGTTATATGTGATTAAAAGTTGAAAAAGTTGAAAAAGTTGACATCGATTGATCGATGTACATAGAACCCTCACTTCGATCGATCGATGCATATCAGAGACAGAACCTGAACCTTTCTGTGAGACATCGACCTCTGAAGCTGAGGCACTTCGATCGATCGATGTCTAGGGTTTTTAGAAATAATTTTCTAAAATGTGTTAAAATGTTTGTTTTCATTTGTATATGAATTATACATGTTCATTATGTGAATCTTATCTGTTTTTGATGATTTTAAATGTATTGTGACTAACGTGCCTTGGAAGTTTCTACAACTTACCAAAAAGAGCAAAATTGGAATTTTGAGTTTTGTAGGAACATCACATAATGAAAATATTTCAAGGATGTATTCTCATCCTATTTATCATGACAAAGGTGATATCATGAGTATTTCTTACTATCCGGGTCATTTCTGGAGTTTTTATAGGCCAGGGGTATTTTGGTCATTTTACCCCCTATGGTATTTTTGGTATTTTAACTCAAGGAATCTCTTGATCATATTATTATCTTCATTCTGGAGCTGAGTTATTATTAATTTGAAGATTATATGGTGATTTTATCTTATTTCTCTCAAATGATGATATTGTTGACTATAGCTGGATGTGTGACGATTTGAGATGTCACATTCTATTTTTTTTGAAGACACTCTTATATATGTTATAAGAGCATATTTATCATCATTATTCAGAGTTGTTCACGGTGTCAAAGGTATGGAAATTTTCATGACATATAAGAAGAAATATTGGGAATTTTGGTATTACACGTTGTCATAATCTTGTCAACTATTATCTATTTATTTCTTCTTCAAAAATTTGAGTTGCTACACATATTTGTATGCTCAAAAACGTGTATGAGAAGGCGGAGGTGATACACTATTCATTTTATGAGTTGGAGACAAGTGGATCAACCAAAAAGGAGCTAGTTGGCAAAATTGCCAACTTGGAATTTTCTAAATATAGCCAACGGCTATATGGTTATGTATTGCAGATTTTTTGAGTCAAAATGGAGCTCTCACATGTCCTATTCTTGTTCTTGGAGTTGAGGATATTTTGGTGGTATTATCCTTTCTTATTTTATCAGGGAAATCAAAAGTTTTTTTGGTAGAATTAAAAGTAGCCAACGGCTACTAAGGACTTCTTGGAGCTGATTTTTTTTTGAACTTGTCAACTCCCACATGCCTATTATCTTGCCAAAGAGTTGAGAATATAATAGAGTTGTTATGGCTATTATCTTTTGCTATTATCTTCACATTTTCAAGACTATTTCAAGGTTAAAAAAATCGGCCAAGTGTAGTGCCAAGGTGGACCAATCATTTTGTCTTATTTTGCCAAGTGTACAAGGCCAACCAATGATGAGAAGACATTTGGACTTGATAATGAAGATGGTGACACATTGGAAGTCTTATCTTCAAGGCTCAAATCACACCATAAATAGAGGCAATGGTGAAGAAGATGAAACACACTTGAAGCTCACAAGCATTTGTTGAATTGTCTAGCTATCATCTTCTTGTTGTTGTTGTCATTGTTCCATTCTTTGTAGCAAAGGTGTTCTTCTTGTTTTTTGTTGAGCTACAAGCCTCTTGAGCTTCATTTGCAAGATTGATTAGCCATTCCTATAAGGCTATATCAATAGGTTGTAGAGGTGTTGCAACTAAGTGTTGCTTAGAAGGTGATTATCCAAGTCTTGGATAGGGTTGGTGTATAACCCAAGGATCAAGCTTGGTTCTTGTTGTAAGGTGATTCATTTGATAGTGAAATCCAACTAAAGGTGTTTCTTGGGACTGGAGTAGGTCACATTGACCGAACCAGGATAAATCCTCGGTGTTCTTGTCTTGTTTCTTCATTTCTGTTTTTTGCCCTTTTTTTACTGTAGTTTTCACACAACTTCTCACAATTTGAAAAAATAGCCAAACATTTTCAAAATTCGTGATTTTTGGTGGAATTATACTTCAGACTGTTAGCTTTCATTTGCAACAAGAATCACTTGATTTTAGCAAGGGAAAGTTAGCCTTTCAGTCTTTGCAATATAACTGCTCCAATCTGGCTGCAATCTGACCAGTTTTGAGATAACTTAAATTCTGTATTTGTCAAGAATTTTTTAAGGTCAGGGCCTTTTGGAAACTTCATCTACACATCCTAAGGAGTGTTGTGATATAAAGATCAACTTTTTTGGTTGAATATTCAAAGAGAAACATGCTTTGCAAAATCAGCAACATTCTGTCCAATTCTGTCCAGATTGACCATTTGAATCTTTTTATTTGTTTGAAGGGTCAAACGATCTTATTTTTGTCTAATTTTTGGAAAGAGTCTTGTTAACACATTGAAGTTAAATCTGAAAATTTTCATAATTTTTGGAGTTGTGTACAATTATTTTTGAATTTTTCAAAAACGGGTTCTTAATCTGAGGTGGTCTCAGATTCTATTTTCAAAAGGGATTTTTACAAAGTGTTGTAGTGTAATTTCCGCTAACCACTATTCACTCCCCTTTAGTGATGTTTATTGCAGGTGCGCGGTCTAACAATTGGTATCAGAGCGAGGTATACACCACTCAAAGAAGCAAGATTCAACACCGTACAATCAATACAAAGCCAAGAAACAATTACTCTTTGTAGCCTGCTTATCTCAGATTAAAGGTACATACAATGGCTATTGTTTCTCACAAAGGTGAGTTTGAAGCTTTAGGCAAATCATTCACGAACAATGAAAAAGTTCAAAAGATGCTACGAAGCCTTCCTACTGAATAGGATCCAAAGGTGACTGCAATCGAGGAGACAAAGTCGATCATTAAGATGGATGAATTGATTGGGTCTCTTAAAGTCTATGAGGTAAAACTAAACCAACGGAAGTCCGAGTCATCTAAATCATCAACCAAGGACAAGGAGGCACAAATGACAAAGAAAAAGGAGTCAAAGGCAAGGAAAGGAAAACGAGCAATGAAGGTGAGCACTGGAACGACTCATCCGACTCAAAATCCGAAACTGAGGAAGCTCAAGTCTGCTTCGTATCCAACGAGGTATGTTCTTCTTCTGATAGTGATTCTGATAGTGAAATGACATTTAATGAAACGTATGAAGAGTTCTTAAGAATGCATGCTCACTGTAAGAGGCTCTCTAAAGAAAAGAAGAAACTTGTTGAAGAAAATGACAAGTTGAAGACGTCCAACTTGGAATTTTCCGATCAATTAGAATCTCTGAAACAAGAGTCTACTAATACTCTTGATTCTTTAGAGAATGAAATTAAATCATATAGGAAAGATGAACAAAAGATAAAAATGGAAAATAATATGTTAAGTCTAAGTTAGAAAGTTGTGAACATGAAATAATACAACTTAAGTCGTCTAAACTTAACTTAGAAAAAATGTTAGAACAATTTAAATCGGGTGCTAATATGTTAGATACACTAATCTCATCACAAAAGTATGGTAATGATAAAACCGGCTTAGGCTATAAAGAAGAAAACGAAAAAGTAAATAAAAAGACTAAGTTTGTTTCATCTAGTACAAAGTTGCCACATAATACAACAAAATTAACTTTGCCTGCTACATCTTCTTCTACACCTTCTTCTACTTATATCAAGGCAAAAATACAACTCACACCCACCAATATACACACGCATAAACATACATCTAGGCCAAATTTTGCATCTAGACAACCTAGAAATTATGCCTATATATATACGAAAACAACTAGAAAGAATAAAATGCATCCAACTTATTATGAACCTAAATATAGGCAACACTCATATAAGTCTTATAGAAATGCCTATGAACACACTTATATAGCGCCATTCAAGAAACAAAATCACATACCTTATACACATTATAAAAATTGGCCATCATATAATGATTATCAACCATGGCGCAACATGTATTAACAATGCATCTTCACTTATGTGGAATGGTCATCTATATGCTAATCCTTCTTATTTTCAAAATTATAACCATGCTAAAAATGTGCCTAAAAGGTATGTTCAAGTTTGGATATCTAAGGGATATCTAAACAAGAATAGTGCCCCTAACATTCAAGGACCCAAATAAAGGGTACCTAAAACTTTGTCTCCATTATAGGAAAAACTTACGGAATGCAAGGAGGAGGCAAAGTCAAAGAATCTAAAAACCAAATGGTTTTTAGATAGTGGATGTTCGAGGCATATGACAAGGAACTCCAAACTATTCATCGAATTGGAACATATCAAGAATGGAGGAAAAGTAACATCCGGTGACAACAACAAAGGACAAGTTGTTGGAAAAGGAACAATTGGGGACCCTAACACATTTCAAATACGAAATGTGTTGTTAGTAAGCAATCTCTCGTATAATTTACTTAGTATTTCTCAACTTATAGATTGTGGTTATAATGTCTCTTTTCTTCCCAATTCTTGTGATATAATAAATGAAAAAGGAGAAACGATTTTAAAAGGAAATAGAGATGGTAATATTTATACTCTTACCTTAGATAACATGTCAGATGCTAAGGTTAAGCGTCTAATATCACATGACTTAGATGTGAATTTATGGCATAGAAGATTAGGCCATATAGGAATTTCAACCATTAAGAAATTATCTAAGAAGAATTTACTTAGAGGAATTCCTAAGTTAGACTTAGATAATTTTCAAATGTGTGAAACATGTATTAAAGGGAAACACACTAAAGAAACATTAAAACCGAAACATGAAGTGAGTACTAGTCATGTACTAGAATTGCTTCACTTAGACTTATTTGGTCCAAATAGGACAAGAAGTCTAGATGGACACTACTACGTGTGTGCCATAGTAGATGATTACTCACGCTACACATGGACATTGTTCTTAACACACAAAGACGATGCTCCATTAGCAATTGAAACTCTTATTAAGCAACTTGAAAACATTTATGAAGAAAATGTTAAAAGGATTAGAAGTGATAGAGGTGGAGAATTTAAAAACAAAGATGTAATCAAATTTTGTGAACTACATAGAATTAAACATGATTCTCACCACCTAGAACACCACAACTCAATGGAGTTGTTGAACGTAAAAATAGAACAATTTAAGAAGTTGCTAGGACAATGCTTTGTGAAAATAAATTACCTAAATATTTATAGGCTGAAGCTGTTAGTTGTGCATGCTATATTATAAATAGGCTTACTATTAGAAAGAAATTAAATAAAACGTCTTATGAATTGTGAAACAATAGACAACAAAAGATAGATTATCTTAAAGTATTTGGATGTAAATGTTTTGTGCTGAACACTAAGGATAATCTAGATCAATTTGAACAAAAGTCTATTGAATTGATATTTGTTGGGTATTCGACTAACTCAAGATCATATATGTGTTATAATCCTGCATCTAGAAAGATAATTGAATCCATACATGTAAAATTCAATGAACATGCATGTTTTGAAGTTAGTGATAAAACTCAATATAAACCTGAGAATAATGTTGAAAATATGTTTGATAATGATGTAATACTTGAGTCTGTACTTGATCATCTAGAACCAACTCCTCCTGAACAAGACACGCATGAACCCTTAGATGAAATAAACGAAGAAACTTTTCAATTAGAAGATAATACAACTAATGATCAAATTACATATGATAATGTTCACACTAATGAAACATTTGAACAAGATGAGGGTGAACCTAGTCAAACTAAGAATTGGTGGCATCCAAGAGAACTAATCATCGGGGATCCAAGTGTTGGGGTTAGATCACGTGGAAAAATAAGTCAACTTGAAGGACATAGCTTAATATCACATTTAGAACCTAAGAATGTAAAGGAAGCCTTAGGCGATATATCTTGGATAGATGCAATGTATGAGGAATTAAATCAATTCACAAGGAACAATGTGTGGGACTTAGTACCTAAACCCGAAAACAAGACTATCATAGGAACGAAATGGGTGTTTAGGAATAAAATGGACGAACAAGGAAAAATTACCACAAATAAGGCTAGACTAGTCGCACAAGGTTATAATCAACAAGAAGGAATAGATTATGAAGAAACCTTTGTACCCGTTGCACGACTAGAAGCAATTAGATTGTTACTTGCAATTGCAAGTTTAAGCAACATTAAACTCTTCGAAATGGATGTCAAGAGTGCATTCTTGAATGGATACATCCAAGAAGAGGTGTTTGCTAAACAACACCCTAGATTCGAAGATCCAAAGAATCCTAACCATGTTTGCAAGCATAAGAAAGCTCGATATGGTTTGAAACAAGCTCCAAGAGCTTGGTATGATAGATTTGCAAACTTTCTTATTGCAAATAATTATCAAAGGGGGACCATCAACAACACATTATTTCTAAGAAGAAAAGATAATGACTTGTTAACAGTTCAAATATATGTAGACGATATTATCTTTGGTTCAACCAACCCTACCTTAGTAAAAGACTTCGAAGAGTGTATGAAGTCAGAATTTGAAATGTCAATGGTAGGAGAATTGAACTACTTCTTAGGCCTTCAAATCAAACAAACCCCTCAAGGAATTCACATTAGCCAACTTAAGTATGTAAATGATATGATTAAGAAGTTTGGCTTTGAAGAGTTGAAACCAACACCTACACCCATGAGTGTTAGCACCAAACTAGATAAGGATGAAAATGGTAAACCTTTTGATGACACACTTTATAGGTCTATGATTGGCTCATTGTTATACTTAACTGCATCAAGACCTGATATCATGTTTAGTGTGTGCATGTGTGCTAGGTTTCAATCTTGTCCTAAGGTATCACATTACAATGCAGTGAAAAAGATCTTTCGATATCTTAAGCATACACCTCACTTAGGACTTTGGTATGATAGAAACGCTAAGTTGTAATTACACGCATATAGTGATGCTGATTATGGTGGTTGCAAATTAGATAGAAAGTCCACTAGCGGTACATGTCAATTCATAGGAACCAACTTGATCTCTTGGTTTTCTAAAAAGCAAGCTAGTGTAGCTCTTTCTACCACTGAAGACGAGTATATTGCTTTGATTTTGTGTACTACCCTAATACTTTGGCTTAAACAGTAACTTAGTGATTTTGGCATTAAAATGAAAAAGATTCCAATTTTCTGTGATAGCACAAGTGCATTCAATCTTTCTCGGAATCCGGTGCTTCATTCTAAGGCCAAACACATTGAGGTGCGATACCACTTTCTTCACGATCATGTTCAAAATGAGGATATAGTCATAAACCATATAAGAACTGATCATCCGATAGCTGACATCTTTACCAAACCCCTTAATCAAGCCATTTTTGAAAACTTACGAGCCAAGTTAAGTATGATGACTTACAATACGATTGCGTAGTTCTATTTTTTTGCATGATTTGCAAAATAAAGGGGGAGATAGAATAAGAACATTATTTGAGTTGGTAAGTCATGCTAAGTTTCAAATGGTACAAGTTGAGCATAGGTTAAGGGGGAGAGTATAAGTTGAGGGGGAGCGTACTATTTAAAAGTTTGTTAAAAACAAAGTTTGAAAACAATTGGTAAGGTTGTGACATTAAAATCATGTTAGGTTATTTTGAAAATCATCCAAAAGGGGGAGAATGTTGAGAAATATGTTTGGATAATTTTCAAAGACACGATTTCAAGTGGTGAATGCTTAAAATGTCACACATGATGTTATATGTGATTAAAAATTGAAAAAGTTGAAAAGTTGACATCGATCTCTCAGGTTGTTGCACATCGATCGATCGATGTACATAGAACCCTCAAGGATGTAGGTCAGAGACAGAACCTGAACCTTTCTGTGAGACATCGATCTCTGAATCTGAGGCACTTCGATCTATCGATGTCTAGGGTTTTTAGAAATAATTTTCTAAATGTGTTAAAATGTTTGTTTTCATTTTTATATGAATTATACATGTTTATTATGTGAATATTATGTGTTTTTGATGATTTTAAATGTATTGTCACTAACGTGCCTTGGAAGTTTCTACAACTTACCAAAAAAGGGCAAATTGGAATTTTGAGTTTTGTAGGAACATCACATGATGAAAATATTTCAAGGATGTATTCTCATCCTATTTATCATGACAAAGGTGATATCATGAGTATTTCTTACTATCCGGGTCATTTTTGGAGTTTTCATAGGCCAGGGGTATTTTAGTCATTTTACCGCCGAAGGTATTTTTGGTATTTTCACTCAAAGAATCTCTTGAGCATATTATTATCTTCATTCTGGAGTGGAGTTCTTATTAATTTAAAGATTATATAGTGATTTTATCTTATTTCTCTCAAATGATGATATTGTTGACTATAGCTGGATATGTGACGATTTGAGATGTCACATTCTATTTTTTCTTGAAGAAACTCTCATATATATTACAAGAGCATATTTATCATCATTATTCAGAGTTGTCCAAGGTGTCAAAGGTGTGGAAATGTTCATGACATATAAGAAGAAATATTGGAATTTCGGTGTTACACGTTGACATAACCTTGTCAACTATTATCTATTTATTTCTTCTTCAAAAATTTGAGTTACTACACATATTTGCATTCTCAAAAACGTGTATCAGCAGGTGGAGGTGATACATTATTCATTTTATGAGTTGGAGATAAGTAGACTAACCAAATAGGAGCTAGTTGGCAAAATTGTCAACTTGGAATTTTCTAAATATTGCCAACGGCTATATGGCTATGTATTGCAGATTTTTTGAGTCAAAATGGAGCTCTCACATGTCCTATTCTTGTGCTTGGAGTTGAGGATATTTTGGTGGTATTATCCTTTTTTATTTTATCAAGGAATATCAAAAGTTTTTTGGGTAAAATTAAAAGTAGCCAACGGCTACTAAGGACTTCTTGGATCTGATTTTTTTGTTTGAGCTTGTCAACTCTCACATGCCTATTATCTTGCCAAAGAGTTGAGAAGATAGTGGAGTTGTTATGGCCATTATCTTTGGGTATTATCTTCATATTTTCAAGACTATTTCAAGGTTAAAAAAAATCGGCCAAGTGTAGTGCCAAGGTGGACCAATCATTTTGTCTTATTTTGCCAAGTGTACAAGGCCAACCAATGATGAGAAGACATTTGGACTTGACGATAAAGATGGTGACACATTGGAAGTCTTAACTTCAAGGCTTAAATCACACTATAAATAGAGGCAATGGTGAAGAAGATGAAACACACTTGAAGCTCACAAGCATTTGTTGAATTGACTAGCTACCATCTTCTTCTTGTTGTTGTTCTTGTTCCATTCTTTGTAGCAAAGGTGTTCTTGTTGTTTTTTGTTGAGCTACAAGCCTCTTGAGCTTCATTTCCAAGATTGATTAGCCATTCTTATAAGGCTATATCAATAGGTTGTAGAGGTGTTGCAACTAAGTGTTGCTTAGAAGGAGATTATCCAAGTCTTGAATAGAGTTGGTGTATAACCCAAGGATCAAGCTTGGTTCTTGTTGTAAGGTGATTCATTTAATATTGAAATCCAAGGAAAGGTGTTCCTTGGGACTGGATTAGGTCACATTGACCGAACCAGGATAAATCCTCGATGTTTTTGTCTTGTTTCTTCATTTCTGTTTTCTGCCTGTTTTTACTGTAGTTTTCACACAAATTCTCACAATTCGAAAAAATAGCTAAACATTTTCAAAATTCATGATTTTTGGTGAAGTTATACTTCAGACTTTTAGCTTTCATTTGAAACAAGAATCACTTGATTTAAGCAAGGAAAGTTAGTCTTTCAGTCTTTTCAAGATAACTGCTCCAATCTGGCTGCAATCTGACTAGTTTTGAGAAAACTTAAATTCTGTATTTATCAAGAATTGTTTAAGGTCAGATCCTTTTGGAAACTTCATCTACACATTCTAAGGAGTGTTTTGATATAAAGATCAACCTTTTTGGTTGAATATTCAAAGAGAAACATGTTTTTCAAAATCAGCAACATTCTGTCCAATTCTGTCCAGATTGACCGTCTGAATCTTTTTATTTGTTTGAAGGACCAAACGATCTTATTTTTGTCTGATCTTTGGATAGAGTCTTGTTCACAAATTGAAGTTAAACTCTGAAAAGTTTCATAATTTTTGGAGTTGTGTACAATTATTTTTGAATTTTTCAAATACGTATTCTTAATCTGAGATAGTCTCAGATTCTGTTTTCAAAGGGGATTTTTACAAAGGGTTGTAGTGTAATTTCCGCTAACCACTATTCACCCCCCTGTAGTGGTGTTTATTGCACCCAACAGTGGAAATATTTCAAGGACTTATTCTCATCTTATTTATCATGACAAAGGTAGTATTATATTCATTTCTGACCATCGGGTTCATTTTAGGAGTTTTCTATCACCAGGGGCATTTTGGTCATTTTACCCCTGAGGATATTTTTGGTATTTTCACTCAAGGAACCTCTTGAGTGTATTCTTATCTTCATTCTGGAGTTGAGTTATGATTATCTTGAAGATTATATGATGGTTTTATATTATTTTTCTCAAATGATGATATTATTGATAATAGCGGGATATGTGACGGGTTGTGATGTCACATTCTATTTCTTTCTTGAAGATCTTCTTCTTTATGTTATTGGAGTATATTTATCATCATATTTCAGAGAATTTAAAGGTGTTCAAGGTGTGAAAATGATCACAACATACAAGAAGAAATATTGGGAATTTTGGTGTTACATGTTGACATAATCTTGTCAACTATTATTTGTTGATTTCTTCTTTAAAAATCTGAGTTGATATACATATATATGTGATGAAAAACGTGTATATTCAGTTGGATATGATGTGTTATTCATTTTATAGCTTGGTGACAAGTGGACCAACCAAAAAGAAGCTAGTTGGCAAAAGTTGCCAACTAGGAAAATTCAAAAAAGGGGGCAACGGTCATGGCTGAATTTTCAGCAGATTTGTGAGTCAAAATGCAGCTCCCACATGTCTATTCTTTTGCAAGGAGTTGAGAGTATCTTGGTGGTATTATCCCTTAGTATTATCTTTATTTTTCAAGCAAATTCCAAGTCATTTTTTATGATAACAAATTGGCCATGCTGAAAGTTTAAGGTGGACAAATCATTCTTCTCTATGTTGCCAAGTGTACAAGATGATTATATGGCAACCAATGATGTGAAGACAACTAGGACTTGATGATGAAGATGGTGACACATTGGAGTTCTTATCTACAAGGCTCAACTCACACTATAAATAGGAGGCAAAGGTAAAGGAGAAGAACACACTTGAAGCAAACTTGAAACCAATAGTAGAATTGTCTAGCTATTATATTCTTCTCTACATTCTTGTTTCATTCTTTGTAGCTAAGGTGTTCTTGTTGTATTTTTTGGAGAGCTACAAGCCCCTTGAGCTTCATTTGTAAGATTGTTTAGCCAATTCTATAAGGTTATATCAATAGGTGGTTGAGGTGTTGCAACTAAGTGTTGCATAGAAGGTGTTCATCCAAGTCTTGAATAGGGTTGGTGTTGAACCCAAGGATCAAGCTTGGTTCTTGTTGTAATTTGGTTCATACCATAGTGAAATCCAAGGAAATGTGTTTCCTGGGACTGGAGTAGGTCACATTGACCGAACCAGGATAAATTCTCGGTGTTCTTATCTTGTTTCTACATTTCTGCATTCTGCCTGTTTTTCATTGCAGTTTTCACACAAATTCTCATATTTTGAAAAAATATCTAAATACTTTCAAAATTTGTGATTTTCGATGGAGTTATACTTCAGACGGTTAGCTTTCATTTGCAACAAGAATCATTTGATTTGAGCAAGGAAAAGTCAGTCTTTCAGTCGTTGCAAGATAACTGCTCCAATCTGGCTGCAATCTGACCAGTTTTAAGAGAACTTGAATTCTGTTTTACCCAAGAGTTGTTTAAGGTCAGGGCATTTTGGAATCATAAACTAGACATCCTAAGGAGTTTTTTGACATAAATTTCAACTTTTTTGGTTAACTATTCAAAGAGAAACACGTTTTCCAATTTTAGCAACATTCTGTCCAATTGTGTCCAGATTGACCATCTAAATCTTTTTATTTGTTTGAAGGGCCAAACGATCTTAATTTTATCTAATTTTTGGATAGATCTTTTCAACACATTGAGGTTAAGTTCAGAAAATTTTCATAATTTTTAGAGTTGTGTACAAGGATTTTGGAATTTTTCAGAAACGGGTTTTGAATCTGAGGTAGTCTCAGATTCTGTTTTCAAAGGTATTTTTTTATCAAGGGTAGTAGTGTAATTTCCGCTAACCAGTATTCACCCCCCTCTAGTGGTGTTTATTGCAGGTGCACGGTCCAACATATTTTTATACAATATACACATAAGTGTTCATAATATATAATAAAGTTATTTATATCATAAAAGGGCCTTAAACCCGAACATATATATATATTTTTTTTTTGGAAAGAGATTTTATTAATGTAAACCCTCACTTATGGCGGAGGAAAACCCGAACATATATATATATATATATATATATATATATATACACATACATACATATATATATGTATGCATACCTACAAACATATTTTCATCCCTTATACATATGTATATTCACACCATATAATAATCATTAAAACCCTCAAAAGGCCTTAGGGCCGTTTGTTATATATGTATGCTTACGTATATAATTTCGTAATCATGTCATAATTTTATTTAGACTCCATCTTGGCCTAATGGCACAATTTACCATATACACATAATCACATAATTTCCTCTTTTCATCTTTTATACATACATATTATGAACTTAAAATTTATCTCATTTCATTTATACATAAAAGGTCATCTCCTTATGTCTTGGCCGAATATTTTAAGTGTAAATATACTACATATATACATCACATAGAAATATACATTTTACATATTCTTGTAGCTGAAACTTTCAACATACTACATGAATGATCCAGCTTTGATATAAAAACACATATTTAACCTTTAAAAATCCATGAAGGATCTAGGAAGAATACTTGTCTTTCATCACTTAGTTCCAAGTGAAGATCTCTTCACTTAGCTTAGAGAAATCTTTCTCCATTCCTCTTGTTTCTTGTCACGGTTTGAAGGAGAAAAGGGAACCTTAGTGAGTGGCTTTTGGAGGATGATAAATAGAAGAACTTAACTCATTCTAAATGAAAATATTACCTTGTTTCTCTTGAGAAAAAGTGTTTAAATGATTTACAAATGCATGATTTAAATGGTACGAGTTTACGAAATGCTTAAATAAATTATGACTTGACACGTTTATGTGATATACATGCTTTATATACTTATATATATTGTTGCCATACTAACAAGCCATCAAGAGTTAAAGCTTACATCATATGGCAAACATTTGTTGTCTTTGTACTATTTTCAGGTGCCACAATTAATGAACTTAACTAGTTCATTAAGTGGAATGCTTAAGCAAATGAACTAACTAGTTCATTAAATGGAGATATATTTGGTGGAAGCTACATGGCAACAAATTTAGAAATGGAAAGTCCCCTCCCTACTCATCTTACACGCCATATATATTATATATATATTCATATTTTTTTAAAAGGTCACAATACACATATATTACGACATACTACTGACACGTTACATATATTACAAACGTATGTCGACATCACACCACTATATACACCTCATATTTATGAGTATCTTCAGGTCTTATATCATATGATATAAGGCATGGTAATGACAAAATTATAACGACGCATTACAAGGTCATAAACCGAAAATTGTCGTATAGGGTGACTACAGAAACTTCACCGACGTGTCACGCATTTGCCATATAAAGATGGCCAGCCCATATAATTCAAAAATGTCCATAAATTTTGTGGCTCACATCTTGAAATCAGCCACTAGACCATTCCATGTTGGCACACACAAATCACCCACAATTTATGCTAAATTTGTTGAGAATTCAAACTCAACTTTACTAGTACACATGTGGTGTTTTCAAGTAAGCTATTGAAGCTGAATATACACTTTTATTTTATGTAAATTATGTGTGACATAACATATATTACATGTGCAAGAAGTTTGAATTTAATTGGAGAAAAATCGCGTAATCGACGAAAGTCGAAAATTCGGTTTTCTACGAACATAACACATGGAACGTTCTTTTGGCATAAGATGTAACATGTATCTAGACACTTTTTACACATTCAACACATGTTAAAGTGTTTTAGAAAATTCAAAATAGGGCTGATTATTATTTACCATACGTGTGTAAATATTGTGCATTATTTGACAAAGCTTACTAAAATGCAATTTCAGCACATGTGCAGCTCTATACACATGCCTGCTACATTATTTTGGAGCCAAGGTGGAGCTTATTTGGCATCTCAATTGGTAGAGAATATGCCACACAAGATTAGTGACATAAAAGAGGACATTACATATGGAAGGAATTCAAAATAGCCACATGTTGAAAATTTCAGCACATGCTACTTTGGTTGGCGATTTTGATGACTTAATGGCTCTTAATTTGCATCCCAAAACTTAAGGGATTGGTGTGTGGTAGTATGACAATATTTTGACTCCTTTTTAGCACATGTTTTATGAGTTTTTTAGATTTTATAGCTCATTAAAGGATGCCAAGTTGGACCAATCGTCAAGTGACAAGTAAGTAAGGTCAAGGCATCCTTCCAATCATGTGGCGCCAATTAAGCAAGATAGTGTCATCTCTACACAAGGCAAACTTCCAAGAACATTAAAGAGAATTCTCAAGAAAGGAAGAAGATGTTGTAACCCAATAGGGAATCCTTTTGCATCTATGACTATTTAAGAGAATATGTGACAAGATAAGATTGCAATTATAATTTATTGAGCCGATGACTATTATTATTATGGATTACGTTACAGGAAGTAATATATGTATATGTTATTAGAGCATGAATGCTGGACCATGAGAAGAGGCCTTATTCATCCCAAGAGCTTGGAAGGTTTTGGCCCCAAGGTTAGGGAAGGCCCTAATTGAATTTCTTAGGATTTTAAGGGGCCATTTTCTAAGTAAGCTAACAAGCCCTTAGAACAAGTGGGTAATAGTAAGATAATTGGCTACAACCCAACATTTTTTTTCCTTTCTTTCGGCCTTTAGCCCAAAGAGGGCTCAAGCAATTTTTTTAATTAACCATTTTAAAGGAACAAAAGAAAAGAAAATAAAACCAAATAGTATAAAAGGGGGAGAAAAACTACCCTAATTAAGGCATGTTGGGGTCATGTTGGGGTCATTAAAGACCCCAACCGCCGGGTAATGAGGCAATGGCCAACCAAGGGGGAGGCTTTTCTACACCTTAGTTACACTAACCATGATTAAAGAAAGTAACTAAGGTTAGTTTTAAAAGTAATCATGGTTAGACTAAAGTAACTAAGGTTAAGAATAAAGTAACCTTGGTTCATTAAAGTAACCCTAGTTACTCCCTTTAACCTTACCATAGTAACTCTAACCCCTCTTACACCCCCTCCCCCAATGGCTAAACATAGCCAAAAGAAGAAGAATTCCCTCCAACCACACTTAAGAATTCTCTAGGCTTTTCAAAACACTCCAAAGAACTTCTAGTGCAAGAGAAGTGCATTCTCTTCCTATTTCCTTAAACCACATGGCCAAGAGCATACAAGGAGGCCTAAGATTCATACAAGCTCAAGAGGAAATTAGGTAAGTAGATACTCAACCATTCAAAGGGAGTTTTTACATTTCACTTAGCTTGAAAACTCACTTATCTCTTGCCCTAAACCGTGACCTTCAATGGTCACTAGGCTCAAGAATCTCAAGCTTTTGAGGATCCTAGTCTTGAGAGGGTCAAATACTACTCAAGCTTCATTTTGGTAAGTTTATATAACCCTTACTAAATATATCTTTTATTTGAAGAAAAGCAACTAACTATTGACCTCTTCTTCTCCCCAAAACCGTGGGATGCATGCATAGAAGAGAAGAAAGGTTCAAACTTTCCATACATTTTCAAGAAGAGTAAGCAAGAAGGAAAGTACACTATACTCTTTGTGGCTTGAATGTGAGAGTGTGTGCATAAATGGCTAGATGAACTTAAGGTTTAATCTTAGTTGTGATGTGTTAAGTTTTGATGCCTAACTTTCGGCCTAGGGGCCAAATAGTGTGTAGGTGTGTGTTTTGTAGAGATAAGGGGGTTTGAGTGATTTCAAAATAAGTGACTTAAATGCATGATATATATAAAACGTGTACATGTATGCATGATACTTTGCTATAACTTGCCTTATTTAGCTTATATATTATGTTGCCGTACTAACGAGCCATGAAGCGTTATATCTTACATCATATGGCAAACATTTGTTGTATTTATACTATTTTCAGTTGCCACCATTAATGAACTAAACTAGTTCATCAAGTGAAGTACTTAGTTTAATAAACTAAGTAGTTCATTAAAGGAAGCCACATTTGGAAAAGGCACAAAGGCAACAAGGCTAAGGAAGAAAAGTTTTCTCCTTCTCTCCTCTTTAATGATACACGCCTATATACATATATATATTACATACATTTTCAGATTTTTTGAAAAAGGCACATACACATGTATTCCAACGTACTACCGACACGTTATATATTTTACGTACGTACGTTAACGTCACACCACTATACTTAACTCATATTTATGAGTATATTCAGGTCTTATATCATATGATATAAGATATGGTGATGACAAATTAAATACGACACGATAAAAGGTTCTAAACCAAAATTTGTCGTATCGGGCGAATACCGAAACTTCGCCAACGTGTCACGTACTTGACATAAATAAATGGCCAGCCCCTATACTTTAAAAATTGATGAAAATTTCGTGCACATGACAGAAAATTCAGCCAAAAATATTTTCCATGTTGGCACACACAAATTACTCCACATTAAGGCCAAAATGTGAAGTTTCCAAGTTTAATTTTTGTCACATGTAAATGGTACCACTTTAGACCAGCCAAGTGCTGATATTTAAAGTATATATTATATATATTATGTATAACATAATATATATATATAACATGTGCAAAAGTTGGAATTTAAATTAGAGAAAAATCGGGTAATCGATAAATATTGAAAATTCGGTTTTCTACGCACACAACACATGGAACGTTTTTGGTATTTCATGTGACACGTATCTAGACACTTTTTACATATGATATACATTTTAAAGTGTTCTAGAAAATTAAATTAAGGGCTGATTGGAATATAACATGTGTGTATTATTAAATGTGCATTATTTTACAAAGTTAGCAAAAATAAATTTCAGCACATACACAAGCATTTCCAACGCCACCTACAGCTGATATGGAGCTTATTTGGAGCCTTGTTGGCATATTGATTGGTCAAGGATCAATCATACAATGTTGGTGAATTGAAGAGAGAAGCTACAAATGGTAAGAATTCAAAATTTGTCTCTTTTATATCACATGCTGAAAATTTCAGCATGCTACAACAAGCTGGCCGAATTCTTGACATTATTGTGACATATTTCATCATCTTTTATTGTGTGATTGATTGGAAGAAGAAATAGAAATGATTTGAATATTATTTAAATCAATAAAAGTGTGATATTCCACATATCACACATGCTGAAATTTTTCAGCATGTGTGAAGACATGGTGGCCGAATTTAGGAGCTTGAAAGTGTCCAAGTTCATTTCTCATGTGATAACAATACTTACCATAACTTGGTGATTCATTTTATAAAGAAAAAAATCAAAGAAAATTTGGCATTATTTTGAATAAAATTGAATGATGCACATGCTGAAAATTCAGCATGGCAATATGACATAATGGCCGAAATTATGCCTTATCTGGGAAGGATTTTTGTCTTGCAATTTATGTGATATATCTTATGATTTATGGAAGTTATTTTGTGATGATTTTTGGCACATGTTTAAGTGAAATTCTCAGATTTTTCCAAGTCATCAATGATGACAACATCCATCCAATAAGAAGGTGCCGAGTAAGCGAAGCTTAAATGATCATCCAATAAGAAGATGCCAAGTAAGGAAGACATTGTCACAATGATGTCTTACACTCTCTCAAGGACTTAAAAGATAATTTTCAAGAGGGGGAGGCACTACAAGGGGGCGGCTGCACTCATTAAAAGGAAAGAGAAGAGGGCAAACAAAACAAGAACAAGCATTGCAAATCAAAGTGATCAAAAAGCCTAGCTCTTCTTCTTCTACATCCTCTTTCTTTCTCTCTTCTTGTAAGCCTATTGTATTCATATCTTTCAATCTTGAATAGGCTTGACATAGACCACCACTCAATATATATCTTTGTAAAAGATTGATCAAGGTGTGATCAATCTTCATTCTTGCGAGGTGGTGGTGTTCGTGCAAATTGTATTGAACATACAAGGTTTGTAAAGGGTTGGAGTTAGGTGTAACTCTATCAACCCTGTGGTAAGGTGTATTGCGTGTGTGTGATTAGTGTGAACCAAGGAAGGTGTTCCTTGAAGACTGGAGTAGGTTGTTTATAACCGAACCAGTATAAAATTCTTGGTGCCATTTACTTTCTGCATTTACTTTTCAGTTACTGCACTGATTATCCTTTTTATTCGCATTCGTAAAAATCGTTAACGAATTTCAAAAATCACGAAAATTTTCAGAAATATACTCACACATTCTAGGGTTAATTTGGCACAAGTTTCAACCCTTTTGGATAAGTATAAGTCAATCAAACATCAAAAGATCTGAGACTACTGCAGTCTGATTTTTAGACTTGCAAAGGTTGAGACTTTGATTGTAGTTGACCTACTTCCCAAAAGAATTTTGCAAAACTGTTTCAACCCACTTAAATATAGTGTATAAGGAGTTAGTGGTCAAATTTTCAGAGCATTTGGACGTTCACACAAACAGGAATAAATTTTTCAAAACCATCTACCGTTTCTGGCAGATTCGAGCAATCTGAGTACCAACGGTTTTTGAAGGGGTTAAAGGTTGAATTTTAATTTGAAATTTTTAGTGGACCCTCATAACATCTGAGGCTAAGTTCTCTCAAAATTTTATAATTTTTGGAGACAAGAAGTGATAGAGGCGGTGAGTTTAAAAACAAAGAGATGATTTCATTTTGCGAAGAAAAAGGAATCAAGCATGAGTTTTCGCCACCTAGAACTCCACAATTAAATGGAGTAGTAGAAATAAAGAATCGTACATTACAAGAAATTGCTAGGACTATGTTATGCGAAAATAAATTGCCAAGATTTCTGTGGGCGGAAGCCGTAAATTGTGCATGCTATATTGTAAATCGCCTATCTATAAGAAAGAAAATAAACAAGACACCTTATGAGATTTTGAATGATCGCATGCCTAAGATTGACTATTTTCGTGTGTTTGGATGCAAATGCTTTGTCTTGAATACAAAGATAATTTAGATAAATTTGAATCCAAATCAATTGAGTGCATTTTTGTTGGATATTCTATAAATTCAAAGGCATATAGATGTTATGATCCTCTCACTAGACAAATCATGGAATCTATTCATGTGAAATTCAATGAATTTGGTGAGATTGATATAGATAAGGAATATAACGATGACTTTGAATTGAAACCCGTGTTGAATGAAGATGATGGTTCTTTTGATATGCATGATATGAATGACACACTAGAAATGCATGATCATATAGAAATGCATGATAACATAGAAAATAATCAACCAAGATGGCATAGAGATCACCCACATGATCTCATCATAGGCGACCTCACTCACGGTGTGCGACCACGTAGAAGAATTACATCGGACGAAATAAATGAATTTCATGCTATGATTTCTGAAATTGAACCCAAAAATGTGCATGATGCTTTGAGTGATTCTTCAATCCATAGCCATTGGAACTTAACATACATGTTATTTTATGTATATTATGTGTGACATAACATATATTACATGTATAAGAAGTTTGAGATTAATCAAAGAAATGTGGCGTAATCGATGAAAGTCGAAAATTTGGTTTTCTACACTTACTATGATTGGAACGTTTTTGTCTTGATTTTACATGTATCTAGACACTTTTTACACATTAAAGACATATTAGAGTATTCTATAAAAATCAATTAAGGGTTGATTGCAATTTACCATGTGTGTGACAATTATGCCTTATTATTTGACAAAATTTGCCAAAAGATAATTCAGCACATGGTGCAGGTGTATTAACACGCCATTTCACCTCATTTGGAGCCTAGGTGGAGCTTGTTTGACACTTTTATTGATGGAGGATAAGCCACATGTGATTGGTGACATTTAAGAAAGCAAGACACACATGGAAACATTTCAAAATCAAACAAGTGCTGAAATTTCAGCACATGTTATTGCTGGCCGATTTTTGGCCTTAATGGTCTTCAAATTTTCTTCCAAAATTGTGAGGCAATCACATCTTGATTAATTGAAACTTAACTTGTGTGTATCTGAGCATGTGTTTCAAATTTTTTGGTCTAATTTCCAGCTTATTTTATGGAGTGCCTAGGTGGATAAACGATGACCAATCATAAAGTGACAACTAGGCGAAGACAAGTCGTTCGTCTAATCATATTTCGCCAAGTAAGCAAGAGTCTGTAGCCATATTATACAAGGCATCTTCCAAGGGTATTCAAGACAATTTTCATAGAAGAATTCAGCCCTAGGGGGCGGCCATACACCTATAAATTGAGGCAAAGTGTTCAAGACAAATGCAAGCCAAAGTTCACATTCTTTCAATATCAAGCAAGACTATTCTCTTCTTCTCTTATTCTTTTCTCTTGATCTTAGCCTCAAGCCTATCATTCTTATATTCCATTTACTATATAGGCTTTGTTCATACCACCCACATGCTTTCATCTCTTGTACAAGGTTGATCATGGTGTGATCAAACCTTCATTTGTTCGGTGGTGATGTTTGTGTTGTTGTGTTTGTTTTTTTGATTGTAAAAGGGTGGAGTTGGTGTTTAACTCCAGTCACCCTTGTTTGAAAGTGTAATTTTTGTGAATACCGAGAAAGGTGTCCTCGAAGAATGGATTAGGTTGATTTAACCAAGCCAGTATAAAAATCTCGGTGTCATTATTTTTCAGCACTTTTACTTTCAGTTTTTAGTTTTCTGTATTGGTTTCATACTCACGAAAAAAATAGCAAAAATCTTACACAAATCACAAAATTTTGCAGAAACATAGCCACACGTCTTAGCTTTAATTTGGGACAAGTTTCATCCAATTTGGTTAAGTATAAGTCAGTCAAACGTTCGTAGTTTTGAGACTAGTGGAATCTGATTCTCAAATCTGCAAAGGTTGAGAAAATCAACGTGGTTGACATACTTACCAAAAGAATTTTGAAAAACTGTTTCAACCCATTTAAGTATACATCTTAAGGGTCATACCATTAAATTTTCAGGTCATTTAGAGTTGTCAATTAGTAGGAACAAATTTTGTATTGCGGAGCACAGTTTCTGGCAGATTGACGCAATCTGTGCAAAAACATTTTTTCAAGGGGTTGCACTTAGTTTAGCACCCCGCACCCTTGCTTTGTCCATGTACGGTGCACCCTTCGTACTTCGCTAAGGAAAGTACAAGGCGTCGATGCAATACCAGTACTATTCTATGAATACGCCATGGACTACTAGCGAAGCATCAAACAGTGACAATAAATTGGCAGAAATAAAACATTACACATCCGTTGTCCATAACGTTTCACAAATTACAAACCATGAAATAAAGTCTCAAGATATCCCGAATAGTCCATAACTACAGAAATCAACTGTCAAATCCTAGTCACTGGCATCTCTCATGGATAGGCCACGTGTGGTTCATCCTCAACGTACTCTATCACCGGCTCCTGGGGCTCTTAAAAATTATAAACAAGGTATGAGTGATAAGATCACCCAACAAATATCCCTTCATTATACCGAAACATATCAAAACAATAAATAAGACCTTAACCCACAAGTATAAGATTTTAGATTTAAATGTCCTATCAGCTACAACTTCATGCTGATAAGTTTATTCAAACCATAACATACCATTCCGTACCATATCCTAGTCTCTACTTATAACAACAGTCCTTCCACGAGCTGAGGTTCATGTAATGCAATGCAACATCAAGACATGCAGAATAGAGCAGAAACAACTATGCAGGACAAAACAGAATAGAACAGGACAGAACAAAATAGCATAGCATGCCCTCTGCTTCTCTCCGTATGAACCGAGCGTCTACTACGAGTGATCCTGTCATAATAACACCTTGTATGAGTCATAACAGAATCATACCACATGTGAGTCAAAGTAAGTCATTTACCCCGAAGGGTCTACCAGCCATCTTAATGGGATAACCAGGCGAATAGAACATAAGCCTCACATGGGTCTACCGGCCACTACAACAGAATAGCCGGGTGGAACAGAACATATACCCATAAGGGTCTATCGGCAATCCTGATGGAATAGCTGGGCAGAACAGCATATGTACCTCATAGGGGTCTACCGTCTAACCCCATGGAATAGCCCGGGATAATTAGAATTATTCATAGAGACTGAACGTTCATTACGGATTTTCAAAACTGATTTTTTTTACTTTTCTTTCCCAAAACCGAACTTTGCCTTGGAAAAATAATGGCATGAAATGCACATGATGCATGATGCAGTACGTGATGGATTTTTAGGGTCAAAATCGTCCTTAGGGTCATTCCCATGCGGTTACGGTTCATTACTTATTTATATCACAAGCTGGAAAATTTCAGATTTACGACAGAACCTTTTATTCTCCTATTTGACCTCTGAACAGATTCATTTTGCCAAAACTCCCATAAACTAGTACATTTAAGTTTTTATTTATTTGGTTATGAATAATACGCGTCATTGGGCAAACCTAGAAGTCTAAGCCGGGCGGATTGCACCAAATGTCCCGGACAGCCCCTATTTTCGGTTCTTACGTCCATATGGTACCTTAATTCAGTTTTTATGGCTTCCAATTACTCCTAACAGCCCTTAAACTTTCTAATGTTCAATTTTAGACAGCCCTTAACTTCCTCTTTTACTATTTTATCCATACTTAAATCGGCCATGCCACAACAAATCTTATTTGATGAACCAACAAATACTGCATCCTGCTTTTAGTTATTTCAAGCTTTTCTTGAACCTTCTATCCACTTCTAGTGGCTATCTCTTCAAGCACACCTACATTAGATTCAATGAACACAACCAACATTAGAGATTACTTAAATAGGCCTCATATAAATAAACATGCAAAACAGCCCCCACATATGTGGCTATCTTAATAAAATGAATAGCTTGTAGCCTTAAATTCTAGCAAATTTAGTCATGAATGAAAACAGTTCCATAACTCTTATTTTAAGTGAAACATTAGCATCAAACGCGCCTTTTAAAAACGTCCTAGAAGCATTACCTGTGAAGCCTTTCATTCTCTTAATTTCTTCTTAAGGCGAAGGGGTGTGGGGAGAGATACCCCCTTCCAAACGTGTTCTTTCCATCTGTTTAACATGTGTGGTGCCCTTAAGTAATTAATCCCCTCACTTATGGCCTTTTTTTAATCTAGTCTTAGTATGCCAAGCTCATATTATAGCTATTCATGGTTTAAAAATGAAGACATACTCAAACAGCCCCCAAGCCTTTATGAACGGATCTACTTAACCATCCTAATGCTATTTTGGCCATTCTAGTGGTTTGGTGGTGGTGAGACAACTAGTCCTTCAAGGCCCCACCACAAACCGTTGGTTATGGTGACTGGAAACCTTTGATTTCTAGCTCATTTTATCTCATGGGAATAATCCTTAGTCTAAATGCTAAAACATCCTACTATGTTCCTTCACATGCCTTACCAAGACTATCTTAGCCATTCTTATCAAAAATTCCAGCATGCTATTTTTATTAAATGAGCTCAACAAGGGCAAAATTAAGTCTTAAAAATGTCTAGACATCCTATTTTGAGTTATTCAACATCTCAAGGAAGGAAAAAGAGGTATTTGCCTCTTTTGTTCAAAGCTAGAGTCTTGAAGGATTGGCCTCCCTAAGAGCCTTAAGAATCACCTTCCTCCTCCTTGATGAAGTTCTTGATGTCCTACATCTCCTAGGACCTCTTGAGCTTGAGAATTCCCCTTGATAATTGAAGAGCTAGCCTTGAAAGGGCTTGGACCAACTTGCTCCTCCTAGAGGCCGAAACATAGATGATGATGGGATAAATCTTGAAACCACTTGGTTATTGCTTTCCCTCATGCTTGCCGAAAGTTGAGTGTAGTTGGGGGAGTTGGAAGAGTGCTTAGGAAGATTTGGTGTGGTGAAGTGTTGGAGTTGTGTTTTGTCTCAAGGGGGCAGCCGAATTTAATGGGATGAAGGGGCACAATTATGAGTTCTTTGCATGCATGGAAAAGGTGAATAACTAGGGTGGCTACTTTAGTAGGTGTGGAAGCTTTTGTCTTGAGATCCTTCAAGAATAAGAGGATATTTTTGGGGCTTTTGGAGGGAACGTGGTCGGCCTCATTAAGGGCATTTTGGTCACTTTCCTTCCCCCTTGATGCCCTAATGCAATTTGTTTTCTCTTCTTCTTCTTTTTTTAGGAATTAAATCAAAAAAAGTTATTCAATTAAACAATTTAAGACATGCACAAAGTAATTTTCATTGCCACTTGAATCTCCAGAAATGGATATTATAAGATTCGATAAAATTTGGAATTACATTCACAGACGGGGTGGGCACCACATCCTCCTCCTTATAGAAAGTTTTGCCATTGAAAATTTATTGAAACAGCTGGGTATTGCACTTGCATGCGTTTCTCTGGCACCCATGTCGCTTCCTGCTCCGAATGGTTACTCTAATGTACTTTTACGAATGGAATGGAACGTCTTCCAAGAACCTGCTCCTTTTGATCTATGATTTTGTTTGGCACTTCGGCACAGGTAACATCCTCTTGAATCTTCACAGGCTGCTCGCTCAGGATATGACTCGGGTCATGGACGTATCATCGCAGCTGCGACCAATATGCCACTTCTCCAACCCTCTCTAGTACTTCATAAGGTCCGATAAATCTTGGGCTTAGCTTTCCTTTTATACCATATCGTGTCACTCCCTTGGTCGGTGACAACTTCAGATATACTTTCTCCCCTTCCTAAAACTCAATCGGGCATCTTATGGCGTCGGCCCAAATCTTGCTTCGGTGCTGAGCTGTCTTTACTCGCTCCCTAATGATCTTCACTTTCTCCAGTGTCTGCTCCACCAGATCTGGTCCCGTCAAGGCTCTTTCTCCTACTTCATTCCAGTATAGTGGAGCCTTGTATTTGCTACCTTACAGTGCTTCGAATGGAGCCATCCCAATCGACCAATAATAGCTGTTATTGTAAGAGAACTCGATCAGCTTAATGCTTCTATCCCAGCTACCGTAAAGTCTAGGGCACATGCGCGAAGCTGTAGAACTTTTTTAGCACCACTAGAAGGGGAGTTGAATAGTGAGTACGGAAAATTTGGGTTTTTAAACTTTTTGACCCAAATTACTCACTTCTGAAAACAATTTCTGTTTTCAGATCCTGATTTAAATTATTTAAATGGCCTAGTTGTAGACCTACAAAAATTATGAAATTTGGTGAGAATGTACTCTCAGATGTTATAAGTGACTCACGAAAAGTTCAAGTTAAAACTTTAATCCTAACCCCTTGAAAATACATGTTTGGTCAGATTGCGCAAATCGGCCAGAAACTGTACTTCGATTTGAAAATTTTATTCCTATTCAATGGTAACTCTAAATGATCTGAAACTTTTATGATAATATCCTCAAGATGTTCATTTTAGTGGGTTGAAACAGTTTTTGAAAATTCCTTTGGAAAGTATGTCAACCACGTTGATGTTCTCAACCTTTACAAATCTGAAAATCAGATTGCATTAGTCTCAGAACTATTAACGTTTGACTGGCTTATACTTATCCAAAAGGGGTGAAACTTATCCCAAATGAAAACTATGAGGTGTAGCTATGTTTCTGAATGATTTTATGATTTTTGAAATTTGTTTACTAATTTTACTGTTGCAATAAAATCAATGCAGAAAACTGGAAACTGAAAGTAAAGTGCTGAAAAGTAAGAACACTAAGAATTTTATTCTGGTTCGGTTAAATCAACCTACTCCAGTCTTCAAAGACACCTTCCTCGGTTGTCACTAAACACAACAAACACTTTGCCACAAGGGTGACTGGAGTTAAACACTAACTCCACCCTTTTACAACCAAAACAATCAATCAAATCAATCACGAACACCGCCACCGATCAAATGAAGGTTTGATCCACCTTGATCAACCTTTTACAAGAATGAACGTGTATGGGTGGTATATTCAAAGCCAATACAATATGTAGAATATATGAACAATAGGCTTGAGAATAAGAAGAAAGAAAGGAAGAGGAAGAGAGGAGTCTAGCTTTTTGCACTTGAGAGAATATGAATTGTAGCTTGGCCTTATCTTGCACTATCTTCTCCTTTTTATCTCCTCTTGGCCGCCCCATAAGGCTTTCCTCCTACCTTGAGAATTTTCTTTAATGTCCTTGGAAGATTGCCTTATGTAGAAAATGACACAATCTTGCTTACTTGGTGCAATATGATTGGAAGGATGACCTGACCATGCTTAGTTGTCACTTGTTGATTGGTCCACCTTGACACCCTTGTAGTGAGCTATAAATTCTAAAAAAAACTGAAAACATGTGCTCAAATTCTATTCAAAATATTATCATACAATCACACATTAATCCCCCTTCAATTTTGGAAGACAAATTGAAGGTCATTAAGAGGAAGAAATCGCCCACTATGTAGACATGTGCTGAAATTTTTAGCATGTGTCTATTTTGAATTTTTTTCTTGTGCGGTGCCCTGTTCAATGTCATAAATCTTGTGTGGCATATCCTCCACCAATTGAAGTTCCAAATAAGCTCCACCTTGGCTCCAACAAAGATGTAGTAGGCGTGTGAATTGGCTGCACATGTGCTGAAATTTTATTTTGGCAAGCTTTGTCAAATAATGCACAACATTTACACATATATGGTAAATAATAATCAGCCCTATTTTGAATTTTCTAGGAAACTTTAACATGTCTTGAATGTGTAAAAAGTGTCTGGATACATGTTACACCTACGCCAAAAACGTTCCATGTGTGTATGTTCGTAGAAAACCGAATTTTTGACTTTCGTTGATTACGTGATTTTTCTCCGATTAATTTTAAACTTCTTACACATGATATATATTATGTCACACATAATATACATAAAATGAAGTGTATATTCAACTCTAATAGGAAAAGAAAAACTTCACATTTGTAGAAGATAAGATTGAATTTGAATTCTCCATAAGTCTAGCCTAAATTGTGGGTGATTTGTGTGTGCCAACATGGAATAACATAGTGGCTGTTTGTAACATGTGAGACATGAAATTTTTAGCCATTTTTGAAGCATATGGGCAGCCATCTTTATACGCAAGTACGTGGCATGTCAGTGAAGTTTCGGCAGTCACCCGATACGACTATTTTTGATTTATAACCTTGTAACATGTCGTTTTAATTTTGACGTCACCATGACTTATATCATATGATATAAGACATGAATATACTCATAAATATAATTTTTATATATTGGTGTGACGTCGACGTACGTTTATAATATATGTGATGTGTCGGTGGTACGTCGGAATGTATGTGCATAGTGCCCTTTTTAAAAAAATATATGAATATATATATTAAATATATATTAGGCGTGTGAGATGAGATGAGGAGAGGACTTTCCATTTTCAAATGTGTTTCCATATAGCTTCCACCAAATATGTCTCCATTTAATGAACTAGTTAGTTCATTAACTTAAGAACTTCACTTAATAAACTAGTTTAGTTCATTAATTGTGGCACCTGAAATTAGTACAAAGACAACAAATGTTTGCCATATGATGTAAGCTTTAACACTTCATGGCTTGCTAGTGCGGCAACAATTTATATAAGCATATAAAGCATGTTTATTACATAAACGTGTCAAGTAATAATGTATTCATGCATTTCATAAGCACGTAGCATTAAATCATGCAATTGTAAATCACTCAAACCCTTTTTCTCAACAATCTCCCCCTTTTGATGATTTACAAAATAACATTGGTTCATGATTAAATGTGATCGCTCCCCCTCTAATTGTACACAAATTTGAATTTTGAATTTTGAATTCCATATCGTCTTATGCCCCCCTTAAATTATGCTTCTCTCCCCCTTAAATCATACTTTTCTCTCTCCCTTTATATTGTAGATGGTGTCAAAAGTACATGTAAGAATGGAAAGAAATAGCAATTTATAGCAAATTAGTCGAAATCAAGCCTAATTTTGAGCGTAAATTTTCATACGTGGCTTGATTGAGTGCTTTGCTGAATATGTCGGCTACTTGTGCTTTAGTACGGGCATGTTCTATAACGATATCACCATTGTTTACATGATCATGAAGAAATTTAAATCGTACCTCTATGTGCTTTGTCTTAGAGTGTAATACGGGGTTCTTAGACAAATTGATAGCACTCATACTATCACAATATATAGGGGTGCGATTTAAAGTTATTCCAAAATCAGATAGTTGCTATTTTAGCCATAAAAATTGTGCGCAACAAAGACTAAGTGCCATGTATTCCGCTTCAGTGGTAGATAATACTACACTTGCTTGCTTTTTCGAAAACCAAGATATCAATGAATTTCCAATAAATTGACATGTACCACTTGTGCTTGTTGAAGAACCTGTAAGGCACCACTAGAGGGGGGGTTTAATAGTGGGAGCGGAAAATTTGGTTTTTAAAATATTTTAACCCAAAAACCCAAATTCTGAAAGCAATTTCTTTTTCAGATCCTGATTTGAAACGTTTGAAAAACTAGGTTACAGATCTTCAAAAATTATAAAATTTGCAGATATTCCACTCTCAGACGTTCTGAGTATCCCATAAAAATTTCATATCAAAATTCAACCTCTAACCATTTGAATAATAGTTTGTGGTCAAATTGCGTAAATCTTCCAAAAGCAGTGGTCTGATTTAAAAACTTTTTTCCGATTAATCCGTAACTCTAAATGGTCTGAAAACTTAATTACAAACCCCTTATGATGTGTATTTTAATGGTTTGAAACAGTTTTGAAAAATTCCTTTGGTAAGTAGGTCAAATACGTTCAAGTTCTCAACCTTTGCAAGCCTGAAAATCAGACTGTACTAGTCTTAGAACTATCAATGTTTGATTGACTTATACTTGTCCAAATGGGCTGAAACTTACGCCAAATGAAACTTAATAGGTGTGGCTATGTTTCTGCAAAATGTTAAAATTTTTGAAATTCGTTTTCTATTTTTAAGATTGCGACGAAATGGATGCAGACTGCTGAAAACTGAAAGTACTGTGCAGTAAAGTAAAGAACACAAGGAATTTTATACTAGTTCGGTTAAATCAGCCTACTCCAGTCTTCAAGGACACCTTCCTAGGTTGTCACTAAACAAAATTAACACCTTACCACAAGGGTCGCTGGAGTTACACACCAACTCCAACCCTTTACAAACGATACAAGTAATCATAATGATCACGAACTCCACCACCGAACGGATGATTGTTTGATCACACCTTGATCAACCTTTTACAACAATGAGGCGTGTATGATGGTATGAACAAATCCTATTCAATATGTTTGAATATAGGTACAATAGGTTTGAGAGAGAAGGAGAAGAAAGAAATGTAGAAGAAGAGAGTGGAGAGACTTTTCGCACTTTGGAAATTATGAGACTTCTCTTGCATTTGTTTGGCTCTTCTTCTCTTCTTTTTATCTTGCCTTGGCCGCCCCCTAGGGCTTCCCTTCCATCTTGAGAATTCTCTTTTATGTCCTTGGAAGAATGCCTTGTACAGATGTGACATCATCTTGCTTACTTGGCACAACTTGATTGGATGATTGTCTTGGCCTTGCTTACTTGGCACTCCTTGATTGGATGAGTTTTGTCATCACTTAGTGGCTGAAAAAATCTGAGAATAAAATGGAAAACATGTGCCAAATTGAAGTTCAAAACATTGCCAAATATTCTATAATCAATCCCCTCAAATTTGGAAGCAATTTTAATCTCCATTAAGGCCAAAAATCGGTCAACTATTGTCTTCACATGCCGAATTTTCAGCATATGCTATATTCTCAAGACATTGAAATGTTACCATACTACTACACATTAATCCCTTGAATTTTGAGAAACAAATTGATCAACATTAAGACCAAAAATCGCCCCACACTAATTCTTACATTTTGAATTTTCAACATGTGTTACATTTGCTACAAAGTTTGAAATGTTACCTTGTGTAGCTTCCTCCATTATGTCACTAACCTTGTATGGCTTATTCTCCGCCAATTGAGATGCCAACTAAGCTCCACATAAGCTCCACCAAGGCTGCATTAGGCGTGTATGAAGGCTGGACCATGTGCTGAATTTTATTTTTGTAAACTTTGTAAAATAGTGAACAATAATTACACATGTATAGTATATTCCAATCAGCCCTAATTTGAATATTCTAGTACACTTTAAATATGTATTGAATATGTAAAAATTGTCTAGATACATATTATATGTCATGCCAAAAACGTACCATGTGTTGTGTTCGTAGAAAACCGAATTTTTGACTTTTGTCGATTACGCGATTTTTCTCTGATTAAGTTCAAAATTTTTGCACATGTTATATATATTATGTCACGCATAATATACATAAAATAAATTAAATATTCAGCTCATAAGGGCTGAGACATAGGCGCCCATGTGTGACAAAATAGGTTGAATTTGAAATCTCCACAATTTGGCCTTAATTGGGGGTGATTTGTATGTGCCAACATGGAATGATTTTATGGCTGAGTTACTATGTTAGCCACGAAATTTGTGGCCATTTTTGAAGTGTAGGGGCTAGCCATCTATATATGGCAAGTACGTGACAGATTGGCGAAGTTTCGGTAGTCACCCGATACGACAATTTTCGGTTTACAACCTTGTAACGTGTCATAATAGTTTTGCTATCACCATGACTTATATCATATGATATAAGACCTGAATATACTCATAAATATGAGGTAAGTATAGTGGTGTGACGTTGACGTACGTTCGTAATATACGTAACGTGTCGGTAGTACGTCGGAATGTATGTGTATTATGCATTTTTTTAAAAAATCTGAATATATATATATATATATATATTATATATATATAAACGTGTGATATGGAGTGGGAGGAGACTTTCCATTTCCATGTTTGTTGTCATCATGCCTTCTCCAAATATATCTCCATGTAATGAACTACTTAGTTCATTCCACTAAGTACTTTACTTAATGAACTAGTTTTGTTGATTAATGGTGGCACCTGAAAATAGTTCAAACACCACAAATATTTGCCATTTGATGTAAGCTTTAAAGCTTCATGGCTTGTTAGTACGGCAACATTATATATAAAGTATATAAGGCAAGTTTGTCGCAAAAACGTGTCAAGTAATAAATTGTGTCATACATTTCTTAAACACGCGTTATTTAAATCATGCATTTTGTGAATCACTCAAACCCTTTTTCTCAAAACCTTTTCTATCTATTTTGAATCCGCCATAATCCGCATCAGTATAAGCATGCAAGTCAAATTCACAATTTTTATCGTACCAAATTCCTAAAGTGGGAGTATGCTTAATGTATCGAACTATCCTTTTTACAGCATTATAGTGTGACACTTTAAGGTTGCTTTGAAAACGAGCACACATACAAACACTAAAAATGATATCATGTCTAGTTGCGGTAAGGTAAAGCAAAGAACCAATCATAGACCTATACAAGCCATTATCAAAGTCTTTTTCATTCTCATCTTTATCCAATTTAGTGGTTACACTCATAGGGGTGGGGGATGGTTTCAAGTTTTCAAAGTTAAACTTTTTAATCATGTCATTTACATATTTGACTTGACTTATATGGATGCCTTTACTAGTTTGTTTAATTTGCAATCCAGGAAAATAATTTAACTCACCAACCATAGTCATTTCAAATTCAGATTTCATGCATGTTTCAAATTCTTTAACTAGCTTGTGAGATGTAGATCCAAATACAATGTCATCAACATAAATTTGAATAATATTTAAATCCATTTTCTAAAAGAAAGGTAGCAAAACGATCATACCAAGCCCTAGGTGCTTGTTTTAAACCACATAGCGCCTTTTTTAATTTGTACACGTGATTAGGATATTTTAAATCCTCAAAGTTGGGTGGTTGTTTTACATATACTTCTCTTGATGAAACCGTTTAAAAATGCATTTTTTATGTCCATTTGATAAAGTTTAAAATCCTTCATGCAAGCAATAGCAAGTAATAATTGTATGGCTTCTAAGCGTGCGACGGGTGCAAATGTTTCTTCGTAGTCTATTCCCTCTTCTTGATTATAGCCTTGTGCTACAAGTCTTGCTTTGTTTCTAATGACTTTACCCTCTTCATTCATTTTGTTTCTAAAGACCCACTTTGTGCCTATTGTCGTTTTATCTTGTGGTCGTGGCACTAAATCCTATACATCATTTCTTGTGAATTGATTTAATTCATCATGCATAGCATCAATCCAAGAAGAATCATTCAAAGCATCAAATACATTATTGGGTTCAATTTCAGATATCATAGCATGGAATTGATTTATCTCATCCTGATTTATTCTTCTACGTGGTCGTACACCTTGTGTTATGTTGCCTATGATAAGGTCGTGTGGGTGATCCCTATGCCATCTTGGTTGATTATTTTCTAAGTTTTCATGCATTTCTATGTGATCATGCAATTCTAGTGTGTCGTGTTCATCATGTATGATATTTTTTGCGGTATCATCTAACACGGGCTTTAGTTCAAAATCATCGTCATATTCTTTATTTATTTCATATTCACTAAGTTCATTAAATTTCACATGAATAGATTCTAAAATTTGTCTAGGGATAGGATCAAAACATCTATATCCCTTAGAATTCAACGAATATCCAACAAAAATGCATTCAATGGATTTAGACTCAAATTTATCGAGATTATCTTCTGTATTAAAAAAAAGCATTTACAACCAAACACACGAAAATAATCAATTTTAGGCATGCGATCATTCAAAATTTCATAAGGAGTTTTTTTATTTTCTTTCTAATCGGTAAGTGGTTAACTATATATCATGCACAATTTACGTCTTCTGCCCACAAAAATCTAGGCAACTTATTTCACATAGCATGGTTCTTGTAACTTCTTGTAGTGTCCTATTCTTTCTTTCTACTACTCCATTTAACTGTGGTGTTCTAGGTGGCAAAAAGTCGTGTTTAATACCTTTTTCTTCGCAAAATGCAATTATGTCCTTATTTTTAAATTCGCCACCTATATCGCTCCTAATCTTTTTCAAATTTAAACAATACTTATTTTCAAGTTGTTTTATTAATTTAGCAATCTCAACGGCACTATCATCTTCATTCGCAAGAAATAAAGTCCATGTATAGCGTGAAAAATCGTCAATGATTACACATGCATAATGTCGTCCACCAAGACTCCTAATATGACTAGGACCAAACAAGTCAATGTGTAATAATTCTAAGACACTAGACGTGCTAATTTCATTTTTAGATTTAAGTGACTCGCTGTGTTTGTTTGCATTTAATACAAGATTCACACAACTTAAAGTTGTCTAAATCAAGTTTAGAAAATCCTTGTACTAGATTCTTTCATTGAAGTTTCTTAAGGGTTGAGATGCCAATGTGTCCTAACCGCCTATGCCACAAATTCACGTTAAGTTCATTTGACATAAAACATTTTACTTTAGCGTCTATCATGTCATCCATAGAAAGTGTAAAAATATTTCCTTCTCTTTTTCCTTTTAATACTGTTTCTCCGTTTTTATTTACAATATTGCAATATAGGTGAGTGAAACACATATAAAAACCATTGTCAAGAAACTGTGAGATGCTAAGCAAGTTGTAGGATAGATTACTTACCAAAAATACGTTGGAGATTTGATGAGTGTTTGGGTTTCCAATTATACCGTTTCCGGTGATTCTTCCTTCGTTGTTGTCTCCAAAGGTCACCGATCCACCTTTTGTAACCTTCTTCGACTTTAAAAACAAGATTGGGTCACCTGTCATGTGCCTCGAGCAAGAACTGTCAAGGAACCACTTGATTGATGTATCTTTAGATGTATGTGTTCCCTGCAATGTATAACCACGATTTAGGTGCCCTTTTATTTTTTGGTCCTTAACAGTTAGTTCTTCACCACTTTGTAAGTGTACCTTTTGGTACCCTAACTTGGATGACCTTCCTCGGTCTAACAAATGGTGAGAAGGGAGATGAAGAAGCAATATAGTAGATGTTAGGTGCAAATCTGTTTGGCCTATGGCTGAGAATGCCATCATGCTTATTGTATGGTTTTCGTTTTTGATATGCCTTTGTATTACTGTGCATGGTGCGTGATCTAGATGCATTTATGTTGTATGAATGTCGTGTATGCATCAATGGTTTCCTTTCATATTTATACGGCACATAATTACATTTTTATGAGATGAAAAAGAAGAAGCACGATGAGATGAAGTGAGGGGTGATCTAGGCGCCTTTTTAGGTGGTAAATTTGTCTTGAATGTATGATGTTTCTTAGATGAAGATAAAAGGAATTTGGTTGACTTATTTTGTATTTCATTTTTCTCAACGTATCCTGATCTGGTTTTGTTGCTTTCGTGTTTTTGTGAGGAGATGATGCGATCTAGCATGTTCGTACCCGTATCAAACTGTTTTACCATTATTTCTAAATCTGCATTTCTTGATTTCAAATTTGAAATCTCGGATTTCATTTCATT
Source organism: Eustoma russellianum (assembly GCA_036186865.1). Taxonomy (NCBI): domain Eukaryota; kingdom Viridiplantae; phylum Streptophyta; class Magnoliopsida; order Gentianales; family Gentianaceae; genus Eustoma; species Eustoma russellianum. The sequence continues at coordinate 11,670,902 of AP025069.1, read as the reverse complement.
ATGTTCTGGCGTTAATGACGAGACCTCTGATTTTAATGCATGAATTATGCAAGACGACTCTTCTTTTGAATCATTTAATTGAGATACAGGGTTCGTGTTAGATGATTCTAACAACTTATTGTCTTCAATTAACCGTTTCTTTTTTGCAAGAGTCTTTGTGAATTTATGAAGTTCAAGATATTGACTAAACAAATCATCATAAGAGGTTTCGGAATCAGAATCAGAAGATACCTTGTTTCATGCTTTGGATGCAAAGCATACTTGTGTCGTCTCTTCTTCGGTATCATCAGTCTCAGAGTCAGATGAGTCACTCCAAGTGGAGGCTTTGAGAGCTCTTCTTGAATTCCTTTGTTTAGGTTCTGAGATAGGTCTATTTTTGTTCCAATCCTTGTCAAGGTTCTTGTTTGTTTGTTTGTCCTTGTTTGAGCAGTCATATGATAAATGTCCAAGTTTCCCACATTCATAATACTTTATGTCTTTATCATTATTTTTATTTTTATTTCTCTTAGTTGGAACAACCTTAGGTTTATTCTTTAATGATTTTCTTATAAAATTTCTCAAACCTTTAGCCAATAATATTAGGTCTTTTTTGTCCGATTCAGTATCACTATCATCTACATGACCAGAAGAGGTAGAGACGTATTCATTTGATTTAAAAGCAATAGTCTTACCTTGTTTTGACGTTGATTTCGATCTCCTTAGTGTAAGTTTGTTTTCGTATACCTTTAAGGATCCGATCAGTTCCTCCAATTTTATTGATCTCGTTTATTTACTTTTCTCAATCGCTGTGACTTTGGGATCTCATTCGGATGGGAGACTCCTTAACACCTTTTGAACCTTTTCCTGTGTAGAAAAAGCTTTTCCAAGAGACTCAAGAGGGTTATAAATGTCAGTCAAGCATAGGTCCATATCAACAATAAATTCGTTTGGTAATAACTTGAAAGACTCAAGAGTGGACATAAGCATGTTTATTTTAGACTTTTTCACTTGACTAATCCCTTCATACTTCATTTCAAGAATTCTCCACATCTCTTGGGCACTAGAGCAATTTGACACATAACTAGATTTAATTTTACTCAAACCAATTAAAAGAAGTTGCATGGCTCTAGCATTCATACTTAATTTCTTTTTGTCATCACTAGTATATTATTGTTTTGGTTTTTCGACTTCTAGTGTGACTCTATCAACCCTGGATAACTTAGAAGGAATAAAAGGACCATCTTCTATAATGGACCATAAGTCTATATCTGTGTCCATAAGAAAAAGTTTCATTTTAAGATTCCATTGTATGAAGGACTCACCGTCAAAAAGAGGAGGTCTTTGACTCGACATACCTTCTTGTTCGGTCTTGTGACTAGTGGGTGCCATCTCATAAAGATCGTTGGATCCTGTTATAGTGAGTGTGTCTACGCTCTGATACCACTTGTATGACCTGTATAGCACCACTAGAAGGAGGGTTGAATAGTGAGTGCAGAAAATTTAGTTTTAAAACTTTTTGACCCAAATTACTCACTTCTGAAAACAGTTTCTGTTTTCAGATCCTGATTTAAATTATTTAAATGACCTAGTTGTAGACCTTCAAAAATTATGAAATTTGGTGAGAATGTACTCTCCGATGTTATAAGTGACTCACAAAAATGTCAAATTAAAACTCTAATCCTAACCCCTTGAAAATATGTTTTTGGTCAGATTGCGCAAATCTGCCAGACATTGTACTTCGATTTGAAAATTGTATTCCTATTAAATTGTAATTCTAAATGGTCTGGAAATTTTATGAAAAGACCCATCAAGATATGTATTTTAGTGGGTAGAAACAGGTTTTGAAAATTCCTTTGAGAAGTATGTCGACCACGTTGATGTTCTCAACCTTTGCAAATCTGAAAATCAGATTGCACTGGTCTCAGAACTATTAACGTTTGACTGACTTATACTTATCCAAATGAGGTGAATGCCACATGAAAACTAGGAGGTGTGTTTATGCTTCTACAAACTTTTATGATTTTTGAAATTTGTTTACTATTTCTACTGTTGCAATGAAATCAATGCAGAAAACAGGAAACTGAAAGTAAAGTGCTGAAAAGTAAGAACACCAAGAATTTTATACTGGTTCGGTTAAATCAACCTACTCCAGTCTTTGAGGACACCTTTCTCGGTTATCACTAAAAACAACAAACACCTTACCACAAGGGTAACTGGAGTTAAACACTAAGTCCACCCTTTTACAACCAAAACAATCAATCAAATCAATCACGAACACCCCCACCGATCGAATGAAGGTTTGATCACACCTTGATCAACCTATTACAAGAATGAAAGTGTATGGGTGGTATATTCAAAGCCCATACAATACATAGAATATATGAACAATAGGCTTGAGACTAAGAAGAAAGAAAGGAAGAGGAAGAGAGCAGTCTAGCTTTTTGTTCTTGAGAGAATATGAATTATAGCTTGGCCTTGTCTTGCACTATTTCTCCTTTTTATCTCCTCTTGGCCGCCCCCTAGGGCTTTCTTCCTACCTTGAGAATAGTCTTTAATGTCCTTGGAAGATTTCCTTGTGTATAAGATGACACAATCGTGCTTACTTGGTGCAATATGATTGGAAGGATGACTTGACATTGTTTGGTTGTCACTTGTTGATTGGTCCACCTTGGCACCCTTGTAGTGAGCTGTAAATTCAAAAAAAAAACTGAAAACATGTGCTCAAATTTTAATAAAAACATTACCATACAATCACACATTAATCCTCCTTCAATTTTTGAAGACAAATTGAAAGTCTTTAAGAGGAAGAAATCGCCCATTATATAGACATGGGCTGAAATTTTTAGCGTGTGTCTCTTTTGATATCTTTCCTTGTGTGGTGCTCTCTTCAATGTAACCAATCTTGTGTGGCATATCCTCCACCAATTGAAGTGCCAAATAAGCTCCACCTTAGCTCAAACAAAGGTGTAGTAGGCGTGTGAATAGGCTGCACATGTGCTGAAATTTTATTTTGGCAAGCTTTGTCAAATAATGCATAATATTTACACATATATGGTAAATAATAATCAGCTATATTTTGAATATTTTAGAACACTTTAACATGTCTTGAATGTGTAAAAAGTATCTAGATACATGTTACACCTATGCCAAAAATGTTCCATGTGTGTATGTTCGTAGAAACCCGAATTTTCGACTTTCCTCCATTACGCGATTTTTCTCCGATTAATTTCAAACTTCATACACGTGTAATATATATTATTTCACACATAATATACATAAAATGAAGTGTATATTCAGCTCTAATGTCCAAAGAAAAACGTCACATGTGTAGAAGATAAGATTGAATTTCAATTCTCCATAAATCTAGCCTAAATTGTGGGTGATTTGTGTGTACCAATATGGAATGACTTAGTGGCTGTTTGTAACATGTGAGCCACAAAATTTTTAGCTATTTTTGAAGCATATGGGCTGGCCATCTTTATATGGAAAGTACGTGGCATGTCATTGAAGTTTCGGTAATCACCCGATATGACAATTTTCGGTTTATGACCTTGTAACATGTCGTTATAATGTTGATGTCACCATGACTTATATCATATGATATAAGACCTGAATATACTCATAAATATGAGTTGTATATAGTGGTGTGACGTCGATGTACGTTTATAATATATGTGACGTGTCGGTGGTACGTCGGAATATATGCGTATAGTGCCCTTCTTTAAAAAAATATGAATATATATATTAAATATATATTAGGCGTGGAGATGAGATGAGAAGAGGACTTTCCATTTTCAAATTTTTTGCCATATAGCTTCTACCAAATATGTCTCTATTTAATGAACTAGTTAGTTCATTAACTTAAGTACTTCACTTAATGAACTAGTTTAGTTCATTAATTTTGACACCTGAAATTAGTTCAAAGACAAGAAATGTTTGCCACATGATGTAAGCATTAACATTTCATGGCTTGTTAGTATGACAACAATATATATAAGCATATGAAGCATGTTTATCACATAAACGTGTCAAGTAATAATTTGTTCATGCATTTCGTAAGCACATAGCATTTAAATCATGCATTTATAAATCACTCAAACCTTTTTTCTCAATAGAAGCATGTCGTCAAGATTCTGAATGGTTCCTTCTGATTTCTCGTCAGTCTGGGGGTGAAGGCTGTGCTCATCCGGATCTTAGCCCCCAAAGCTTTCTGGAAGGTAGTCCAAAACCTCGAGGTGAATCAGGTATCTCGGTCGCAGACTATACTCATCAGTACACCATGCAGACTGACTATTTTGTCCATATACATCGTCGCTAATTTCTCCATAGATGCGCCGATAGTCATGGGAATGAAGTGAGCGGTCTTCGTAAGGCGGTCGACTATCACTTGTATGGTATCATTGCCGCTTCTTGTTCTAGGAAGGCTGGTGACGAAGTCCATAGTCGCATGGTCCCATTTCCACTCTGGGACCTCAAGGGGCTATAAAACACCGGCGGGTCGCTGGTGCTCACTCTTGACTTGCTGGCATATAATGCAGTTCTGCACGTACTCCGCTATCTGGCACTTCGTTCTGATCCACTAGAAATTTCTCTTTAGATCTTGGTACATCTTGTTTGCTCTAGGGTGGATGGACAATCGAGAACTATGAGCTTCCTTCAACACTTCATTTTTAAGGTCATCATCATTCGGCACACAAAGTCTTCCTTGGAACCAGAGGCTTCCATTATCTCTCATCTTAAAATCATCAGCAGGCTTCTCTTTTAAGCGGTTCATAATCCTCATCATTGCATCATCTGTCTTCTAGGCATCCTTAATTTTGTCAATTAGGGAAAGAGTGACAACCAACGTGGCTAGAACATTTGCAACGGAATCAATGACAACAAATCCTAATTCTGCTATTTCACGCTCCAGCAGGGGAGGGTGGCTTGACTTTTGACTTAGAGCATCTGTCACCTTGTTTGCTTTCCCAGGATGGTACTGGATAGTGAGGTCATAATCTTTAATCAACTCAAGTCATCATCGTTGCTGCATATTCAGTTCCTTTTGGGTAAAGAGGTACTTCAGGCTCTTATGATCTATGTATATTTCACATTTTTCGCCATATAGGTAATACCTCCAAATATTTACACCGAATACAACAGCTGCTAACTCCAAGTTGTGAACCGGATAGTTCTGCTCATATGGCTTGAGCTGTCGTGAAGCATATGCGATCACTCTTTCTTTCTGCATCAATACGCATCCTTGTCCGTTCTTCGAGGCATCACTGAAAACAACAAATCTTTCACCCGAGACTGGTTGTGCAAGAACTGGGGCGGTAGTCAATTTCTTCTTAAGCTCTGTGAAACTCTGCTTGCAGTCAGGAGTCCACTCAAATTTAGTGTTCTTCTAGGTCAACCTCATGAGTGGGACTGCTATCCGCGAGAATCCTTCGACAAACTTCCGATAGTAGCCAGCAAGGCCAAGGAAACTTCTGACTTCTGTAACATTGGTTGGTCTCGGCCACTTAGTTATCGCTTTGACTTTCCTCGATCAACTGAGATACCTTCTTCAGAGATTACATGCCCCAGAAAAGTCACGTTGTGTAGCTAGAACTCACATTTGCTAAATTTCGCGTAAAGTTTCTTTTCCCGTAGAATGTCCAATGCCGTTCGTAGGTGTTCAGAGTGCGCTTCCTCATCCGGTGAGTAGATCAAGATATCTTTGATAAATACTACTACGAATTTGTCCAGTTGTTCTCCAAAGACTATGTTTATTAGATCCATAAATGCAGCCGGGGCGTTCGTCAGGCCAAAGGGCATAATGAGGAACTCGTAGTGTCTATAACGAGTCCTGAATGCAGTCTTAGCCACATCCACATCTTTAATCTTCAACTGATAGTAGCCTGAGCGCAGATTGATCTTACTGTATACTCGGGCTATCTGCACAAAGGCATTTTAGTTCAAGGTTTGCAAGTTCAGTTTTAGCTTACACGGAAATCATTCTTTATTGTGTACCCGTAGCTGATCAAACAGAGCGTGGATCCTAGACAGCGAGTACTTATTTTTGATAGTGATTTTATTGAGCTTGCGGTAATCAATACATTACCGTAAGCTCCCATCCTTCTTTTTCACAAAGAGCACCGGTGCTCCCCACGGTGAAACGCTCGGTCTGATGAACTTCTTGTCAATCAACTCCTTCAGTTGTTCTTTCAGATCCTTCAATTCTGTGGGCGCCATCCGGTATGGTGCTTTGGATATAGGCTTAGCACCGGGAACTAGATTTATCTTGAATTCCACCTCTTGATCTGGTGGTAGTCTGGGCAGCTCATCCGGGAAGACATCTAGGAATTGCATACTACCAGGACCTGATCAAGGGAGGGCATGTCTTGTTCCGCACTCAAAGCATATACTAAAAATCCATTGTTTCCCTTCTTTATCAACTGGTATGCTCGTGCGGCAGTCATATAGATGTTCTTGGGGTTCTTTCTTAACTTGATGTTCCCTTGATATGTTAATTCCTCCCGTGCAGGATCCTTGATGATCACCCGTTTACCTCGGCAGTCAATATGTGCATGGTTATTGGACAACCATTCCATGCCAAGGATAACGTCGAAGTCTCTCATTGGAATAGGATTCAAGTTGGTTTTGAATTGTTGTCCTTCCACTTCCATAGTACAGTTCTTGTATAGGTAATGTGATACAAGCACCTGATTGCCAGCTGTCTGCACACAATATGGAGTCTCCATCCAGAAGAGACAACCACTCAGGTTCTTGGCAAACTATTTAGACACGAAGGAGTGGCTGGCGCCACTGTCAAACAGTACGTTTGCAGGTACTTGGCATATTACGCCTAAAGCATTTATACTTTCAAGAAATAATGCATAAAAACATAAAGCGCATACTTAATTATAATTTAAGTCATCCTGTCACAACATCCGGTGCTTCTTCAACTTCTGCATATGCCATCACATGTACCCGCACATTTGCCCGTGGGCTATTCCTTTGCTGCTGAGGCTGGGGTTGCCGAGCTTTCTTCTCTGGAAATCCTTTACCATGTGACCGGGCTTCCTGCAACTGAAACATCCCCCTGTTCTCCAATGGCACTCTCCCAGATGTGGTTTCTTACATATAGCGCATGGGCAGACCGCCGACTGCTGGGGTCCTTATGGTCTCTGCTATGGCTGCTGTGGGCGGGGATGCCTGCTGGCCTAGTGTGTGGGTGGAGCTGCATCCTTCTTTGTTGCCTTCACTTGCCTTCCATATTGTTCCCTTCCTGCTTCGCTCGGTCTCTTCCTTCTCACTTCCTCATCTCTTCTGAGTATGTCTCTCTCTATACGATAGCAAGTGTCTAGCAATTCACCAAAGTTCCTATTGTTTGCATTTACTAGCCACGTGCGAATACGGGGGCTCAAACTGTAGCGCCCTGCACCGACCTGCCGTGCACCCGTGGTACTTCACTACGGAGAGTACCAGGCGTCAATCCACATAATATCGTACTCCATAACAAAATGTATGGACTTTTCTGCTTACACGTCAATAGGTAAGCAAAAATTGAGGTAGAATAAAAACTTTTAAATTAAAAGATGCCGAATATTCATCCCAACATTTACAACCAAGTTCGCAATGTAGGATCTGAAAGGCACCACTAGAAGGGGGGGAGTTGAATAGTGAGTGCGGAAAATGTGGGTTTTAAAATTGTTTTAAACCAAAAACCCAACTTCTGAAAACAGTTTCTGTTTTCAGGATTAGTTTTGAAACGTTTTGAAAACTAGGTTGTAGGTCTTCAAAAATTCTGAAATTTTGAGAGAACTTATCCTCAGATGTTCTGAGTATCTCCTAAAAATTGCAGATTAAAATTCAACCTCTAACCCCTTGAAAAATCGTTAGTGATCAGATTGCGCAAATCTGCCAGAAACGGTAGTCTGATTTGAAAAATTAATTCCTATTTATCCGTAACTCCAAATGCTCTGAAAATTTAATGACTAACCCCTTATGAGTTTTATTTAATTGGGTTGAATCAGTTTTGAAAAAAACTTTTGGGAAGATAGTCAAATACGTTCAAAGTCTCAACCTTTGCAAACCTGAAAATCATTCTGCACTAGTCTCAGAACTTTAGACGTTTGGATAACTTATCTTTGTCCAAAAGGGTTGAAACTTGCACCACATTAACCTTAAGAAGTGTGGCTATGATTCTGAAAAGTTTTGTGATTTTTGAAATTCGTTTACTATTTTTAATAACGTGATGAAAAACGATACACAGTGCTGAAACTGAAAGTAAGTGCTGAAAGTAAATAACACCAGAAATTTTATACTGGTTCGGTTAAAACAACATACTCCAGTCTTCGAGGACACCTTCCTCGGTTAGAACTAATCAAAAAACACAAAGAACACCTTACCACACATGGTTGATGGAGTTACACACCAACTCCAACCCTTTACAAACCTTGTAAGTGAATACAACGATCACGAACACCACCAAGTGCAAGATTAATCACACATTGATCAATCTTTTACAACAATAAAGAGAGTATGTGGTGGTCTATATGAAGCCTATTCAAATGTATGAATATGAGTAAAATAGTCTTTTAGAGAGAAGAAAGAAAGAGAGTGTAGAAGAAGAGAGGAAAACGTTTTTAATCTCTTAAGCTTGTAAGACTTGTATTGTTTTTGTCTTGCTCTCTTTTTTCTTTTTATCAATGATGGCCGCCCCCTATAGCCCTCCTCTTCCTCTTGAAAATTATCTTCTAAGTCCTTGGAAGAGTATATTGCATCATTGTGACATTTCCTTGCTTACTTGGCAACTTCTCATTAGATGATCATTAAGCTCTTGCTTACTTGGCACTCATTGATTTGATGAAAGTTGTCATCATTTGATGACTAGATAAATCTGAAAATAAACCTCAAAAACATGTGCCAATTAGCCATAAAATTATTTCCATAAGTCACATAATCATCCCACATAATTAGCAAGACAACTAACTCCAAATTTCCATCAAAATTTCGGCCATGTGCATGCTGAAATTTCAGCATGTGACATTCTCTCTTAATTCAAATTATTGCCAAGTTTGTATTTGATTTATTCCTTGAAAATAAAGAAGAAATAAATCATCATTTATTACATAACATTTTCACTTAATTTGGAATAAAAATTAGTCACCAATAAGGCCATGAATTCGGCCAACATACATTCCCACACATGCTGAAATTTTCAGCATGTGTGATATTCAAAGATATCACTTTATTTATTCCATAAAATGTTCAAAATATTGCCATAACATCTTTCAATTAATCCACATGATTCAAGATAGTAAAATATGGCATTACTTAGTGTAAAAATCGGCCAGCTCAAGACAACACATGCTGAATTTTCAGCATGTGTCACAAATGTGACAAAGTTTGAAATGTTACCTTGTATAGCTCCTTTCTTTATGTCACCAACATTGTATGCTTCATTCTTGACCAATCAAGATGCCAACAAAGCTCCACATATGCTCCAATAATGATGAGCTAGGCGTGTATGATAGTTGCACATGTGCTGAATTTTATTTTTGCAAACTTTGTAAAATAGTGCACATATAATTATACACACATGGTATATTCCAATCATCCCTTAATTGATTTTTCTAGAACACTTTAGAATTTATGAAGTATGTAAAAAGTGTCTAGATACATGTTATATGCCATGCCAAAAAAGTTCCATGTGTCGTGTACGTAGAAAGCCGAATTTATGACGTTTATCGATTACCCGATTTTTCTCTAATTAAATTCCAACTTTTTGCACATGTTATATATATTATGTTACACATAATATACATAAATTAAACTTTAATATTCAGCACTTAGTCTGATCTAAAGTGGCGCCCAACTTGTGACAAAATTGAATTTGGAATCTCCACAATTTGGCCTTAATTGTGGGTGATTTGTGTGTACCAACATGGAATGATTTTATGGCTGTACATAACATGTAAGCCACGAAATTTGTGGCCTTTTTTGAAATGTATGTAGAAGGGGTTTGAGTGATTTCAAAATATATGATTTAAATGTGTATAAAAACATGCATGACATATTACATATAACTTGCCTTATATAATTCATATATAATGTTGCCATACTAACGAGCCATGAAGCGTTAAAGCTTATATCAAATGGCAAACATTTGTTGTGTTTATACTATTTTCAGGTGCTACCATTAATGAACTAAATTAGTTCATTAAGTGAAGTACTTAGTTAATTAAACTAAGTAGTTCACTAAAGGAAGCAACATTTGGACAAGGCACAAAGGCAACAAGACTAAGAAAGGAAAGTCTCCTCCTCCTCTCATCACACATATATACACGCATATATATAGATATAGAAATATATATATATTTCAGATTTTTTTAAAAAAAGGCACATACACATGTATTCCAACGTACTACCGACACGTTATATATTTTACGTACGTACGTTAACGTCACACCACCATACTTAACTCATATTTATGAGTATATTCAGGTCTTATATCATATGATATAAGTCATGGTGATGACAAATTAAATACGACACGTTAAAAGGTTCTAAACCAAAAATTGTCGTATCGGGCGAATACCGAAACTTCGCCAACGTGTCACGTACTTGCCATAAATAGATGGCCAGCCCCTACACCTCAAAAATCTTTATAATTTTCGTGGGTATGATGATAATTCCAGCCACAAAATCATTCCATGTTGGCACACACAAATCACCCCACATTAAGGCCAAATTGAGGAGATTCTAATTTAAATTTTGTCACAAGTTAATGGCGCCACTTTAAGACCAGCCAAGGGCTGAATATTAAAGTTTATATTATGTATATTATGTGTAACATAATATATATAACATGTGCAAAAAGTTGGAATTAGAGAAAAATCGGGTAATCGATAAACATCGAAAATTCGATTTTCTACGTACACAACACATGGAACGTTTTTGGCACATCATACGACACGTATCTAGACACTTTTTACATATGTCATACATCTTAAAGTGTTATAGAAAATTAAATTAGGGGCTGATTGGAATATGCCATGTGTGTATTATTAAATGTGCATTATTTTACAAAGTTTGCAAAAATAAAATTCAGCACATGCATACATATCATACACGCCTATTCCAGCTGAAATGGAGCATATGTGGAGCCTTGTTGGCATATTGATTGGTCAAGAATTAATCATACAATGTTGGTGATTTAAAGAAAGAAGCTACAAAAGGTAATGTTTCAAATTTTATCTCATTTGAAACACATGCTGAAAATTTCAGCATGTGTATTAAGAGCTGCCGATTTTCACAATTGATGAGCCTATATTTTTTGTCTTGAAACATGGAATTAAATTTGAAGACAAATTGGATTTAATTTGAATAAGAAATGAAAGTAAATTTGTGATATCTTGAATATCACACATGCTGAAAAATTTCAGCATGTGTATGAATGTATATAGGCCGAATTCTTGGCCATGTTATTGTCCAATTTTATTCCCAAAATTGATGAGAATATTGTCTACTAATTGGTGATTTATTTCTAAGAGAAAAATCAAAGAAAATTTGGAAATAATTTGAATTAAAGCACCATGTATCACATACTGAAATTTCAGCATGTCAAGTCTCATTCATGGCCGATTTTTTACTCATTTTTGTGAAGAAATTATCTTGCTTAATTTATGTGATGATCTTGGAAGTTATGGTAGTTGTTTTATGATGATTTTGGCACATGTTTTTAGTGGAATTCTCAGATTTTCCTAGTCATCAAATGATGACAACATTCAACCAATCAATGAGTGCCAAGTAAGCAAAAGTTAAATGATCATCCAATGAGGAGGTGTCAAGTAAGCAAGATCATGTCACAATGATGCCACATATTCTCCCAAGGACTTAGAAGATAATTTTCAAGAAGAGAGGGACATCAAGGGGGACGGCCAAGGTGCTTAAAAAGGAAAGGAAGAAGAGCCAAAAAAAAAAGACAAGAGCAAGCATTACAATCTTGAAGCATCAAAAACGTTCTAGCCTTCTTCTTCTACACTTTCTTTCTTTCTTCTTCCTAAAAGCCTATTGTACTTACTTTCATATTCTTGAATAGGCTTATCTTAGACCACCACACATTCTTTATCTTTGTAAAAGATTGATCAAGGTGTGATCAATCTTCAATCTTGCAAGGTGGTGGTGTTCGTGTGTATTGTATTCATCATACAAGGTTTGTAAAGGGTTGGAGTTGGTGTGTAACTCCATCAACCCTGTGGTAAGGTGTGTTTGTGTTGTGTGATTAGTGTGAACCGAGGAAGGTGTTCCTCGAAGACTGGAGTAGGTTGTTTATAACCGAACCAGTATAAAATTCTTGGTGTCATTTACTTTCAGCACTTATATTCTGTTTCAGCACTGTTTATCCTTTTTGATTATGTTCGTAAAAATAGTAAACGTCTTTCAAAAATTACGAAAATTTCCAGAATAATAGCCACACGTCTTAAGGTTAATTTGGCACAAGTTTCAACTCTTTTGGATAAGTATAAGTCAATCAAACGTCCAAATTCTGAGACTAGTGCAGTCTGATTTTCAGGCTTGCAAAGGTTGAGACTTTGAGTGTATTTGACTAACTTCCCGAAAGCATTTTTTAAAACTGTTTTAACCCATTTAAATATAACATATAAGGGGTTAGTGGTTAAAATTTCAGAGCATTTGGAGTTACGTACAAATAGGAATAAATTTTTCAAAACAGTCTACGGTTTCTGGCAGATTCGCACAATCTGACCATCAACGATTTTTGAAAGGGTTAAAGGTTGAATTTAAATCTAACATTTTTAGGAGACACTCATAACATCTGAAGCTAAGCTCTCTCAAAATTTCAGAATTTTTTAAGACCTACAACCTGTTTTAAAAACGTTTTAAAACTGGTCCTGAAAACAGGAACTGTTTTCAAAAGTTGAGTTCTTGAGTCAAAACAATTTTAAAAACCACACTTTCCGCACCAACTATTCAACCCCCCTTCTAGTGGTGCCTTGCAGGTCCTACAAGTGGTATCAGAGAGCAGGAACACTCACTTCAAAGGATCCAACGATTCAGTGCGATGGCAACCACAAATCTCAAAACCGAGCAAGAAGGTATGTCGAGCCAAAGGCCTCCTCTTTTTGAATGTGAGTCGTTCATTCAATGGAAACTAAGAATGAAGCTTTTTCTTATGGCAATAGATATTGATCTTTGGTCGATTATAGAAGATGGTCCTTTTGTTCCATCTAAGTTATCCACCGTAGACGGAGTCACACTAGAAGTTGTTTAACCTAGACAAGAATATACAAGTGAGGATAAAAAGAGACTTAGCATGAACGCTAGGGCTATGCAATTACTTTTGAATGGATTAAGTAAGAGTGAGTGTAGTTATGTCGCAAACTGTTCTAATGCACAAGAAATGTGGAGAATACTCGAAATGAAACAGGAAGGCACTAGTCAAGTAAAAGAGTCCAAGATAAACATGCTTATGTCCACACTTGAGTCATTTAAATTATTGCCTAATGAATCTATTGTTGATATGGATCTTCGTTTGACTAACATCTACAATTCTCTTGAGTCTCTTGGTAAAGCCTTTACCATGCAGGAAAAGGTACAGAAAGTCATACGAAGCCTTCCATCAGAGTGGGACCCTAAAGTAACCGCAATAGAAGAAAGCAAAGAAACAAACTCAATAAAGATGGAAGAGTTAATTGGATCACTTAAGGTTTATGAGAATAAACTCACCATACGGAAATCGGAATCATCTAAACAAGGTAAAGCTATTGCTTTTAAATCAAATGAATACGTCTCTACTTCTTCCGATCACGTAGATGATAGTGATTCTGAATCGGATAACGATGACTTAATTCTATTGGCTAAAGGTTTAAGAAAATTTATGAGAAAGTCATTTAAAAACAAAAATAAGGGCACTTCAACTAAAAGAAATAAGAACAAGACAAATGATAAGGATGTTAAATGTTATGAATGCGGCAAACTTGGACATTTATCATACGACTGCCCTAATAAGGAAAAACAAACAAATAAATACCCTGACAAGGAACGGAACAAGAATAGACTCATCTCAGAACCCAAACAAAGGAAACGTGCTCTCAAAGCCTCCACTTGGAGTGATACATCGGATTCCGAGACTGAAACCGAAGAGGAGAATGCACAAGTATGCTTTGTCTCCAAAGCATCTAATGAGGTATCATCTGATTCTGATTCTGAGCCTTCTTATGATGATCAGTTTAGTCAGTACTTAGAACTGCATAAATTCACTAAGACTCTCGCTAAAGAAAAGAAGCGATTAATTGAAGACAAGAAGATGTTAGAATCTTCTAACGAAAATCTTGTCGCTCAATTAAACGATTCTAACGAAGAGTCATCATGCATCATCAATGCATTAAAGACAGAGATTTCATCATTGACCATTCAAAATAATGAAATGAAATCCGATATTTCAAGTTTGAAATCAAGGAATACAGACATAGAAAAAATGATGAAACAGTTTGATACGGGATCTAACATGCTGCATCGTATTATCTTATCACAAAAGCATGATAGTGATAAAACTGGTTTGGGATACATTGAGACAAATGAAGTATCCAAACCAACTAAGTTTGTTGTGTCTAAGAAAGTAGACACCCCAAAGCCAAAAACGACGTCTAAGATGACGCAAAGACCTCTCCCTTCCTCACGCCCCCACCTCCTCCTCATATCATGCGAAATATAATTTTGTGCCATATAGATATGAGAAGAAACAAGTAATGCATACACGTCATCCATTTCATTCATCTAGATTACGCACTACGCACACAAACACAAGGACATATCAAAAACGTCCTACATACAATGAGTATAAAGGAGTTCTTGGCCAAAGACCCAAAGTGCATTCACCACATGTTTATTACATTGCACCTTCATCTACATTCTTGCCATTTTCTAGACTGAGAAGGATCACCCAAGTATGGGTACCGAAAGGTACTTTTACCAAAAGGTGATTAACTAATTCGCAAGGACCCAAAGTTAAAAGGGTACCTAAATCATTTTTGCACATTGCAGGGAGCCCACACATCAAAAGATACATCTATAAAGTGGTTCCATGACAGTGGCTGCTCGAGGCACATGACGGGTGACCCGAGCTTGTTCACAAAATTAAAGAAGGTCACAAAAGGTGGATCCGTGACCTTTGGAGGTAACAACGAAGGCAAGATCATCGGAAAAGGTACAATCGGAAACCCAAGCACTCTTCAAATCTCTAACTTCTTTTTGGTAAGCAACTTATCCTATAATCTTCTTAGCATTTCGCAATTTATTGACAATGGTTTTGATGTGTGTTTCACTCACCCTTATTGCAATATAATAAATAAAAATAGAGAAACCGTTTTAAAAGGAAAACGAGAAGGAAATATTTTTATGCTTTCTATGGATGATATGTTAGACGCTAAAGTTAAATGTTTTATGTCAAACGAACCCAATTTAAATTTGTGGCATAGACGTTTAGGACACATTGGCATTTCCACACTAGAAAAACTCCAACAAAAGAACCTAGTACGAGGATTGCCTACACTTGATTTAGACAACTTTCAGTTGTGTGAATCTTGCATAAAAGGCAAACAAACACGCGAGTCACTTAAGCCTAAGAATGAAATAAGCACGACTAGAGTCTTAGAACTATTACACATTGATTTGTTTGGTCCTAGTCGCACTACAAGCCTTGGTGGGCATCACTATGCATGCATGATTGTTGATGATTTTTCTCGTTATACTTGGACTTTATATCTTGCACATAAGGATGATAGTGCCATTGAGATTGCGAAATTAATCAAACAACTTGAAAATCAATACGGTGTCAATGTGAAAAAGATAAGAAGCGATAGAGGCGGTGACTTTAAAAACAAGGATATGATTTCATTTTGCGAAGAAAAAGGAATCAAGCATGAGTTTTCGCCACCTAGAACTCCACAATTAAATGGAGTAGTAGAAATAAAGAATCGAACACTACAAGAAATCGCTAGGACTATGTTATGCGAAAATAAATTACCTAGATTTCTGTAGGCGGAAGCCGTAAATTGTGCATGCGACATAGTAAATCGCTTATACTTTAGAAAGAAAATAAACAAGATGCCTTATAAGATATTAAATGATTGCATGCCTAAGATTGACTATTTTCGTGTGTTTGGATGCAAATATTTTGTTTTGAATACAAAAGATAATTTAGATAAATTTGAATCTAAATCAATTGAATGCATCTTTGTTGGATATTCTATAAATTCAAAAGAATATAGATGTTATGATCCTCTCACTAGACAAATCATAGAATCTATTGATGTGAAGTTTAATGAATTTGGTGAGATTGATAAAGATAAAGAATATGATGATGACTTTGAATTGAAACCCGTGTTGAATGAAGATGATGGTACATTTGATATGCATGATATGCATGATACACTAGAAATGCATCATCACTTAGAGATGCATGATAACATAGAAAATAATCAACCAAGATGGCATAGAGATCACCCACATGATCTCATAATAGGCGACATCACTCACGGTGTGCGACCACGTAGAAGAATAACTTCGGATGAAGTAAATCAATTTGATGCTATGATTTCCGAAATTGAACCCAAAAATGTGCATGATGCTTTGAGTGATTCTTGTTGGATTGATCCTATGCATGATGAGCTTAATTAATTTGTTAGAAATGATGTATGGGATTTAGTGCCACGACCACAAGATAAGACCATAATAGGCACAAAGTGGGTGTTTAGAAATAACATGAATGAAGAAGGAAAGGTCGTTAGAAATAAAGCTAGACTTGCAGCACAAGGCTATAAGCAAGAAGAAGAAATTGACTATGATGAAACATTTGCACCCGTAGCACGTTTAGAAGCTGTACGACTTTTACTTGCCATTACTTGCATGAAAGATTTCAAATTGTATCAAATGGACGTAAAAAATGCATTCCTAAATGGATTCATACAAGAAGAGGTATACGTGAAGCAACCACCCAGTTTTGAAGATTTGAAACATCCCGATCACGTGTACAAACTAAAGAAGGCACTATACGGACTAAAGCAAGCACCTAGAGCATGGTATGATCGTTTTGCTACTTTTCTTTTAGAAAATGGTTTCAAACGAGGTACTATAGATAGTACATTATTTTTGAAACAAGATAAATCGGATTTACTTATTATTCAAATCTACATTGATGACATTATTTTTGGTTCTACCTCACATAAACTTGTTAAAGATTTGAAAATTGCATGAAATCCGAATTCGAAATATCTATGGTTGGTGAACTTAACTATTTTCTTGGCTTGCAGATTAAGCAAACGAGTAAAGGCATTCACATAAGTCAAGCTAAATATGTAAATGACATAATTAAAAAGTTCAATTTTGAAAATTTGAAACCATCCCCCACCCCTATGAGTGTCACTACTAAATTGGATAAAGATGAACAAGGTAAAGATTTTGATAATGCCTTATATAGATCTATGATTGGTTCTTTGCTATATCTTACTGCTAGTAGGCCTGATATCATGTTCAGTGTATGCATGTGTGCACGTTTTCAAAGTCAACCTAAGGTGTCTCACTATAATGCGGTAAAAAGAATATTCCGCTATATTAAGCACACGCCCACCTTAGGAATTTGGTACGATAAAGATTCAGAATTTAGTTTACATGCTTATACTGATGCAGATTACGGTGGCAGTAAAATAGATAGGAAGAGCACAAGTGGCACTTGTGAAGTACTTAGTTAATTAAACTAAGTAGTTCATTAAAGGAAGCAACATTTGGACAAGGCACAAAGGCAACAAGACTAAGAAAGGAAAGTCTCCTCCTCCTCTCATCACACATATATACACGCATATATATATATATATAGATATATATATTTTCAGATTTTTTTAAAAAGGCACATACTCGTAATAATTTTGTCATCACCATGACTTATATCATATGATATAAGACCTGAATATACTCATAAATATGAGTTAAGTATAGTGGTGTGACGTTAACGTATGTACGTAAAATATATAACGTGTCGGTAGTACGTTGGAATATATGTGAATGTGCCTTTTTAAAAAAAAACTGAATATGTATATATATATATATATATATATATATATATATTGAAAAACGTGTGATATAAAGGAGTGGAGAACTTTCCTTTCTTCAACTTGTTGCCTTTGTGCCTTTTCCAAATATGGATTCCTTTAATGAACTACTTAGTTTATTTAACTAAGTACTTCACTTTATGAACTAGTTTAGTTCATTAATGATGGCACCTGAAAATAGTTAAAGACAACAAATGCTTGCCATTTGATGTAAGCTTTAAAGCTTAATGCTTGTTAGTACGACAACATTATATATGAACTATATAAGGCAAGTTTTATGCAACAACGTGTCATGTCATGAAATATGTCATGCATTTCTTTAATACATGTTTATTTAAATCATGCATTTTGTAATCACTCAAACCCCTTTTTCTCTACACACAAAACATAAAGAGAAATCCGAATTTAAAGTTTCATCGTAAAACCATCAAACATAACCATCATGTCAAAGTCCTTAAGCTGTCCTTCTCTTGCACGTCTATGGATAGGGAACCCTAGGCTCGTCATCGATCTATTCTATCCTATTTCCTGCAGGCTCTAGGAGGAAAAATAATGGGGTGAGTGACAAAGTCACCAGCAAGTATACCATAAATAATCATGAATTAAATAGAAAGTATACACAAGAACCAGACCCCCAAAAAGTTTGGATTCACAACATACCTGACTTTCAATTCATCACCCGTAAGGACATAAGATCATAACTTAAGAGACAAGAAATCACATTAAGATCATAACTTAGGAGGTATTAACCATAACATCATAACCTAAGTAATCGTACATCAATCATTCGACTAGCCATGAAATGCATCATGTATGAGTATGCACATGTGATGCATCATGATAAAAATGAGGATAAGTTCTTTCATTCTTTCTTTCAAAATCATCATCGCTAATAAAACGAGAGAAGTGAGAATTCAGATCTATTATATCCGAATCTGAGGCGGTCATACCATTCCCTTCAGATCTATTATGTCCGGATCTGAAAACGATCATACCATTCCCTTCAGATCTATTATGTCCGGATCTGAAAACAGTCAAACAATCAATTCCCCTCATCAGGTCTATTCTCTCTGGACCTGTACGGTCATAAATCATCATTATCAGGTCTATTCTTTCCGGGCCTGAACGGTCATAATCATCATTAGATCAATTAACCCTGGATCTGGAGCGGGTTATGCTAGCCAGATATCAATGGTACCAATAGGAGTCGTTCTTTTCAAAACTTAAATCTTTTCTTTAAAAGAGCATTTCGAAATTTCTTTGACATAAATTCAGTTTCATAACTCATGTAAATGAGGATAATGCAATGCATGACGTGCAATATGCAATCCATGACTAAATGCATCACATAATCCACGTATGGCCTTATTCTTTCAGCTGGAAAAATTTTCCAGAATTTACGTTCTGTTCATGCGGCCTCAACCATAACAAATTAGGCATATTTTCATAATCTCATGCCATACATATGCACAATAGAGTCTTATCTATATGCCATAAAAATTTTGTAACGTTTCGAGACATACAACACCCTCAAATCATTAAGTTACTAAACAGAGTACTGCTGAATCCAGCAGCGCAGTACCCATCTTTACCTTACTATCAAGCCCATAAAATCCTATTTAATTTGGGCCAACACCTAGAAAACATAGTAAACATACCAAGAAATAATATTCATATGCCCAATAGCGCATACAAGTCCAAATTCGCAATAATAAGGTCTCCCAACTCATGCCATAATTCAGTCCTATTTTTCCAGTTTTGTAACAAAACTTCAATTCAGTTAACCCTTAAAATAATGGTTCCAGGCTAATTTATTTACATGGACACGTTCATCTATGTCTTAAGTGATTACCATAAAAATTCCAGAGCAATCCAATGGGTTTAGAGGGGTCATTTAATTATTTTCCTAAAGCTAGGTACATGCAGAATCTAGAATGACCAGTTGTCACTAAACATTTTATTGCGGATAAACCACAAGTTCTTTTACCAAAATTCCAACTCACAGATTTAATAAACATAAAAGGATAGCTTCCTACCAAAAATCAGCTCATTTTCACGTTCTTAAGGTCCATTTTCAGGTCGCACAACACGCCACTTAAATTTGTCTAGTTCCAGTAGATTTTCCTTTTTTGTCACTTTTCTTGTCAAGTGTTTACCAGCTAAACTTATTCCTCTAAAATGACTTACTAGCCACCAAATACACCCTTTAACATAGACATTCCAGGTTCCGTAACATTCAATAAGATACATATGAATCACTTCAAAAACAGTTTTTGAAACTTACGCACAGCACTCATCATTATTGCACATTTTGTACTTCATAAAGTCTACCTTCGGCATAACTAGTTTATGTATCACATAATCCCCATAAACAGCCCGTTCCTTACACACGCAAGAACTCATATTTTGTTTCAAAGTGAGCATAGTACACCCATGTAATAAATCATTCAAATATACAACTTCCATACATCATACAACTTTCATACATCTTTTGCCTCACAAGATATATTCTTCACAATAATCAATGCTCATTCCTACTATCCCTTCTAGCCGTCCCCCCTCCATGGTGAGAAAGATGGAATCTTACCATATTTACCTTAGACATACAACACATTCATACTTAATGTAGGCAAAGAACTCATCTTTGAAAGAATTTCACACATGCAAGTCACTTTTCTCAAGGAACAACTAAGTTCTCATGCTTTAAACTTAGTATCTTCAACTAAGATTTACATCTTACAATTAACTAGTCATTCAAGCATACACTTCACAAATAAGTCAAGATTATCTAGAGTATACTTTCCTTTTTAAGCTAGAACCTTTCTTTAGTTTGGATCTTGGATGAAATGGAGTGAAGTTTCCTCCACTACTCCATATGACATACGGTTTTGAGGGAGAAAAAGGAGGAACATTAGCTATCCATTTATATGAAGAATAGAGCTAGATTAAGGCTAGATTAGCTTACCAAAATGAGGCTTGAATGGAGTTCAAACCACCAATGTGTTAGCACCACTTAGTAGCTTGAGGAATTCTCACCTAGTGACCGAGGAGGGTCACGGTTTTAGCAAGGAAAAAGGGGTACCAATGTGAGCTTCATCCTTTGAAACAAGAAATCCATTTAAGAAGCTTAGCATGCACTTACCTAGAGGAATCTTGAAGCTTGAAGATGGAGATGGAGCTTCTAAAAAAGAGAAGTCTCCTTGGTAGGAGAAGGGGAGGCCGGCGGTTCCTTAAAGAAGGAGAAGATAAAACCTTTCATTTGCATGGACACCATAATGAAGTTCACTTAATGACTAACCATGAGTTACTTTTTGGGGTATGTTTAGGAAAAAGTAACGTAGGTTATTGATGGAGTCTTCTTGGCTTAACCAAGGGGGTAACCGACGGTTAAGGTGGTTTTGCCTAAGCTCATTTGCTCCTCAATTGCTTTATCTCACTTATTCCTTAAGTTACTTCTTAGGATGTGTTAGAAAAGTAACTAGGGTTGTTTAAGGAGTTACCATGGATTATCCATAGGTTAATCCGACGGTTGGGGTCTTAGGGTGGGGCTTTTATTTACTACTTAGTAGCTCTTTTACTCTTTAGTTTCTTTAAGGTAAAAATATCACTAAAGTTGTTAGTTGAGG
This sequence comes from Eustoma russellianum, assembly GCA_036186865.1. Lineage (NCBI taxonomy): Eukaryota > Viridiplantae > Streptophyta > Magnoliopsida > Gentianales > Gentianaceae > Eustoma > Eustoma russellianum. The sequence goes on along the minus strand of AP025069.1, from coordinate 11,649,202 downwards.
TGTTAATGGTAAAGGTGATCCCATTAATCCCCCATTGCTTGCATCCAACGGTTTCTAAAGAAAAAAGGGGAAGAATTCTTCAATCTTGGATCATCCTTATAATTTACTACTTGTATGAGACCTTTTTAGAATTTCTCAGAGAGACAATTAAAGTGATTAGTTGGATCATTTAAATTAAAATTGATCTCATGTATGCCTTATCCTATTAAGACCTTGCGGCCTTAAAGGAAAAAAAGGAGGAAAACTTTTTCCTTAGACTCTTGAGTCACATTTAGTGGAACACTTAATTCCATGTGTAAGCTTTTAGGCTTACCTTTTAAGAGGCTATTAAAAGTTAGTTATCTTTTAAGGATTTAAATACCCTAGAGTTTCCAAGACCTTTGTGGCCGGAAATTCTAAGAATCTTGGAGGGTAAAATTGTCAATTCACATGCTTCATAATACATACTTGGAGTAGTATACTATTTCCTACAATATTAAAGAGGCGTTAATAAAACTTAATAAAATGTGCTTGGCAAAAATAAAGTTCCAATACGCCACTTCATATGTAGCTTATTGAAACCCCAAACGCATAAACAGGTACGCCCCAAACGCCGCACATTCAGAATTCCGAAACCCACAAAACATAAAGTCTAATAAAGTCTACCTTTATTAGCCTAGGTAAATAAACCTTCGCCACAAAAACTGGTGAGTGAATAAGTATGAACCCACATACATGAGTGAGTTTATTAACCTTCGAACCCCATCTCATATGAGTGAGTTTATGTGGTGAATAAATATGAATGTGTTGATGATCTTACCATAATTCACATACATGTGTGAGTGACTTGCCTGTTTATGCGTTTGGGTGATCTGTTTGTGGTTTGGGGTTTCATGAGGATAAGTTCTTTCGAGTTTGATGATCAGCGGTTTGTTTTTCCTTTAAGGCCGCCGGGTATTAATAGGATAAGGCGTACATGAGATTACTTTTAATTTAAATGATCCAACTAATCACTTCATGTAGCGCCCCGCAACGGCCTGCCCGCGTACGGTGCGCCCGCCGTACTTCACTATGGAGAGTACCAGGCGTCAATCCACATCATATCGTAGTCCATAACGAAATGTATGGACTTTTCTTCTTACACGTCAATAGGTAAGCAAAAATTAAGGCAGAATAAAAACTTTTAAATAAAAAGATGTCGAATATTCATCCCAACATTTACAACCAAGTCCACAAAACATAAAGAGAAATCCGAATTTAAAGTTTCATCATAAATCCATCAAACATAACCATCATGTCAAAGTCCTTCAGTTGTCCTTCTCTTGCACGTGTATGGATAGGGAATCCTAGGCTCATCATCGATCCATTCTACCCCATTTCCTGCAGGCTCTGGGAGGAAACTCATCCGCCCAAGTGTCTCGCCTATTAACCAAGTGTCTTCCCCCAGATCGACATATTTCATTTGAAATCAATCTAATTCCGAGAGCTGAGCCGATATCAAAGGCTCCTTATCAAATGGCTCCTACTGAGTTGAAAGAACTGAAGGAACAGTTACGTGAACTGTTGGAGAAGAAACTCATCTGTCCAAGTGTCTCGCCTTGGGGTGCTCCCGTGCTCTCAAGGAACAACTAAGTTCTCATGCTTTAAACTTAGAATCTTCAACTAAGATTCATATCTTAAAAATAGCTAGTCATTCAAGCATACACTTCACAAATAAGTCAAGATTATCTAGAGTATACTTGTTGGTGACTTTGTCACTCACCCCATTATTTTTCCTCCTAGAGCCTGCAGGAAATGGGATAGAATGGATCGATGACAAGCCTAGGGTTACCTATCCATAGATGTGCAAGAGAAGGACAGCTTAAGGACTTTGACATGATGGTTATGTTTGATGGATTTATGATGAAACTTTAAATTCGGATTTCTCTTTATGTTTTGTGGACTTGGTTGTAAATGTTAGGATGAATATTCGGCATTTATTTAGCAGTTTTTATTCTGCCTCAATTTTTGCTTACCTATTGAAAGTGTAAGCAGAAAAGTCTATACATTTCGTTATGGACTACGATATGATGTGGATTGACGCCCGGTACTCTCCGTAGTGAAGTACGGCGGGTGCACCGTACGCAGACAAGCTGGTGCAGGGCGCTACAGGTGGTATGAGAGCCGAGGCTCTAGATTCGGATAGAATATAGAATTAAGTTATGATTTTAGAAATCTAAGTTTGACCTTAGACCTAAGTCATGATCTTAGAAAGGAGTTGACCTTAGACTAAGATGACTTAGACTAGACATTAGGGCCTTGACCTCATAACAAAGCCCTAGTCGATGAAATTTTATATGTCATAGAATTTAATTCGTATCTTATCTTATTGGATTACAAATTAAGTTATGTCGCTTATCTGGATATTTTAACCTTGAATAAAAATTCTGATGCTTCGTAGTGCAGATGGCATCGTGGTCCGGTAAACAGACATTATCACTGTCACCCCTGGGAAGCAGTGGGTTTTACTATCGGCAGCTAGTTAGAGCACATGTTCCGAGATTTGGCGGGGAGTCTAGTTTGGAGGAGGCAGAAAAATGGCTAAATAAAGTCGAAAGTAGCTTTTTGTTGATACAAGTGCCTGATGAGGTAAGGTCACAGATTATCCGACCGTTTCTGATTGGTAAGGCCAGCCAGTGGTGGAGGACTTGTATCCAGCCACTGCCCCAGCCGGTAACTTGGGCAAAGTTTTTAGAAGAGTTTTGTGAGTGTTTCCTCTCTCCAGACTTAATCACGAAGAGGGTTGAGGAATTTGACACATTGAGACAAGAGTCAGGCACCACTGTTTCAGAATACGCCTGTCGGTTCACTACATTGGGTCGGTATGTTCCTTCAATCATGGAAGATGACAAGCATAAGGTGATCAGGTTTTTACGTGGTCTAAACCTCCAGATCAAGATTCGACTGGTCAATGCGTATTCAAGGACTTTTGAAGAATTACTAGAGGATTGTTACATAATAGAACGTGATGGTACCCTGATAAAAGGCCAAAATAGAAAACGTAACAAGCATATTAAGGAACGAAGAAAGAGATGGGGGCCATATCCGGGTAGGGTTGACGAAAAGATAATCAAGGGACACCAGCCTAAACTAGAGAGTGCATGATCCAGAAAGTCCTGAAACCCCAAATGCATAAACAGGTACGCCTAATTGCACGATTTAAACATGAAGTACTTATATTCTATCTTGCCTATTAACCAAGTATAAATAGTAATACCAAAGATCGAACTGGAGCAATGAGATAAGGAACCTTAGGAGAGATTTCTATATAATAAGATGGTGGGCAAAGAAGACGACTAGAGCAGCACAACTGAAGCATGAAGGCTAGAATATGTTACCAAATCGTTTTTTATGGGTTCTCAACAGTCAGATAAAAACCCTGATAGATAGAGCTCAACAAGATTACAATAAAGAATAAGTACCCGCTGCTTAGGATCGGTGATCTATTTGACCAGCTTCGGGTAAACAATTAACAAGTTGTATATGGTTCGAAAGTCATGTAATTTGCTTAGCTAGCCTGCATGTTTGTATTTCTTAAGGATAAAATCATAGAAATGTTGTAAGATGATGAAATATGTGGTTGGAGCGTTACGAGGCTATTTGGGGTGTTACGGCTAAACTCATCAGGCTCAGGACATGCAACACACTCCAGCAGTGACGTTACGACTTAGCAGGTTCTCGCATAGCATGATATTTCAAATATTTTATGAACAAACAAACAGGGATACCTTTACTCTTTAAAAGAAAACAAGGATTTTATGAGGAACGAGAAACATTTGGAAATGTCATGAAGGGACATAAGTTTCAAAGAAAGAACCATGATTTATAGTTTGACTCTACGAAATGTTGCGAAAGTAAAATCATTACGTAGGGGAGCATGTCAACGAGATGGATGAGTTGGGTGAATACCTGGTGAAAGACTTGGGTTCACGGCCTACGAGAGTACATTTTCAGATTGATGTACGGTTCATCGTATATGTACTTTATGGGAATTATATCGGATGTCGTTGGATACGGTTTCATATGTAAGATGGCTATCACTTGTTTACAGAAAAGATGTTTATAGAAAAGAGCTCGTGATTTACATTCTGGAGTTAATGATCTCTACCATGTTTTGCATATATTATGAAAAGAAAATTTTAACATTTCATGATCATGTTTTATGCATTATTACTGACCCTGGAATGAATCCAGTTATCAGTGCACAGTAACAAGATTGAAGGTGCTTAAGATATGAGATGGGTTATGATAACGCCTTTAGAAAAATTAAGAACAAGTTCTGATATGACCTCTAAGATAAGTTGAACGAAGCAGTTCTAAGGGGACTAGATAGACACTTTATTCTGTCTTATGTACCAGAGGATAAGAACGGAGCATCAAAGACCCGCAAGATTGTGGCAACCCCTTTAAAAACTGAATGGAAACGGGATCACGACAATATAGAGTTTATGACTAACCTGCCAAGGACAAAGAATGGACATGATGCTATTCGGGTCATAGTTGATTGTCTGATGAAGTCCGCCATTTCATGGCCTCTTACGAAGCACTGTATGGGAGAAGGTGTAGATCTCCACTTTATTAGGATGAAATTGGAGACAAGACTTTTACAGGACCCGACCTAGTGGAACAAACATGTGAAAAGTGATGGTTGTTAAGCAAAGGTTGAAAGTGGCCCAAGATAGGAGCAAAGTTTAGGGCCGACGAAAAGCAACAACCATTGAGTTTCTGGCAGATAAGAAAGTGATTCTCAAAAGTTTCGCCATCGAAAGGAGTAAAAAGATTTTCAATAAAAGGTAAACTAAGTTCAAGATTATCAAACCTTATGAGATTCTTAAAAGGATTAGAGAAGTCGCTTACCGGCTGGCACTACCGCCATCACTATCTCAGTTGCACGATGTATTTCACGTATCCCATCATCGCTGGTACGTACGTGAGCCCAGACATATCATTGAGGAACAGCCCTTGAAAGTTGAAGCCGACGTGACACACGAAGAAGAGCGAGAGAAGATCGTTGACCGCAAGGAAAAGGCACTACGAAAACGATCTATCCCTACGGTTAAGGTGCTATGGAAGCACCACTTGATTGATGAAGCCACTTGAGAGACGGAAGAAAACATGAAAAGCTTATGCCCACATTTTTTAGTGCTCTTAAGTTTCAAGGACGAAACTTGTAATAAGGGGGGAGGATGTTGTACCCCACGAAAATCGAACTGTATTCGAGACTAATATGAAGTGGCATATTGGAACGTTATTTTTGCCAAGTACATTTTATTAAGTTTTATTAACGGTTCTTTAATATTGTAGGAAATAGTATACTACTCCAAGTATGTATTATGAAGCATGTGAATTGACAATTTTACCCTCCCAAGGTTCTTAGAATTTTCGGCCACAAGGGTCTTGGAAACTCTAGGGTATTTAAATCCTTAAAAGATAACTAACTTTTAATAGCCTCTTAAAAGGTATGCCTAAAAGCTTACACATGGAATTAAGTGTTCCACTAAATGTGACTCAAGAGTCTCAGGAAAAAATTTCCCTCCTTTTTTTTTCCTTTAAGGCCGTCGGGTATTAATAGGATAAGGCATACATGAGATCACTTTTAACTTAAATGATCCAACCAATCACTTTAATTGTCTCTCAAAGAAATTCTAAAAAGGTCTCATACAAGTAGTAAATTATGAGGATGATCCAAGATTGAAGAATTCTTCCCCTTTTTTTCTTTAGAAACCGTTGGATGCAAGCAATGGGGGATTAATGGGATCACCTTTACCATTAACACCTCAACTAACAACTTTAGTGATCTTTTTACTTAAAGCAACTAAAGAGTAAAAGAGCTACTAAGTAGTAAATAAAAGCCCCACTCTAAGACCCCAACCACCGGATTAACCCATAGATAATCCATGGTAACTCCTTAAACAATCCTAGTTACTTTTCTAACACATCCTAAAAAGTAACTTAAGGAATAAGTGGGATAAAGCAATTGAGGAGTAAATGAGCTTAGGGCTAACCCCCTTAACCGCCGGTTACCCCCTTGGTTAAGCCAAGAAGACTCCATCAATAACCTTAGTTACTTTTTCCTAAACCTACCCCAAAAAGTAACTCATGGTTAGGCATTAAGTGAACTTCATTATGGTGCCCATGCATACGAAAGGTTTTCCCTCCTCCTTCTATAAGGAACCGCCGGCCTCCCCTTCCCCTACCAAGGAGACTTCTCCTTTTTAGAAGCTCCATCTCCATCTTCAAGCTTCAAGATTCATCTAGGTAAATGCATGCTAAGCTTCTTTAATGGATTTCTTGTTTCAAAGGATGAAGCTCACATTGGTACCCCTTTTTCTTGCTAAAACCGTGACCCTCCTTTGTCACTAGGTGAGAATTCCTCAAGCTACTAAGTGGTGCTAACACCTTGGTGGTTTGAACTCCATTCAAGCCTCATTTTGGTAAGCTAATCTAGCCTTAATCTAGCTCTATTCTTCATATAAATGGATAGCTAATGTTCCTCCTTTTTCTCCCTCAAAACCGTATGTCATATGGAGTAGTGGAGAAAACTTCAATCCATTTCATCCAAGATCCAAGCTAAAGGAAGGTTCTAGCTTAAAGAGGCAAGTATACTCTAGATAATCTTGACTTATTTATGAAGTGTATGCTTGAATGACTAGCTATTTTTAAGATGCAAATCTTAGTTGAAGATACTAAGTTTAAAGCATGAGAACTTACTTGTTCCTTAAGAAAAGTGACTTGCATGTGTGAAATTCTTTCAAAGATAAGTTCTTTGCCTACATTAAGTATGAATGTGTTGTATGTCTAAGGTAAATATGGTAAGATTCCATCTTACTCACCATGGAAAAGGACGGCTAGAAGGGATAGTAGGAATGAGAATTGATTCTTGTGAAGAATATATCTTGTGAGGCAAATGAAGTATGAAAGTTGTATGTTTGAATGATTTATTACATGGGTGTACTATGCTCACTTTAAAACGAAATATGATTCCTTTCACGTGTAAGAAACGGGCTGCTTATTGGGATTATGTGATACATAAATTAGTTATGCCAAAGGTAGACTTTATTAGGTACAAAATGTGCAATAATGACGAGTGCTATGTGTAAGTTTCAAAAACTGTTTTTGAAGTGATTCATATGTAGCTTATTGAATGTTATGGAACCTGAAATGTCTATGGTAAAGGGTGTATTTGGTGGCTAGTAAGTCATTTTAGAGGAATAAGTTTAGTTGGTAAACACTTGACAAGAAAAGTGACAAAAAGGAAAAACTACTAGAATTGGATAGATTTAAGTGGCGTGTTGTGTTACCTGAAAACAGACCTTAAGAACATGAAAATGAGCTGACTTTTGGTAGGAAGATAGCCTTGTATGTTTATTAGTTGGAATTTTGGTAAAAGAACTTGTGGTTTATCCGCAATAAAATTTTTTAGTGACAACTGGTCATTCTAGATTCTGCATGTACCTAGATTTAGGAAAATAATTAAATGACCCCTCTAAACCCATTGGATTGCTCTGGAATTTTTATGGTAATCACTTAAGACATAGATGAACATGTCCATGTAAATAAATTAGCTTGGAACCATTATTTTGAGGGCTAACAACCGAATTGAAGTTGTGTTACAAAACTGGAAAAACAGGACAGAATTATGGCATGAGTTGGGAGACCTTATTATTGCGGATTTTGACTTGTATGCGCTATTGGGCATATGAAAATTTTTTCTTGATATGTTTACTATGTTTTCCAGGTGTTGGCCCAAATTAAATAGGATTTTATGGGCTTGATAGTAAGGTAAAGATGGGTATTGCGCTGCTGGATTCAGCAGTACTCTGTTTAGTAACTTAATGATTTGAGGGTGTTGTATGTCTCGAAACGTTACAAAATTTTTTATGGCATGTAGATAAGACTCCATTGTACATATGTATGGCATGAGATTATGAAAATAGGCCTAATTTGTTATGGTTGAGGCCGCATGAACAGAACGTAAATTCTGGAAAATTTTTCCAGCCGAAAGAATAGGACCATACGTGGATTATGTGATGCATTTAGTCATGGATTGCATATTGCACATCATGCATTTCATCATCCTCATTTACATGAGTTATGAAACTGAATTTATGTCAAAGAAATTCCGGAACGCTCTTTTAAAGAAAAGATTTCAGTTTTGAAAAGAACGACTCCTATTGGTACCATTGATATCTGGCCAGCATAACCTGCTCCAGATCCGGGGTTAATTGATCTGATGATGATTATGACTGTTTAGGCCCGGAGAGAATAGACCTGATTATGATGATTATGACCGTTCAGGCCCAGAGAGAATAGACCTGATAATGATGATTTATGACCGTACAGGTCCGGAGAGAATAGACCTGATGACGATGATTGATTGTATGACCGTTTTCAGATCCGGACATAATAGATCAGAAGGGAATGGTATGACCGTTTTCAGATCCGGACATAATAGATCTGAAGGGAATGGTATGACTGCCTCAGATCCGGATATAATAGATCTGAATACTCACTTCTCTCGTTTTATTAGCGATGATGATTTTGAAAGAAAGAATGAAAGAACTTATCCTCATTTTTATCATGATGCATCACATGTGCATACTCAAACATGCTGCATTTCATAGCTAGTCGAATGATTGATGTACGATTATTTAGGTTATGATGTTATGGTTAATATCTCCTAAGTTATGATCTTAATGTGATTTCTTGTCTCTTAAGTTATGATCTTATGTCCTTACGGGTGATGAATTGAAAGTCATGTATTTTGTGAATCCAAACTTTTTGGGGGTCTGGTTCTTGTGTATACTTTACATTTAATTCATGATTATTTATGGTATACTTGCTGGTGACTTTGCCACTCACCCTATTATTTTTCCTCCCAGAGCCTGCAGGAAATAGGGTAGAATGGATCGATGACGAGCCTAGGGTTCCCTATCCATAGACGTGCAATAGAAGGACAGCTTAAGGACTTTGACATGATGGTTATGTTTGATGGATTTATGATGAAACTTTAAATTTGGATTTCTATTTATGTTTTGTGGACTTGGTTGTAAATGTTGGGATGAATATTCGGCGTCTTTTTATTTAAAAGTTTTTATTCTGCCTCAATTTTTGCTTACCTATTGACGTGTAAGCAGAAACGTCCATACATTTCGTTATGGACTACGATATGATGTGAATTGACGTCTGGTACTCTCCGTAGTGAAGTGCGGCGAAAAATAATGATTTATGACCGTACAGGCCCGGACCCCACATATGAACCCATCTCATATGAGGTTCATACTTATTCACCACATATGTGTGAGGTTCACCCCGCTGAGATGGGTTATTTGCCACATTCAATCATAAGTATGAACCCATACATATGTGGGTTTATTTATGGTGTTGGATTCAACACATATGAGATGGGTTCATACATTCAGTTTGGGATTATTTTTGTCATTTCACATATTTCATAACTCATGCTTATTTAATTACACCATTACTTATATTATTTAATTCCTCAGAAGGTTTTGTCTTTAGCCTGTCCTTAGTTTTCTTCAGAACTTCATCTCTTTCTTGACCCTCCTTAATTTTGTCAATCAGTGAAGGAACCAATACCAACTTAGAGAGTATGCTATCAATGGAATCAACCACCTCAAGATCAAACTCTTCCATATCACGCTGCAAAGGTGGTTGACGCGGATGGCTTGTCTTTCGACTCAAGGCGTCAGCAACTTTATTGGCTTTTCCCGGATGATACTGAATAAAGAGGTCGTAATCCTTCATCAACCCTAGTCATCAGCATTGACACATTTAATTCCTTCTGGGTGAAGAGGTACTTAAGACTTTTGTGATCCGTGAAGATCTCGCACCTTTCACCGTACAGAATGTCTCCATATCTTTAGGGCGAAGACAACTGTTGCAAGCTCAAGATCATGTACTGGATAATTCTGCTCGAACGACTTCAGCTGTCGAGATGCATACGCAATCACTCGATCTTTTTGCATTAACACACATCCAAGTCCGTTTTTTGAGGCATCACTGTATACCACGAAACTTTCACCCGGAATAGGTTGTGCCAAAACGGAGGCAGAAGTCAGCTTCTCCTTCAATTCAGTAAAACTCCTTTCACAATCTGATGTCCATTCGAACTTTGTCTTTTTTGTGTCAAACGTGTGAGAGGCATAGCAATCCGAGAAAACCCTTCAACAAACTTACGATAATAGCCGGCGAGACCAAGAAAACTCTGTACTTCCGTAACGTTCGTTGGCCTCAGCCATTCTGTGATTGCTTCGATCTTTTTGGGATCTATAGATATTCCATCTTCAGATATGACATGTCCCAGAAATGCTACGTTGTGCAGCCAAAATTCGCATTTACTGAATTTGGCATACAATTGTTTCCTCCGTAAGATGTCAAGGACGACCCTTAAATGGGCCGCATGGGACTCTTCATCTGGTGAGTAGATAAAGATATCGTCGATGAAAACCACAACAAATTTGTCCAGTTGCTCTCGAAATACTCGATTCATCAGATCCATGAATGTCGCGGGGGCGTTGGTTAATCCGAATGGCATCACAAGAAATTCATAATGTTCATAACGTGTCCTGAATGCGGTTTTCGAAACATCCTCGGCTTTGATCTTCAATTGGAAGTATCCAGAACGAAGATCAATCTTACTGAAACTTCGTGCTCCCTGTATCAAAATACTTTTAGATAGTGTTCTAAACATACTTATTATCGAAATAAAAACTTTTAATTGCTTACCGATGCTGATCGAACAGGTCGTCGATCCTAGGCAATGGGTACTTATTCTTTATTGTGATCTTGTTGAGTTCTCTATAGTCGATACACAGATGCATATTACCATCCTTTTTCTTCACAAATGGCACGGGAGCACCCCAAGGCGAGACACTTGGGCGGATGAGTTTCTTCTACAACAGTTCACGTAACTGTTCCTTCAGTTCTTTCAACTCAGCAGGCGCTATTCGATAAGGAGCCTTTGATATCAGCTCAGCTCCCGGAATTAGATTGATTTCAAATGAAATCTCTCGATCTGGGGGAAGACCCGGTAATTCTTCTGGAAAGACATGAGGATACTCACGAACTACCGGAACTTGAGAAAGGTCAGAAGGTGCTTGATCGGCACTTAGCGCATAAACTAGGAATCCTTCGTGTCCTTTCTTCAACGCCTTACTGGCACGGATCGCATTCACATAGATGTTTTTGGGAAATTTCCTTAATTTCGAACCTCCATGAAAAGTTACTTCCTTACGTATTGTGTCCTTAATAGTAACCCACCTTTCACTGCAATCGATGTGTGCGTAATTCTTGGAGAGCCAGTCCATTCCAAGAATTACATCGAAATCATTCATGGATATGAGAATTAAATCGGCTTCAAACCGCTGATCATCAAACTCGAGCGTGCAATTTCTGAAGATATGATGAGAGACAAGCACCTGATCGCCAGCTGCTTAAACTCTATAGGGTGTCTCAAGATGGACTGGGTTATGGTCAATATTCTTGGTGAATTTCCTCGAGATAAATGAGTGGCTAGTGCCACTATCAAACAGTACATTTGCAGACACAGAACATACTAGCATAGCTCCTGAATTATGCAAGATTTATTAAGCAACAACAAAGCAACAATATCTTGCAAACATTTAAACATTGCATAAATTTTAAAACATACCCGTCACAACGTCATTAGCTTCCTCAACAGCAGCGTCAGTCATAACATGAACTCTTACGTTTGCATGCTGACACTGGTTCCTTGGTTGTTGCTGCTGCTGGGTCCCTTTCTCTGGGCAATCTTTAATCATGTGACCAACTTTCCCACATCCGAAGCAAGTGGTCCACTTATCCGGACAATCCTTGAGTATATGGCCCACCTTGCCACATCCAAAACACTTACCTACCTGAATAAAGCACTCTCCTACGTGATGCTTCTGACAGTGAGAACAAGTCAGAATAGCTGTCTGCTGACCCTGATTTCTTGTCTGATTCTTTTGCTGTGAACGGCGCTGGAAACGATTCTTTCCTTGTCGTCCGGGTCCTCTGGAATTCTGTTTAGCTGCTTTGCGAGATCCTCCATTTCCTGACACTTCCCTTCCTCTCTTCTGTCCCAACTCATCTCGACGAATGATATCTCTCTCGATTCGGTAGCAAGCATCCAACAGTGCACCAAAGTTGACTGGATTTGCATTAACTAACCAGGTTCTGATCCTTGGATTCAATCCTCTCTCAAGCTTCAGCATTTTGGTCTCCTCGTCATTCATGGTAGATGGCTGAAACCTTCCCAAGGCTATAAACTTGTTGGCGTAATATGCAACTGTCATTCCTTGCTCTTGTCTCAACAACTCGAACTCATGTCTCTTTTGTAACTTCACAGAAGGCGGTATATAAAACTTGTTAAACTCCTGCAGAAATCTTTCCCACGATATCGGTCTCGGCAAAGATTGCAAATTGGCCTTCCACCACTGGTTTGCTTCCCCAAGTAAGAATGGCCTAACAGCTTGAGTTTTCACCTCTTCAGGTGCACGAATTAATTCAAAACAGTTTTCTACCTCATCCAACCATTTCTCAGCAGCATCTGGGTCCGATTTTCCTTCAAAGGGCGGAACATGAGCTCTCTTCAGTTTCTCGAAATAGTACTGAGCATCCCTGACAGGCTCATGAGGCTGGGGAGGAGCATTCTGCTATAACATCACTTGACTGATCTCGGACACAGTCTGGCAAAAAGTCTGAAAAGCATGAAAGTCCAGAATCATCTGTGGTAGAGGCCCCTGGGGTAGCAGATTATTCTGGGCCGGGGTGGATTCTGATCCTGTGGTAGTGGTGGTGGAGGAACCTGAGCGGGTGGAGGAGGAATAGGCTCCTGCACCTCTGGTCAGGCCCTAGCGGGTCTGCCTCGTGGTCGTGCCATCTGCACTATGGAGCGTTGAAATTTTATTCAAGGTTAAAATATCCAGATAAGCGACAGAATTTAATTCGTAATCCAATAGAAATTTACGTGGACGTTCAAGAAGATAAGATACGAATTAAATTCTATGACATAAAATTTACCTCGACTAGGATTTTGTTATTAGGTCAAGGCCCTAATTTCCAGTCTAAGTCATCCTAGTCTAAGGTCCGCACTCCGCTAAGATCATGACTTAGGTCTAAGGTCAAACTTAGATTTCTAAAATCATAACTTAATTCTATATTCTGCCCGAATCTAGAGCCTCGGCTCTGATACCCCTGTAGCGGTACGCACCGGCCTGCCCGCATACGGTGCGCCTGCCGTACTTCACTACGGAGAGTACCAGGCGTCAATCCACATCATATCGTAGTCCATAACAAAATGTATGGACTTTTCTGCTTACACGTCAATAGGTAAGCAAAAATTAAGACAGAATGAAAACTTTTAAATAAAAAGATACCGAATATTCATCCCAACATTTACAACCAAGTCCACAAAACATAAAGAGAAATCTGAATTTAAAGTTTCATCATAAATCCATCAAACATAACCATCATGTCAAAGTCCTTAAGCTGTCCTTCCCTTGCACGTCTATGGATAGGGAACTCTAGACTCGTCATCGATCCATTCTACCCCATTTCCTGCAGGCTCTGGGAGGAAAAATAATAGTAAAGTTTTGTGAATTACATGGAATTAAAATAAATTCTCACCACCTAGAACACCACAACTCAATGGGGCGAGTGACAAAGTCACCAGCAAGTATACCATAAATAATCATGAATTAAATGGAAAGTATACACAAAAACCAGACCCCCAAAAAGTTTGGATTCACAACATACCTAACTTTCAATTCATCACCCGTAAGGACATAAGATCATAACTTAAGAGACAAGAAATCACATTAAGATCATAACTTAGGAGATATTAACCATAACATCATAACCTAAGTAATCGTACATCAATCATTCGACTAGCCATGAAATGCAGCATGTATGAGTATGCACATGTGATGCATCATGATAAAAATGAGGATAAGTTCTTTCATTCTTTCTTTCAAAATCATCATCGCTAATAAAACAAGAGAAGTGAGTATTCAGATCTATTATATCTGGATCTGAGGCGGTCATACCATTCCCTTCACATCTATTATGTCCGGATCTGAAAATGGTCATACCATTCCCTTCAGATCTATTATGTCCAGATCTGAAAATGGTCATACAATCAATCATCGTCATCAGGTCTATTCTCTCCGGACCTGTACGGTCATAAATCATCATTATCAAGTCTATTCTCTCCGGGCCTGAACGGTCATAATCATCATCAGATCAATTAACCCCGGATCTTGAGCGGGTTATGCTGGCCAGAAATCAATGGTACCAATAGGAGTCATTCTTTTCAAAACTGAAATCTTTTCTTTAAAAGAGCGTTCTGGAATTTATTTGACATAAATTCAGTTTCATAACTCATGTAAATGAGGATGATGCAATGCATTATGTGCAATATGCAATCCATGACTAAATGCATCACATAATCCACGTATGGCCTTATTCTTTAGGCTGGAAAATTTTTCCAGAATTTACGTTCTGTTCATGCAGCCTCAACCATAACAAATTAGGCCTATTTTCATAATCTCATGCCATACATATGCACAATGGAGTCTTATCTACATGCCATAAAAATTTTGTAACGTTTCGAGACATACAACACCCTCAAATCATTCAGTTACTAAACAGAGTACTGCTAAATCCAGCAATGCAGTACCCATCTTTACCTTATTATCAAGCCCATAAAATCCTATTTAATTTGGGCCAACACCTGAAAAACATAGCAAACATACCAAGAAATAATGTTCATATGCCCAATAGCGCATACAGGTCGAAATCCGCAATAATAAGGTCTCCCAACTCATGCCATAATTCTGTCCTGTTTTTCCAGTTTTGTAACAACTTCAATTCGGTTGTTAGCCCTCAAAATAATGGTTCCAAGCTAATTTATTTAAATGGACATGTTCATCTATGTCTTAAGTGATTACCGTAAAAATTCCAGAGCAATCCGATGGGTTTAGAGGGGTCATTTAAATATTTTCCTAAAGCTAGGTACATGCAGAATCTAGAATGACCAATACAAGGCTAGAGTCCTACCAAAAATCAGCTCATTTGCACGTTCCTAAGGTCCATGTTCAGGTCACACAACACGCCACTTAAATCTGTCCAGTTCAAGTAGTTTTTCTTTTTTTGTCACTTTTCTTGTCAAGTGTTTACCAACTAAACTTATTCCTCTAAAATGACTTACTAGCCACCAAATACACCCTTTAACATAGACATTCCAGGTTCCATAACATTCAATAAGCTGCATATGTATCACTTCAAAAACAGTTTTTGAAACTTTCACTTAGCACTCATCATTATTGCACATTTTGTACTTAATAAAGTCTACCTTTGGCATAACTAATTTATGTATCATATAATCCCCATAAACAGCCGGTTTCTTACACATGAAAGGACTCATATTTTGTTTTAAAGTGAGCATTGTACACCCATGAAATAAATCATTCAAACATACAACTTTCATACATCTTTTGCCTCACAAGATATATTCTTCACAAGAATCAATGCTCATTCCTACTATCCCTTCTAGCTGTCCCCTTCCATGGTGAGAAAGATGGAATCTTACCATATTTACCTTAGACATACAACACATTCATACTTAATGTAGGCAAAGAACTCATCTTTGAAAGAATTTCACACATGCAAGTCACTTTTCTTAAGGAACAACTAAGTTCTCATGCTTTAAACTTAGTATCTTCAACTAAGATTTACATCTTAAAAATAGCTCGTCATTCAAGCATACACTTCACAAATAAGTCAAGATTATCTAGAGTATATTTGCCTCTTGAAGCTAGAACCTTCTTTTAGCTTGGATCTTGGATGAAATGGATTGAAGTTTCCTCCACTACTCCACATGACATACGGTTTTGAGGGAGAAAAAGGAGGAACATTAGCTATCCATTTATATGAAGAATAGTGCTAGATTAAGGCTAGATTAGCTTACCAAAATGAGGCTTGAATGGAGTTCAAACCACCAAGGTGTTAGCACCACTTAGTAGCTTGAGGAATTCTCACCTAGTGACCAAGGAGGGTCACGGTTTTAGCAAGGAAAAAGGGGTACCAATGAGAGCTTCATCCTTTGAAACAAGAAATCCATTTAAGAAGCTTAGCATGCACTTACCTAGATGAATCTTGAAGCTTGAAGATGGAGATGGAGCTTCTAAAGTGAAGAAGTCTCCTTGGTAGGAGAAGGGGAGGCCGACGGTTCCTTAAAGAAGGAGGAGGGAAGACCTTTCATTTGCATGGACACCATAATGAAGTTCACTTAATGCCTAACCATGAGTTACTTTTTGGGGTAGGTTTAGGAAAAAGTAACTAAGGTTATTGATGGAGTCTTCTTGGATTAACCAAGGGGGTAACCGGCGGTTAAGGGGGTTAGCCCTAAGCTCATTTACTCCTCAATTGCTTTATCCCATTTATTCCTTAAGTTACTTTTTAGGATGTGTTAGAAAAGTAACTAGGGTTGTTTAAGGAGTTACCATGGATTATCCATGGGTTAATCCGGCGGTTGCGGTCTTAGGGTGTGGCTTTTATTTACTACTTAGTAGCTCTTTTACTCTTTAGTTGCTTTAAGGTAAAAAGATCACTAAAGTTGTTAGTTGAGGTGTTAATGGTAAAGGTGATCCCATTAATGACCCTTGTGGCCGGAAATTCTAAGAATCTTGGGAGGGTGAAATTGTAAATTCACATGCTTCATAATACATACTTGGAGTAGTATACTATTTCCTACAATATTAAAGAGGCGTTAATAAAACTTAATAAAATGTACTTGGCAGAAATAACGTTTCGATACGCCACTTCATACTAGTCTCAAATACAGTACGATTTTCGTGGGGTACAACATAAACCTCTCTCAAACTTCAGCATTTTAAGGCCTTCATCATTCATGGTCGATGACACATATCTTCCCAAACGAGTGTATTGATTTTCATAATCGACAATAGTCATTCCCGCATCTTGCTTCAGAGATTCAAAATCATGCATCTTCTAGAGGGTCACAGATGGAGGGATATAGAACTTGTAGAATTCCTTCCGAAACTTTGTCCATACAATTGGTTTTGACAGGGGCCGCATGTTCGTATTCAACCATTGATTCGCTTCTCCAATCAAGAACGACCTTATCACCTGAGTCTTTAAGTCATCCGGAACCTGGATAAGCTCAAAGCAATTTTCCATCTCATCAAGCCATTTCTCCGCAGTGTCTGGATTGACATCTCCCTCAAAAGCCAGAACTCTAGCTTTCTTCATTTCCCCAAAATAGAATCGGGGCCCATCTGCTGACCTTGCGGTTGTGGTGGGGGCGGCACCGCTTGGTTGTGGAGCATAACTTTCCCTACATGGGCCATCGTCTAAAAGAATGCTTGGAAAGAAGTCATATCGGGCATCTGATGAAGCGGATTAGGTCCTTGCTGCGGTGGAACTTGATTTTGCGGCGGAGGAGGTGGCGGAACTTGTCCATTCTGAGGCTGGGCCGGTGCCTGCATAACTGACTCTTGTGATCCGGTCACCGTAGGCTGGGCCCTAGTTGTTCTGCCACGGGGTCTAACCATCTGCAATTCCCACATTATATTAAAATTCATAGGTCATGGTAAAAATAATTGACAGTGATACAATTAAGAGAAACAATTAATGATCTACTTCGGTTGTCATTCGATTAACGAGGGAGCATTATCAGGTTGTTAGCAAGTTAGGGTTAATCGTGCCTGTTACCTAGTCGAAAGGTTTAAGGGAGCGGTTTCCCTAGATCCGTGCTACTTTTCCTAGACTAAGTCCATCTCTTATGCTAAGATCATGACTTAGAGTTTCTAAGATCAGCACTTAGTTTCTACATTCTCTCATGAATCTAGAGCCCCGCACCCAGGCTTTGCCCACATCCGTCGTCCATAGCATTACACATCCATCGTCTATAGCATTTCACAAATTACAAACCATGAAATAAAGTCTCAAGGCATCCCGAATAGTCCACAACTACAGAAATCAGCTGTCAAATCCTAGCCACCGGCATCTCTCATGGATAGGGCACCTGCGACTCATCCTCAACGTACTCTATCACCGCCTCCTGGGCCTCTGAAAAATGATAAATAAGGTACGAATGATAAGATCACCCAGAAAATATCCCTTCTTTCTACCGAAACATATCAGAAAAATAAATAAGACCTTAACCCACAAGTATAAGATTTTAGATTTAAATGTCATACCTGTCAGCTTCAAATTCATGCTGATAAGCTTATCCAAACCATAACATACCATTCCGTACCATATCCTGGTCTCAACTTGTAACAACAGTCCTTATACGAGCTGAGGTTCGACTAATGCAATGCAACATGAAGACATGCAGAACAGAACAGAAACAACTATGCAGGACAAAACAGAACAAAACAGAACAGTACAGAACAGAGCAGGACAGAATAGCACAGCATAGCTTGACCTCTGCTTCTCTCCATATGAACTGAGTGTCTACTACGAGTGATCCCGTCATAATAACACCACATATGAGTCAGAATAGAATCATGCCATATGAGAGCTAGAGTAAGTCAAATACCCCAAAAGGTCTACCGGCTATCTTAATGGGATAACCGGACAGAACAGAACATAAGCCTCACATGGGTCTATCGGCCACCACAACGAAATAGCCGGGCAGAACATAACATATACCCATAAGGGTCTACCAGCCACCATAACAGAATAGCCGGGCAGAACTAAACATATAACCATAACGGTCTACTGGCAATCCTGATGGAATAGCCAGGTAGAACAGCTTATGTACCTCATTAGGGTCTACCGACTACCCCTATGGAATAGCTGGCAAGAACAGAACATAATCGGAATTATTCGTAGAGACAAAACGTTCATTATGGTTTTCAAAACTGCTTTTTTTACTTTTCTTTCCTAAAACCAAACTTTGCCTTGGGAAAATAATGGCATGATATGCACATGACGTGTGATGCAGTACGTGATGGATTTTCAGGGTCAAAATCGTCCTTAGGGTCATTCCCATGGGTTACGGTGCATTACTTATTTATATCACAAGCTGGAAAACTTCAGCTTTACGACGGAACTTTTATTCTCCTATTTGACCTCTAAACAGATTCATTTTTCCAAAACTCCCATAAACTTGTTAATTTAAGTTTTTATTTATTTAATTATGAATAATACGAGTCATTGAGCGAGCCCAGAGGTCTATGTCCGGCGGATTGCACCAAATGTCCCGGATATCCCCTATTTTCGCTTCGTACGACCATATGGTACCTTAATTCGGTTTTTATGGCTTATAATTACTCCTAATGTTACGACCCGAGATTGGGGCTAGTGGAAATGAAATAAAATGATGGAAAATAGAACGTGAATGCGATTTTCGATGGAATTTAAATTTAATTAGTTAGTAACAACTTAAACTATTAGTATAAATTAAATCAAAAATAAATACATGACACAACAATTTTATACTACTTTAAATAAAAGAAAATAAAATACATACATGAAAGAAAAAGAAAAAGGAAAATGAAAAGGAAGGTGAAGACAACTTGTCTTACACTTTAAACATTTAGCATAAAAAATTAGCATGCTTAAGAATCTTGTCATAAAACCCATTCCTTACACCCATACTTGTCTAAAGGTTGTCTTTCACCCCATCCCTCCCATATTTGGCCGCCCCCACCTTAGTAAAGAAGAAATTTTTATTTCTTCTTCAACTCCTCAAATAATACATCTTCAAATCAACTAATTTCATCCTAAATCCAAGAAAAACTCAAGAACACTCCAACACCCCCTTCTCCCTCCCTCTTGTCCAAAAGTTTTGCCTTCAACAAGGAGAAGATTTTCTTCTCCTTTCTTCACACCAACATCACTGAAATCAAGTACCATAAACACTCCATCAACTAAGAAAGATTCAAGAAGGTTGTAACATCTAGAATCAAAGGAAATCAAGGTAAGAACTTTATAAAGTTTAAGTTTGATTCTTCCATATAATTAGTTTCATAAGTTGCTCACTAACCCTCCTTTTTAACCCTAAAAACCGTGTATACAAGGAAGGAAGGAAGAAGAACTCTCTTTCAAACCAAGTGAAGGAACCATCATCTAAGTGTAAGAAAAGTGAACCAACGCAAGTATTCTTCCTAGATCCTACATGGTTTTACAAATATTAAGTATTTATGTTCATATCAAAGTTGGATCATCATGTAGTATGTTCAAGATTTCTTCTCAAGAAAGTATAGATCTATGTTTGAGAAATAAGCATATACATATATACACTATATACACATACACACGTATGACATATACATGTATATATACATTATATATATACACGCAAACATATACATATTATAAAATATGTATGTTGATATATATATATATATATATATGTATATATATATATGTATAAGTGTATGGATCTACATGTATATATATACGGGTCTACGTATATATGTATATATATATATGTAGGTATAGAGGTGTAGATGCATATAATAAATATACAGTTTTGTGTAAAAGTAGATATATATATATGTGGTTGTTATATAGATGTATGTATAGATGTATAGTTATATATATATATAGATATATATATATATATACGGTTTACACAAACATATATATATCTCAATGTTTTTAGGTATACATATATATATATAAATATGTATATACAGAAATTATATATATGTATATACAATATATAAAATTCGGCTTTAAGACCATTTAAGGTTAAAATATGATTTTACATGTTTTATGTATACATATATGTATAATATATATTTTAAAGAGAGAAAATGAATAAGTATTTGTGTATTATGTATTATGTACATATGTATTATATATATATATATATATATATTTCGTTTTTAAGTTCTATTTATGATTATGAATAATTTTTATATGTATTATGTACACATAAGAATACTATATATGTTAAATATGAATAATGGTATTTAGAATATCTTATATACTTATATATGTAGAGTATATAAATTTTTACAAGTATATATATGTGTATTCGGACATTTAATAATTGTTGGCTTAATTGATTTTAATTTTATGAATAGTATGTTTCAATAGTTAAAATATAATATGTGATGAAATATGAGTAAATTTGAATGTATATAATATATTATAAGACAAATATATATAAATGTATATATAAATGATTTATTTTCGGCCCTTAGGCCTTTTATGAGAAAATAACCTTATTATGTAGTACACATATAAATATATGTATAATATAAATGTTAAGATATGAAAATGAATAAGTTTTGGATATTACATACTATATAGTAAAAGAATTTTTATGAATGTATACATGGTATACATATTTCGACCATTAGGCTTTATATAATGAAAGGACTTTATTAAAATATGTACTTATGAGTGTATATGTATATATGATGAATATGTTAAAATATGAAAATGAATAAGTTTTGGATATTATACAATATATCATAAAATGATTTATATATATACCATGTATATATATACATTCGGCCAATAGGCCTTAGTGACAAAAATGATTTCATTATATGTTTACAAAAATACATATGTATATATTATTTTATTACAAGTATATATATGTATATATGATGAATATGTTAAAATATGAAAATGAATAAGTTTTGGATATTATAGAATATATCATAAAATGATTTATATATATACCATGTATATATATACATTCGGCCAATAGGCCTTAGTGACAAAAATGATTTCATTATATGTTTACACAAATACATATGTATATAGGATGAATATGTCAAGTTATGAAAGTAAGTTAAGTATGTAAATTATGTATTAGGTTATGAAAAGTATGAAACATAAATAGGCCATATTTATGTATGTGTAAATATAAGACTATTGTCTTTTACAATGTATGTACATGGTATGTTACATGCTAACATAGATAGGTTTGTAGGACCTCAGGCGCTGCCATCTCTCCCAAAACCAATTGGTGACAGGAGATGCGCATACCCTAGCCTTATAGTGCATTCAGCACACAAGCGCCCACGGCATTCGACTGTGACTTGGCCCACATGGCCTACGCCCACCGGCCTACGCCACGGGACAATTGCTGCACCTAACAATCTCCCCCTCAGCAATTGCTCCTGCTGGGAATCGAACCCGTGACCTCGCTCTGATACCACTTGTAGGACCTCAGGCGCTGCCATCTCTCCCAAAACCAATTGGTGACAGGAGATGCGCATACCCTAGCCTTATAGTGCATTCAGCACACAAGCGCCCACGGCATTCGACTGTGACTTGGCCCACATGGCCTACGCCCACCGGCCTACGCCACGGGACAATTGCTGCACCTAACAAGGTTATGATAAAATGTAAGTTATGAAATCTTAGATGATATGTTGACGGAAATAGGAAGTTTATGCCCTAAGTACTTAAGCTATGATTTATGGAGTCTATGTGTAGACTTGATATTATGGAAGAAGGGTTATGGTATTTCTTTAAGTTATGATAATTAGACTGTAAGTATGTAAGTGATGTTACTAGTGGTAGTATGATAAGACACCCCTATTTGACCAAGTCTCACGTTGCATGAAAACAAGATTTGCAAAGTTATGTTGTCACATATCATGTTTTGAAAGTTCGTATGCATGTGAATAATAAACACGAGACGATTGATTCCGTCGGCACACGATATGTTATGTTATGTTATGTTCATGATTACGATCATGTTATGTTCGCCAGTGTGACATCGGTACCGGGGTGGTAGATGTCAGGGCCATATGATTACGTATGTGGCTGAGTGTAACACCGGGTCTGGGACACGGGATCTCTGTCATAGCGCGTCACCGTTAGTACATGTACATATGTTATGATGTTTATGTCGTACATGTATTATATGGGGAATCAATCGGTATGTCGTGTGTTATTATTCTTATGAAAAGTGTTATAGCCAATGATGAAAATGTTATGTCTTCATGTTATGAAAATGTCATGTCATGCAAGTTTTCAAATTCATGTCATGTTTATGAAAAGTCATGTTTTGAACAATCATGTTCATGAAAAGTCATGTTATGAAACATCATGTTATGAAAAGCCATGTTTTATGCATCATGTCATGACCATGCTAGCATATGTTACCTTCATAAGATCATTAAGTTACGATATGATACCTTAAGAGATTCTTAAGTTATGATGTCATTGATTTTAGTATGAGTTATGAGTTAGAAGCTAAGTATGGACATGTTATGATGTTATGGACTAAGTACTATGATATGTAAGTATGTTATGTTGAGGAATTCTCCTTGTTTTATTCTTAAAGTTCATAATATGCCATACTAAGATTACTTTCTAAAATGCAAATATGTTATCTATTTTTGATACAAATGTTTATTTGACTTGTCACTCTATTTCCATGTATGATCCACATGTCGTATCTAGAAAGACTACTTGCTGAGCGATTAAAAGACGATGGCTATCGCTCATACTTGCCTTTAATTATCATTTCCAGATAGCAGGTTCATTTACAGATTTGTTGAGAACAGGCTAGAAGGATCACTGATAATGAAGAAACAGGTTGAGAGACTTGCTTCAAAGGCGTCAAGTCTTGATTTATGAGGTAATTCAGAAAGTTTCAACATTATGTATATTTTGGTTGACAGAGATTATGATGTAGTACATTGCATGTCGATGATGATTGGTTTATGTTATGTTGCTTCCGCTCATCGATTCATTATTCATGTCGACATGTACATGTATAGTATCGACGCTTTGTACTCTATGGAGTAGAGTACGGCGGGTGCACTGAGCCGGAACCCTGGTTTCGGGCGGGGCGCTACAG
Source organism: Eustoma russellianum (assembly GCA_036186865.1). Classification (NCBI taxonomy): domain Eukaryota; kingdom Viridiplantae; phylum Streptophyta; class Magnoliopsida; order Gentianales; family Gentianaceae; genus Eustoma; species Eustoma russellianum. The sequence goes on along the minus strand of AP025069.1, from coordinate 11,625,348 downwards.
ATGGTATCAGAGCAATGGCTCTAGATCCACTGCAGAAACATAAGATAAACAACGACATGTATTAGGTTATGATAGTAGAACCTAAGTTAAGATTTTATAGTCTAAGAAGGAGATTTTAGAATGCTAGCAATAACCTTAGAATAGTTCCCTTAGAATGGTTTAGCAAAAATGTCCGGAATGATCCTGTGTCTTTAAAATTAAGTAAGTTAATCTAGAGTCGTAATAATTAGACTATTTTCATTAGGATATGCATCACACAAAAAAACAAAAAAGCTCCAGATCTACCACGGGCACATAAGTAAACAATGACATGAACTTAAGAAGTGATCTTAGAAATTAAGAGATGATCATAGATGTAAGAAACAATCTTAGCCAAGGATGGAGTAAGTTCAATACCGTAGGCATGAATAAATAGAAGTTGAATTGATATAAGATTTATTCAGATAAGAATTAGTGACTGAGGACGGTAAGTATAAAGGTTACTATAATGTGTAGGGATTTGAGGTTATAGAATGACTAAGTGGATTAATAAGAGATATACGGAAACAGTCAATTAAGAAAATTTCATAAGTTAGAAAATACTAAGTTGAATCATAGATGATTACGAAATAATGTTAGAACTTAAGTGCAAAATCGATACAACCCTAAGTTTCGAGGACGAAACTTTTTATAAGGGGGAAGAATGTTACGACACGAGATTGGGGCTAGTGGAAATGAAATAAAATGATGGAAAATAGAACGTGAATGCGATTTTCGATGGAATTTAAATTTAATTAGTTAGTAACAACTTAAACTATTAGTATAAATTAAATCAAAAATAAATACATGACACAACAATTTTATACTACTTTAAATAAAAGAAAATAAAATACATACATGAAAAAAAAAGAAAAAGGAAAATGAAAAGGAAGGTGAAGACAACTTGTCTTACACTTTAAACATTTACAATAAAAAAATTAGCATGCTTAAGAATCTTGTCATAAAACCCATTCCTTACACCCATACTTGTCTAAAGGTTGTCTTTCACCCCATCCCTCCCATACTTGGCCGCCCCCCACCTTAGTAAAGAAGAAATTTTTATTTCTTCTTCAACTCCTCAAATAATACATCTACAAATCAACTAATTTCATCCTAAATCCAAGAAAAACTCAAGAACACTCCAACACCCCCTTCTCCCTCCCTCTTGGCCGAAAGTTTTGCCTTCAACAAGGAGAAGATTTTCTTCTCCTTTCTTCACACCAACTTCACTCAAATCAAGTACCATAAACACTCCATCAACTAAGAAAGATTCAAGAAGGTTGTAACATCTAGAATCAAAGGAAATCAAGGTAAGAACTTTATAAAGTTTAAGTTTGATTCTTCCATATAATTAGTTTCATAAGTTGCTCACTAACTCTCCTTTTTAACCCTAAAAACCGTGTATACAAGGAAGGAAGGAAGAAGAACTCTCTTCCAAACCAAGTGAAGGAACCATCATCTAAGTGTAAGAAAAGTGAACCAAGGCAAGTATTCTTCCTAGATCCTACATGGTTTTACAAATATTAAGTATTTATGTTCATATCAAAGTTGGATCATCATGTAGTATGTTCAAGATTTCTTCTCAAGAAAGTATAGATCTATGTTTGAGAAATAAGCATATACATATATACACTATATACACATACACACGTACGACATATACATGTATATATACATTATATATATACACGCAAACATATAAATATTATAAAATATGTATGTTGATATATATATATATATATATATATATATATATATGTATAAGTGTATGGATCTACATGTATATATATACGGATCTACGTATATATGTATATATATATATATGTAGGTATAGAGGTGTAGATGCATATAATAAATATACTGTTTTGTATAAAAGTAGATATATATATATGTGGTTGTGATATAGATGTATGTATAGATGTATAGTTATATATATATATAGATATATATATATATACGGTTTACACACACATATATATATCTCAATGTTTTTAGGCATACATATATATATAAATATGTATATACGGAAATTATATATATATGTATATACAATATATAAAATTCGGCTTTAAGACCATTTAAGGTTAAAATATGATTTTACATGTTTTATGTATACATATATGTATAATATATATTTTAAAGAGAGAAAATGAATAAGTATTTGTGTATTATGTATTATGTACATATGTATTATATATATATATATATATATATTTCGGTTTTTAAGTTCTATTTATGATTATGAATAATTTTTATATGTATTATGTACACATAAGAATACTATGTATGTTAAATATGAATAATGGTATTTAGAATATCTTATATACTTATATATGTAGAGTATATAAATTTTTACAAGTATATATATATGTATTCGGACATTTAATAATTGTTGGCTTAATTGATTTTAATTTTATGAATAGTATGTTTCAATAGTTAAAATATAATATGTGATGAAATATGAGTAAATTTGAATGTATATAATATATTATAAGACAAATATATATAAATGTATATATAAATGATTTATTTTCGGCCCTTAGGCCTTTTATGAGAAAATAACCTTATTATGTAGTACACATATGTATATATGTATAATATAAATGTTAAGATATGAAAATGAATAAGTTTTGGATATTACATACTATATAGTAAAAGAATTTTTATAAATGTATACATGGTATACATATTTCGACCATTAGGCTTTATATAATGAAAGGACTTTATTAAAATGTGTACTTATGAGTGTATATGTATATATGATGAATATGTTAAAATATGAAAATGAATAAGTTTTGGATATTATACAATATATCATAAAATGATTTATATATATACCATGTATATATATACATTCGGCCAATAGGCCTTAGTGACAAAAATGATTTCATTATATGTTTACACAAATACATATGTATATAATATTTTATTACAAGTATATATATGTATATATGATGAATATGTTAAAATATGAAAATGAATAAGTTTTGGATATTATACAATATATCATAAAATGATTTATATATATACCATGTATATATATACATTCGGCCAATAGGCCTTAGTGACAAAAATGATTTCATTATATGTTTACACAAATACATATGTATATAAGATGAATATGTTAAGTTATGAAAGTAAGTTAAGTATGTAAATTAGGTATTAAGCTATGAAAAGTATGAAACATAAATAGGCCATATTTATGCATGTGTAAATATAAGACTATTATCTTTTACAACGTATGTACATGATATGTTACATGCTAACATAGATAGGTTATGATAAAATGTAAGTTATGAAATCTTAGATGATATGTTGACGGAAATAGGAAGTTTATGCCCTAAGTACTTAAGTTATGATTTATGGAGTCTATGTGTAGACTTGATATTATGGAAGAAGGGTTATGGTATTTCTTTAAGTTATGATAATTAGACTGTAAGTATGTAAGTGACGTTACTAGTGGTAGTATGATAAGACACCCTATTTGACCAAGTCTCACGTTGCATGAAAACAAGATTTGCAAAGTTATGTTGTCACATCTCATGTTTTGAAAGTTCGTATGCATGTGAATAATAAACACGAGACGATTGATTCCGTCGACACACGATATGTTATGTTATGTTATGTTCATGATTACGATCATGTTATGTTCGCCAGTGTGACATCGGTACCGGGGTGGTAGATGTCAGGGGCATATGATTACGTATGTGGCTGAGTGTAACACCGGGTCTGGGACACGGGATCTCTGTCATAGCGCGACACCGTTAGTACATGTACATATGTTATGATGTTTATGTCATACATGTATTATATGGGGGAATCAATCGGTATGTCGTGTGTTATTATTCTTATGAAAAGTGCTATAGCCAATGATGAAAATGTTATGTCTTCATGTTATGAAAATGTCATGTCATGCAAGTTTTGAAAATCATATCATGTTTATGAAAAGTCATGTTATGAACAATCATGTTCATGAAAAGTCATGTTATGAAACATCATGTTATGAAAAGCCATGTTTTACGCATCACGTCATGACCATGCTAGCATATGTTACCTTCATAAGATCATTAAGTTACGATATGATACCTTAAGAGATTCTTAAGTTATGATGTCATTGATTTTAGTATGAGTTATGAGTTAGAAGCTAAGTATGGACATGTTATGATGTTATGGACTAAGTACTATGATATGTAAGTATGTTATGTTGAGGAATTCTCCTTATTTTATTCTTAAAGTTCATAATATGCCATACTAAGATTACTTTCTAAAATGCAAATATGTTATCTATTTTTGATACAAATGTTTATTTGACTTGTCACTCTATTTCCATGTATGATCCACATGTCGTATCTAGAAAGACTACTTGCTGAACGATTAAAAGACGATGGCTATCGCTCATACTTGCCTTTAATTATCATTTCCAGATAGCAGGTTCATTTACAGATTTGTTGAGGACAGGCTAGAAGAATCACTGATAATGAAGAAACAGGTTGAGAGACTTGCTTCAAAGGCGTCAAGTCTTGATTTATGATGTAATTCAGAAAGTTTCAACATTATGTATATTTTGGTTGACATAGATTATGATGTAGTACATTGCATGTCGATGATGATTGGTTTATGTTATGTTGCTTCCGCTCTCGATTCATTATTCATGTCGACATGTACATGTATAGTATCGACGCTTTGTACTCTATGGAGTAGAGTACGGGGGGTGCACTGAGCCGGAACCCTGGTTTCGGGTGGGGCGCTACACCTAACAACCCTTAAACTTCCTAATGTTCAATTTTAGACAACCCTTAACTTCCTCTTTTACTATTTTATCCATGCATAAATCGGCCATGCCACAACAAATCTTATTTGATGAACCAACAAATATTGCATCTTGCTTTTAGTTATTTCAAGATTTTTTTGAGCCTTCTATCCACTTGTAGTGGCTATCTCTTCAAGCGCACCTACATTCGCTTCAACGAACACAACCAACATTAGAGATTACTTAAATAGGCCTCATATAAATAAACATGCAAAACAGCCCCACATATGTGGCTATCTTAATATAGTCAATAGCTTGTAGCCCTTAAATTCTAGCAAATTTAGTCATGAATGAAAACAGTCCCATAACTCTTATTTTAAATGAAAAATTAGCATCAAACGCCCCTTTTTAAACCGTTCTAGAAGCATTACCCGTGAAGCCTTTCATTCTATTAATTTCTTCTTAAGGCCGAGGGATGTGGGGAGAGATACCTCTTCCAAACGTGTTCTTTCAATCTTTTTAACATGTGTGGTGCCCTTAAGTAATTAATCCCCACTTGTGGCCTTTTTTATCTAGTGTTAGTATACCAAGGTCATATTATAGCTATTCATGTTTTAAAAATGAAGACATACTCAAACAGCCCTTAAGCCTTTATTAACGGATCTACTTAACCATCCTAATGCTATTTTAGCCATTCTAGTGGTTTGGTGGTGGTGGGACAACTAGTCCTTTAAGGGCCCCCCTCAAACCGTGGGTTAGCGTGAGAGGAAACCTTTGATTTCTAGCTCATTTTATCTCATGGGATTAATCCTTAGTCTAGATGCTAAAACGTCCTACTATGTTCCTTCACATGCCTCACCAAGACTATCTTAGCCATTCTTATCAAAAATTCGAGCATGCTATTTTTATTAAATGAGCTCAACAAGGGCAAAATTATAACTTAAAAATGTCTAGATATCCTATTTAGAGTTCTTCAACATCTCAAGCAAGGATGAAGAGGTACTTGCCTCTTTTGTTCAAAGCTAGAGTCTTGAAGGATTGGCCTCCCTAAGAACCTTGAAAATTACCTTCCTCCTCTTTGATGAAGTTCTTGATGTCCTACACCTCCTAGGACCTCTTGAGCTTGAGAATTCCCTTTGATAGTTGAAGAGCTAGCCTTGAAAGGGCTTGGACCAACTTGCTCCTCCTAATGGCCAAAACTTAGATGATGATGGGATAAATCTTCAAACCGCTTGTTTATTTGCTCTTGCTTTCCCTGTTGCTTGCCGAAAGTTGGGTGTAGTTGGGGGAGTTGGAAGAGTGCTTAGGAAGATTTGGTGTGGTGAACTGTTGGAGTTTTGTTTTGTCTCAAGGGGGTGGCCGAATTTAATGGGATGAAGGGGCACAATCATGAGTTCTTTGCATGCATGGAAAAGGTGAATAACTAGGGTGGTTACTTTAGTCGGTGTGGAAGCTTTTGTCTTGAGATCCTTCTAGAATGAGGATATTTTTGGGGCTTTTGGAGGAAAAGTGGCCAGCCTCCTTAAGGGCATTTTGGTCACTTTCCTTCCCCTTTGATGCCTTAATGCAATTTCTTTTCTCTTTTTCATCTTTTTTTGTAGGAATTAAATTAAAAAAGTTATTCAATTAAACAATTTAAGACATGCATAAAGTAATTTTCATTGCCACTTGAATCTCTAGAAATGGATATTACATGATTCGATAAAATTTGGAATTACATTCATAGACGGGGTGGGCACAACACTTAGAGTTTTAATCTACATTTTTTTGACACATTAACAACATCTGAGATCACATTCTCACCAAATTTCACGATTTTTGGAGGTCTATAACCTAGTCAACTGGTTAATTCAAATCCGGATCTGAAAACAGAAATTATTTTTAGAAGTGAGTTATTTGGTCTAAAAAGTTTTAAAAACCGAATTTTCCACACTCACTACTGAATTCTCCTTTCTAGTGGTGCTACACAGGTCCTACAAGTGGTATCAGAGCGCAGGCACACTCACTACAAGAAGACTCGACGATCTTTGTGAGATGACATCCACTAGTCACAAGACCGAGCAAGAAGGTATGTTGAGCCAAAGGCCTCCTCTTTTCGACGGTGAGTCTTTTATACAATGGAAACTTCATATGAAACATTTCCTTATGGCTATTGATATAGACTTATAGTCCATCATAGAAGACGACCCTTTTGTTCAGTCTAAGTTATACATGGTAGATGGTGTCACTTTAGAAGTCACAAAACCAAAGCAAGAATACACTAGCGATGATAAAAAAGAAATTAAGTATGAATGCTAGAGCCATGCGACTTCTGTTGAGAAAAAGTGTTTGAATGATTTACAAATGCATGATTTAAATAGTACGAGTTCACGAAATGCATGACAAAATTATTACTTGACATGTTTTTGTGATATACATGCCTCTTATACTTTATATATATTGTTGCCGTACTAACAAGCCATGAAGCGTTAAAGCTTACATCATATGGCAAACATTTGTTTTCTTTGAACTATTTTCAGGTGCCACAATTAATGAACTAAACTAGTTCATTAAGTGAAGTACTTAAGTTAATGAACTAACTAGTTCATTAAATGAAGACATATTTGGAGAAAGCTTGATGGCAACAAATTGAAAATGGAAAGTCTCCTCATTCTCTCAATATACACGCCAAATAAATATTATATATATATATCCATACTTTTGTTAAAAAGACACAATACACATATATTCCGACGTACTACCGACACGTTACATATATTACAAACGTACGTCAATGTTACACCACTATATACACCTCATATTTATGAGTATATTCAGGTCTTATATCATATGATCTAAGTCATGGTGATAAAAAAATTATAACGACACGTTACAAGGTCATAAACCAAAAATTTTCGTATCGGGTGACTACCGAAACTTCACCGACGTATCACACACTTGCCATATAAAGATAGCCAACCATTATACTTCAAAAATAGCAAATATTTTCGTGGACCAAATGTTAAATTCAGTCACTAAATCATTCCATGTTGGTACACACAAATCACCCAAAATTTAGGCCAAATTGTGGAGATTTCAAATTCAAGTTTTTAAAGCACATGGGGCGCCTCTCAATCAGCCATTAGAGATGAATATCTACTTTATTTTGTGTACATTATGTGTGATATAATATATATGACATGTGAAAAAAGTTTGAATTTAATCAGAGAAAAATCGTGTAATCGACAAAAGTTAAAAATTCGGTTTTCTACGAACACAACACATGGAAAGTTTTGGGCATGAGTTGTAACATGTATCTAGACACTTTTTATACATTCAAGACATGTTAAAGTGTTCTAGAAAATTCAAATTAGGGCTGATTGGAATTTACCATATATGTGTAATTATTGTGCATTATTTGACAACGCTTACTAAAGTAAAATTTCAGCACATGCCTAGCCATTCCACAAGCCATTTGCAGCCACATTGGAGCCTAGGTGGAGCTTAGTTGGCATCTCAATTGGTGGAGAATATGCCACACAAGGTTAGAGGGAACTACACAAGGTAACAATTCAAAAGAGTTCAAAGTAGACACATGCTGAAAATTTCAGCATGTGCTACTATAGGTGGCCGATTTTTTGAGGGATATTGTCTTCAATTTGCTTCCCAAAATTGAAGGGATTGAATGGTGATTGTTTGGTAACATTTTGACTAATTTTTTTACACATGTTTTATGAGTTTATTTTAGATTTTTACAGCGCATTAAAGGATGCCAAGTTGGATCAATCATCAATTGACAAGTAAACAAGGTCAAGTCATCCTTCCAATCATAGTGTGCCAAGTAAGCAAGATGGTGTTATTTCTACACAAGGCATTCTTCCAAGGGCATTAAAGAGAATTATCAAGAAGGAATAGATGCCCTAGGGGGCGGCCAAGATTGCATAAAAGAAGAGTAGTGCAAACAAAGTCAAGACAACTCTCATTTTTCTCTCAAGTGCAAAAGGATCTTCTACCTTTCTTTCTTCTTCTTCTTCTTCTCTCAAGCCTATTGTTCATATAATCTTGATATTATATAGGTTCTGAATATACCACCATACATGTTTCGTTTGTTGTGAAAGGTTGATCAAGATGTGATCAAACCTTCATTTGCTTGATTGTTTTTTTTAAAAGGATAGAGTTGGTGTGTAACTCCAGTAACCCTTATGGTAAGGTGTTTATTGTGTTTAGTGATAATCGAGGAAGGTGTCCTTGAAGACTGGAGTAGGTTGATTTAACCGAACTAGTATAAAATCATTGGTGTCTTTACTTTACTGCACTTTACTTTCAGTTTTCAGCATTCTGCATCAATTTCATTGCAAAGGTAAAAATAGCAAACGAATTGCAAAAAACATAAAATTTAGAAACATAGCCACACCTTTTAGCTTTCATTTGGTGCAAGTTTCTACTCATTTGGATAAGTATAAGTCAGTCAAACTTGAATAGATCTGAGACTAGTGCAATCTGATTTTCAGAGTTGCAAAAGTTGAGAACATCAATGTGATTGATATACTTCCCAAAGGAATTTGAAAACTGTTTCAACCCATTACAATACATATATGGAGGGTATTTTCAATAAATTTTCAGACCATTTGGAGTCACCCATTAATCGGAATAAAATTTTCAAGTCAGAGTACTGTTTGTAGCAGATTTGTGCAATCTGACCAAAAACGTATTTTCAAGGGGTTAGGAGTGGAATTTTAATTTGAAATTTTTATGAGATACTTAGAACATCTAAGTGTAGATTCATACCAAATTTCATAATTTTTGGAGGTCTGTAACTAGGACTTTAAATTATTTCAAATCAGAATCTGAAAAAGAAACTGTTTTTATAAGTGAGGTTTTTGGTTCAAAAGTTTTTAAAAACCAAATTTTCTGCATCCACTATTCAACCCCCCTCCCTTCTAGTGATTCTTTACAGGTCCTACAAGTTGTATCAGAGCGAGGTTCTCTCACGACAAGAGGATCCAACGATCTTTGTGAGATGGCAACCACTAGTCAGAAGGCCGAACAAGAAGGCATGTCGAGTCAAAGGCCTCCTCTTTTTTACGGTGAGTCTTTCATACAATTGAAATGTAGAATGAAACTTTTTCTTATGGCCATTGATATAGACTTCTTGTCAATTATAGAAGATGGTCCTTTTGTTCCTTCGAAGTTATCTACTGTTGATGGTGTCACACTAGAGGTCGTAAAACCGAAACAAGAATATACTAGTGATGAAAAAAAGAAATTAAGTATGAATGCTAGAGCCATGCAACTAATTTTAAACGGGCTAAGTAAAAGTGAATCAAGTTACGTGTCTAATTGCTCTAGTGACCAAGAGATGTGGAGAATTCTTAAGATGAAACATGAAGGGACTAGCCAAGTTAAAGAGTCTAAAATAAATATGCTTATGTCCATTCTTGAGTCTTTCAAATTATTGCCAAATGAATCCATTGTTGATATGGACTTACGTTTGATTAACATCTATAGTTCTCTTGAGTCTCTTGGAAAAGCTTTTTCTACACAGGAAATGGTTCAAAAGGTGCTTAGGAGTCTCCCATCCAAATGGGACCACAAGTCATAGCAATTGAGGAAAGTAAAGAAACGAGAACAATAAAATTGGAGGAACTAATCGGATCTTTAAAGGTATACGAAAACAAACTTACACTAAGAAAATCGGAATCAACGTCAAAACAAGGTAAGACTATTGCTTTTAAATCAAATGAATACGTCTCTACTTCTTCCAATCACATAGATGATAGTGATACTAAATCGGACAACGAAGATCCAACGCTATTGGCTAAAGATTTGAGAAAGTTTATGAGAAAATCATTTAAAAATAAACCTAAGGCCGTTCCGACTAAGAGAAATAAAAATAAACATAATGATAAGATCATAAAGTGCTATGAATGTGGGAAACTTGGACACTTGTCATATGACTACCCGAACAAGGACAAATAAATGACCAAAAACCGTGTCAAGGACTGGCACAAAAATAGACCCGACTAAGAACCTAAACAAAGGAATTCAAGAAGAGCTCTCATGGCCTCCACTTGGAGTGATTTATCTGACTCTGAGACCGATGATACCGAAGAAGAGACGGCACAAGTATGCTTTGCATCCAAAGCATCAAATAAGGTATCTTCTAATTATGATTCTGATTCTGAACCTTCTTATGATGATTTGTTTAGTCAATACCTTGAACTAAATAGATTCACAAAGACTCTTGCAGAAGAAATGAAAACGGTTAATTGAAGACAAGAAGTTGTTAGAATCATATAACACGAACCTTGTTTCTCACTTGCACAATCAATGCGTTGAAATCAGAGGTCTCATCATTAACAACACAAAATAATGAAATGAAGTCCGAGATTTCAAATTTGAAATCAAGGAATGTAGATCTAGAAAAAATGGTGAAACAGCTTGACACAGGTACAAACATGCTAGATCGCATCATCTCTTCACAAAAGCATGATAGCGACAAAAACGGATTAGGATACGTTGAGAAAAATGAGACACAAAATAAACCAACCAAATTCATTCTATCTTCATCTAAGAAAACAAATGCATTCAAGACAAATGTGGCGCCTAAAAGGACGTCTAGATCCCCCTACTTCATCTCATCATCCTTCTTCTTCATATCATACAATTTGATGCAACATGTTGCATTGGGTCTTATCTAATTGTTTATAAAATTTAATTCTTGACTTCATTAGGCACATAAATAAAATATGTATAAGTAAACGCGATATGTTGAGTCGTGCGAACGTTACGACGTTGGGTCGTAATATTCCCCTCTCCTAATAAAAAGTTTCTTCCTCGAAATTGACGTACCTCAAATGAAGGGTTGAGGAAACTGCTCGCGCATCATTTGTTTCGACTACCATGTTGCTTCAAGTTTGGAGTGATGGCTCCACTAGACTTTCACGAACGGAATCGAACGCCTTCTCAGCATTTGTTCTTTTCGATCAATGATCCTTATCGGAACTTCTTCGTATGTGGCATCATCCTGAATCTCCACTGTCTGCAGCTTTAGGATATGACTTGGGTCGGCGAAGTATCGTCGAAGCTGGGATACGTGAAATACATCATGTATCTGAGACAAAACAGGAGGTAACGACAGTCAATATGCAACTGTCCCCACCTTATTTAGAATCTTGAATGGCCCAATATATCGAGGACTTAATTTTCTTTTTACGCAAAATATCATGACCATTTTAAATGGTGAAACTCGCAGATGCACCTTCTCACCAACCTCAAACTTGAGAGGACGCCTCTTCGTATCTGCCCAAGACTTGCTGTGGTCTTGTGCTGTCTTTAATCGTCCCTTGATCAGTTTTACCTTTTCAACAGTTTGCTCTACCAGTTCGGGTCCAGTAATGGCTTTCTCACCCACTTCATCCCAATATAACGGAGAACGACATTTTTGCCTATAAAGTGCTTCGAATGGTGCCATACCAATTGAACTATGGTAACTGTTATTATATGAGAATTCCATCAGTTTAACTGTCTTATCCCAGCTACCCTGAAAATCAATCGCACAAGCACGAAGCATATCTTCTAAGGTCTGTATGGTGCGCTCCGATTGACCGTCAGTCTGAGGATGGAAAGCAGTGCTCATTCTGATCTAAGTGCCCATTGCTTGTTGAAAAGCATGCCAAAATCTTGCAGTGAAGCGAGGGTCGCGATCGCAGACAATACTGATAGGAGTACCATGCAAGCACACAATGCTATCTATGTACATATGGACCAACTTTTCCAACTGGGCCTTAATCGTCGTAGGCAGGAAATGTGCTGGTTTTGTGAGTCGATCAACAATCACCCAAATAGTGTCATTACCACTCCGAGTCTTAAGAAGGCCTGTGATGAAGTCCATGGTGATATGGTCCTATTTCCATTCCGGAATTTCCAGTGGTTGCAACAATCCGGCAGGTCATTGATGTTTGGCCTTGACCTGCTGACATACCAAACATTGCTTGACGAAATCAGAAACCTGACGCTTCATCCCATTCCACCAATAATTCTGTTTCAGGTCATGGTACATTTTGGTAGCTCTCGGATGGATGGACAATCTCGAGTTATGATCCTCCTTCATAACTTTTTTCCTTAAGTCATCACTATCAGGTACACATAGTCGGCTCCGAAACCATATACTGCCATCTTCGTGCATCCGAAAGTCCTTATCTGTCCCATTCTTGAGCTTATCAAAAATCTTAATCAACTCATCATCATTTTTTGTGCCTCCTTAATGCGATCAATCAAAGAAGGTGTGATCATAAGGGCTGCCAACACATTGGCAGTGGACTCAACTATATCCAATTCGAACTCTGCCATATCCCTTTCTAGTGGAGTCTGTCGAGCATGACTCGAATTTTTGCTTAAGGCATCTGCTACTCGATTTGCCTTGCCCGGATGATAGCGGATCTCTAAGTCATAATCTTTAATCAATTCTAACCACCTGCGTTGTCTCATATTTAGCTCTTTCTGGGTGAAATGAAATTTCAAGCTCTTATGATCAGTGTAAATCTCGCATCTTTCGCCATAAAGATAATGTCTCCAAATCTTTAATGCAAACACAACAGCAGCAAGCTCTAAATCATCCACTGGATAGTTATGCTCATACGATTTCAACTGCCGAGAAGCAAAGGCAATCACCTTACCATTCTGCATCAGGACACATCCCAAACCATTCTTTAAAGCATCGTTATTAACCACAAAATCCTTCTCCTGATATAGGTTGAGCAAGTTCCAGTGCTGAGGTAAATCTCTTTTTCAACTCGTTAAAACTCCGCTCACATTCTGCTATCCATTCGAACTTGGTCTTCTTTTGCGTCAACCGAGTCAAAAGAACAGCGATGCAAGAAAATCCTTCAACAAACTTCCGATAATATCCAGCTAATCCAAGGAAACTCCGAACTTCAGTCACATTTGTGGGTTGTGACCACTCTGTAATAGCTTCCACTTTTCTAGGATCAACTAAGATACCTGATTCAGAGATAATATTGTAGGATCTGCAAGGCACCATTAGAAGGGGGGTTGAATAGTGGGTGCGGAAAATGTGGTTTTTAAAATTTCTTTAAAACCAAAAACCCAACTTCTGAAAACAGTTTCTGTTTTCAGGACCAGTTTTAAAACGTTTTGAAAACTAGGTTTTAGGCCTTCAAAAATTCTGAAATTTGGAGAGAACTTAGACTCAGATGTTATGAGTATCTCCTAAAAATTTCAGATTTAAATTCAACCTCTAACCCCTTGAAAATTCGTTGGTGGTCAGATTGCGCAAATCTGCCAGAACCGATACACTGATTTGAAAAATTAATTCCAATTTGTACACAACTCCAAATGCTTTGAAAATTTAACCACTAACCCCTTATATGTTATATTTAAATGGGTTGAAACAGTTTTGAAAAATTCTTTTGGGAAGTTAGTCAAATACGATCAAAGTCTCAACCTTTGCAAGCCTGAAAATCAGACTGCACTAGTCTCAGAACTTTGGACGTTTGAATGACTTATACTTGTCCAAAAGGGTTGAAACTTGCGCCAAAAGAACCCTAGAACGTGTGACTATGTTTTCTGAAAGTTTCGTAATTTTTGAAATTCGTTTACTATTTTTACGAACGTGATTAAAAACAGTAAACAGTGCTGAAACAGAAAATCAGTGCTGAAAGTAAATGACACCAAGAATTTTATACTGGTTCGGTTATCAACAACCTACTCCAGTCTTCAAGGAACACCTTCCTTGGTTCACACTAATCACACAACTCAAAAACACCTTACCACAGGGTTGATGGAGTTACACACCAACTCCAACCCTTTACAAACCTTGTATGATAAATACAATTGCGCACGAACACCACCACCTTGCAAGATTGAAGATTGATCACACCTTGATCAATCTTTTACAAAGATAAAGAGTATATGGTGGTCTATTACAAGCCTATTCAAGGATAGAAAGATATGAATACAATAGGCTTTCAAGAAGAAAGAAAGAAAGAGAGAATGTAGAAGAAGAAGAACTAGGCTTTTTGATCACTTTGAATTTTGCAATGCTTCTTCATATTTTTGTTTGTTCTTCTTCTCTCTTTTTAATTGTGGCAGCCGTCCCCTATGGCCTTTTCCCTCTCTTGAAAATTTTCTTTTAATTGCTTGAGAGAGTGTAAGACATCATGGTGACAATGCTTTGCTTACTTGGCATCACTCCATTGGACCATCATTTAGTTGTTGCTTACTTGGCACCTCTTTATTGGCTCAATGTTGTCATCATTTGATGACATGGAAAATTTGAAATAAACACTTTAAACATGTGCCAATATCAATCATTAAGTCATACCATAATTCACAAATTCTATCATCAAGTGCAAGACACACAAATATCTTCTTTCCATCTCATAGAAATCGGCCACACTTTTTTTTTTCAATGCTGAAATTTTCAGCATTTACAACATGGGATAAATTCAGATTATTTGCCATTTTCCTTTGAATTTTTGTCATAAAAATAAATCAATTACATAAGGTAAGTCTTGCTACCAAATGAAGAGTGAACTTGGACACAATAAGGAGCAACATTCGGCCAGCACATCCCCTCACACATGCTGAAAAATTTCAGCATGTGTGATATGAAAAATATCACACTTAATTACCTTACATAACATTCAAATCATTTCCATAACTCCTTTAATTAATCCTTTAATGAAAAATTGACAAAATATCTTGCTTAACCATGAAGAATTCGGCCATGGTATGTGTAACATGCTGAAATTTTCAGCATGTGACATAAGAGAGGTATATGTTGAATACTTACCTTTCGTAGCTTCTCTCTTTGATTCATCAACATTGTATGATTGATCCTTGACCAATCAACATGCCAACAAGGCTCCACATTTACGCCAACTCAGCTGTAGTGACGTTTGAAAGTGTATATACATGTGCTGAAATTTATTTTTGCTAACTTTGTAAAATAGTGCACATTTAATAATACACACATGTAATATTCCAATCAGCCCTTAATTTAATTTTCTAGAACACTTTAAGATGTATACTATATGTAGAAAGTGTCTAGATACGTGTCACATGATGTTCAAGAAAAACGTTCCATGTTAAGTGCGTAGAAAACCGAATTTTCGATATTTATCGATTACCCGATTTTTCTCTAATTTAAATTCCAACTTT
Organism: Eustoma russellianum; assembly: GCA_036186865.1. Lineage (NCBI taxonomy): Eukaryota > Viridiplantae > Streptophyta > Magnoliopsida > Gentianales > Gentianaceae > Eustoma > Eustoma russellianum. Next base: position 11,609,417 of record AP025069.1, on the reverse strand, counting down.
TGCACATGATATATATATTATGTTATACATAATATATATAATATATACTTTGAATTTCAGCTCTTGGCTGATTTAAAATGGTACCATAAACATGTGACAAAAATAAAATTGGAATCTTCACATTTTGGCCTAAATGTGGGGTGATTTGTGTGTGCCAACATGGAAAGTATTTTTGGCTAATCACACCATGTGTATCACGAAATTTTCATCAATTTTTGATGTATATGGGCTGGCCATTTATTTATGGCAAGTACGTGACACATTGGCGAAGTTTCGGTATTCGCCCGATACGACAAATTTCGGTTTAGAACCTTTTATCGTGTCGTATTTAATTTGTCATCACCATATCTTATATCATATGATATAAGACCTGAATATACTCATAAATATGAGTTAAGTATAGTGGTGTGACGTTAACGTACGTACGTAAGATATATAACGTGTCGGTAGTACGTTGGAATACATGTGTATGTGCCTTTTATAAAAAATCTGAAAATATAGTATATATATGTGTATAAAAACGTGTGACATTGAATGTGGGGAGGAGGAGAAGACTTTCCTTCCATAGCCATGTTGCCTTTGTGCCTTTTCCAAATGCATCTTCCTTTAATGAACTACTTAGTTTATTGAACTAAGTACTTCACTTAATGAACTAATTTAGTTCATTAATGGTGGCACCTGAAAATAGTATAAACTCAACAAATGTTCGCCATATGATGTAAGCTTTAATGCTTCATGGCTCGTTAGTACGGCAACATAATATATAAGCTAAATAAGGCAAGTAATGTCAAGTTATCATGCACACATATCTATATATCATGCACGTTTTATCTTATGCTCGTTTTTGTGCACATTTAAATCATGCATTTGAAAATCACTCAAACCCCTTTTTCTCTACAAATATGTCCCAGAAATGCCACACTGCGGAGCTAGAATTCACATTTACTGAATTTTGCATACAACTTCTTTTCTCGAAGTATGCTGAGAACGATCCGTAAATGCTCCGCATGAGAATCTTCATCTGGAGAGTAGATGAGGATATCATCAATGAATACAACAACAAACTTGCCCAGCTGCTCCCGAAATACCGAGTTCATTAGATCCATAAATGCACCAGGAGCATTAGTTAACCCGAATGGCATCACCAAGAATTCGTAATGACCATATCGAGTACGAAACGCGGTTTTTGCAACATCTTCAGCTCTAATCCGTAATTGATGATATATGGAGCGAAGATCAATCTTACTGAACACTTTGGCACCCTGTTAAACATCACTTTAGTTTACATTGACTATACCAGAAACCAGAAACACTAAGTGTACAATTAAGATTCTTACTCTTAATTGATCAAATAGATCATCAATCCATGGCAGCGGGTATTTATTCTTGATCGTGATTTTGTTCAATTCATGATAATCAATATATAAGTGGACGCTGCCATCCTTCTTTCTGACAAAGAGTACTGGAGCACCCGACGGAGAAGCACTGGGGCGAATGAACTTCTTGTCCAGTAACTCCTGTAACTACACTTTCAATTCCTTCAGTTCGGCTGGGGCCATCCGATAGGGCGCCTTAGAGATAACATTGATCTCAAACTCTACCTCATGCTCATGTCATGCATTTTCAAAGATCATGTTTTATGACGTTTCAGTTCATGATTGAAGATTACTTTTAAAATCATGATAAGATAATATTCACCTTACGAGTAGTAAATAAGATAATGATTATGCCATGAGAGGCATTTAAGGAAATATGGGGACTTTGATGTTAGTATAGGACATGAATCCATAAGCTAAGAATGAACATGTTTCGGTTGGACTCTTGTAGCGCCCCGGCCCGATACGTCATCGGAACCAGTGCACCCGCCGTAGTCTACTATGAGAACTACGAAGCATCAAAGCGGATCAAGCGTACATCCTTCATAATGTAAGATAAAAACCAGCGGAAACGTCATAAAATTTAAACCTTCATCGTCGATAATACAACCAGAAACTGCAGCGGAAATAAAAGGTGTTTGTTCATCTAGCCAACATAAGTTTTAGGACAACATAATGACAATGAGTTTCCAAACTTAAAGAAAGTAGTCCAACATGTATCTATTCCCATGTCCATCATCCCATTGAGCCCACTCGCCGTCGTATTCGATAAATATCAACTCATATTCAGGCTCACCTGAAAAAGGAATAGAGTAACTGTTCTTAGCGAAATTATCGCCAGCAAGTAACCCGTCTATACACCTTACGGAATCACACACGACGAGTCACCAGTGTATAAAACATTGCCCAAAAATAAGGTGCTTAGGTTAACAAATAGCATCATAATAAGAATTCCTCAAAACAGATAAAGCACATATATGTACACAGATACGAGAACCAACATGTATTAAAACAACGTATCACATAAGCAAGTCATACACTAGCCACGTTTCTTGCATGTCAAGTCTTATGCTTCGTGTACCATGATGCATGTTCTTCTTTAAAATCACACACAACACCCATGCATATGTCTTCTTTCATAAACATGTCATGCATGTCATTTCACAAAACATTTCATCACTTTACATATCATATTCTTCGCGTAGCAGAACTTTATACCCTGTGGGTGATCAGTCCACAGCAAACAGAACTTTATACCCCGTGCTGAAAGGTCCACGGCCCCATAACATATAACTTTATACCCCGTGCTGAAAGGTCCACGACCCCATTACATATATCATATATCCGTGCTGATAGGTTCACGGCCCCATAAAATACTTTATGCCCTGCTGTTGATTCACAGATCACGCTTTTATACCCTGCTTTCGCAGCCGTGACTTTTATACCCTGCGATCAACCAGCAGCCATTTTGTCTTTCGAAAACTTTAAACCTTTCTTGTAATCACATGTTCTTTTGCAAAGCAAATCTCAAATCAAATGCAAGTGCCCATGTCATGAAGCAGGATGCACATGCAACTTCGTATTAAACATGTAACACACGCATTCATATATCGTACATATCAAGTATACAGTTTTGCACCTCAAACACTCCATGGTTGTATCTTTCCAAGTCCGTTCGTCTCACTAATTTGCTTGGGATTCAATCGTATTCTTACTTAGTCAATCTTACCATCTATTCCTCAATTACACCTCAAATACCCTTGCATTTTATGTTCAAAGGAAGTGTATAAAGTTGCTACACTTACATAGGGCACCTAAAGGGTCAAAAAGACTTCCAGTGTACTTGCAACGCCACATGAGGCGCCTAAAGTGACATAGAGCGCCTATTCTAGGCGTTCGAAGTGTTCGGGGATGTTCCGTAGACATTGAACGCCTACATGAAGCGCCTAATGTGACATTGAACGCTACATTAGGCGCCTAATGTGACATAGAGCGCCTAATGTAGGTGTTTGAAGTGTTCGGGGATGATTCAGGACACATTGAACGCTACATTAGGCGCCTAATGTGACATAGAGCGCCTAATGTAGGTGTTCGAAGTGTTCTGACGGTTCTAAACTGCAGTTTTTCTGCAGTAACTTCCACCCAACACCTTTCTTCTTCAACCCCTTTCATGTTCAACCCTTCAAGGTCCATCTTAACTCCTGGATTCATCATGCTTAACACACAACTAACATGATCTGATGCTTAATTATGTCTAATAATATCCACTCTTAACCTTCTATCATTCACAACCTTCCAAAGATACCATCAACATTCCCAACACAACAAGTCTATAACCACACCATCATTCATCCTTCAATTCCCTGCACTTACTCTCAAACATCTAGGTGTAGACAACCAACACAAGAATGGAACAAGACAATAAACACATCAAGATTACACTTTCATGGGCATGCTTGACAAACAACAAAGCACCACATAACTATTTTCAGAAATATGGCCCAAAGAACAAGACTTTATGCAACTAGCAACAACAATTACATATAGTAAAGCATTTAACATAAACAAGACAAGATTACTAATGTGTGATTCACGTTTTCTCTTTGTAAGAACATAGGGCCTAAAGTGTCAAAATTTACGTAAAGCGTATAGAAAGATTACTTGCCTTGGAATCGAGATAAGCTTACGAGTGTGTGCTAGAATTTCGAGACGAATTGGACCTAGGTTAGCCTTCTTCTTCTTTTTTTCTTCTTCTTCTCTCTCTCTTCTTCCTTTTCTTCCTCCTAGGCATTTTTTTCCTCTCCTCTTTTGTGCAATAACCGTCCCCTAGGTTGAGATGGGGAGTTATACTAAAAGTGGTGTAACTCCCTATCTCTTAGTAGGGACCTTTTAGGTAATTTTCTTTAATTACCTTTAATTCTACTTTTAACCCCACTTCTTATCTTTACTACGTTGCACATCCTACATCATCAATTAAATTGTGTTTAAGGTTGACCTAACGTATTGAATGTCGTGCTTAAAAGTTACGGGGTATGACATTCCACCCCCCTTACAAAAAGTTTCGTCCTCGAAACTTACGTACCTTAATCAAAGAGTTGAGGATACTTCTCCCGCATTTGTTCTTCGAGTTCCCAAGTGGCCTCACGTTCCGTGTGATTGCTCCATTGAACCTTCACATAAGGGATTACTCGCTTCCTCAACACTTGATCCTTCCGGTCTACAATTTTCACGGGTATCTCTTCATATGTAACATCGTCTTTGAGTTCCAAAGGTTGAGCTTGAAGTACATGACTTGGATCCGTCACGTACTTCCTTAGTTGTGACACGTGAAAGACATTATGAACTTGCGCCAACATGGGAGGTAACGCTAACCTATATGCCAAGGCTCCCACTTTCTCCAGTATTTCATAGGGACCAATAAAGCGAGGACTTAGCTTGCCTTTGACTCCAAACCTCATAACGCCCTTCATGGGTGATACTCTCAAATAAACTTTTTCACCCACATCAAATGCCAATGGTCGTCGTTTGGAATCTGCCCAACTCTTATTGCGATCCTGAGCCGTCTTGAGTCTTTCCCGAATGACTTTCACCTTCTCTAGCGTCTTCTCCAATAGCTCAGGTCCGGTGATGGTCCTCACGCCTACTTCGTCCCAATAAACCAGAGATCTACATTTCCTTCCATACAAAGCTTCAAAAGGAGCCATGTCAATCGCGCTGTGGTTACTATTGTTATAAGAAAACTCCATCAGCTTTACCATTCCATCCCAACTCCCTTTAAAATCCAACACACAAGCCCTTAGCATATCTTCCAAGGTTTGAATAGTCCGCTCGGACTGTCCATCGGTTTGGGGATGATACGCCGTACTCAAACTTAATTCCGTACCCATGGCCTTCTGGAATGCTGTCCAAAACTTAGATGTGAACCGTGAATCTCGGTCGGATACTATACTTACCGGGACACCATGCAAGCTAACAATATTCTCCATATATACATTCACTAGCTTGTCAAGAGGTGCTTCACTTGAAACGGGTAGGAAATGGGCAGACTTTGTTAAACGATCTACGATGACCCAAATCATGTCATATCCACTTCTTGTCTTTGGTAACCCAGCTACGAAATCCATTGTGACATGTTCCCATTTCCATTCCGGAACTTCCAACGGCATCAATAATCCACCGGGCCGTTGGTGTTCCGCCTTGACTTGTTGACAAACCAAACACCTCTCTATAAATTCCGCGACATGTCGTTTCATTCCGGACCACCAATAATATTGCTTAAGGTCTCTATACATCTTGGTGCTACCGGGATGTATGGATAGTCTTGAGTTGTGGGCTTCTTGCAAAATTTCTTTTCTAAGTTCATCATCATCCGGCACACACAATCTTCCTCGGAACCATAGGCTCCCATCCTCTTTGACCTGAAATCCCTCAACTTTACTCTGTTTCACCTTTTCCGTTATTTCACTGAGGGTCTTATCATTCTTTTGAGCCTCTTTTACTCGATCAATCAAACTCGGTGTGATGGTTAATGCTGTCAAAACGTTCACCGTGGAATCAATCAAATCTAAACTGAATTCCTCTATCTCTCGTTCCAATGGTGATTGTCGCGCATGGCTGGATTTCCTGCTTAAAGCGTCGGCTACCTTGTTAGCCTTTCCCGGGTGATAATGAATAGTCAGGTCATAGTCTTTTATCAATTCCAACCATCTCCGCTGCCTCATATTTAATTCCTTCTGTGAGAACAAGTACTTTAAGCTCTTATGATTCGTGAATACCGCGTACTTCTCTCCATACAAATAATGCCGCCAGATCTTCAAGGCGAACACAACCGCGGCAAGTTCAAGATCATGTGTGGGATAGTTTTGTTCGTAAGGCTTTAGCTGTCTTGAGGCATATGCGATGACTCGTTCGTTTTGCATCAAAACACAACCTACAAACAAGGTATTAGTCTAAGCTTAATGGGTATACAAGATCATAACCTTATACTATAGTTTACGTACCTAAGCCGTTCTTTGACGCATCACTATAAATCACAAACCCATCAGTTCCGGAGGGTTGAGCCAATACTGGAGCTGTCGTTAGTCTCTTCTTAAGCTCCGTGAAGCTTTGCTCGCATTCCGCCGTCCACTCAAACTTAAACTTCTTTTGAGTAAGGCGACTGAGAGGTACGGCAATCCTTGAGGATCCCTCAACAAATTTTCTGTAATAACCCGCTAGACCCAAGAAACTTCGCACTTCGGTGACATTGGTAGGTCTAGGCCACTCAGTTATAGCTTCCACCTTCTTCGGGTCCACAGCAATCCCCTCTTCTGATATCACGTGACCTAGGAAAGCCACACTTCTTAACCAAAACTCACACTTGCTAAACTTAGCATATAATTGTTTCTGCCTCAGAATACCTAGAACGGTTCTCAAATGCCCAGCGTGAGTTTGTTCATCAGGGGAATACACCAGAATATCATCTATGAATACCACAACGAACTTGTCCAACTGTTCTCGAAAGACGGTATTCATAAGATCCATAAAAGTTGCAGGGGCATTTGTTAATCCAAACGGCATCACCAAAAACTCATAGTGGCCATATCTTGTGCGGAAGGCTGTCTTCGCGATGTCTTCAGCCTTCACTCGCAACTGATGATACCCTGATCGGAGATCAATTTTAGAGAAAATCTTGGCGCCCTTGAGTTGATCAAACAAATCCTCAATTCGTGGAAGGGGATACTTATTCTTGATGGTAACTTTATTCAACTCTCTATAATCGATACAAAGCCTCATGCTACCATCTTTCTTCTTTACAAACAAAACAGGTGCTCCCTATGGCGATACACTAGGGCGGATAAACTTCTTGTCCAATAACTCCTGCAGTTGTTCCTTCAACTCTCTCAGTTCTGCCGGAGCCATTCTATAAGGAGCTTTAGAAATAGGTTCTGTCCCAGAAATCAAGTTAATCTCGAACTCAACTTCTCTCGGGGGTGGTACTCCTGGTAAATCCTCCAGAAACACATCAGAAAATTCATTGACCACTGGAATTTGCTCAATAGACGGTACCTCCTGAGTAACATCCATGGCATACACTAGGAATCCCTCAGCACCTTTCCTTAATGCTTTGCGTGCTTGCGCGACGGACACATATACCTTCTTGGGAACTTTCTTCCGTTCCGCATCTCCTTGAAATATTACCTCCTCCATCTTAGCATTCTTGATTGTCACTTGCTTCAACCGACAATCAATATTGGCGTGATTCTTGTCCAACCAGTCCATTCCTAATATGACATCAAAGTCATACATCTGAATAGGAATCAGTGTGGCGGAGAATGTTTGTCCTTCAAACTCCAATTCACAATCTCGATACAGCTGGTATGAAACCATAATCTGATCTCCGGCCGCTTGAACGCGATACGGAGTTTCTAACCATTCAGGCAAACTGCCAAGGTGCTTAGTGAATCTCTTTGCTACAAAGGAGTGGCTTGCGCCGCTATCGAAAAGTACATTGGCAGGCATCTTATTTACTAAAACCGCACCTAAGGCCATATAAAGTTTTACACAGAAGTTAAGCACGAAAAACACTTAATTCAATATGAATTCAAACTTAGTTTAAATGATACCTGCTACTACTTCGGTAGCCTCCTGCACATCCGTGTCCGTCATGAGATGTACACGAGCATTTGCTCGAGGCTTCACTCTCGGCTGCTGAGCCGCCTCTCCAGGATTATTCTTCTTCATCTCCGGACAGTCTCTAATCATATGGCCCACTTGACCGCATCGAAAGCATGCTCCAGCCACTTTCCTACACTCTCCAACGTGGTTCCTGTTGCAATGTGGACAAACTCCTACAGCCTGTTGAATTACTGGATTCTGGGGTGGGGGTCTCTGAAAATTTCCAACCGGCCCTCTCTTCGGAATCTTGACCCAACGTCCGGGTCTTCCACCAGCTCGCACATCATCTCTTGGCCTCTTGCCCCTATCCAACCCTCCAGCACTAGCTGATCTTGCCGCTACTCTGCGGAAATCGCTCTCAACCCGAAAACATGCATCCAACATGTCCTCGTAAGTTTTCATTCCTGCGTTCACTATCGCCAACTGTATCCTCGGGTCCAAACCCCTCTCGAACTTCGTCATCTTAAGACGATTATCAGACATGATCGCAGGGGCAAACTTACCCAAGGCATGAAAACGATCTGCATACTCCGACACCGTCATCCTTCCTTGCTCCAATCTATCAAATGCTCTTATCTTGTCCAATATCGCAGTCTCCGGTACGTAGTACTTCAGGAAAACATCACAAAACTGTGTCCAAGAGATTGGTGGGGTCATTCTCAACACCATTCCTTCCCACCATTCGCCAGCCTTGCCACTTAGAAGGGGTGTGGCCACCTCAACCTTTATCTCATTCGGTACTTGCACTAGCCTAAAACATTTTTCCACCTCAGCCAACCAGTGCTGAGCCTCCTCCGGATCAGTACATCCACCAAACTCCGGCACCCTCATCTTCCTCATCTCTCCATAAAAGAACCTAATGTTACGCTGTGGCGGTGGTGGAGGCGGAGGCTGATGTTGTTGCACATACCCTTGTGCAATCACCGTCAGTGCATCAGTGAGCACCTGAGGTAAAACAACTTGTGGTGGCTGGTTCTCCTGTCCATTGCCAGAGTTGCCTGTGTTATCTCTTCTTGGAGGGATACTTCTCTGAAAGATTAACATCGCATTAGCATTCCGTAAATACAAGAGGTTACTGGAAGCTTGAACGCATACGAAGGGGTGAGGTATGTAATCCAAATATGAATACGAAATTAGATGATAAACGCGCTCGCACACACCCAACCCATATCATTCTTAACCACTAAGAAAAATCAATACTTATGTCTAAGGATGAAACTTAAGGTGAGTCATAACTTAGGTGTCTAAAAGATCATGAACCGAAGTTTTCAAGATAGATCTGAAGCCTAGTCTCTGATACCACCTGTAGCGCCCCGGCCCGATACCGTCATCGGAACCAGTGCACCCGCCGTAGTCTACTATGAGAACTACGAAGCGTCAAAGCGGATCAAGCGTACATCCTTCATAATGTAAGATAAAAACCAGCGGAAACGTCATAAAATTTAAACCTTCATCGTCGATAATACAACCAGAAACTGCAGCGGAAATAAAAGGTGTTTGTTCATCTAGCCAACATAAGTTTTAGGACAACATAATAACAATGAGTTTCCAAACTTAAAGAAAGTAGTCCAGCATCTATCTATTCCCATGTCCATCATCCCATTGAGCCCACTCGCTGTCGTCTTCGATAAATATCAACTCATATTCAGGCTCACCTGAAAAAGGAATAGAGTAACTGTTCTTAGCGAAATTATCGCCAGCAAGTAACCCGTCTATACACCTTACGGAATCACACACGACGAGTCACCAGTGTATAAAACATTGCCCAAAAATAAGGTGCTCGGGTTAACAAATAGCATCATAATAAGAATTCCTCAAAACAGATAAAGCACATATATGTACACAGATACGAGAACCAACATGTATCAAAACAACGTATCACATAAGCAAGTCATACACTAGCCACGTTTCTTGCATGTCAAGTCTTATGCTTCGTGTACCATGATGCATGTTCTTCTTTAAAATCACACACAACACCCATGCATATGTCTTCTTTCATAAACATGTCATGCATGTCATTTCACAAAACATTTCATCACTTTACATATCATATTCTTCGCGTAGCAGAACTTTATACCCTGTGGGTGATCAGTCCACAGCAAACAGAACTTTATACCCCGTGCTGAAAGGTCCACGGCCCCATAACATATAACTTTATACCCCGTGCTGAAAGGTCCACGGCCCCATTACATATATCATATATCCATGCTGATAGGTCCACGGCCCCATAAAATACTTTATGCCCTGCTGTTGATTCACAGATCACGCTTTTATACCCTGCTTTCGCAGACGTGACTTTTATACCCTGCGATCAACCAGCAGCCATTTTGTCTTTCGAAAACTTTAAACCTTTCTTGTAATCACATGTTCTTTTGCAAAGCAAATCTCAAATCAAATGCAAGTGCCCATGTCATGAAGTAGGATGCACATGCAACTTCGTATTACACATGTAACACACGCATTCATATATCGTACTTATCAAGTATACAGTTTTGCACCTCAAACACTCCATGGTTGTATCTTTCCAAGTCCGTTCGTCTCACTAATTCGCTTGGGATTCAATCGTATTCTTACTTAGTCAATCTTACCATCTATTCCTCAATTACACCTCAAATACCCTTGCATTTTATGTTCAAAGGAAGTGTATAAAGTTGCTACACTTACATAGGGCACCTAAAGGGTCAAAAAGACTTCCAGTGTACTTGCAACGCCACATGAGGCGCCTAAAGTGACATAGAGCGCCTATTCTAGGCGTTCGAAGTGTTCGGGGATGTTCCGTAGACATTGAACGCCTACATGAAGCGCCTAATGTGACATTGAACGCTACATTAGGCGCCTAATGTGACATAGAGCGCCTAATGTAGGTGTTTGAAGTGTTCGGGGATGATTCAGGACACATTGAACGCTACATTAGGCGCCTAATGTGACATAGAGCGCCTAATGTAGGTGTTCGAAGTGTTCTGACGGTTCTAAACTGCAGTTTTTCTGCAGTAACTTCCACCCAACACCTTTCTTCTTCAACCCCTTTCATGTTCAACCCTTCAAGGTCCATCTTAACTCCTGGATTCATCATGCTTAACACACAACTAACATGATTTGATGCTTAATTATGTCTAATAATATCCACTCTTAACCTTCTATCATTCACAACCTTCCAAAGATACCATCAACATTCCCAACACAACAAGTCTATAACCACACCATCATTCATCCTTCAATTCCCTGCACTTACTCTCAAACATCTTGGTGTAGACAACCAACACAAGAATGGAACAAGACAATAAACACATCAAGATTACACTTTCATGGGCATGCTTGACAAACAACAAAGCACCACATAACTATTTTCAGAAATATGGCCCAAAGAACAAGACTTTATGCAACTGGCAACAAAAATTACATATAGTAAAGCATTTAACATAAACAAGACAAGATTACTAATGTGTGATTCACGTTTTCTCTTTGTAAGAACATAGGGCCTAAAGTATCAAAATTTACGTAAAGCGTATAGAAAGATTACTTGCCTTGGAATCGAGATAAGCTTACGAGTGTGTGCTAGAATTTCAAGACGAATTGGACCTAGGTTAGCCTTCTTCTTCTTCCTTTCTTCTTCTTCTCTATCTCTTCTTCCTTTTCTTCCTCCTAGGCGTTTTTTTCCTCTCCTCTTTTGTGCAATAACCGTCCCCTAGGTTGAGATGGGGAGTTATACTAAAAGTGGTGTAACTCCCTATCTCTTAGTAGGGATCTTTTAGGTAATTTTCTTTAATTACCTTTAATTCTACTTTTAACCCCACTTCTTATCTTTACTACGTTGCACATCCTACATCATCAATTAAATTGTGTTTAAGGTTGACCTAACGTATTGAATGTCGTGCTTAAAAGTTACGGGGTATGACAACTCTTATGGGTGTAGATAGAATAGATGTTTTGTTCCTTGAGTGATGACGTTATGAATGTCTTACATATGTTGATGTGCTTGATATATATGTCTGTGATGCTAATTCTTTTTGTGAAATTGAGACATGTATTTTATTTACGTTATCCTGTCATGTCTTATCTTGATTGATCCGGCATGGCGGATCCAAAGGTATTACTTGCTAGGCGATTTAATTAATGCCTAACCATCGTATTTGCATAAACTTACAGAGGACACCCAAAAAGCCAATAAGGTTTTTAAACCACAATCCACAGAAGTTACCAGTAAAATGCCCACATATAAAAAGGCCGTGCAGACAACCCAGTTTGTGGAAAAGTCTTTTTATCAATATATTGCTACTATAGAAAAATCATATTATGATAATAATCCATTAATTTCCTTACAATATTATTTATTTTGGAAAAGAGTTTTTCTATAAATCATGGAATATTGCGAAAACCACATAATATTATCAACATTTGTTGATAATGACAAATTATGTTGAAATAAAACATCATTTTAATAAAGATAATATAGAGTATGCCTTCTCCAACTTTAAAATAGTGTCTATAATGACATTTGAAAATAAATTTGAATTATATCATGCAGGAAAATCAATTTCCTCGGATAAAGATTCAAATTGTTTTTGTCATTGCTCCGGTGTCATTATAGACACTATTATAAAGTTGGAGAAGGCATACTCTATATTATCTTTATTAAAATGATGTTTTATTTCAACAGAATTTGTCATTATAAACAAATGTTGATAATATTCTGTGGTTTTCGCAATATTCCATGATTTATAGAAAAACTCTTTTCCAAAATAATTTTGTAAGGAAATTAATGGATTATTATCATAATATGATTTTTCTATAGTAGTAATATATTGATAAAAGGACTTTTCCACAAACTGGGTTGTCGGGCATTTTACTGGTAACTTCTGTGGATTGTGGTTTAAAAACCTTATTGGTTTTTTGGGTTATTGAAGTGGATGGCTGAGGTTTTGATATTGCTGATGAAGTTTCTGCTATTTCTGTAGGTTTTGGTATATTGAATTTTTCAAGCAATGCTTGAAATTCAGAACTATTGGATAGGTTTTCAATAATAGATATTGGTGTTTTATTTGGAGACATTTGGGATATTGGAACTGCGGCTATTGGGGTTTTTTGAAGAAGTTCTTCCTCTTCTTCAACTTTATCCGCCCACGTTTTTCGTGGGATATTATTGTTATTATTTGCTGGTAGCTTTCCTCTATCCTTTGACTTCCTCGGCATTATGTCTGTTTTGGAGGAATTCTCTGGTGAGAAAGTCGGGAACAAAATTTGTATCTCCTTTTATATATTCAATATCAAAATCATAAATACTTAATAAAGCTTATCATCTAGCAAATATTTGTTTTGAGGCTAAATTTTTAACATCTTTTTGTAAAATTTCTTTAGCAGGTTTTCAATCAATACGTAAAAGAAATTTTTTATTCAACAAATCACTTTGAAATTTATTGATACATAATACAATACTCAAAATTTCTTTTTTAATAGTAGAATATGATTTTTGGGTATCATTCCAATGACCAGAAGTATATTGAACAATAGACTCTTTTCCATTTTGTAATTGTTTTAATATTCCACCATATCCAATATCTGATGCATCTGTTTCAACTATTTTAAATAGATCTGGATCTGCTATATATAAGCAAGGTATATCAGATACTAGACTTTTTATTTTCCTAACTACTGAAGTATGTTCTTCAGTCCATATTGGTGGATTTTTCTTTAATCTATTATGTAATGGTTTTGCAATTATTATTATATTTGGAATAAAATCAACAATATAATTTAAAGATCCAAGAAATCTTTCTAATTGATTTTTATCCAATATTTTATCAGGAAATTTGGAAGCAAATTCTAGAGATCTTTCTATTGGTAAAATTGTTCCTTGGGTTAAATGATGACCTAAGAATCTTATTTTAGTCTGAAATAAAGACATTTTAGATTTGGATAATACTAAGCCATTTTTCTTTGCTATATAAAAGAAGGTTTTTAAGTGTTTAAAATGTTCTTCTATTGATTTGGAAAATATTAATATATCATCTATATAGACAATGAAAAAATTAGAATAATCTATAAATATATTATTCATAATTCTCTGATATTCAGAAGGTGCATTTTTTAATCCAAATGGCATTACTTTCCATTCATATTGCCCAAATGGAACTGTGAATGCTGTTTTATATCTATCTTTTTCAGATATTTGTATTTGCCAAAATCCTGATTTCATATCAAATTTTGAATATATATATATATATATATATATATATATATATATATATATATATATATATATATATATATATATACAGAATGTAATCTTGTTAATAAGTCTTTTTTATTAGGTAATGGGTACCTTATCCATTTTAATGCTTTATTTAATGGTTTATAATTTATTACCAACCTAGGTGTTCCTCTTTCTATTTCTGCATTTTTATTGACATAAAAAGCAGCACAACTCCAAGGAGACCTTGATTTAATCCTTTTGATTCTAGATCTTGTATTTCTTTTTCGCAATGTTTTTTAATTCAGCATTCATCTGAATTGGTCTTGCTTTTGTAGGTATTTCTTCTTCTCTGAATTCTGGAGTATATGGAAGATCAACTATATGTTGTTTCCTCGACCAGAAAGCATTTGGAAGATCTGAACAAAGTTCATTTTCAAATGAGAATTTAAGATTTTGTATTTTAGTAATTATCTTTGGATATTTTAAAGATTTTTCTATCTTATTGATATTTACTATATCTTTTAATGATTGTAATTGGAAAGTTTTACTTTTGATTATTGCATTTATTTGTTCTTTATGAATAGAACAAGCTTTTATTAAATCTAAATTTTTTGTTTTATGTTTTCTAAAAATTCAAAATGTAATTTTTTATTTCTTATTTTAAAAGAAATAGAATTAATTCCTACCTTATATGGTGTAATTAAATTCATAAAAGGTATTCCTAGTATAACTGCATGATGAATATCATCTACAACTAAGAACATTGTTTTTATTGATGTATTGGATTTTATAATGTAAGCTTCAGTTTTACTTTTGACTTGTAATTTGGTATTATTTGCCGTAGAGAGTCTAGTAGTTGTAGATTCTCTATATGATTTTTGGACTAAATTAGTTTTAATACATTTTAAATCTGTTCATGTATCAAATAGAGCAATTGTATCTAAATGATATTATTCTGAGAATTTTATTGTTATTCTTATTAAATATTTTCTTGATGTTATTTCTCTTAAAACAAATAAAAAATCTTCTGGCACATTAGAAATATTTTATATGATATTTGTATCTATTTTTGTATCTATATTTACTGGTTCTGTTTCTGAAGATTGATCAGACTCTTCTGCAGTCTGTAATTTTGTAAGTATTAATTTCATAACTTCTGAATCTTGTTTTTGTTTATTTTTTTAATTCTTTTAACTCTATTTTTATTTCTTTTATTTCTTTTTGTAGATCTGGGATTGTTGTACTTTTATTCTTTGTAATCTTGTTCTTATTTAATATATTAGTTAAGTCATAATAACTAGTTGAAACATTTGGTAATATAGCTGGTTTATTTGTTTCCTTTTGTTTTGAATTTATCTCTATTATTCTATCCAAATAATCTTTTTGTAATTGAGGATTTTCTATATGTTGTAACATTTCTAATATTGTTTCTTGTTCTTTTGTTAGAACATAAAGATGTTTTTCTTCATCTGAGGATTCTGAAGAAGATGTGTATAATTCATCAACTTGAAGATCTTCAGCAGACTCGAAAGATGTTTCTTCTGTCTCCGAAGAAGATTCAACAAGTAGATTTGAAATTTTTTCTAGTATAGATTCTTCTAGATTTAATTCTTGTAATTTTGTTTTTAATCTACAATAATTTGCAGTATGACCTTTCTTATGACATTTATAACATTCAATATTTTTGTAATCTTTTTTATTTTTATTTTTCTTGTAATTTGTCTTTCTGTAAGGTTTTTTAGTATATTTATTGTTGTAGTTATTTTTATAGAATTCATTAGAGGATTTTTGAAATCTTTTATTATATTTAGTGTTTTTATTATATCTATTGTTATATTTGTTGTTATCTGGTTTTTTAATATTTCTATTATAAGGTTTTCTAGAACATTCTCCTTGACATTCTTTATTATAAGGTTTATATGGATCATTATCAAATTGTTTGCAGAAAGTGCCTAATTCAGACTTAGTCTGTCTTATTTCTTTCTTTAAACCACTTTGTAATCTTATATCTTGGCATAATCTTAATCCTTCCTTTTGTATAAAACTTATTAATTCTCCATATGTATAGTTTGAATAAGATATTACTTGTTGTCCTGAATTTTCTCTAATTTTATTTCTAATTTTTTCCCCTAATAAATTTGGTAATCCTGCAAGGAATTTTTCCTTCCAGAATGGCTGATTAGAATCCTCTCTAATCATGACTCTGGTTAGAAAAGTATTTTTATACCATTTAAAATCACTAAGTTTTCTACATCTCAAATTTGCTAATAATTCAGCATTTTTATCTTTAATATGTGATGGGTCGCCTATAAAATGTAATGATATACATAATATAAGTGTGGCAACTGAATCAGATATTGTTCCTTCATCAATAATTATAGGATTATTTTCATTATCAACTTTTATTGCATTTAATATTTCTTGTCTCTGTATGGGAGTTAAATAATGATCCCACCAACCTTTATTGTTGTAACCAATTAGGAACCCTTTTGTACTTGAGATCTATTTAAGAGAATATATGACAAAATATGTTTGCAATTACAATTTATTGAGTCGATTATTATTATTTTAGATTACGTTACGGAAAGTAATATACGTATATATTTTTCGAGCATGAATATTGGACCATGAGGAGAGGCCCAATTCAACCCCCAAGTGGTTGGAAGGTTTCGGCCCCAAGGGTAGGGAAGGCCCCAATTGGAATTTCTTAAGGTGGTAAGGGCCATCTTCTAAGTAAGCTAATAAGCCCTTAAAACAAGTATGGGTAATGGCAAGAAAATTTGGTTTCAACCCAACACTTTTTCCTTTCTTTTGGCCCTTAGCCCAAAGAGGGCTTCAACATTTTTCCTAATTAATCATTTTAAGAGAAAGAAGGGGAAAAGAAACTAAAAATAAATTAAATAAAGTAACTAATAAATGGGGATAAAACATGGTTGGGGTCATTAAAGACCCCCAACCAACCGGCCGCCTAATGGCTAACCATGGAGGATTTTTAAATCCTACCATGGTTACCTTATCATTTAAACCAAGGTTAAGGTAACCATGATTGGATAAAGTAACTTGGGTTAGCTCAAAAGTAACCATGATTAGACTAAAGTAACCAAGGTTAGTAATAAATTAACCTTGATTAACTAAAGTAATCACGGTTAACTCCTTTAACCCTACTATGGTAAACCTTAACCCCTCTTACACCCCTCCCCAACGGCTAAGACATAGCCAAGAAAGAAAAATTTCCCTCCAACAACACACTTGAGAATCCTCTCAATCTTCCTACCACTCAAAGGACCCTCAAGAGCAAGAAGAAGAAATCCCTCTCTCCCTTCTCTCCAACCACACGGCCAAGAGCAAAACAAGAGGTTCCTAGGTTCTTCCAAAGCTAAGGGATATTAGGTAAGTGTTTTTAGCCCTCTTGAGAAGATATCTACATTTTCATGAGAAGAAACTTATGGTGCTATTTTCTTGCTCATAACCGTGACCTTCAAGGTCACTAGGCTCAACAAGTCTCAAGCTTTTGTGGACTCTAGTCTAGAGAAGCTTGAATACTACTCAATCTCTTTTTTTTGGTAAGATCATCTAGCCCTTACTAAGTGTATATTTTAGTTAAGGATGTAAACTAACCATTTACCTCTTTTCCTTTCCACCACCGTGGGATACATGCATAGAAGAGAAGAAAGGTTTCAACTTTCCATACACCTTTCAAGAGGAGTAAGTGAAAAGGCAAGTACACTATACTTTTTGTGGCTTCAATGTGTAAGTGCTTGCATGAATGGCTAGATAATCCTTAAGATTCAATCTTAGTTGTGATATGTTAAGCCTTAATGTATGAAACTTTCGGCCTAGGGGTTAAATAGCGTGTATGTGTGAGTTTTCGCTTAAAGATGGATGATTTATTGGTTTTATGCACTATTATGTGATAATCTAAGATGAATATGCTAAAGATCCCTTCTTTTCCATGGAGAGGGCATACGGTGGAGAAGAGTTAGAAAAAAATAGGGGTAGTTTTGCATGAAGTGATGAAATATGGGTTAAGATGTCAACAATATTTATGCTTTTGTATGTTAAGCTTAGTATGATCATTATGAATATGCTATTTGGCCTTGCATGTACATAAACGGGATGGGGTGCGTGTGCACCAAACTTGGCTAAGGGTTGTTTAAGTGGGAATATGGTGAGTATGGCCAAGAAGTGATGTATTTGGCACACAAGCTGTTTTGTAATGATTTGTGTATGATGCTTGTAGCGTGATTGAATCTGTAAATTTCCCATGAAAAGGGTAAGTTTGAAGTTTAATAAAGTGTTTATGACAAACAATGAAATTTAGGGCCATTTAGGGAGGAAACGTGACAAGCTATGAAATTTACTGGAGCAGGGCAGATTTTTAGGCTGTTTTGTGAGACCTGAAAGGAGATTTTAAGGACCTTTAATTTAGTTAATTTTTGGTGTGATATTAGCCTTATGTGTATATTAGATATGAGAGTTGGAATTTCGTTAAAAGGAGTTACGGAT
Organism: Eustoma russellianum; assembly: GCA_036186865.1. Lineage (NCBI taxonomy): Eukaryota > Viridiplantae > Streptophyta > Magnoliopsida > Gentianales > Gentianaceae > Eustoma > Eustoma russellianum. The sequence continues at coordinate 11,590,688 of AP025069.1, read as the reverse complement.
TATTTTTAGTGAAATGTTTACTAAAACTGGTCATGCTGAAAATTTTACTGGGCTAGACAGATTTTATATGACAAAATGGGTAACCAGAAAATGGACCTTAGGAATATGCAATTATGCTAATTTTTGGTATGATACTAGCCCTAAGTGTTTACTAAGCTGGAGAGCTGGAATTTCTGAAAAAGGATTTACGGTGTGGTCACGCTAAAATTTGTAGTAAACTTGGTAAATCCAGAAATCAGCATGTAACAGTTTTAGGAAAAAGAATAAATGATACTTCTAACGATATTATAAATCCACGAAATTTATTTACTAACTACTTAAAATATAGGTGAACCCTTCTATGTAAGCCCCTTATTTTAGAATGACAAATTGAAGGGTAAATACCATAAGTAAGTGGGCGTCACTAATCTGAGATTTTTGGGCAGAATTGAGGAACTTATTATAAGGCCTTGTTCGAATGGACTTAGGCTAGTTATATGACTTGGGCTTACAATCACCAATTAATAGAATGTTCGTAATAAGCCCAAATTAAAAGAGGCTTAATGGGCTTACATGAAAGACTAAAGAAAGGGGCGCTGAATTGCCGAAATTCAGCAGCCTTGTTTCGTGATTAATTAAACTAAGTGTCTTACGCATTTTGTATCGTCATGGGAATTTTATTATGAACAAATAGGGCATTTTTTATGCATACGCATGACAAGCACTCTTGTTAGTGGGCCTAACCATAAGGGATTGAGGCCTTGTATATGGATTGATAATGCTGAAATTTTTCAGCATAAAGAATGAGTTGTACGCACGTATATATGTAACGCATTATGTCATGGTTTGCATAATACATGTCATGGATTGCATCATCGTCATTTACATGATTTATGACATTGGTTTTATGCGAAAGAAAGATGAAAAGCGTTTTTAAAGAAAAGATTCTGTTTTAAAAGAACGCTTCCCACCGGTACCGTGTGTGTATATTCCTGGCCAGTAAGGACCCGCCCAGATCCGGGGTTAATTGATCTGATGATAGTGACCGTTCGGGCCCGGAGAGAATTGACCCGATAAGTGATGACGTTACCGTTCCGAATCCGGGAATAATAGATTCGAAGGGGAGACGTGACTGCCTCAGATCCGGGAAGATAGATCTGAACTGATGACGTTACCGTTCTGAATCCGAGAATAATAGATTCGAAGGGGAGACGTGACCGCCTCAGATCCGGGAAGATAGATCTGAACACTCTATTGTTTTCTTGACGATGATGTTTTGAAAGAAAAGCATGAAAGATCATATTCTCATTTTATCATGATGCATCACACGTTCATATGTATGCATGTCACGTTTATTGAGTCATCATGTTGTGACACATGATACTTAGACTAAGTTGTTATAACTTGGTAGCTCCTAAGTAGGACCTCATTTAGTAATGATCCTTGATATGTTACGAATTTATGCAAGTTGCGGTCTTTTATTGTTATGTTCTTTATTAAGTATCTATCTTGCTTAAGTTATGATCTTGACGCATTAAGTATTGATCACATCGGGTATTGGATGGAGGACAGGTATGTTTCTAAACCGAAATTTTTGGGGTTCGGTTCTTGTATGTACTTTCCATTTAATCCTCAATTATTATAGTATACTTGCTGGTGACTTTGTCGCTCACCCCCTATTTTTCCTCCCAGAGACTGCAGGGAACAAGGGAGAATGGATTGAGGATGAACCTAGGGTTCCCTACCCGTGAATGCAGCAAAAGATGGATGGATTAGGAGTCTTGGCATGCTGGTGGTGATTGATGAGTGATTTTGTAATTGTGATGGGAAACATTTACCTTTGAGAATTTCGATACTTTTGATTTGGGATGTAAAACTAAGAATGATCTCGTGGATGTTTTAAATTTGAAGTTTTTATTCTGCCATGGTTTCGCTTACTTGATGACGTATAAGCACGAGAATCCATGCATTTAATCATGGATTACGATACGTTACGGATTGACGCCTGGTACTCTCCTTAGTGAAGTACGGCGGGTGCACCGATTCCGGCTAGGCCAGGATGCGGGGCGCCATAGGTGGTATCAGAGCTGAGGCTCCAGATCCGGGCAGAATATAGAACTAGGTCATGATTGTAGACCATTAAGCTTGATCTTAGATCTAAGTTCTGATCCCATATGAGAGTTGACTTTAGATTAGGATGACTTAAACTGGAAAATTAGGGTACGACCCATTGATAATACCCTAAGTAATGACCAATCACAGAATCTATTTTATAACGTATGTATGTATATGCTCCTCAGATATGCTATTGGAATAAATTAAATTTTGCTACTTATTATAACATCCTCGTATTGAATAAAACCCGACACTGCATAATGCAGATGGTGCGACCAAGAGGCAGACCAGCAAGAGCTAGACCCGAGGTGCAGGAGCCTATACCTCCTCCACCCGCTCAGGTCCCTCCACCCCCGCTACCGCAAGACCAAAATCCACCGCCAGTTCAGAACATTCCTCCACCCTAAGGACCTTTTCCACAAATGATGCCGGATATCAATGCCTTTCAAAACTTTTTCCAGACAGTTACTCAAATGGGTCAAGTGATGCTGCAACAGAATATTCCGCAACGCCATGAACCAGTTAGGGATGCCTAATACTACTTTGAAAAGTTGAAGAGAGCAAATGTTCCACCATTTGAAGGGAAGTCAGACTGTGACGCCGCTGAGAAGTGGCTAGATGAGGTAGAGAATTGTTTCGAACTGATTAGAGCACCTGAAAAGGTGAAAACTCAGGCAGTCAGGCCATTTCTGCTAGGAGAGGCCAACCAGTGGTGGAAGGCCAATCTGCAATCTCTACCCAGACCGATCTCATGGGAAAGATTCCTTCAAGAGTTTAACAAGTTCTACATACCACCCTCCGTCAAATTACAGAAAAGACATGAGTTTGAGTCCCTAATGCAAGAACAAGGAATGAAAGTTGCTGATTACGCTAACAAGTTTATAGCTCTGGGAAGATTCCAACCATCCACCATGAACGATGAAGAAACCAAAATGTTGAAATTTGAAAGAGGACTGAACCCTAGAATTCGAGCATGGCTGGTCAATGCCAATCCAGCAAACTTTGGTGCACTTCTAGACGCATGCTGCAGAATTGAAAGAGATGTCATTCCACGAGATGAGTTTGGCCAGAAAAGAGGACGAGAAGTGTCTGGGAGTGGAGGGCCCCGCAAGTCCGCTAAGCAAAATACAAGGGGCCCAGGGCGACAAGGGAAGAATCGGTTCCAACGCCGTTCCTAAAGGAACCAATCAAAGAATCAATGCCAACAATCTGCTATTCCGAGCTGCTCTCACTGCAGAAGACGCCATGTGGGAGAATGTTACTTTCAGGCGGGGAAATGTTTCGGGTGCGGCAAGGCAGGCCACATCCTTAAGGACTGTCCAGATAAGGGAACCACCTGCTTCGGATGCGGGAAAACAGGACACATGGCCAAGGAATGTCTGGAGAAGGGGGCCAAGCAACAACAACAACCGCCAAAGCCTCAGCGTCAGCGCACCAATGCACGAGTTCATGCCATGACTGGCGCAACTGTTGAAGAAGCCAATGACGTGGTGACAGGTATTTTCTGAGAATCATGCTAATTCTTGTAAGTATTGTTCCTATAGTTGCTTAGTAAGTATTGTATGATTCAGGAGCTATCCTAGTATGTTCAGTACCTGCCAATGTGTTATTTGATAGTGGTGCTAGCCACTCCTTCATATCCAAGAAATTTGCAAAGAATATTGAGCAAAACCTAACCTATAGTGATCCACCCTATAGAATCCAATCAGCTGGGGACCAGGTGCTTGTAGCTCACCATGTTTTCAAAAACTACGAACTTAAGTTCGATAACCATCGGTTTGACGCTGATTTGATTTCCAAACCTATGACGGACTTTGATGTGATCCTTGGGATGGATTGGCTTTCCAAGAATTATGCCAACATCGATTGTAGTGAAAAACAAGTCACCTTTAAGGATCCCACACGTAAGGAAGTGACCTTTCAAGGAAGATCGAAGTTACGGAAGTGTCCTAAGAACATTTATGTAAATGCGATTCGCGCTAATAAGGCACTGAAGAAAGGACATGAGGGATATCTTGTCTATGCAATAAATGCCGATCAAGCGCCCTCAGATCTGTCTCAAGTCCCAGTAGTTCGTGAATAACCAGATGTTTTTCCAGAAGAGTTACCAGGTCTTCTTCCGGACCGGGAGATATCTTTTGAAATCAACTTGGTTCCGGGAGCTGAACCAATATCAAAGGCTCCCTACCGAATGGCACCTGCGGAACTAAAAGAGCTGAAGGAACAGCTGTGCAAATTGCTGGAAAAGAAACTTATTTGCCCAAGTGTTTCACCTTGGGGAGCTCCCGTACTGTTCGTCAAGAAAAAGGACGGAAGTATGCGGTTATGTATTGACTATTGGGAGCTCAACAAAATCACTATAAAGAATAAGTACCCATTGCCAAGAATCGACGATCTGTTCGATCTGTTTCGGGTAAGCAAACTAAAACTTTATCTTGGTAATGAGTCTATTGTAAACCCTACCTAAAGGTATCATGATGCAGGGGGCAAGGATTTTCAGTAAGGTTGATCTTCGCTCAAGATATTTTCAATTGAATATGAAGGATGATGAAGTCCAGAAAACTTCATTCAGAACCCGTTATGGACATTACAAATTTCTAGTAATGCCATTCGGACTGACCAACGCCCCCGCAGCGTTTATGGATCTAATGAATCGAGTCTTTCAAGACCAAGTAGACAAGTTCTTTGTAGTCTTCATCGACGATATTTTGATCTACTCACCTGATGAAGAAACCCACGCAGACCATTTAAGGGTCGTTCTGGACATTCTACGGAGAAAACAACTGTACGCTAAATTTAGTAAATGTGAATTCTGGCTACGAAGTGTAGCATTTCTGGAACATGTAATATCTGAAGAAGGTATAGCCATAAACCCCAAGAAAATAGAGGCAATCACGGAGTGGCCCAGACCGACCAATGTTACAGAGGTACGAAGTTTTCTTGGTCTCGCCGGTTACTATCGTAAGTTTGTGGAAGGGTTTTCTCGAATCGCTATGCCTCTTACCCGTTTGGCCCAAAAGAAAACCAAGTTTGAATGGACCTCAAATTGCGAACAGAGTTTTACCGAATTAAAGAAGAAGCTGACCTCCGCACCAGTTCTAGCGCAGCCCATTCCTGGTGAAAACTTTGTAGTATACAGTGATGCCTCCAAAAACGGACTGGGATGCGTACTAATGCAAAAAGATCGAGTGATTGCGTATGCATCCAGACAGTTAAAGCCATTTGAACAAAACTACCCAGTACATGACCTCGAATTAGCAGCCGTAGTCTTTGCACTAAAAATATGGAGGCACTATCTGTACGGTGAGAAGTGCGAAATTTTCACAGACCACAAGAGCCTTAAGTATTTGTTCACCCAAAAAAAACTAAACATGCGTCAGCGAAGATGGCTAGAATTAATGAAAGACTACGACTTATCAATTCAGTATCATCCGGGAAAAGCCAACAAGGTAGCTGACGCATAAAGTAGAAAAACAAGCCATCCGCGTCAACCCCCTTTGCAGCGTGACATGGAAGAATTTGATCTGGAGGAGGTTGATTCAATTGAAGGCATGCTCGCAAAGTTGGTGTTGATTCCTTCGCTGATAGACAAGATTAAAGAAGGACAAGAAAAGGATGAAACCCTAAAGAAGATAAATAGCCGGGTGAGAATGACACCCTCTAAAGAGTTTAAAGTCCGAAACGATGACAGTTTGTGGTTTCGAGAAAGACTGTGCGTACCCAATGACGAGGACATACTGAATGAAGTTCTTCGGGAAGCTCACAACTTTCGGTTATCTATTCACCCTGGAGCCAATAAGATGTACCAAGATTTGAAGCAACGATTCTGGTGGCATGGCATGAAAAGACATATTGCGGAATTCGTGGAAAAATGCCTTGTCTGCCAGAAGGTGAAAGCGGAACATCAGAAACCCGCTGGGTTATTACAACCACTTGAAGTTCCCGAATGGAAGTGGGACCACATTACTATGGATTTTGTTACAGAACTACCCAGAACAAGAAGCGGATACGATACCATTTGGGTGGTAGTCGATCGCCTAACAAAGATCGCCCACTTTATAGCTATGACGATCAAGGCTCCAATGGAGAAATTGGCTACAATGTATGTTGAACAAATTGTGAGTCTTCATGGAGTACCCCTAAGTATTGTGTGCGACCGCGACCCTCGCTTCACATCACGATTTTGTACAGCTTTTCAGAAAGCGATGGGCACTGAAATCCGAATGAGCTCAGCATTTCATCTCCAAACTGATGGCCAATCGGAAAGAACCATTCAGACATTGGGAGACATGCTGCGATCTTGCGTACTTGACTTTGGGGGAAGCTGGGATCGGAGTCTCAAACTGGTAGAATTTTCTTATAACAATAGTTACCATCGATCCATAGGGATGGCTCCGTATGAAGCAGTTTATGGAAGAAAGTGCCGATTTCTGCTCTACTGGGATGAAATAGGAGATAGGATTCTTACTGGACCCGACCTAGTGGAGCAGACTCGAGATAAAATAAGAATCATAAGGCAAAAGTTACAAACGGCTCAAGATAGAAGCAAAGTTTGGGCAGATGAGAAGCGGCGACCATTAGAATTTCAAGTCGGGAAAAAAGTGTTTTTAAAGGTATCACCGACAAAAGGGGTTAAAAGATTCGGTATCAAAGGAAAATTAAGCCCAAGATTTATTGGACCATTTGAGGTTCTTGAAAGAATCGGGGAAGTTGCTTACCGACTCGCACTACCGCCCTCACTATCTCAAATACATGATGTGTTTCATGTATCTCAACTTCGTCGGTATGTGCACGATCCTAACCATGTTATAAAGGAACAACCTTTGAAGCTGGAAGCTGACACGACATATGAGGAAGAACAGGGAAAGATAATTGATCATAAGGAAAAGGTGTTAAGAAGACGATCGATACCTATGGTCAAGGTGTAGTGGAGAAACCATTTCGTTAATGAAGCTACCTGGGAAGTAGAAGAAAGCATGAAAAACTCGTACCCTCACCTCTTTGACTAGCACTTTTAAGTTTCGAGGACGAAACTTGTAATAAGGGAGGAGGATGTTGTAACCAATTAGGAACCCTTTTGTACTTGAGATCTATTTAAGAGAATATATGACAAGATATGTTTGCAATTACAATTTATTGAGTCGATGATTATTATTTTAGATTACGTTACGGAAAGTAATATACGTATATATTTTTTGAGCATGAATATTGGACCATGAGGAGAGGCCCAATTCAACCCCCAAGTGCTTGGAAGGTTTCGGCCCCAAGGGTAGGGAAGGCCCCAATTGGAATTTCTTAAGGTGGTAAGGGCCATCTTCTAAGTAAGCTAATAAGCCCTTAAAACAAGTATGGGTAATGGCAAGAAAATTTGGTTTCAACCCAACACTTTTTCCTTTCTTTCGGCCCTTAGCCCAAAGAGGGCTTCAACATTTTTCCTAATTAATCATTTTAAGAGAAAGAAGGGGAAAAGAAACTAAAAATAAATTAAATAAAGTAACTAATAAATGGGGATAAAACATGGTTGGGGTCATTAAAGACCCCCAACCAACCAGTCGCCTAATGGCTAACCATGGAGGATTTTTAAATCCTACCATGGTTACCTTATCATTTAAACCAAGGTTAAGGTAACCATGATTGGATAAAGTAACTTGGGTTAGCTCAAAAGTAACCATGATTAGACTAAATTAACCAAAGTTATTAATAAATTAACCTTGATTAACTAAAGTAATCAAGGTTAACTCCTTTAACCCTACTATGGTAAACCTTAACCCCTCTTACACCCCTCCCAAATGGCTAAGACATAGCCAAGAAAGAAAAATTTCCCTCCAACAACACACTTGAGAATCCTCTCAATCTTCCTACCACTCAAAGGACCCTCAAGAGCAAGAAAAAGAACTCCCTCTCTCCCTTCTCTCCAAACCACACGGCCAAGAGCAAAACAAGAGGTTCCTAGGTTCTTCCAAAGCTAAGGGATATTAGGTAAGTGTTCTTAGCCCTCTTGAGAAGATATCTACATTTTCATGAGAAGAAACTTATGGTGCTATTTTCTTGCTCATAACCGTGACCTTCAAGGTCACTAGGCTCAACAAGTCTCAAGCTTTTGTGGACTCTAGTCTAGAGAAGCTTGAATACTACTCAAGCTCTTTTTTTGGTAAGATCATCTAGCCCTTACTAAGTGTATATTTTAGTTAAGGATGTAAACTAACCATTTACCTCTTTTCCTTTCCACCATCGTGGGATACATGCATAGAAGAGAAGAAAGGTTTCAACTTTCCATACACCTTTCAAGAGAAGTAAGTGAAAAGGCAAGTACACTATACTTTTTCTGGCTTGAATGTGAAAGTTCTTGCATGAATGGCTAGATAATCCTTAAGATTCAATCTTAGTTGTGATATGTTAAGCCTTGATGTATGAAACTTTCGGCCTAGGGGTTAAATGGCGTGTATGTGTGAGTTTTCGCTTAAAGATGGATTCTTTATTGGTTTTATGCACTATTATGTGATAATCTAAGATGAACATGCTAAAGATCCCTTCTTTTCTATGGAGAGGGCATACGGTGGAGAAGGGTTAGAAGAAATAGGGGTAGTTTTGCATGAAGTGATGAAATATGGGTTAAGATGTGAACAATATTTATGCTTTTGTATGTTAAGCTTAGTATGATCATTATGAATATGCTATTTGGCCTTGCATGTACATAAACGGGATGGGGTGCGTGTGCACCAAACTTGGCTAAGGGTTGTTTAAGTGGGAATATGGTGAGTATGGCCAAGAATTGATGTATGTGGCACACAAGCTGTTTTGTAATGATTTGTGTATGATGCTTGTAGCGTGATTGAATCTGTAAATTCCCCATGAAAAGGGTAAGTTTGAAGTTTAATAAAGTGTTTATGACAAACAATGAAATTTAGGGCCATTTAGGGAGGAAACGTGACAAGCTATGAAATTTACTGGATCAGGGCAGATTTTTAGGCTGTTTTGTGGACCCGAAAGGAGACCTTAGGGACCTTTAATTTAGTTAATTTTTGGTGTGATACTAGCCTTATGTGTATATTAAATATAAGATTTGGAAGTTTGCTAAATGGAGTTACGGATTATTTTTAGTGAAATATTTACTAAAACTGGTCATGCTGGAAATTTTACTGGGCTAGACAGATTTTATATGACATAATGGGTAACCAGAAAATGGACCTTAGGAATATGCAATTGGGCTAATTTTTGGTATGATACTAGCCCCAGGTGTTTACTAAGCTGGAGAGCTGGAATTTTTGAAAAAGGATTTACGGTGTGATCACGCTAAAATTTGTAGTAAACTCGGTCAATCCAGAAATCAGCATGTAACAGTTTTAGGAAAAAGAATAAATGATACTTCTAACTATATTATAAATCCGCGAAATTTATTTACCAACTACTTAAAATATAGGTGAACCTTTCTATGTAAGCCCCTTATTTTAGAATGACAAATTGAAGGGTAAATACCATAAGTAAGTGGGCGTCACTAATCTGAGATTTTTGGGCAGAATTGAGGAACTTATTATAAGGCCTTGTTCGAATGGACTTAGGCTAGTTATACGACTTGGGCTTACAATCACCAATTAATGGAATGTTCATAATAAGTTTCCGAGCTGGCCCAAATTAAAAGAGGCTTAATGGGCTTACATGAAAGACTAAAGAAAGGGGCGCTGAATTGCCGAAATTCAGCAGCCTTGTTTCGTGATTAATTAAACTAAGTGTCTTACGCATTTTGTATCGTCATGGGAATTTTATTATGAACAAATAGGGCATTTTTATGCATACGCATGACAAGCACTCTTGTTAGTGGGGCTAACCATAAGGGACTGATGCCGTGTATATGGATTGATAATGCTGAAATTTTTCAGCATAAAGAATGAGTTGTACGTACGTGTATATGTAACGCATTATGTCATGGTTTGCATAATACATGTCATGCATTGCATCATCGTCATTTACATGATTTATGGCATTGGTTTTATGCGAAAGAAAGATGGAAAGCATTTTTAAAGAAAAGATTATGTTTTAAAAGAACGCTTCCCACCGGTACCGTGTGTGTGTATGTTCCTGGCCAGTAAGGACCCGCCTAGATCCGGGGTTAATTGATCTGATGATAATGACCGTTCGGGCCCGGAGAGAATAGACCCGATAAGTGATGACGTTACCGTTCCGAATCCGAGAATAATAGATTCGAAGGGGAGACGTGACCGCCTCAGATCCGGGAAGATAGATCTGAACTGATGACGTTACCATTCCGAATCCGGAAATAATAGATTCGAAGAGGAGACGTGACCGCCTCAGATCCGGGAAGATAGATCTGAACACTCTATTGTTTTCTTGACGATGATGTTTTGAAAGAAAAGCATGAAAGATCATATTCTCATTTTATCATGATGCATCACACGTTCATATGTATGCATGTCATGTTTATTGAGCCATCATGTAGTGACACATGATACTTAGGCTAAGTTGTCATAACTTGGTAGCTCCTAAGTAGGACCTCATTTAGTAATGATCCTTGATATGTTACGAATTTATGCAAGTTGCGGTCTTTTATTGTTATGTTCTTTATTAAGTATCTATCTTGCTTAAGTTACGATCTTGACGCATTAAGTGTTGATCACTATCGGGTATTGGATGGAGGACAGGTATGTTTCTAAACCGAAATTTTTGGGGTTCGGTTCTTGTATGTACTTTCCATTTAATCCTCAATTATTATAGTATACTTGCTGGTGACTTTGTCACTCACCCCCTATTTTTCCTCCCAGAAACTGCAGGGAACAAGGTAGAATGGATTGAGGATGAACCTAGGGTTCCCTACCCGTGAGTGCAGCGAAAGATGGATGGATTAGGAATCTTGTCATGCTGGTGGTGATTGATGACTGATTTTGTAATTGTGATGGGAAACATTTACCTTTGAGAATTTCGATACTTTTGATTTGGGATGTAAAACTAAGAATGATCTCGTGGATGTTTTAAATTCGAAGTTTTTATTCTGCGACGGTTTCGCTTACTTGATGACGTATAAGCACGAGAATCCATGCATTTAATCATGGATTACGATACGTTACGGATTGACGCCTTGTACTCTCTTTAGTGAAGTACGGCGGGTGCACCGATTCCGGCTAGGCCGGGATGCGGGGCGCCACATTTATGTTGTCCGAAGAAACCAGAAATAAGATATTCAGCAATTGCTTTATCATCAGGTGTTAATTGAGTTCTATAAGCATTTGCTGCCATTGTCATTTGTTGTAATACATTAATTATTTGATATTCTTACATACCATCTATATTCCAAGAATATATTGGTTGTGCATTAAAACGATATTGGGAAATAGGTTTTATTTTTAGATCGGTAGACATTTGTACTGGTACTATAGTTTTATCCCATTCCATTTTTTCTACTTTATTACTTTTAGAATTGTTATTCTGAAATTGTTCAAATGCTTTGCTTATTTCATTATCTGAGCTATCAGAATTATCAGAATTATTTGAAAATTCATTCTCTTCTAAATTATTAATTTTAGAAGAAGTAACTTCTTTTTTTTTATTTCTAGTTCTGCTAGCTATAGAAGTATTAACACTTGAATCTGCTACTACCTCATTTGTTATAGAATTACTATTTTCTAAACTTTTTTCTATACGACTTAATTGTTGTTTTATAAATTGATTGAATTCATCTTTATTAGATATAGGTTGCATACTAGAAGATGATATTTGAAAGGGTTTGAATAATGGTTGTTTAAATTTTTGATTAGGTAATTCTTTACTTATAGATTTTATTGGTTGTGTCTAGTAATATTTTTCTAGTTTATCTAATTTTTTTCCTATTGTATGTAGATGTGTACCCACTTGTATAAATCACTTGAAAAATTGTTTCGGTATATACCGCCTAATATTGAAGACTCATTAGGCGGTATATACCGACGTATATTAGGCGGTATATACCGACCCAATTTTTCAAGTGATTTATACAAGTGGGTACACATCTACATACAATAGGAAAACAATTAGATAAACTAGAAAAATATTACCAGACACAACCAATAAAATCTATAAGTGAAGAATTACCTTATCAAAAATTTAAACAACCATTATTCAAACCCTTTCAAATATCATCTTCTAGTATGCAACCTATATCTAATAAAGATGAATTCAATCAATTTATAAAACAACAATTAAGTCGTATAGAAAAAAGTTTAGAAAATAGTAATTCTATAACAAATGAGATAGTAGCAGATTCAAATGTTAATACTTCTATAGCTATCAGAACTAGAAATAAAGAAAAAGAAGTTACTTCTTCTAAAATTAATAATTTAGAAGAGAATGAATCTTCAAAGAATTCTGATAATTCTGATAGCTCAGATAATGAAATAAGCAAAGCATTTGAACAATTCCAGAATAACAATTCTAAAAGTAATAAAGTAGAAAAATAGAATGGGATAAAACTATAGTACCAGTACAAATGTCTACCAATCTAAAAATAAAACCTATTTCCCAATATCGTTTTAATGCACAATCAATATATTCTTGGAATATAGATGGTATGTCAGAATATCAAATAATTAATGTATTACAACAAATGACAATGGCAGCAAATGATTATAGAACTCAATTAACACCTGATGATAAAGCAATTACTGAATATCTTATTTCTGGTTTCTCTGGACAACTTAAAGGTTGGTGGGATCATTATTTAACTCCCACACAGAGACAAGAAATATTAAATGCAATAAAATTTGATGAAGAAAATAATCCTATAATTATTGATGAAGGAACAATATCTGATTCAGTTGCCACACTTATATTATGTATATCATTACATTTTATAGGCGACCCATCACATATTAAAGATAAAAATGCTGAATTATTAGCAAATTTGAGATGTAGAAAACTTAGTGATTTTCAATGGTACAAAAATACTTTTCTAACCAGAGTCATGATTAGAGAGGATTCTAATCAGCCATTCTGGAAGGAAAAATTCCTTGCAGGATTACAAAATTTATTAGGGGAAAAAGTTAGAAATAAAATTAGAGAAAATTCAGGACAACAAATAATATCTTATTCAAACTATACATATGGAGAATTAATAAGTTTTATACAAAAAGAAGGATTAAGATTATGCCAAGATATAAGATTACAAAGTGGTTTAAAGAAAGAATTAAGACAGACTAAGTCTGAATTAGGCATTTTCTGCAAACAATTTGATAATGATCCATATAAACCTTATAATAAAGAATGTCAAGGAGAATGTTCTAGAAAACCTTATAATAGAAATATTAGAAAACCAGATAACAACAAATATAACAATAGATATAATAAAAACACTAAATATAATAAAAGATTTCAAAAATCCTCTAACGTATTCTATAAAAATAACTACAACAATAAATATACTAAAAAACCTTACAGAAAGACAAATTACAAGAAAAATAAAAATACAAAAGATTACAAAAATATTGAATGTTATAAATGTCATAAGAAAGGTCATACTGCAAATTATTGTAGATTAAAAACAAAATTACAAGAATTAAATCTAGAAGAATCTATACTAGAAAAAATTTCAAATCTACTTGTTGAATCTTCTTCGGAGACAGAAGAAACATCTTTCGAGTCTGCTGAAGATCTTCAAGTTGATGAATTATACACATCTTCTTCAGAATCCTCTGATGAAGAAAAACATCTTTATGTTCTAACAAAAGGACAAGAAACAATATTAGAAATGTAGCGCCCCGTACCCGGACCGTGTCTGAATACGGTGCACCCGTAGTACCTCACTAAGGAGAGTACAAAGTGTCATGCATAACATGCAAAAATCCATAACTTATGCCATGGACTCTCATGTTAACATTTAACATGGTAGTAAAATTTAGGCAGAATTAAAACTTTTCAAAATAAACGTGCATCACAAAAGTACAGAGTCCCCAAAAGTAATAGTCCACAAAACACATCACATATACCCCCAAAGAGTTTAACATGGTTCATAATATAAACGTCATGGCCGCACAAAAGTCCTTAAGTTTTGCCTTCTTCAGATCTCCTTGCCTACGGATATGGTATCCTCGGCTCATCCTCGATCCACTCAGTATTAGCACTTTCTGGCTCTGGGGAAAAATAAAAGTGTGAGTGATAAAAATCACCCAGCAAGAATACAATAAAAACCATGAAATACATAAAGAATTATAACATGAATGTAATACCCCGAAAACCTCAAATAATAATTCATACCTGGTCTTTAATCCTGAGTTTGCTTGACGTTATGGCTTAAGCATGATTTTAGGTAATGCTATACCAATAATAACTTATTAACCAATAACTGTAACATGCAACATGTCTACATGCTCGTGAACTATGCAAGATGCAATGCATGATGTCATGTCATGTCAAAATATCATTTTGGTCCCATAAAATAACGTGTCATAAAACAGAGTGTCAGATCAATTAACCCCGGATCTGAGCGGGTCCAGAACATATCCACAGACCAATTAACCCCCGGTCTGGGACGGGTCCAGAACATGTATCAGATCAATTAACCCCGGATCTGAACGGGTCCAGAACATGTATCAAATCAATTAACCCCGGATCTGAACGGGTCCAGAACATGTATCAGATCAATTAACCCCGGATCTGAACGGGTCCAGAACATGTATCAGATCAATTAACTCCGGATCTGAACGGGTCCAGAACATATCATGTCAACAGACCAATTAACCCCGGGTCTGGAGTCGGGTTAGTCGCATGCTTGGCCGGCAAGGAATCATGAAGCTTTCTTTAAAACATGGGACCATAAAAACTTTTCATGCGTAATGGAAAACATTTTTACTTGAAAAGACTTGCTTACATAAGTAAAACTCATAAAATCAGGTTCATGTGCATATGAACATGCATGATACATGGAATGATATGCAATGCAAGTCATGACGTGAATAGTCATAAACATTTCTTGTAACATGTCAATAAGCATGATTTCGGAAACTAAATATTTCCAGATTCTTACTTCATGTTCATGGGGCGATCAAGCTAACCAAACAGGTCCATTTCCATAATCTTTTGTCATACATGCGTTTGGTGGAGTCTTATGTACATGTCGTAAAACTTTCGTAACTTCCTAAAACGAATAAAGTCCTTAAGTCATCCAATCATTATCGAGTGTACACGCTGAATTCTGCGGTATAATCACCACATTACCTTATCTTTTGAGGCCTTAACACCTTAATTATTTGAGCCATAATCTGAAAAATATAATGAACTCCCTAAGGATTAATATTCGTGAGCCCAAACCGTGTATATAGATCCAAATCCATCAAATTGAGCCTTTTATAATTAATTCCCTGTTCAGCCCAATTTCCAGCTTTAATACATCCACTTCATGTCCATATTTACCCACCAAAACGTTAAGACCAACTTGATTAATTTACATGATCTTACTCCTTTATGTCTTAGGTGATTGTCATAAAATTTCCAGATCAATCCAATAACCTTAAAGAGCTCCTTTAATAAATTTTCTGGAACAGGTCATGTGCTGAAACTGGACTGACCCATTTTACTAAAAATTCAATTGTGGCGAAACCATGGTTTCTTTTTCCGAAATTCCAACTCACACATGTCATAAACATGTGAAACTAGCATTCTACCGAAAATTAGCTCATTTGAATGTTCCTAAGGTCCATTTCTGAGTCCAGTAACCCGTTACTTAATTTCTGCTCTGTTCCAGTAATTTCAATTGAGCAGTTTTACTAATTAAATCATTAAAAATAATCCACAACTTGTTTTACCAAAATTCCAACTTTCTTATTCACTACACATATAGAATTACTACCATGCCAAAAATCAACTTTATTGAACATCTACAAGGTCCCTTTTTAAGCCAATCAAAAAGACGTACTCTTCTGCTCAGCTCTAGACTTTTCAGTCTGAGCAGATTTACCAAATATTTTATTACAAATAATCCACATCTCATTTTACCAAAGTTCCAACTTTCATACTTCCTATACACACAGGGCTGTCACCACACCGAAAATCAGCCCTATTGAACATATACAAGATTCATTTCAAGACCATTCAACACGTTATACCATTCTGCCAGGTTCCAGAATTTCCAGCCTGAGCAGTTCCACCAAATATTTTATTAAACATAATCCGTAGCTTATTTCATCAAAATTCCAACTCTCATATCTGATACACACATAAGGATAGCTTTGTACCAAACATCAGTCTTATTGAAGATCTACAAGATCCATTTCTAAGCTATTCAAGACGGGGTCAATTCTGCCCAGTTCCAGTGGTTTGATGTTTGGCCATTCTTTCATGTCAAATGTCCACAATTTGCCTTATTCTTATGAAATAGCTTATTGGTCACCATATACACCCTCTTGCCCATGAAAATTCAGATTTGATTCTCTTTATTAGGTCACCTTTGCATCATACCAAAACAGTTTGTAGTTTGAACATAACAAGTATCATAATTGTTCCAAAACAAGTGTTCTTTCTTGAAGTCAATACTCACCTTCCTTTCCCTCCTTTAGGCCGAAACATAAGTGATACCTTAACAGCATTTTACAACATATATTCAAGTGTGCAACACATTCAAGGGTCATTTTAGTTCAATCCTACAAACAACTTCATAAAAATTCATATCCATCACATGCATGCTCTCCTAGGATCTCTCAAATTTCAACCAAAAGTTACTCTTTCCTAGACTCACTTAGGTGAACCTTATTTTATCCTAAATCAGCCTTAAACCATATTGCATGTAAGAAAAGACTCCATCTTTGAGAGAATAAACCACATGCAAGGCATTTTTCTTAAGAAATCACTAAGATACATTCTTAAACTTAAGATATTCAACTAAAGGTCATATCTTAGGAACTTCTAACCATTCAAGCTACTAATTCTTTAAATAAATCATGAGAGATTAGTGTATACTTGCCTTCCTCAAGCTTAAGACTCCTTAGTTTGGGACTTGGATGAAATGCAATCTTCCTTCTCTTCAATGTGCACCCCACGGTTTTGGGGAATGAAAAAGAACAAAGGTTAGTCCTTTTCTTAAGTAAAAGATGTAACCAAATAGAGGCTAGATTGACTTACCAAGATGAAGTTTGAATGGTGTTCAATCCTCTTAAGAATCTAGCACCTCTTAAAGGCTTGAAAGCTTGGGCCTAGTGACATGGTGGTCACGGTTTTTCTTGGGCAAGAAGAGGAGTACCAATATGAGTTTCATCCTTTGAAATATAGAATTCATTTAGGGGGTTCAACATGCACTTACCTAGATGGGTTCTTGGAGCTTGAAGATGAAGATGGCCTTGACACTCCAAAGCTTCACTATGGCCGAAAGTTGAGCATGTGAAGGGAGGGGAAGATTGTCTAAGTGTTGTCTTGGTTTGCTTTCTAGAGAGAGAATTCAAGATACCATATAGTGGAGCTTCTAGGTTGTTCTTAAGATGAATCTTGATGGGGGATGGGAGAGGAAAACCGTTGGGTATGTTAGAGGGGAAAGGTTTTCCTTAACTTTTGTTAGGCTATTAAGAACTAGTTAACCTTGGTTACCTTGTACAAACTATAGTTACTTTAGTTCAACTATAGTTACTTTATGTCAACTATAGTTACTTCATGTCAACTATAGTTACTTTTTGTCAACTATAGTTACTTTATGTTAACTATAGTTACTTTATAGCTAACCTAGGTTACTTTACCCCAACTAGTGTTACTTCCTTAACCTTGTAGTAATCATGGTAATTTTCTTGGTCAACCATGGGGGGCCGGCGGTTTTGACCTTTGAGGGGACCCTACCATGCTTAATTTCTTTCCAAATGAGTTTAATAAGAAGCCATGTGGGTATTTGCCCCTTTTTATTAATTATTTTCCCCTTTTATTGTTTTAAAAATAAATTAGGAAATTCTTAATTCCTTATGGCTAAAAGGGCTGAAACTTTATAATAGTTGGGGAAAAAATTGTCCACTACTTACAACTCTAAAATTTCCATTTTTCGGCTTATTTTAAGAAGGCCCTTAAGATTAACCTCTCCTATAATTTGAAAAAACCCCTTTAAGACCCTTTCCAAACCTTGTGGCCAAAATTTTATTAAGCCTCTTTGGGTGAATTTGAATTGATCATGGTCCATATCTCATTCTTGAATAATTATATTGTTTGCTTATCAACATAAAATAAAAGAATCACTAAGGAATCTTAGTGAAATGCACTTGAAGGATACCACTTATTAATTTACTCACCCGAGTATTCAAGTACAATATGACTTTTCGTCGGGGTACAACATTCTCCCCTCCTAATATAATTTTCGTCCTCGAAACTTCAGGCTAGTCAACAAGATGGGGCGTCTACTCCTCATGGTTTCTTCCGTTTCCCATGTGGCTTCTTCTTTAGGTAAATAAGATAGCATAAAGCGTCTATTTAGCTCCCTCAGAACTGCTTTGTTCAATTCATCTTAGAGGTTTCATCAGAACTTATTCTAATTCTCTAGACGTGTTATCGTAACCTACCTCATATCTCAAGCACTTGCAACCTTTATACTATGTACTTGATAATGAAATCCATCCCGTGTAATCATGATTATAAAAGGCTTATAATTTCCTTTTTCATAATACGAAAAACTTGGCAGAGGTCATTAACTCTAGGATATAGGCCATTAGCTCTTTTCTGTAACCGTCCTTTCAGTAATCATGTAACGGTCATCCTACG
This sequence comes from Eustoma russellianum, assembly GCA_036186865.1. NCBI lineage: Eukaryota > Viridiplantae > Streptophyta > Magnoliopsida > Gentianales > Gentianaceae > Eustoma > Eustoma russellianum. The sequence goes on along the minus strand of AP025069.1, from coordinate 11,571,890 downwards.
TACTGAATAGCATCCAAAGGCACCTGGAATAATTCCCATAAGGTACACATACCAAGCTCTTCATAAGGTATGTGCCACATTCATCCGTCTTGTTGATCGCCTTACTACGTAATAACTTTTACCTTTTTGCGATCATTTCATAAAATCGAGCTAGAAGTTGTGGTTTCTCCCATGAACTTATGTCCCCTTTATGACATGTCAAATGTTTCTTGTTCATCATAAGTCCTTGTTTCCTCTGTTGATACCTGAAACATGTACGTATCACTATTTACGTGTTCATAAGACATTTGGATGATCATGCTATACATATGAAATGAGGATATGTCAAGGTAAAACGTCTCTGCTGGAGTTGTGTTAGATATCCTCAACTTGTAAATTCCTGATCCAAACATTTTGTCTTATGGGATTCTCTATTCCACCTCCCAATTGGTCACTGTTTTAGGTCTCTCCTAAACAGTCCCGTAATGCTTCATCATCTTACCACCTTTCTATGAATTCTTCCACAAGAAACTCTAACACACAGGTTCACTAAACAAATTCCCAAACAATACACCACTTATCAATTGCTTTCCCACAGCTGGTTAAGTAGATCATTGATTTAGTCAGAGGGTACTTATTCCTATGGTGAATATGTTGAGTTCTTTATGATCCATGCAAGGACGCGTGTATCCATCCTTCTTTTCTACGAATAACACGAAAGCACCCTGGGCAAAACGTTGGGAAATAAGTTCCTCCCTTAAAAGTTCACGCACTTGTTCCTTTTGGTTCAGCAGGCGCCTTTCAGTGAGTTACCTTCATAGACTTAGGGAATTCTTTATCATCATCCTACGGTGGCCCGTTCTCATAAAACATGGTTTTCATCATCGTGACTTACTTTTCATAGTTCGCCTAACATGACGCTTCATATCGTGATGTCATAACGTTTTCAAGTTTGGCTATAGTACTCTTGCTAATAACACACGATATGCCAATCCATTCGTCATATGGTGCGACAAAATGTGTACAAGTGCTAATAGGGATGCCTCATGGCAAGGACCTCGTGTCCCAAACACGGTGTTATACTCAGTCATTCTATCACTAATAATCATAACTTAAAGAAAACTATCATAATCACTCATACTTGGTTAATAGGAAGTGGGACATAGGACATAGGCACTTCACATTTATTAGGCGTACCTTGGTTGTTTCTTTGTCATCCGGATAAACTACCCTTATGTGGGTACGACTCCCACTTCTACTTCGTTTTCTTAGTACGCTCGTTAAATCGTTTCTTTCATCCTTTCATTCCCTTATTATCGCATTCCGCTCTATAGCGGTCCTCCAATAATTCACTAAAGGTCCTTGAATACGACTTGACTTAGCTTGATTTTTTTTCTGGGGGTCTAGACCGCGCACAAATCTGATCACCTTAAACTTTCCATTTCTCATGATCAAAGGAGCATACCGTCCTAAAGTAGTGAACGCGTACCCTGAGATGGTGATGCCTAACCCCTTGTCTTAATAAGTCAAAATCCTCAACTCTTTTCATAACTAAGTCCTTGGGAGAAGAAGAACTCACTAAACTCTTCTAGAAAATTCCGCCTAAGTTACCGGCCGGGGTGGTGGTTGGGTACAAGTCTTCCACCACTGGCTGTCTTTACCAACAAAAAAAAGGGTCGGACAATTCGTGCCCTTATTTCATCTGGCACTCGTATCAATCAAGAGGCTACTTTCGACTTCATTTAACCATCTTTCAGCCTCCTCCGGATTAGACTCTCCACCGAATCTTGGAACATGTGTTCTAACTAATTGTCGATAATAGAACCCAATGCTACCCGGGGGTGAAAGTGATAATGCTTGTTCATTAGTCCGTGATGCCATCTGCACTACGGAGCATCAAGATTTTATTTAATGCTAGACTAGCTAGATTGGCGATAAAATTAAATTTATAATCCAATTCAATGGTTATTCATGAAATAAAATACAAATTAAATTCTATGACAGGTACAAGCGTCATCGACTTGGACTTTGTTGTTAAGTCATGACCCTAATTTCCGTCTAAGTCATCCTAGTCTAGGGTCGACTCTCGTCTAAGATCATGACTTAGGTCTAAGGTCAAACTTAGATTGCTAAGATCATAACTTAGTTCTATATTCTGCCCGAAATCTAGAGCCTGGGCTTTGATACCACCTGTAGCGCCCCGCACCCGGATCGCGTCCGAATACGGTGCACCCGCCGTACCTCACTAAAGAGAGTACAAAGCGTCATGCATAACATGCCAAAATCCATAACTTATGCCATGGACTCTCATGTTAACATTTAACTTGGTAGTAAAATTTAGACAAAATTAAAACTTTTCAAATTAAACGTGCATCACAAAAGTACAGAGTCCCCAAAAGTAATAGTCCACAAAACACATCACATATACCCCCAAAGAGTTTAACATGGTTCATAATATAAACGTCATGGCCGCACAAAAGTCCTTAAGTTTTGCCTTCTTCAGATCTCCTTGCCTACGGATATGGTACCCTCGGCTCATCCTCGATCCACTCAGTATTAGCACTTTCTGGCTCTGGGGAAAAATAAAAGTGTGAGTGATAAAAATCACCCAGCAAGAATACAATAAAAACCATGAAATACATAAAGAATTATAACATGAATGTAATACCCCGAAAACCTCAAATAATAATTCATACCTGGTCTTTAATCCTGAGTTTGCTTGACGTTATGGCTTAAGCATGATTTTAGGTAATGCTATACCAATAATAACTTATTAACCATTAACTGTAAGATGCAACATGTCTACATGCTCGTGAGCTATGCAAGATGCAATGCATGATGTCATTTCATGTCAAAATATCATTTTGGTCCCATAAAATAATGTGTCATAAAACAGAGTGTCAGATCAATTAACCCCGGATCTGAGCGGGTCCAGAATATATCAACAGACCAATTAACCCCGGGTCTGTGACGGGTCCAGAACATGTATCAGATCAATTAACCTCGGATCTGAACGGGTCTAGAACATGTATCAGATCAATTAACCCCGGATCTGAACGGTCCAGAACATGTATCAGATAAATTAACCCCGGATCTGAACGGGTCCAGAACATATCATGTCAACAGACCAATTAACCCCGGGTCTGGAGTCGGGTTAGTCGCATGCTTGGCCGGCAAGGAATCATGAAGCTTTCTTTAAAACATGGGACCATAAAAACTTTTCATGCGTAACGGAAAACATTTTCACTTGAAAAGACTTGCTTGCATAAGTAAAACTCATAAAATCAGGTTCATGTGCATATGAACATGCATGATACATGGAATGATATGCAATGCAAGTCATGACGTGAATAGTCGTAAACATTTCTTGTAACATGTCAATAAGCATGATTTCGGAAACTAAATATTTCCAGATTCTTACTTCATGTTCATGGGGCGATCAAGCTAACCAAACAGGTCCATTTCCATAATCTTTTGTCATACATGCGTTTGGTGGAGTCTTATGTACATGTCGTAAAACTTTCGTAACTTCCTAAAACGAATAAAGTCCTTAAGTCATCCAATCATTATCGAGTGTACACGCTGAATTCTGCGGTATAATCACCACATTACCTTATCTTTTGAGGCCTTAACACCTTAATTATTTGAGTCATAATCTGAAAAATATAATGACCTCCCTAAGGATTAATATTCGTGAGCCCAAACCGTGTATATAGATCCAAATCCATCAAATTGAGCCTTTTATAATTAATTCCCTGTTCAGCCCAATTTCCAGCTTTAATACATCCACTTCATGTCCATATTTACCCACCAAAACGTTAAGACCAACTTGATTAATTTACATGATCTTACTCCTTTATGTCTTAGGTGATTGTCATAAAATTTCCAGATCAATCCAATAACCTTAAAGAGCTCCTTTAATAAATTTTCTGGAACAGGTCATGTGCTGAAACTAGACTGACCCATTTTACTAAAAATTCAAGTGTGGCGAAACCATGGTTTCTTTTTCCGCAATTCCAACTCACACATGTCATAAACATGTGAAACTAGCATTCTACCGAAAATTAGCTCATTTGAATGCTCCTAAGGTCCAATTCTGAGTCCAGTAACCCGTTACTTAATTTCTGCTCTGTTCCAGTAATTTCAATTTAGCAGTTTTACTAATTAAATCATTAAAACTATCCACAACTTGTTTTACAAAAATTCCAACTTTCGTATTCACTACACATATAGGATTACTACCATGCCAAAAATCAACTTTATTGAACATCTACAAGGTCCTTTTTTAAGCCAATCAAAAAGACGTACTGTTCTGCTCAGCTCTAGACTTTTCAGTCTGAGCAGATTTACCAAATATTTTATTACAAATAATCCACATCTCATTTCACCAAAGTTCCAACTTTCATACTTTCTATACACACAGGGCTGTCACCACACCGAAAATCAGCCCTATTGAACACATACAAGATTCATTTCAAGACCATTCAATACGTTATACCATTCTGCCAGGTTCCAGAATTTCCAGCCTGAGCAGTTCCACCAAATATTTTATTAAACATAATCCGTAGCTTATTTCATCAAAATTCCAACTCTCATATCTGATACACACATAAGGATAGCTTTGTACCAAACATCAGTCTTATTGAAGATCTACAAGATCCATTTTTAAGCTATTCAAGACGGGGTCAATTCTGCCCAGTTCCAGTGGTTTGATGTTTGACCATTCTTTCATGTCAAATGTCCACAATTTGCCTTATTCTTATGAAATAGCTTATTGGTCACCATATACACCCTCTTGCCCATGAAAATTCAGATTTGATTCTCTTTATTAGGTCACCTTTGCATCATACCAAAACAGTTTGTAGTTTGAACATAACAAGTATCATAATTGTTCCAAAACAAGTGTTCTTTCTTGAAGTCAATACTCACCTTCCTTTCCCTCCTTTAGGCCAAAACATAAGTGATACCTTAACCACATTTTACAACATATATTCAAGTGTGCAACACATTCAAGGGTTATTTTAGTTCAATCCTACAAACAACTTCATAAAAATTCATATCCATCACATGCATGCTCTCCTAGGACCTCTCAAATTTCAACCAAAAGTTACTCTTGCCTAGACTCACTTAGGTGAACCTTATTTTATCATAAATCAGCCTTAAACCATATTGCATGTAAGAAAAGACTCCATCTTTGAGAGAATAAACCACATGCAAGGCATTTTTCTTAAGAAATCACTAAGATACATTCTTAAACTTAAGATATTCAACTAAAGGTCATATCTTAGGAACTTCTAACCATTCAAGCTACTAATTCTTTAAATAAATCATGAGAGATTAGTGTATACTTGCCTTCCTCAATCTTAAGCCTCCTTAGTTTGGGACTTGGATGAAATGCAATCTTCCTTCTCTTCAATGTGCACCCCACGGTTTTGGGGAATGAAAAAGAACAAAGGTTAGTCCTTTTCTTAAGTAAAAGATGTAACCAAATAGAGGCTAGATTGACTTACCAAGATGAAGTTTGAATGGTGTTCAATCCTCTTAAGAATCTAGCACCTCTTAAAGGCTTGAAAGCTTGGGCCTAGTGACATGGTGGTCACGGTTTTCCTTGGGCAAGAAGAGGAGTACCAATGTGAGTTTCATCCTTTGAAATATAGAATTCATTTAGGGGGTTCAACATGCACTTACCTAGATGGGTTCTTGGAGCTTGAAGATGAAGATGGCCTTGACACTCCAAAGCTTCACTATGGCCGAAAGTTGAGCATGTGAAGGGAGGGGAAGATTGTCTAAGTGTTGTCTTGGTTTGCTTTCTAGAGAGAGAGAATTCAAGATACCATATAGTGGAGCTTCTAGGTTGTTCTTAAGATGAATCTTGATGGGGGATGGGAGAGGAAAACCGTTGGGTATGTTAGAGGGGAAAGGTTTTCCTTAACTTTTGTTAGGCTATTAAGAACTAGTTAACCTTGGTTACCTTGTACAAACTATAGTTACTTTAGTTCAACTATAGTTACTTTATGTCAACTATAGTTACTTTATGTCAACTATAGTTACTTTTTGTCAACTATAGTTACTTTATGTTAACTATAGTTACTTTATAGCTAACCTATGTTACTTTACCCCAACTAGTGTTACTTCCTTAACCTTGTAGTAACCATGGTAATTTTCTTGGTCAACCATGGGGGGCCAGCGGTTTTGACCTTTGAGGGGACCCTACGATGCTTAATTTCTTTCCAAATGAGTTTAATAAGAATCCATGTGGGTGTTTGCCCCTTTTTATTAATTATTTCCCCCTTTTCTTGTTTTAAAAATAAATTAGGAAATTCTTAATTCCTTATGGCTAAAAGGGCCGAAACTTTATAATAGTTGGGGGAGAAATTGTCCACTACTTACAACTCCTAAATTTTCATTTTTGGGCTTATTTTAAGAAGGCCCTTAAGATTAACCTCTCCTATAATTTGGAAAAACCCCTTTAAGACCCTTTCCAAACCTTGTGGCCAAAATTTTCTTAAGCCCCTTTGGGTGAATTTGAATTGGTCATGGTCCATATCTCATTCTTGAATAATTATATTGTTTGCTTATCAACATAAAATAAAAGAATCACTAAGGAATCTTAGTGAAATGCACTTGAAGGATACCACTTATTAATTTACTCACACGAGTCTTCAAGTACAATATGACTTTTCGTCGGGGTACAACAAGAAATGTTACAACATATAGAAAATCCTCAATTACAAAAAGAATATTTGGATAGAATAATAGAGATAAATTCAAAACAAAAGGAAACAAATAAACCAGCTATATTACCAAATGTTTCAACTAGTTATTATGACTTAACTAGTATATTAAATAAGAACAAGAATACAAAGAATTAAAGTACAACAATCCCAGATCTACAAAAAGAAATAAAAGAAATAAAAACAGAGTTAAAAGAATTAAAAAATAAACAAAAACAAGATTCAGAAGTTATGAAATTAACACTTACAAAATTACAGACTGCAGAAGAGTCTGATCAATCTTCAGAAACAGAACCAGTAAATATAGATACAAAAATAGATACAAATATCATATAAAATATTTCTAATGTGCCAAAAGATTTTTTATTTGTTTTAAGAGAAATAACATCAAGAAAATATTTAATAAGAATAACAATAAAATTCTCAGAACAATATCATTTAGATACAATTTCTCTATTTGATACAGGAGCAGATTTAAATTGTATTAAAACTAATTTAGTCCCAAAATCATATAGAGAATCTACAACTACTAGACTCTCTACGGCAAATGATACCAAATTACAAGTCAAAAGTAAAACTGAAGCTTACATTATAAAATCCAATACATCAATAAAAACAATGTTCTTAGTTTTAGATGATATTCATCATGCAGTTATACTAGGAACACCTTTTATGAATTTAATTACACCATATAAGGTAGAAATTAATTCTATTTCTTTTAAAATAAGAAATAAAAAATTACATTTTGAATTTTAGAAAAACCTAAAACAAAAAATTTAGATTTAATAAAAGCCTGTTCTATTCATAGAGAACAAATAAATTCAATAATCAAAAGTAAAACTTTCCAATTACAATCATTAAAAGATACAGTAAATATCAATAAGATAGAACAATCTTTAAAAGATCTAAAGATAATTACTAAAATACAAAATCTTAAATTATCATTTGAAAATGAACTTTGTTCAGATTTTCCAAATGCTTTCTGGTCGAGGAAACAACATATAGTTGATCTTCCATATACTCCAGAATTCAGAGAAGAAGAAATACCTACAAAAGCAAGACCAATTCACATGAATGCTGAATTGGAAAAACATTGCAAAAAAGAAATACAACATCTAGAATCAAAAGGATTAATACAAAAATCAAGGTCTCCTTGGAGTTGTGCTGCTTTTTATGTCAATAAAAATGCAGAAATAGAAAGAGGAACGCCTAGGTTGGTAATAAATTATAAACCATTAAATAAAGCATTAAAACGGATAAGGTACCCATTACCTAATAAAAAAGACTTATTAACAAGATTACATTCTGTATATATATATTCAAAATTTGATATGAAATAAGGATTTTGGCAAATACAAATATCTGAAAAAGATAGATATAAAACATCATTCACAGTTCCATTTGGGCAATATGAATGGAAAGTAATGCCATTTGGATTAAAAAATGCACTTTCTGAATATTAGAGAATTATGAATAATATATTTATGGATTATTCTAATTTTTGCATTGTCTATATAGATGATGTATTAATATTTTCCAAATCAATAGAAGAACATTTTAAGCACTTAAAAACCTTCTTTTATATAGCAAAGAAAAGTGGCTTAGTATTATCCAAATCTAAAATGTCTTTATTTCAGACTAAAACGAGATTCTTAGGTCATCATTTAACCCAAGGAACAATTTTACCAATAGAAAGATCTCTAGAATTTGCTTCCAAATTTCCAGATAAAATATTGGATAAAAATCAATTTCAAAGATTTCTTGGATCTTTAAATTATGTTGTTGATTTTATTCCAAATATAATAATAATTGCAAAACCATTACATAATAGATTAAAGAAAAATACACCAATATGGACTGGAGAACATACTTCAGTAGTTAGGAAAATAAAAAGTCTAGTATCTGATATACCCTGCTTATATATAGCATATCCAGATCTATTTAAAATAGTTGAAACAGATGCATCAGATATTGGATATGGTGGAATATTAAAACAATTACAAAATAGAAAAGAGTTTATTGTTCAATATACTTCTGGTCATTGGAATGATACCCAAAAATCATATTCTACTATTAAAAAAGAAATTTTGAGTATTGTATTATGTATTAATAAATTTCAATGTGATTTGTTGAATAAATTTTTTTTTTACGTATTGATTGCAAATCTGCGAAAGACATTTTACAAAAAGATGTTAAAAATTTAGCCTCAAAACAAATATTTGCTAGATGGCAAGCTTTATTAAGTATTTATGATTTTGATATTGAATATATAAAAGGAGATACAAATTTTGTTCCCGACTTTCTGACCAGAGAATTCCTCCAAAACAGACATAATGTCGAGGAAGTCAAAGGATAAAGGAAAGCTACCAACAAATAATGACAATAATATCCCACGGAAAACGTGGGCGGATAAAGTTGAAGAAGAGGAAGAACTTCTTCAAAAAACCCCAATAGCCGCAGTTCTAATATCCCAAATATCTCCAAATAAAACACCAATATCTATTATTGAAAGCCTGTCCAATAGTTCTGAATTTTAAGCATTGCTTGAAAAATTCAATATACCAAAACCTACAGAAATAGCAGAAACTTCATCAGCAATATCAAAACTTAAGCCATCCACTTCAATAACCCAAAAAACCAATAAGGTTTTGAAACCACAATCCACAGAAGTTACCAGTAAAATGCCCACATATAAAAAGGCCGTGCAGACAACCCAGTTTGTAGAAAAGTCTTTTTATCAATATATTACTACTATAGAAAAATCATATTATGATAATAATCCATTAATTTCCTTACAAAATTATTTTGGAAAAGAGTTTTAATATAAATCATGGAACATTGCGAAAACCACAGAATATTATCAACATTTGTTGCTAATGACAAATTCTGTTGAAATAAAACATCATTTTAATAAGGATAATATAGAGTATGCCTTCTCCAACTTTAAAATGGTGTCTATAATGACACCGGAGCAATGGCAAAAACAATTTGGATCTTTATCCGAGGAAATTGATGTTCCTGCAGGATATAATTCAAATTTATTTTCAAATGTCTCTTTTAATTATTGGGATTACCAACAAGCTTGGTATAATTCCCTATATTTTCAAAACTCCAAGGGTTCACACACCTGGTTGATATTTTTTGATACCAGGAGAATAACGATAAAGAATATTCCATATTGGTTCGCAGCATGGTGGGATCATTTTGGGTCTTGCACAAAATATTTGAATGATGTAGTGAGACCATCACTACATGTATTTACGAAGATGTATTCTCCCACAGATGAAGAGAAGATATTTTCGAAAATTATGATATTTCATATGAAGTTCTATTTACCATGGGTATTCCAATGGAGAGCAGAATATACTCCAAATACAAAAGTACCCTTAATAAAAAGAAAATTTTATACCAAATGGTGGACAACATTCAATATTCCAGATTCCATTTACCCTCACAAAGTAATGGAACAAATAAAAATATGGAATGCACAAAAGCACATTACAGATAGCAGAAAAACAATAACAGCACCGGTGAAGCCCGGACATGAACAATTTTTATTACACAAATCAAGGATGCAATCTCAGCTGGCAATGGCGAAAGACCCTGAAGAAATGCAAAATATTTTGATGAAATTTGCTCTTTTATTACAAGAATCAAAACCATCAACATCTTCAGGCTCGACGAATGCAGTGGATGAAGACGTTGATTTGATAGAATAAGTTGATCATTTGTAATATTTGTAATATTTTCATATTTGTAATATTTGAATTGATGTAATATTTCAATGATGTAATAATTGTTATATCTCTGATATAACATGAATTTCAAAAAAAATTAAAATATTAAAATATTCAAGGCGGAAATGACCAGGCAATTTATAATGGAGGGACCCTTATTTTGGCCATATTCCCCTCAAAATTCCTATAAAAGGAGGGGGTATGCACACTTGAAAAATCACAAGTTTTTCATACCATCTTTCTTACACTTTCTCTCTCCATTCCCACTCTCCATTTCCATCCAATATCTTTCCATCCTTTCTCCAATATTATCCCACACCAAGAACACTTTATTTGTTCTTGAATATCTTCAATAACCTTTGAAGCCAATATCACTGAAGATCTCCAATCTTCAACAATAGTTGTATCTCCATACTTTTGAAGAAATATATATATGGTATGAATTGAATTCTTTTATTTTTGAGTTCTTTAATATTTTGTTTTTAATTTTATTTATTGCTTTTATGTATTATATGTCTATATAATTGGGTCGGTATATACCGCCTAATTATAATGTTATTAATATTATTATAATATACATATTATATATGGCTAGAATTAGTTCCGCCTAACCTTATTCCCTCTCCCTTTTTATTTACTATTCTTTATTTATCTTCAGTTTTTACTTTTGTTTGCATTTTTGTTTTGTTATTCTTGTTTATTATGATTATCTTTTAGTATTGGTAGTTTATATTCCTGTTTGTGGTGTGGTATCAGCTTCATGTAGCCAAAGATCCAAACAAACATATTATAATATTATTATACATATTATAATTAACATGTATAATAAAGAATAGTAAATGGGGGTGTTTAATAACAAAATGTAAATGTAAACAAAAGTAAAAACTTATATTCCGACGTACTAAACAAATGTAAATGTAAGTTATAATATACATATTATATATGGCTGGAATTAGTTCCGCCTAATATAATTTTTGTACAAAGGTATCAGATTTATAATCCTTTTGAAAAACATAAAAGAAAACCTTGTAGTGATGGTCTCACTACATCATTTAAATATTTTGCGCAAGACCCAAAATGATCCCACCATGCTGCGAACCAATATGGAATATTCTTCGTCGTTATTCTTTTGGTATCAAAAAATATCAACCAGGTGTGTGAGCTGATTATAATATTATTAATATGTCATGTTCAATAAAGCAATTTTTGAGATAATATGTCTATACCATCTTTATTGCTTTTATGAATATAAACTACCGACACTAAAAGATTATATAAACTTTTAAATGGGGGTGTTTAATTGATGCGCCCCACACTCTGGCCCAGCCGAAGTCGGTGCACCCGCCGTACTTCACTAAGGAGAGTACCAGGCGTCGTCCCATACATGTCATGATCCATGATATAATGCATGGATTTTTGCGCTTACACGTGAATAAGTAAGCGAAACCGTGGCAGAATTTAGAACTTCAAATTAAAAACATCCACAAGACCATTGTTAGTTTTACAACCCAGATCAAAAGTAGCGAAAGTCACAAAAGCAAATGTTTTCCATCACAAATACATCATCAGTCATCGGTCATAGATGGCCAATCATGTCTCCTAAATCCGTCCACTCCTCGCCGCGCTCACGGGTAGGGGACCCTATGTTCATCCTCAATCCACTCTACTTTATTCCCTGCAGCCTCTGGGAGGAAAAATAGGGGGTGAGTGACAAAGTCACCAGCAAGTATACTATAATAATTGAGGATTAAATGGAAAGTGCATACAAGAACCGAACCCCAAAAATTTCGGTTTAGAACATACCTGTCCTCCATTCAATACCCGATGGTGATCAACACTTAATGCGTCAAGATTATAACTTAAACAAAATCGTTACTTAATAAAGAACATAACCATAAAAGACTGTAACTCGCATCAATTCATAACATAACAAGAATCGTCACTTAATGAGGTCATACTTAGGATCTACAAGGTCATAACGACTTAGTCTAAGTATCATGTGTCACTACACAATGACTCCATAAACGTGACATGCATGCATATGTACGTGTGATGCATCATGATAAAAATGAGAATATGATCTTTCATGCTTTTCTTTCAAATCATCATCGTCAAGAAAACCATAGAGTGGTCAGATCTATCTTTCCGGATCTGAGGCGGTAACGTCTCTCCTTCGAATCTATTATTTCTGGATTCGGAACGGTAGCATCATCACTTATCGGGTCTATTCTCTCTCGGCCCGAACGGTCATTATCAGGTCTATTCTCTCCGGGCCTGAACGGTCATATCATCAGATCAATTAACCCCGGATCTGGGCGGGTTCTTACTGGCCAGGCACATACACACATGGTACCGGTGGAAAGCGTTCTTTTAAAATAGAATCTTTCTTTAAAAATGCTTTTCATTTTTCTTTTGCATAAAACCCATGCAATCAATCATGTAAATGACGATGATGCAATGCATGACATGTATTATGCAAATCATGACATAATGCGTTACATATGCACACGTGTTCAACTCGTCGCTATGCTGGAAAAATTTCCAGCATGAACACTCCTTATATTCGGTCCTAGACCCTTGTGGTTAGGCCCATTAACAATAATGCTTGTCATGCGTATGCATAAAAATGCCTCATTTGTTTATCATAAAATTCTCGTGACGATACAAAATGCGTAAGACACTTAGTTTAAATAAATCACGAAACAAGGCCGCTGAATTTCGGTAATCCAGCGCCCCTTTTCTTTGGTCTTTCAAGTAAGCCCATTAAACCTCTCTTAATTTGGGCCAGCTGAGAAAAATTATTATAACATTCCATTAATTGGTGGTTGTAAGCCCAAGTCGTGTAACTAGCCTAAACCCATTCGATTAAGGCCCTATAATAAGTTCCTCGATTCTGCCCAAAAATCCAGATTAGTGACAGCCACTTAATTGTGGTATATACCCTTCAATTAGTCGTTCTAAAAATAAGTGGTTTACATAGATGGGTTCACCTATGTCTTAAGTGGTTGGTAAACAAATTTCATGGATTTATAATATCGTTAAGGGTATCATGTATTCATTTCCTTAAAACCGCTACATGCAGATTTCTGGAGTGACTGATTTTACTATAAATTTTAGTATGCCTACACCGTAACTCCTTTTTCAGAAATTCCAACTCTCGAGCTTAGTAGGCACCTTGAACTAGTATCATACCGAAAATTAGCCCAATTACATATTCCTAAGGTCCATTTTCAGATGACTCATCATGTCATATAAAACCAATCCAGTCCAGTAAATTTCCAGCATGACCAGTTTTAGTAAAAATTTCACTAAAAATAATTCGTAACTCCTTTTAACGAAATTCCAACTCTCACCTCTAATATACACATAAGTCTAGTGTCACACAAAAAATCAGGTAAATTAAACGTCCCTAAGGTCTCGTTTCAGGTCTCACAAAACAACCCAAAATTCTGCCCTGCTCCAGTAATTTTCAGATATAGTCATGTTTCATCCTTAATGACCCTAACTTGTATTGTTTATCATAAACCCTTTACTAATCCTTCGAACACACCCTCTTATGGGAAATTTTGCAGATTCAATACGTTACAACATCATATGCAAACCCCTTACAAAACAGTTTGTACATGTATCATTCTTTGGCCAATCACACCCCATTTCCATTAATTCAACCTTAACAACAATTTGGTGCACACGCACCCTAGTCACCAACAGCCCTTTTTCGGTACATGCAAGGCAAAATAATGCATTCACAAGGAACATGTTAGACTTAACACACTAAAGCATAACTTGGTCTCCACTTTATCACATAATTTATCGTTTCATGCCAAAACCACCCCTATTTCCTTAACCCTCTCTACCGTGTGCCCTTTTCATGGAAAAGAAAATATCTTTAGCATGTTCAACTTAGATTAACACATAATGGTACATAAAAACCACAAAGATTCCATCAAAACTTAGCACATCATAACTAAGATTAAATCTTAAGTTTATCTAGCCATTCATGCAAACACTCTCACATTCAAGCCACAAGGAGTATAGTGTACTTTCCTTTGTAGTCTTTGGATCTTGCTTGAGCTTGTTGACAGAAGAAGTACTTCCTCCTTTCTTTTCCTATCACATATGGTTTAGGGCATTTGTTAGCCATCCTTTAAATTATATAATACAACTTAGAGGAGGAAATAGAGGGTCTTACCATTTGTACCATGGATGGATGGAGAACAATCCACTCTTGCTAAGGCACTATTTTGGTTTGGTGTTTTGAAAACCTTCGCCTAAGCCATGGGGTTCACGGTTTTGGTCAATGTAGTGATGCCATGTAAACTTCATTACTTCAAATGTAACTTCCTAAGGATTGTGAAGGGTGATCTTACCTAGATAACCTTGAGGTTGTAGAAGTCTTGGACTCTTCTTAGCCCTTATTCCCGCCGGCCCTTTGAGGAGAAGAGGAAGGATCACCTTCTTTTTGAGAGAATCTCTTGAATGTTTTTCATTTTAGTGGATGGAAAAAGACTCTCTTGTAGCAATGAAGGTGGCAATTAATCTCCCTCCCCTTAGTTATGCAGCCGGCGGCTCTTTCATGGGGATAGGGAAAGACCCTCTTTAAATGACAACCATCATGCATCCCAACTATAATGCTCATTTAAGGTCCCTTAATAGTCTTGAATGTAATGGCTTATCCCCCTAAGGCCTTATGGTCGAAACACACATATATATTCCATGTATATACATTTCCCTCAATAACGCATATATGTATATGTTTGTATATATATATATATATATATATATATATATATATCTTATATCACCATCATTTAAGTGTGCTTTTCATAACACAATTCATTTTGCTGCACTATTATACATATGACCGATACGTATACACATACGTATGTCCCACTTATATTCCTCATAATTCTTATCCATATGTGTATAGCTATATATATCCGTATATATATATATAAGCATACACGCCCATATATATATCTATATTTCCTTTTAATTAAGCCACAAACCTTAAAAGAAGTACACATTATATCCGGAAACGCTAAGTGGATGCGTATACATCCATATTCATACATATTTAACCGTATAGGTGTGCATATATATATACACACACACATACAACATACTTCTTTGAAAAATCGTTTTATTGCCATATATATATGTCTAGATCCGTATATACATATACTTGTATTCCGATATGTATACCCGCATATTATTCATAATCTATCCATTTCTTAGATCTTGTTGTTGCACCTTAAAACTTAAACATGGATAATCCACTTTGGTATAAACGTAGGCCTAGGTCTATGAAATTCATGAAGCATCAAGAAGATACATAGAGTCGTGTATTCCCTGTGTACGGTTCTTTAAATAGACTTTTCCCCGTATCGTGATCCATTAAGCCATTTGTTACATGGTAGGTTTCGCTTTATACTATACACGAACACATGTTTGTATATATCTATATGTGGGTATATGTAGTTAATAGAATCTTACCCATGCTTCCCGTTTCCCTTTCTTGATATATTATATATATGCACGTGTTCGTGTGTTACTATGGGCTGCCCCTTGCGCATTTTTCCCTATGGACCATAATCTATTTGTTGTACCCCAACGACCATGTACTTGAAACCGTGACTAAGTGATGTAATGAAAATGATGATTCTATCAATTACTTGTTACTTAGGTCAAGTAGCACCACTTTACTTAAGTACTTTTGAATTGGACACTAAATAATTAAGTAGGGGGAATGTCACTAGGTATTGTGATACCTTATGAAATTCGGCCAAGAGGCCTTGATCACCCATAAGACAATTATAATTCATAAGGAGGCAATCGTAAATGATCCTCACCAAGCAAGATTAAAATCATAATTAGATGAAATAAGTAATATCACAAATTATAAAAGTATGAGACAGGATAAACATGGAAAATACCAAAATGCCCAAAGGCCCCAAAATTTCGGCCTAGACATGAAATAGATTCTAGAATTCTCTAGCCAATTTTATTAGTTAAAATAATTACTTAAAGTCTGCTACACCATTAAGACAAGAAGTTATCATGAAAAGAATAAATAGAAAACAAAATAGACATCCATTTAAGGAACAAGTAAGACAACTCATTAAAGAAGGAGGTAGTATGGTTGACCTCACAATTATCCCTCCAAAAACCGTCCCCCTAACATGTTTTAAATTAAACCCTTCTAGAAACATCTACCTTCTCATCATGAAAGAGCATAACACTTAGACAACCCTCATCTCCCTCACCAACAATTCGGCCCCTTCATCTTGAAGGATAGGAATTCAAGCTTCAACTTCAAGACTCAAGAAGACATCTAGGTAAGTCTTGTTCCAAGTTTCCTTAAGTGAATTCTTATTTTGGTAAAGAATGAAGCTAACATAAATCCTTCCATTCACATCAAAACCGTGACATCCATGGGTTAAATAGGTGAAAGCCTTCAACTTTCCTAGGTGGTGTTATATTGAGGTGCTTGCATCTCCATTCCAAGCTCATTTTGGTAAGAAGCTCTAGACCTCAAACCTATCCTATTTCCTCTATTAAATAAAGACTAATCTTTTCCTTTCCTTTCCATCAAAACCGTATGCTCAAGGTGAGGAAGGAGAAGGATTTCAACTCAACTCACTCCATAACCAAGCAAAGACAAGAGCTTTAGCTTGAAGAGGCAAGTATACAATGACCTCTCATGATTTATTTAAAGAGTTAGTGACTTGAATGCTTAGAGGACCTTAAGATTTGATCTTTAGTTGAATATTTTAAGTTTGAGACTATATCTTAGTGATTCCCTAAGAACAATGCTTTGCATGTGATTTATTCCTTCAAAGATGGAGTATTTTCCTTTATGAATTATGGAATGAGGCTGATCTAGAGTGAAATAAGGTTTACCTAAGTAAGTCTAGACAAGATTAACTTGTGGATGTAACACGAAAGGTCCTAGGAGAGTATGCATGTGAAAGATAGGGGTTTTATGAAGTTGTTTGTAAGATTAGACTAAGATGACTCTTGGATGTGAATGCATGCTTGAATATATGTTGTAAATTGTGGTTAAGGCACCACATAAGTTTCGGCCTAAAGGATGGAATAGAAGATGAACATGGACTTTTGACTTGTATAGATGACAAACTAGCAAACTACTGGAATAGGGCAGAATGGAATAATATTTTAAACGGTTAAGAACTGACCTTACGGGCCTTCAATGAAGCTAATTTTTGGTACAAAGTTAGCCTTATGAGTGTAGCCCAAGTGAGAGTTGGACTTTCATTAAAATAAGCAACGGATTATTTTTAAGAAATTATACGGTAAAACTGCTCTAGTAGAAAATTCTGGAGCTGGACAGAATTGATCACTGTAGCTAACGAATTAAATAAGGACCTTGTGGACCTTCAATAAATCTGGTTTTTGGCACAGAGCTAGTCCCATGAGTATATCAGAGATGAGAGTTGAAATTTTGGTAAAATAAGTTATGGTTAATTTCTAATAAAATAATTGACGAGACTGCTCAGGCTTTAAATTCTGGAACATGACAGAATGGTGCAACGTTTTGAATGGCTTGAAAAGGGACCTTGTAGAGGACCAATAAAGCTGATTTTTGGCATGGTAACAATACTATGAGTGAAGTGAACACGCCAGTTGGAATTTTGGTAAAGCAAGTTCTGGATTATTTTATTTGAATTAATTAGTCAAACTGCTCAACGGAAATCACTGGAACCAACCTGAAGTTTAGTAACGACTTTCTGGACTCAGAAAGGGTACTTAGAAATATGAAAATAGGCTAAATTTCGGTAGAATACTAGTTCCACATGTTTATGACAATTTTTAGTAAAATATGTCAGTTCAGTTTCAGCACCTAACCCAGTTCGGAGAGTAAGTAAATAAGCCCCTTTATGGTTATTGAAATAATCTGAAATTTTTACGTCATGTATCTAAGATTCCACCAAACGTATTTGTGACAAAAGATTATGGAAATGGACCTATTTGGTTAGCTTAACCGCCCCATGAATTTGAAGTAAAAGTCTAGAAATATTCAGTTCTGAAACCATGCATGTTGACATGTTATAAGGAATGCATACGATTATTCATGTCATGACTTGCATTGCATATCACTACATGTATCACGTATGATCATGAAAATGGTTTTATGGATTTTACTTATGCAAGCAAGTTTTATAAGCGACTATGTTTTCGATATGCATGAAAAGTTTTTACGGTCCTATGTTTTTAAAGAAAGGTTCATGATTCCTTTGCCGGCCAAGCATGCAACTAACCCGACTCCAGACCCGGGGTTAATTGGTCTGATGACATAATATGTTCTGGACCCATTCAGATCCGGGGTTAATTGATCTGATATCTGTTCTGGACCCGTTCAGATCTGGGGTTAATTGATCTGATATCTGTTCTGGACCCGTTCAGATCCGGGGTTAATTGATCTGATATCTGTTCTGGACCCGTTCAGACCCGGGGTTAATTGGTCTGATGATATGTTCTGGACCCGCTCAGATCCAGGGTTAATTGATCTGACACTCTGTTTTTACAACATGTTACTTTATGGGACCAAAATGATGTTTTGACATGACATGACATCATGCATTGCATCTTGCATATCTCACGATCATGAGGACATGTTGCATGTTACAGTTAATGGTTATAAGTTATTATTGGTATAGCATTACATAAAAACATGCTTAAGCCGAACGCCAAGTAAGTTCAGGATCCAAGATCAGGTATGGTATAGCATTCCCTAAAAACATGCTTAAGCCGAACGTCAAGTAAGTTCAGGATCCAAGATCATGTTTGAGTTATGATTATTTGAGGTTTTGGGGTAATACATTCATGTTATGATTCTTTACGTATTTCATGGTAGTTTATTGTATTCTTGCTGGGTGATTTTTATCACTCACACTTTATTTTTCCCCAGAGCCAGATAAGGCCAAGATAGAATGGATTGAGGACGAGCCGAGGGTACCTTATCTATAGGCGAGGAGATATGAAGGAAGCTAAGCTTAAGGACTTTTGTGCTACCAAGACGTTTTGTATTATGACTATGTTTGAACACTCTGGACTTCGGTTATGTTAATTTGTGGGACTACTACTTTTGGGAATTTAGTAATTTAGTGATGCATGTTTAATTTGAAAAGTTTTAATTCTGCCTAAATTTTATTACCATGTTGAATGTTAGCATGGAAGTCCACGACTTATGTTATGGATTTTCGCATGTTATGCATGACGCCTTGTACTCTCCTTAGTGAAGTACGGCGGGTGCACCGTATCCGGACGAGGCCCGGGTGCGGGGGCGCTACACTATTAAACCCCTTATCATATGATAGTCCATCTTGTATATATGTATATCCAGATGTATGGCCATACCATATGTACATAATCCGGCTTCTCATTTAAAGTTGCCCAAGATACTTCTTCCAATTGTTCTCAATTCCTCAGGTCAATTAATTTAGCATTCTTGCATAACCCTCCAACGGCTCGCTTTCTTTACTTTTCACACTTTGGGGTATGATAACTCCCTTTTACCTCAAATAATCATGGGTAAGCCGAAGATATCTCCTTTTCGAGGTATTATTCACATGCCTTATTTCACCACATCCCTAGACGCCTTACTAATTTTGGGGCGGGGTACAACATTAATAGTAAATGGGGATGTTTAATAAACAAATGTAAATGTAAGTTATAATATACATATTATATATGGCTGGAATTAGTTCCGCCTAACCTTATTCCCTCTCCCTTTTTATTTACTATTCTTTATTTATCTTCTCGGGGAGTTTAAACACCCCCATCTAAATTCTGTTAATTTATTTTTGTTTTACTTACAGTTTTTACTTTTGTTTGCATTTTTGTTTTGTTATTCTTGTTTATTATTATTATCTTTTAGTGTCAGTAGTTTATATTCCTGTTTGTGGTGTGGTGTGGTATCAGAGCCAAACGGTTCAGATCTACCGATAGCTCATTCAGTTTTATATATCTTTTGATTATATTTGTGTAAATCTTTGGTGAGTGTTTGCTTTGTACACGCTGGGTTATCAGTCTCGTCTGAAGAGCAATAAATTTTGTATGCGTCAAAGTGTTTGTAGCCAAAGATCCAAACAAACATAAAAGAAAGCATATATAAAAATGGTAAATATGTTCGAAGGATCTGCTTCATGCAGCTCGGTAACATGTGCAAATAAGAATAAAATTGTCAACAGCTCGGTTAAGAACTGACCTTACGGGCCTTCAATGAAGCTAATTTTTGGTACAAAGTTAGCCTTATGAGTGTATCCCAAGTGAGAGTTGGAATTTTGTTAAACTAAGCTACGGATTATTTTTATGAAATTATACGGTAAAACTGCTCTAGTAGAAAATTCTGGAGCTGGACAGAATTGATCACTGTAGCTAACGAATTAAATAAGGACCTTGTAGACGTTCAATAAATCTGGTTTTTGGCACAGAGCTAGTCCCTGAGTATAGCAGAGATGAGAGTTGGAATTTTGGTAAAATAAGTTATGGTTAATTTCTAATGAAATAATTGGCGAGACTGCTCAGGCTGTAAATTCTTGAACATGACAGAATGGTGCAACGTTTTGAATGGCTTGAAAAGGGACCTTGTAGAGGACCAATAAAGCTGATTTTTGGCATGGTAATAATACTATGAGTGAAGTGAACACGCCAGCTGGAATTTTTGGTAAAGCAAGTTCTGGATTATTTTATTTGAATTAATTAGTCAAACTGCTCAACGAAAATCACTGGAACCAACCTGAAGTTTAGTAACAATTTTCTGGACTCAGAAAGGGGACTTAGAAATATGAAAATAGGCTAAATTTCGGTAGAATACTAGTTCCACATGTTTATGATTTGTACGAGTTGGAATTTTTGAAAAACGAATCACGGATTTTCCGCAATTAAATTTTTAGTAAAATATGTCAGTTCAGTTTCAGCACCTAACCCAGTTCGGAGAGTAAGTAAATAAGCCCCTTTATGGTTATTGAAATAATCTGAAATTTTTACGTCATGTATCTAAGATTCCACCAAACGTATTTGTGACAAAAGATTATGGAAATGGACCTATTTGGTTAGCTTAACCGCCCAATGAATATGAAGTAAAAGTCTGGAAATATTCGGTTCTGAAACCATGCATGTTGACATGTTATAAGGAATGCATACGATTATTCATGTCATGACTTGCATTGCATATCACTACATGTATCATGCATGATCATGAAAATGGTTTTATGGATTTTACTTATGCAAGCAAGTTTTATAAGCGACTATGTTTTTGATATGCATGAAAAGTTTTTACGGTCCCATGTTTTTAAAGAAAGCTTCATGATTCCTTTGCCGGCCAAGCATGCGACTAACCCGACTCCAGACCCAGGGTTAATTTGTCTGATGACATGATATGTTCTGGACCCGTTCAGATCCGGGGTTAATTGATCTGATATCTGTTCTGGACCTGTTCAGATCTGGGGTTAATTGATCTGATATCTGTTCTGGACCCGTTCAGATCTGGGGTTAATTGATCTGATATCTGTTCTGGACCCGTTCAGACCCGGGGTCAATTGGTCTGATGATATGTTCTGGACCCGCTCAGATCCAGGGTTAATTGATCTGACACTATTTTTACTACATGTTACTTTATGGGACCAAAATGATGTTTTGACATGACATGACATCATGCATTGCATCTTGCATATCTCACGATCATGAGGACATGTTGCATGTTACAGTTAATGGTTATAAGTTATTATTGGTATAGCATTACCTAAAAACATGCTTAAGCCGAACGCCAAGTAAGTTCAGGATCCAAGATCAGGTATGGTATAGCATTCCCTAAAAACATGCTTAAGCCGAACGTCAAGTAAGTTCAGGATCCAAGATCAGGTATGAATTATGATTATTTGAGGTTTTGGGGTAATATATTCATGTTATGATTCTTTACGTATTTCATGGTAGTTTATTGTATTCTTGCTGGGTGATTTTTATCACTCACACTTTATTTTTCCCCAGAGCCAGATAAGGCCAAGATAGAATGGATCGAGGACGAGCCGAGGGTACCTTATCTATAGGCGAGGAGATATGAAGGAAGCTAAGCTTAAGGACTTTTGTGCTGCCAAGACGTTTTGTATTATGACTATGTTTGAACACTCTGGACTTCGGTTATGTTAATT
>AP025069.1:11493409-11549257 GCA_036186865.1 Eustoma russellianum | reverse complement strand
CAGGGTTAATTTGTCTGATGACATGATATGTTCTGGACCCGTTCAGATCCGGGGTTAATTGATCTGATATCTGTTCTGGACCTGTTCAGATCTGGGGTTAATTGATCTGATATCTGTTCTGGACCCGTTCAGACCCGGGGTCAATTGGTCTGATGATATGTTCTGGACCCGCTCAGATCCAGGGTTAATTGATCTGACACTATTTTTACTACATGTTACTTTATGGGACCAAAATGATGTTTTGACATGACATGACATCATGCATTGCATCTTGCATATCTCACGATCATGAGGACATGTTGCATGTTACAGTTAATGGTTATAAGTTATTATTGGTATAGCATTACCTAAAAACATGCTTAAGCCGAACGCCAAGTAAGTTCAGGATCCAAGATCAGGTATGGTATAGCATTCCCTAAAAACATGCTTAAGCCGAACGTCAAGTAAGTTCAGGATCCAAGATCAGGTATGAATTATGATTATTTGAGGTTTTGGGGTAATATATTCATGTTATGATTCTTTACGTATTTCATGGTAGTTTATTGTATTCTTGCTGGGTGATTTTTATCACTCACACTTTATTTTTCCCCAGAGCCAGATAAGGCCAAGATAGAATGGATCGAGGACGAGCCGAGGGTACCTTATCTATAGGCGAGGAGATATGAAGGAAGCTAAGCTTAAGGACTTTTGTGCTGCCAAGACGTTTTGTATTATGACTATGTTTGAACACTCTGGACTTCGGTTATGTTAATTTGTGGGACTACTACTTTTTGGAATTTAGTAATTTAGTGATGCATGTTTAATTTGAAAAGTTTTAATTCTGCCTAAATTTTACTACCATGTTGAATGTTAGCATAGAAGTCCACGACTTATGTTATGGATTTTCGCATGTTATGCATGACGCCTTGTACTCTCCTTAGTGAAGTACGGCGGGTGCACCGTATCCGGACGAGGCCCGGGTGCGGGGGCGCTACAGGTGGTATCAGAGCCCAGGCTCTAGATTTTGGGCAGAACGTAGGACTAAGTTATGATCTTAGCAATCTAAGTTTGATCTTAGACCTAAGTCATGATCTTAGATGAGTGATGGCCTTAGACTAGGACCACGTAGACCAGATCTAGGATGTAACTTAATAAAGTATTCTGAACTATGGAAGCTTGGTCTATGATGTAAGACGTGCCCTTTCCTTCCGTATTTTAAAATTTTCGAATTATGGTCCTTGGTCAAAATAAATTGATTTTATTCCGATATTCTAAATAAACGATAAACCCATAAGTGCAGATGGTGAGACCACGTGGCAGACCTCCAAGAGCACAACCAGCTGCTCAGGAGCCCATTCCTCCACCACCAGCACAGGTCCCGCCGCCACCTCAGCCGAACCAGGATCCTCCAGCACAGAATAATCCACCACCGGCTCTACAGGCACTTGTTCCTCCAGTCATCCCGGATATGAATGCTTTCCAGGCTTTTTGTCAAGTCGTTACGCAAATAGGGCAAGGCCTAATTCATCAGAATGCTCCACCTCAGCCACATCAGCCAGTAAGGGGTGCCCAGTACTATTTCGAGAAGCTCAAGAGAGCTAATGTACCACCGTTTGAGGGAAAGCCTGACCCAGATACTGCGGAGAAGTGGCTAGATGAAGTTGAAAATTGTTTTGAGCTAATTCAAGCCCCAGAGGAGATGAAGGCTCAGGCTATCAGACCCTTCCTGATCAGTGAAGCTAATCAATGGTGGAAGACGAATCTGCAACCTTTGCCCAGACCGATTACTTGGGAAAGATTTCTACAAGAATTTCATAAGTTCTATATCCCTCCGTCAGTCAAATTGCAAAAGAGGCATGAGTTTGAATCTCTGAAGCAAGAGTCGGGTATGACAGTAGCTGAGTATGCAAATAAGTTCATCGCACTTGGGAGGTTTCAGCCTGTTACTATGAACGATGAAGAAACGAAAATGCTAAAGTTTGAAAGAGGTCTAAACCCAAGAATTAGGACATGGTTGGTGAATGCAAATCCTGCCAATTTTGGAGCACTTCTGGATGCATGCTACCGTATAGAGAGAGATATCATACGAAGAGATGATGTGGGTCAAAAGCGAGAAAGACAAGGGACCGGAAATGAGAAGTATAGGAAAATGGCTAAGAAGAATTTCAGAGGATCCGTTCGTCAGGGACAATCTCAAGGACAGAATCAGCGCCGCAAGCAAAATCAAAATAATCAGCCGAAGAATCAGGCCCCAGCTCAGCAGCCAGCAATACCAGTATGTCCTCATTGCCAGAAGTGGCATATGGGAGAGTGTAGGTGGAAGACAGGTAAGTGCTTTGGATGCGGAAAGGATGGCCATATGATTAAGGATTGCCCAGAAAAGGGAGCACAACCACAACAATAGCAAGGGAACCAACGGCCCCGAGCAAATGCAAGAGCGCATGCCATGACAGATGCTGATGTTGAAGAGACTGCTGACGTAGTGACTGGTAAGATTTAAAGTTTTATGTCTTCAATACCTTACACTTATGCATGACTATCATATTGCTTAGAAAAATGTGCCTGGTTCAGGAACTATCTTAGTGTGTAGCATACCCGCAAATGTGTTGTTCGACAGTGGCGCTAGCCACTCATTTATCTCAAGGAAGTTTGCTAAGAATATCGATCATGATCCAGTCCGACTAGAGTCACCTTATAGGGTACAAGCAGCTGGCGACCAGGTGCTTGTTTCCCATCACATATTCAGAAATTGTGCGCTCGAGTTTAATAACCAGTTGTTTGAGGCCAATTTGATTCCCATATCTATGAGTGATTTTGACGTGATTCTCGGAATGTATTGGCTCTCAAAGAATCATGCTCACATTGACTGCCGAAGCAGGCAAGTTATCATTAAGAACCCAGCTCGAGAAGAGATGTCATTCCAAGGAGGAGCTAAGTTAAAGAAACCATCCAAGAAAGTCTTTGTTAATGCAGCTCGTGCC
Organism: Eustoma russellianum; assembly: GCA_036186865.1. Lineage (NCBI taxonomy): Eukaryota > Viridiplantae > Streptophyta > Magnoliopsida > Gentianales > Gentianaceae > Eustoma > Eustoma russellianum. Next base: position 11,546,297 of record AP025069.1, on the reverse strand, counting down.
AGCCGCGCATTAAGGAAAGGTCATGAAGGATTCTTGGTTTACGTTCTAAGTGCTGAACAAGAGAGCCCTACCCTTACGCAAGTTCTGGTTGTTAATGAATACCCGGGTGTATTTCCTGATGATCTGCCTGGACTACCTCCTGATCGCGAGATTGCTTTCGAAATAAACCTTGTTCCAAAAGCTGAACCCATATCAAAAGCCCCTTATCGCATGACACCTATAGAACTAAAGGAGCTAAAGGAACAGTTACACGAACTGTTGGAAAGGAAACTCATTCGCCCTAGTGTTTCACCTTGGGGTGCTCCGGTGCTATTCATGAAAAAGAAAGATGGAAGTATGCGCTTATGCATCGATTACCGGGAGCTCAACAAAATCACCATAAAGAACAAGTACCCGTTACCCTGGATTGACGATTTATTCGACCAGCTCAGGGTAAGTAACTCATAAGTGCTAACTTGATTAAGATTTAAATCCCTTGAAACCCTGTCTAAAGTATTTTAATGCAGGGATCTCGAATTTTTAGTAAGATTGATCTACGATCTGGATACTTTCAATTAAAAATTAAGGCGGAAGATGTCCCTAAGACTGCTTTCAGAACCCGTTATGGACACTATGAATTCTTAGCCATGCCTTTTGGTTTGACCAATGCCCTTGCCACCTTCATGGATCTCATGAATCGAATTTTTCAAGAGCAGTTGGACAAGTTCGTAGTGGTCTTCATAGACGACATCTTGATTTATTCACCCGACGAAGAGACTCACGCAGCCCATTTGAGGACAGTCCTGAATATTCTAAGAGCCAGACAGTTATATGCCAAGTTCAGCAAATGCGAGTTTTGGCTGCGAAATGTATCATTCCTTGGTCATGTGATTTCAGAAAAAGGGATTTCAGAAGATCCCAAGAAAATTGAAGCTATCACGGAATGGCCCAGGCCAACAAATGTTACTGAAGTGAGAAGTTTTCTCGGACTAGCCGGGTATTACAAGAAGTTTGTGGAAGGATTCTCGAGGATAGCTGTTCCCCTCACCAGATTGACCCAAAAGAAGACCAAGTTTGAGTGGAGTGCCGATTGTGAAAAGAGTTTCTCGAAGCTAAAAGCAAAGTTGACATCCGCTCCCATCCTAGCTCAGCCCACTCCTGGTGAGAAGTACGTAGTGTAAAGAGATGCTTCGAAGAATGGTCTCGGATGTGTTCTTATGCAGAATGACAAAGTGATAGCTTATGCGTCCAGACAGTTGAAACCACTTGAGCAAAACTATCCTATCCATGATCTTGAACTTGCTGCAGTGGTATTCGCATTAAAAATATGGAGGCACTATTTATATGGCGAAAAGTGCGAGATCAATACAGACCACAAGAGCCTAAAGTACCTCTTTACCTAGAAAGAGCTTAATATGCGGCAACGTAGATGGTTGGAATTGATTAAAGATTATGATCTCTCCATTCAGTATCATCCAGGAAAAGCTAACAAAGTCGCTGATGCCCTAAGTCGAAAAACAAGTCACCCACGTCAACCACCTCTTTAGCGAGACATGGAAGAGTTTGGCCTAGAAGAAGTTGACTCAGTTGATGAAGTTCTCGCCAAGTTAGTTCTTGTCCCTTCATTAACTGATAAGATCAAAGAGACTCAAGGGATTGATGAAGCCACAAGGAAAGTGAAGAAAAGGATGGAAGATAAGCCGCGTGATGACTTTGAGGTTCGCAGTGATGGCAGCTTATGGTATCAAGGACGGTTATGTGTCCCCGAAAACAAGGAAATTAAGGATGAAGTTTTGATGGAAGCTCATAATTCTCGGTTATCTATACATCCTGGAGCTAATAAGATGTATCAAGACTCAAGCAGAAGTTTTGGGGGCCTGGTATGAAGAGACAAATAGCAGAATTTGTTGAGCGATGTTTGATCTGCCAAAGAGTGAAAGCCGAACACCAAAGGCCCGTTGGATTACTACAACCCTTGGAAGTGCCAAAATGGAAATGGGATCAGATCACCATGGATTTCGTGACTGACCTACCCAAGACTAAGTATGGGAATGATGCTATATGGGTCATTGTGGACCGTTTGACTAAGTCAGCTCACTTTTTGGCTATGACGATTAAGGCATCTATGGAGAAGTTGGCATCTATGTATATTGATCAGATCGTTTGTTTACATGGAGTGCCCATCAGTATTGTTTGCGACCGCGACCCCCGATTTACTTCGAGATTTTGGACCGCGACCCCCGATTTACTTCGAGATTTTGGACCGCCTTTCAAAAGGCAATGGGCACAGAGATAAGAATGAGTTCCGCATTTCATCCTCAAACAGATGGACAATAAGAAAGAACCATCCAAACCCTTGAGGACATGCTCCGTGCTTACATTGTTGATTTCGGAGGAAGCTGGGATAAAAGTCTTAAGCTCGTTGAGTTTTCTTACAGTAATAGCTTCCACATATCCATCGGAATGGCACCTTATGAGGCATTGTATGGACGAAAATGTCGGTCCCCACTCTATTGGGACGAGATTGGAGATAAAATCTACACAGGACCGACCTTGTTGAGCAAACACGAGAAAAGGTAAAGTTAGTCCAGCAAAGACTAAGAGCAGCACAAGATAGAACGAAGATATGGGCAGACGAAAGAAGGAGACCTTTGGAGTTTCAAGAAGGAGAGAAAGTTTTTCTGAAAGTTTCTCCGACCAAAGGAGTTAAGAGATTTGGCATCAAAGGAAAACTAAGCCCAAGATTTGTTGGACCTTATGAAGTGCTTGAGAAGATAGGTGAGGTTGCGTACCGCTTGGCGTTGCCACCATCCCTTTCTCAGTTACATGATGTATTCCATGTTTCTCAACTCCGTCGATATGTATATGACCCAAGCCACATCCTTGAAGATCAACAGTTGAAGGTTGAAAAAGATGTAACCTATGAGGAGGAACCCTTAAGGATTGTTGATCGGAAAGAGAAGGCATTAAGGAAGAGATCCATACCCATGGTGAAGGTGCAGTGGAAGCACCACTCGGAGGATGAAGCAACATGGGAAGCAGAAGAAGATATGAGGAGTGGATACCCCCACCTTTTTGACTAGTTCCGAAGTTTCGAGGACGAAACTTATGATAAGGGGGAGGATGTTGTACCCCAACGACCATGTACTTGAAACCGTGACTAAGTGGTGTAATGAAAATGATGATTCTATCAATTACTTGTTACTTAGGTCAAGTAGCACCACTTTACTTAAGTACTTTTGAATTGGACACTGAATAATTAAGTAGGGGGAATGTCACTAGGTATTGTGATACCTTATGAAATTCGGCCAAGAGGCCTTGACCACCCATAAGACAATTATAATTCATAAGGAGGCAATCGTAAATGATCCTCACCAAGCAAGATTAAAATCATAATTAGATGAAATAAGTAATATCACAAATTATAAAAGTATGAGACAGGATAAACATGGAAAATACCAAAATGCCCAAAGGCCCCAAAATTTCGGCCTAGACATGAAATAGATTCTAGAATTCTCTAGCCAATTTTATTAGTTAAAATAATTACTTAAAGTCTACTACACCATTAAGACAAGAAGTTATCATGAAAAGAATAAATAGAAAACAAAATAGACATGCATTTAAGGAACAAGTAAGACAACTCATTAAAGAAGGAGGTAGTATGGTTGAGGTCATAAAGACCCCAACCCAAAACCGCCCCTTATGTCTAGACATGGAGGATTTTTAAATCCTACCATGGTCACTTTTTCCTTAAACTAAGGTTAAGATAACCATGATTTGATAAAGTAACTTGGGTTAGCACCAAAGTAACCATAGTTGGAATAAAGTAACCAAGGTTATACTAACCTAACCTTGATTAGCACTCATGAAAGCCCTAAACCTCACAATTATCCCTCCAAAAACCGTCCCCCCTAACATGTTTTTGTGGGATCTGCAAGGCACCACTAGAAGGGGGGGTTGAATCAAATGGTGCGGAAAGTGTGCTTTTTTTAAAATTTCTTTAAACTTGAACAATTCAAGTTCTGAAAACAGATTCTGTTTTCAGGACCAGTTTTAAAACGTTTTTAAAACTAGGTTAGAGGTCTCCAAAAATTATGAAATTTTGAGAGAACTTAGCCTCAGATGTTATGAAAGTCCCCTAAAAATTTAAAATCAAAATTCAACCTTTAACCCCTTCAAAAACCGTTGGTACTCAGATTGTGCAAATCTGTCAGAAACAGTAGATGGTTTTGAAAACTTAATTCCTATTTGTGTGAACGTCCAAATGCTCTGAAAATTTGACCAATAACTCCTTATATATTATATTTAAATGGGTTGAAACAGTTTTGGAAAATTCTTTTGGGAAGTAGGTCAAATACAATCAAAGTCTCAACCTTTGCAAGTCTAAAAATCAGACTGCACTAGTCTCAGAACTTTTGATGTTTAGTTGACTTATACTTGTCCAAAAGGGTTAAAACTTGTGCCAAATGAACCCTAGAACGTGTAAGCATGTTTCTGAAAATTTTCGTAATTTTTGAAAATCATTTACTATTTTTACAGATGCGAACAAGAAGGATAAACAGTGCAGTAACTGAAACGTAAATGCAGAAAGTAAATGGCACCAAGAATTTTATACTGGTTTGGTTATAAACAACCTACTCCAGTCTTCAAGGAACACCTTCCTTGGTTCACACTAATCACACACACGCAGTACACCTTACTGCAGGGTTGATAGAGTTACACCTTAACTCCAACCCTTTACAAACCTTGTATGACAAGTACAATTTGCACGAACACCACCACCTCGCAAGAATGAAGATTGATCACACCTTGATCAATATTTTACAAAGATATATGAATGGTGGTTTATCTCAAGCCTATTCAAGATTGAAAGATATGAAAAACAATAGGCTTTACAAGCAAAGAGAAAGAAAGAAGATGTAGGAGAAGAAGAGCTTGGCTATTTGATCTCTTTAGAATGCAATGCTTGTTGTAGTCTTTTGTTTGCTCTCCTCTTCTTTCCTTATAGTTGCAGCCGTCCCCCCTTAGGGCTTCTCCCCTCTTGAAAATTGTCTTTTAAGTCCTTGAGAGAGTGTAAGACTGATGAGGCTGAGGAGCAGCCTCCTAATGAGGAGCTTGCACAAGGTGCCCTTAACCATAAGGGGCCATTGACAAGGAGCCAAACCAAGAGGATTAATGGTTTTCAACTTGGTTTTGATGTTGGCTCTTTTCTAACCAAACATGTGCAAGATGAACCAATGGATGTTCCTCCTAAATGGGTGCTCATTGTTGAGCTTAAGAACTGATTATCCAATGATAGTCAGTCCACTTGTTGGTGTCGTTTCTGTGGCTTTTAGTTGTCTTTTCGTTTGCTTCTTTTAACGTTTGTTTAGAATACTTATGTTTGGTGTATGAGTGTGTTTTGTAGGTGTTACAAGTCTTGGATCAAACGTTTTGAGCTTTGGAAAGGAGGGCTTCTCAGATTTGGGCCAAGCTTGTCCACACAAGGCTGTTTTGGGATTTTGGGCTTCCAATTGAGATGGGGCGTGCATGGGCCAGCTGGACCTTAAAGAAGACTTAATTTGGAGCATCTTTCATGTTTTGGGTTTTGCCAAAATCAGTCCACAAAAAAAGATACAAGAGATGCAAGAAGGAAGTCCAAAACAAGCCCAATCATGCAATTTAGGGTTTCGGCTATCTTGAGGCAAGGGGCAGCCGCCTAGGCATCTTCAAGGGTGACTAAGAGACTTTCCATAATGATATAAATCAGCTTGGAAGGATTGGAATGAATTATGGAAGTCATAAATTGAAGATTTGGAGCAAATAATGAGATAATTCAAGAAAATGGAAGTTACCAAAATTAGGGCTTGTGTCACAAGGAAAGGGGTATTGGCGTTTTTATGGGAGCAAAGGAGGCACAAGGCAAGTCTAGAAGAATGGCAATAATGCAACAATTGATGATTGAGACAATAATTGGGGATTTGCCAAGAGAAGGGAACTTACCATAATTAACAAAATTCAGATTGATGCACACTAAGGGAAGGTGGCGCCAAGATGGAGGCATCCAATGAACCCCTAGCCGTTTTGTGGAGTAGCTTTACAAGACTTGTAATCATATAAATAGATCACTTAGCCTTTCTTTGAGTAGTTAGACTATTTTTCATCATTGAACTAAAAACCCTAGTGTTTTATGTTATCTTTTGTTCTTGAGTTTTCTTGAATAAAAGTTTGTGTTTTTCCTTTGGTTTACACATATCTAAATCAAGGCTAGACCCAATTAAGGATTGTGTGTTCCTTGTTGGTGATCCACAATCCAAGGATACGGAACGACGTGTTGGATTGAGCGGATTCAAACACACCTAACCAAACGATTTTGGAGGCTTGAAGGAAGGTGGTTGCTTGGCACCATTGTCCATCACATTCAAGGCTTGAAGGACGTTTGGAGAGTGAAGAAAGATCGGGACAACATTAACATACGAACCATATTCGTATCAAGTGGTATCAGAGCTCTCGTTTATCTTCATCTCAAATATCTTTTCTTGTGTCGTTTTGTGTCATTCTTGTTTCTTTTCTCAAACATTCAAAAAAAAAAAACGTCTATTGTCACAAAAAAAAAAAGAAAAGACTTCACCTTTTGCATCAATATTGATCACCTATCATTAAAGATCTCATCTTTAACACACTTAATCATAGGATCATTGTTGTTTGCATTAAATAGGATTTAACTCCACCTAAAATCAGTCCAAGGCCTAAAAGAAGCTACCTTTGAGTCAAATACCTTGTTGTTATCGAAGCTTTTAATTAAATTTGCTTGTGTGATATTGAATACAAGTTTGTTTGTTTTGGTTGTATTGGTATCCAAGGGAAAATCTTTGTTCTACTACACATCCATACAAACACAAAAAGGATCATCTTTTGAGCATACCCAACTGATTCTCGCAAAGGCAAACAAGGGTTACATCAAGGCTGATTTGAACGTCAAAAAAAAAAAAAAAAAAAAGAGAAAGGCAAAGAAAAACGTGCACAACAACAACCAAAAAAAAAAAAGTGCACAAAGAAAGGAAGAGAAAAGAAGTTCCTTTTGTACAAAGTTCCCTCTTTTTGCATCTACTATCCACGTTGACAAAAGCAAAACAAAACCGTGTGTTTGCCCAAAACAACACACATAAAACCTTCAAATTCTCAACCTTGGATACGTATTCATACTATCAATCAAAGAACTTGCATTTGATATTGCATAAGTTGGTTTAATTAAAGATTGCCCAGGACAACCCCTAGCAATTCTTTGGTTCAGCCAACTACATCATTTTTGGTTTCTTGTTTCTTTGAATCATAGTTATTAAGTGTGTTTAAAAATTGTGCTCTAGATTTCTTGAAGCTGTTTTACCACTTGTTGATCAATTGGTGTTTTTGAAGGCAAAAGAAGCTTGCAAGGACAGAAATCGAAACAGATTGTGGTTAGCCAATTTGGGACTTGCCTTAAGAGGTTCTAGCTCACGATTGGCCAAGGAAAAACACTTGAACAATTGAGAGAAAACAAGGGAGGACAAAAAAAAAGGCCAAACAGAATTTTCGTTTTCCTTTTTTTTTTTTCACTAACGACTCACTTTTGTTTCTTGTGTTAGTTTTCTTTTTTTCCTGTTTGTGAAAGCGTTTCAGGTTGCCATGGAGGGGTCAAACAGTACCCAAGGAGGAGGAGACAAAGTGGAATTTTCTATGGAAAAGATGGCACAAATGCTTGCTACCATGCAATCTAGGTTGGATGAGTGGGAAGCAAGGATGACATCCAACACACCCCCTACCCAAGAACAGCCCCCACATCAAAACCAAGGCCAAACATCCCGTGGAACTGAACCTAAGGGGTCCACAAGCATGGGAGGTAGAGGAGGAGCAAGGGGTAGAGGAGATAGGAGACACGGAGTGAGACCACAACCTGTTAGGGAGGAATGGAATGACTTCTATGAAGAGGAAGAGGTTGAGGAGATAAACCCAAGACCTCAAGGCCGAATACAACCTAGAAGGTATGTACCCCAAGAGGATGATTATTTGAAAACCAAAATAAACATTCCACCCTTTTATGGTAAAAGTGACCCTGAAGCTTACATTGAGTGGGAGAGAAAATTTGACATGATCTTTTCCTATACCAACTATACCGAGTTGCAAAAAGTGAGATATGCAAGTATAGAGTTCTTGGAATATGCCTTGATTTGGTGGGACCAAACTCAAAGCATAAGAAGAAGGACTAGACAACCCACAATTGGAACTTGGGATGAGATGAAATACGAGATGAGAAAGAAATTCATTCCAGAATCTTATGAGAGGTCCATGTTCCAAAAGTTGCAATGCCTAACTCAAGGAAATAAAAGTGTGGATGAATACTTTAAGGAGTTAGAGAGTTTGTTGATAAAAACCGATACTGAAGAATCTGAGGAGGCAACCATGGCTCGGTTTTTGGGAGGTCTTAATAAGGAGATTGGGTTTCAACTTGAGCTCACTACCTACGTTGATCTCAATTCCATGGTTCACAAAGCTGAGAAAATTGAGCGGCAATTAAAGGTACGTTCTTCTTCTAGTGGATTTGGTTTTAGAACTAATGCTTCTTCTTTTTCTAAAGTGCAGCCTAGGTCTAATGGCAATGGAGGAGCACGGCCAAGTTCAAACACATTCGGCCAAAACGGTTCTAGCGCTCCAAATAAGCCACACTTCACTCAAAGGACCAACGGAGCAAATCTAGGTCAAAATGACAAAAACAAAGGCAAAGCACCCGCAAACCCTCCAAGAACAAGGGAGATTGAGTGTTTTAAATGTAGAGGGAGAGGACACTATGCAAGGGACTGCCCTAATGCCAAGAAAGTGTTGTACCTTGAGGAAACAAATGAATTCTATTCAGAAGAGGAGGAAGAAGAGGCCACAAAGGAAGAGTACCAAGAAGACTCAGCTGAGGAGATAAAGAGTGATGAAGAGGGTGCATATAAGGACTTTCTTGTGGTAAGAAAAGCCTTAAGTGCACACATGAAGGAGGAAGAAGAAAACTTGCAAAGGGAGAACATTTTCCACATCCATTGTTTGGTAAAAGGCAAAACTTGCACTTTAATTATTGATAGTGGTTCTTGTGCTAATGTTGCAAGTATTGAACTTGTTAGAAAGCTAGATTTACCTATGATTGATCATTCCCATCCCTATAGGTTATCTTGGCTAAATGATTGTGGTGAAATTCATGTGTCTAAACAAGTTCTGATTTCTTTATCGATTGGCGGCTACAAAGATGAAATTTTGTGTGATGTAGCTCCTATGCATGCTAGTCATATTTTGTTGGGTAGACCTTGCAGTTTGACAAGCATGTTATTTATGATGGTAGATTGAACATGTATGCTTTTACTTTTAATGGCAAAAAGTTTAAGTTGCATGCATTGTCTCCACATAAAGTTTATGAGGATGCTAAGAGGATGAAAAAGAACCATTCAGATCCTAAGGAAAAGGAGGCTGAAAAAAGGTTCTTAGAGGTTCTTAAAAAGGAGAGAAGAAGCCTTTTGGAGGCTACAAACTCCTCGGCCAAGGGTACACAACCCACGGCCCAATCCAGTCCACCCTCACCCACGGTTCAACCACTGTCACAAGCATCCACACCACAAATTTCATGTCCACCTAAGAAGCATGCTTTCTTTGCAAAATCTCGTGAAGTTACCCATGCATTGTATGATAATAAAACTGTTTTGGTGATGCTTTACAAAGATAGAGTTGAATGCTTGTTTTCTAAGAATGACTTACCATCTACCTTGCCTAGTGGTGTTGTTTCTTTATTGGAAGAATTTGCAGATTTGTTTCCCGAGGAGGAACCACATGGGTTGCCACCTTTAAGAGGGATTGAGCACCACATTGACTTTATTCCAGGGGCTGTCCTACCTAATAGGCCAGCTTATAGAGCCAATCCGGAGGAAACAAAGGAAATACAAAGGCAAGTGGAGGATCTCTTGGCCAAGGAGAAGGTAAGGGAAAGTATGAGTCCAAGTGCAGTGCCAGTCATCCTTGTTCCAAAAAAAGATGGCACTTGGAGGATGTGTACAGATTGTAGGGCCATCAACAAAATCACTGTAAAGTATAGGTATCCCATTCCTAGACTTGATGATATGCTTGATATGTTGCATGGTTCACAATGGTATACGAAAATTGATTTGAAAAGTGGTTACTTTCAAGTGAGGATAAGAGAGGGTGATGAATGGAAAACAGCTTTTAAAACTAAATTTGGATTGTATGAATGGTTAGTTATGCCTTTTGGGTTAACTAATGCACCTAGTACATTCATGAGGCTAATGAATGAAGTTTTGAGAGCTTTTATTGGGAAGTTTGTTGTGGTTTATTTTGATGACATCTTGATCTATTCTAAGACCTTAGAAGAGCATTTAGATCACATAAGAGCTGTTTTTGAAAAGCTAAGAAAGGAAAAACTTTATGCTAACTTTAAGAAATGTTCTTTTTGTTTGGACAAAGTTGTTTTTCTTGGTTTTGTAATCAGTTCTGCAGGGATTGAAATGGATCAAGACAAGGTGAAATCCATCCTTGAATGGCCTACACCAAAGAGTGTGGGAGAAGTGAGGAGCTTTCATGGTTTGGCAGGTTTTTATAGACGGTTTGTCAAAGACTTTTCAACCGTAGCCGCACCATTGAATGAGATCGTCAAGAAAGAGGTTGGATTCCATTGGGGGGACGCCCAACAAAGGGCGTTTGATGAGCTTAAAAGACGTCTCACTACAGCACCTATCTTGAAGTTGCCCAACTTTGATGATACATTTGAGATAGAGTGTGATGCAAGTGGCGTGGGAATTGGAGCTGTTCTAACCCAAGGTAAGCATCCTATTGCTTATTTTAGTGAAAAGTTGAAAGGTGCTGCATTGAACTATCCTACTTATGATAAGGAGTTGTATGCTTTGGTAAGGTCCTTACAAACTTGGCAACACTACTTACAACCCAAAGAATTTGTCATTCATACTGATCATGAAAGTTTGAAGTACCTTAAGAGTCAAGGAAAACTGAATAAGAGGCATGCAAAATGGGTTGAGTTTATTGAGCAATTTCCTTATGTCATTAAGTATAAGCAAGGAAAAGATAACATAGTTGCTGATGCTTTGTCGAGAAGGTATACTTTGATTACTAAGTTGTCTTCACACTTGCTTGGCTTTGAATTTGTTAAGGAATTGTATAAGGATGATTCTGATTTTGCTTCCATTTATGATGCATGTGTTGATTCTCCTTTTGGTAAATTTTATTTGCATGATGGCTATTTGTTTAAGGAGAAACGATTATGCATTCCTAAGGGATCAATGCGAGAGTTGTTGGTTAAGGAAGCACATGGGGGCGGGTTAATGGGACACTTTGGAGTTTTTAAAACTTTAGAAACTTTAAAGGAACATTTCTTTTGGCCTCACATGAAATCAGATGTTGCAAAGGTTTGTAGTAGTTGCATCACTTGTAGGCAGGCTAAGTCCAAAACACAACCTCATGGTTTGTACACACCCTTGGACGTACCTAGTGCACCTTGGGAGGACATTTCTATGGACTTTGTTCTTGGCTTACCTAGATCAAAAGGTGGTAGAGATAGTGTCTTTGTTGTGGTAGACAGATTCTCTAAGATGGCACACTTTATTGCTTGTCACAAAGTAGATGATGCTTCTTACATTGCAAATCTGTTCTTTAAAGAAGTTGTTCGATTGCATGGCATGCCTAAAACAATTGTTAGTGATAGGGACAGTAAATTCTTGAGTCATTTTTGGCGTGTACTTTGGAGCAAGTTGGGAACTAAGCTTTTGTTTTCTACTACTGCACATCCACAAACAGATGGCCAAACTGAAGTGGTAAATCGGACCTTGTCACAAATGTTGCGTGCTTTAATCCAAAGCAATCTAAAGAATTGGGAAGAATGTTTACCACATATTGAGTTTGCTTACAATAGGGCTGTTCATAGTGGGTCTTTGTATTCCCCTTTTGAAGTTGTCTATGGTTTTCTACCCCATTCCCCACTTGATTTGTTGCCTATTCCAATTGATGAGCGTACTAGCATGGATGGTAAACAACGAGCTGAAATGATCAAAAAGTTGCATGAAAAAGTCAAACTTCAACTTGAACGAAAGAATAGACAGTATGCCAAACAAGCTAATAAGCATAGAAAAGATGTTGTGTTTTATCCTGGAGATCTTGTTTGGTTGCATTTAAGGAAGGAACGATTTCCTAAGGAGAGGAAGTCCAAGCTTATGCCTCGAGGTGATGGACCTTTTAAGGTCATTCAAAAGGTTGGTCCAAATGCTTATGTGCTTGATCTTCCTCCAGACAGGTATGGTTCAGTTTCCAACACCTTCAATGTAAGTGATCTTTCCCCTTTTGAGCATTTTTATCTTGATGATTCGAGGGCGAATCCTTTTGAGGAGGGGGGGATTGATGAGGCTGAGGAGCAGCCTCCTAATGAGGAGCTTGCACAAGGTGCCCTTAACCATAAGGGGCCATTGACAAGGAGCCAAACCAAGAGGATTAATGGTTTTCAACTTGGTTTTGATGTTGGCTCTTTTCTAACCAAACATGTGCAAGATGAACCAATGGATGTTCCTCCTAAATGGGTGCTCATTGTTGAGCTTAAGAACTGATTATCCAATGATAGTCAGTCCACTTGTTGGTGCCGTTTCTGTGGCTTTTAGTTGTCTTTTCGTTTGCTTCTTTTAACGTTTGTTTAGAATACTTATGTTTGGTGTATGAGTGTGTTTTGTAGGTGTTACAAGTCTTAGATCAAACGTTTTGAGCTTTGGAAAGGAGGGCTTCTCAGATTTGGGCCAAGCTTGTCCACACAAGGCTGTTTTGGGATTTTGGGCTTCCAATTGAGATGGGGCGTGCATGGGCCAGCTGGACCTTAAAGAAGACTTAAGTTGGAGCATCTTTCATGTTTTGGGTTTTGCCAAAATCAGTCCACAAAAAAAGATACAAGAGATGCAAGAAAGAAGTCCAAAACAAGCCCAATCATGCAATTTAGGGTTTCGGCTATCTTGAGGCAAGGGGCAGCCGCCTAGGCATCTTCAAGGGTGACTAAGAGACTTTCCATAATGATATAAATCAGCTTGGAAGGATTGGAATGAATTATGGAAGTCATAAATTGAAGATTTGGAGCAAATAATGAGATAATTCAAGAAAATGGAAGTTACCAAAATTAGGGCTTGTGTCACAAGGAAAGGGGTATTGGCGTTTTTATGGGAGCAAAGGAGGCACAAGGCAAGTCTAGAAGAATGGCAATAATGCAACAATTGATGATTGAGACAATAATTGGGGATTTGCCAAGAGAAGGGAACTTACCATAATTAACAAAATTCAGATTGATGCACACTAAGGGAAGGTGGCGCCAAGATGGAGGCATCCAATGAACCCCTAGCCGTTTTGTGGAGTAGCTTTACAAGACTTGTAATCATATAAATAGATCACTTAGCCTTTCTTTGAGTAGTTAGACTATTTTTCATCATTGAACTAAAAACCCTAGTGTTTTATGTTATCTTTTGTTCTTGAGTTTTCTTGAATAAAAGTTTGTGTTTTTCCTTTGGTTTACACATATCTAAATCAAGGCTAGACCCAATTAAGGATTGTGTGTTCCTTGTTGGTGATCCACAATCCAAGGATACGGAACGACGTGTTGGATTGAGCGGATTCAAACACACCTAACCAAACGATTTTGGAGGCTTGAAGGAAGGTGGTTGCTTGGCACCATTGTCCATCACATTCAAGGCTTGAAGGACGTTTGGAGAGTGAAGAAAGATCGGGACAACATTAACATACGAACCATATTCGTATCAAGTGGTATCAGAGCTCTCGTTTATCTTCATCTCAAATATCTTTTCTTGTGTCGTTTTGTGTCATTCTTGTTTCTTTTCTCAAACATTCAAAAAAAAAAACGTCTATTGTCACACATGTAATATTCCATTCAGCCCTTAATTTAATTTTCTAGAACACTTTAAGATGTATATCATATGTAAAAAGTGTCTAGATACGTGCCACATGATATACAAGAAAAACGTTCCATGTTATGTGCGTAGAAAACCGAATTTTCGATATTTATCGATTACCCGATTTTTCTCTAATTTAAATTCCAACTTTTGCACATGTTATATATATTATGTTATACATAATATACATAATATATACTTTAAATCTCAGCACTTGGCTGGTTTAAAGTGGTACCATTAGCATGTGACAAAATTAAACTTGGAATCTTCACATTTTGGCCTTAATGTGGAGTAATTTGTGTGTGCCAGCATGGAAAATATTTTTGGCTGAATATGTCACGTGTAGCACGAAATTTACATCATCGCCATTTATTTATGGCAAGTATGTGATACGTTGGCGAAGTTTCGGTATTCGCCCGATACGACAAATTTCGGTTTAGAACCTTTTATCGTGTCGTATTTAATTTGTCATCACCATATCTTATATCATATGATATAAGACCTGAATATACTCATAAATATGAGTTAATTATAGTGGTGTGACATTAACGTATGTACGTAAAATATATAACGTGTCGGTAGTACGTTGGAATACATGTGTATGTGCCTTTATTTAAAAAATCTGAAAATATGTATAATATATGTATATGTGGCGTGTACATTAATGGATGGAGAGGAGGAGAAGACTTTCCTTCCTTAGCCTTGTTGCCTTTGTGCCTTTTCCAAATGAAGCTTCCTTTAATGAACTACTTAGTTTATTAAACTAAGTACTTCACTTAATGAACTAATTTAGTTCATTAATGGTGGCACCTGAAAATAGTATAAACACAACAAATGTTTGCCATATGATGTAAGCTTTAATGCTTCATGGCTCGTTAGTACGGCAACATAATATATAAGCTAAATAAGGCAACTAATGGCAAGTTATCATGCATACATGTACACATTTATATATGTTTATGCACGTTTATATATATGTATACATTCAAGACACTTATTTTGAAATCACTCAAACCCCCTTATCTTTACAATCTCCCCCTTTTGATGATTTTCAAAATAATTTGTGTACATGATTTAAATGCTATCTCTCCCCCTTGAATTGTGCGTAAATTTGAAATTTAAATTTCGAATTTCAAATCCGGCTCCCCCTTGATTTGTGCAATTAAGATCAATTAGCGTCTCAATTAGTGTCTCTCTCCCCCTTAAATCATGATTTTCTCTCCCCTTTTATTTTGGAAAGTTAATCAAAAGATTCCTGTCAAAAAAGAAAGTAAATCAAATAATATCAAATCAAATCATATCAACGGGAATCATGCCTAATTTAGAACGAAGAGATTCATATGTGGCTTGATTTAAGGCCTTTGTAAATATATCCGCTACTTGTGATTCTGTGCGTACGTGATCTATGACAATATTACCATTGTTAACGTGATCACGAAGAAAGTGATAGCATACTTCTATATGCTTAGCCTTAGAATGTAACACGGGATTCTTAGACAAATTTATTGCACTCATACTATCACAATATATAGGAATTTTATTTACGGTAATTCCAAAGTCCGAAAGTTGTTGTTTTATCCACAACAACTGCGTGCAACAAAGGCTAAGAGCCATGTACTCAGCCTCCGTAGTGGACAAAGCAACACTTGCTTGCTTTTTGGAAAACCATGAAATAAGGGAATTTCCTATAAATTGGCAGGTTCCGCTCGTGCTTTTTCTATCTATTTTGCAGCCACCATAATCTGCATCAGTGTAAGCATGTAAGTCAAATGTAGAATCCTTATCGTACCAAATACCTAAGGTGGGCGTGTGCTTAATATAACGAAATATTCTTTTTACCGTATTTAAGTGTGACACCTTAAGTTGACTTTGAAAACGAGCACACATGCATACGCTAAACATGATGTCAGGCCTACTAGCAGTTAAATATAGCAAAGAACCTATCATAGATCGATATAATCCATTATCAACGTCTTTACCATGTTCGTCTTTGTCTAATTTAGTAGTGACACTCATGGGGGTGGGGGATGGTTTCAAATTTTCAAAATTAAACTTTTTGATCATGTCATTAACATATTTCGCTTGGCTTATATGAATTCTTTTACTCGTTTGCTTAATCTGCAAGCCAAGAAAATAATTAAGTTCACCAACTATAGACATTTCAAATTCAGATTTCATGCAATTTTCAAAATCTTTAACAAGTCTATGTGAGGTAGAGCCAAAAATAATGTCATCTACGTAGATTTGAATAATAAGTAAATCTGATTTTTCTTGTTTCAAAAATAGTGTACTATCTATAGTACCACGTTTAAAATTATTTTCTAAAAGGAAAGTAGCAAAACGATCATACCATGCTCTCGGTGCTTGCTTTAGGCCATATAGTGCCTTCTTTAGTTTGTACACGTGATCTGGATGTTTCAAATCTTCAAAACTGGGTGGTTGCTTCACGTATACTTCTTCTTGTATGAATCCGTTTAGGAAAGCACTTTTTACATCCATTTGATATAATTTAAAATCTTTCATGCAAGCAATAGCAAGTAATAGTCGTATAGCTTCTAGACGTGCTACGGGTGCGAATGTTTCATCATAGTCAATTCCTTCTTCTTGATTATATCCTTGTGCTACAAGTCTCGCTTTATTTCTAACAACCTTTCCTTCTTCATTCATTTTATTCCTAAATACCCACTTTGTGCCTATAATAGTCTTATCTTGTGGACGTGGCACTAAATCCCATACATCATTTCTAACGAATTGATGAAGTTCGTCATGCATAGCATCAATCCAAGATGAATCACTCAAAGCATCATGCACATTTTTGGGCTCAATTTCAGAAATCATAGCATGAAATTCATTTATTTCATCCGAAGTGATTCTTCTACGTGGTCGCACACTGTGAGTGATGTCGCCTATGATGAGATCATGTGGGTGATCTCTATGCCATCTTGGTTGATATTTTCTATGTTATCATGCATTTCCATATGATCATGCATTTCTAGTGTCTCATTCATATCATGCATATCAAAAGAATCATTATCTTCATTCAAAACGGGTTTCAATTCAAAATCATCGTCATATTCCTTATCTTTATCAATCTCACCAAATTCATTGAATTTAACATGAATAGATTCTATGATTTGTCTAGTGAGAGGATCATAACATCTATATGCCTTTGAATTTATGGAATATCCAACAAAAATGCACTCAATTGATTTGGATTCAAATTTATCTAAATTATCTTTTGTATTCAAGACAAAACATTTGCATCCAAACACACGAAAATAATCAATCTTAGGCATGCGATCATTCAAAATTTCATAAGGCGTCTTGTTTATTTTCTTTCTTATAGATAGGCGATTTACAATATAGCATGCACAATTTACGGCTTCCGCCCACAGAAATCTAGGCAGTTTATTTTCGCAAAGCATAGTTCTAGCGATTTCTTATAGTGTACGATTCTTTCTTTCTACTACTCCATTTAGTTGTGGAGTTCTAGGTGGCGAAAACTCATGTTTAATTCCTTTTTCTTCACAAAATGAAATCATCTCTTTGTTTTTAAACTCGCCGCCTCTATCGGCTCTTATCCTTTTCACATTTACACCGTATTGATTTTCAAGTTGTTTAATTAATTTAGCAATCTCTACGGCGCTATCATCCTTATGTGCAAGAAATAAAGTCCAAGTATAACGAGAAAAGTCATCAACAATTACGCATGCATAGTGACGCCATCAAAGCTTGTAGTGCGACTAGGACCAAACAAATCGATATGCAATAGTTCTAATATTCTAGTCGTGCTTATTTCATTTTTCGGCTTAAGTGACTCACGTGTTTGTTTGCCTTTTATGCAAGATTCACACAACTGAAGTTGTCTAAATCAAGCGTAGGCAATCCCCGTGCTAGGTTCTTTCGTTGAAGTTTTTCTAGTGTGGAAATACCAATGTGTCATAAACGTCTATGCCATAAATTCACATTGGGTTCATTTGATATAAAACACTTGACTTTAGCGTCTACTACATCATCCATAGATAGCGTAAAAATATTGCCTTCTCGTTTTCCTTTTAAAACAGTTTCTCCATTTTTATTTATTATATTGCAATAAGGGTGAGTAAAACACACATTGAAACCATTGTCAACAAATTGAGAAATACTAAGAAGATTGTAAGATAAGTTGCTTACCAAAAATACGTTGGAGATTTGGAGTGTGTTCGGATTACCAATAGTACTTTTTCCAATGATCTTGCCTTCATTGTTGTCTCCAAAGGTCACGGATCCGCCTTTTGTGACCTTCTTTAATTTGGAGAACAAGCTCGGGTCACCCGTCATGTGCCTCGAGCAACCACTGTCAAGGAACCACTTTATTGATGTGTCTTTCGATGTGTGGTCTCCCTGCAATGTGAAAAGGTGATTTAGGTACCCTTTTAATTTTGGGTCCTTTCGAGTTAGTTAATCACCTTTTGGTAAAGGTACCTTTCGGTACCCATACTTGGGTGATCCTTCTCGGTCTATCAAATGACAAGAATGTAGATGAAGGTGCAATATAATAGACATGTGGTGCATGCACTTTGGGTCTTTGCCCAAGGACTCCTCTATACTCGTTGAATGAAGGACGCTTTTGATATGTCCTTGTGTGTGTGTGCGTAGTGCGTGGATGATATGTATTTCGTGTATGCATTGTTCTTCTCTTTTCATATCTATATGGTACAACGTTATATTTCACATGATATGATGGAGTGAGGCGTGAGGAAGGGGGCGCTTTTTGCGTCATCTTAGACGCCACTTGCGGCTTAGGGGTGTCTACTTTCTTAGACACAACAAACTTGGTTGGTTTGGTTGATACTTCGTTAGTATCAACGTATCCCAGTCCAGTTTTGTCACTGTCATGCTTTTGTGATAATATGATGCGATGCAGCATGTTTGACCCTGCATCAAACTGTTTCATCATTTTCTCTAAATTGGTATTCCTTGATTTCAAATTTGAAATCTCGGATTTCATTTCATTATTTTGAGAGGTTAATGATGAAATCTCGATTTTCAATGCAGTGATGACACATGAAGACTCTTTCTTTGAATCGCTTAATTGAGCGACAAGATTCTCGTTAGAAGATTCTAACAGTTTCTTGTCTTCAATTAATCGTTTCTTTTCTTTAACGAGAGTCTTAGTAAATTTGTGCAATTCTAGATACTGACTAAAAAGATCATCATAAGAAGGTTCAGAGTCAGAGTCAGAATCAGATGATACCTCATTAGATGATTTGGAAGCAAACCAAACTTGAGCGGTCTCCTCTTCGGTCTCAGTTTCGGAATCTGATGAGTCACTCCAGGTGGAGGCCTTTAGAGAACGTTTCCTTTGTTTGGGTTTTGAGACGAGTCTATTTTTGTTCCGCTCCTTGTCAGGGTATTTAGTAGTTTGTTTTTCTTTGTTTGGGCAGTCATATGATAGGTGTCCGAGTTTGCCGCATTCATAACATTTAATGTCTTTATCATTTGACTTGTTTTTATTTCTCTTAGATGTAGTGCCCTTGTTTTTATTTCTAAATGACCTTCTCATAAATTTTCTTAGTCCTTTAGCCAATAAAATTAGGTCATCATTATCCGATTCGGAATCACTATCATCTACGTGATCGGAGGGAGGGGAGACGTATTCATTTGATTTAAAAGCAATGGCTTTACCTTGTTTAGATGATTCCGATTTCCGAATGGTGAGTTTATTTTAATAAACTTTAAGTGAACCGATTAGTTCTTCCATCTTTATTGATTTAGTCTCCTTGCTTTCCTCTATCGCAGTCACTTTAGGATCCCATTCAGAAGGAAGGCTTCATAGGACTTTCTGTACCTTTTCCTGCGTAGTAAAAGCCTTACCAAGAGACTCAAGAGAGTTGTAGATGTTAGTCAAACGAAGATCCATATCTACAATAGACTCATTAGGCAATAATTTAAAAGACTCAAGTGTGGACATGAGCATGTTAATTTTTGACTCTTTTACTTGACTCGTGCCTTCGTGTTTCATTTCTAGTATCCTCCACATTTCTTGTGCACTCGAACAGTTTGACACATAACTAGACTCACTTTTACTTAATCCGTTTAAAAGCAATTGCATAGCCCTAGCATTCATACTAAGTTTCTTTTTATCATCACTCGTATATTCTTGTCTAGTTTTAATAACTTCTAAAGTAACTCCGTCTACAGTGGATACATTAGATGGGACATAAGGACCATCTTCAATGATTGACCAAAGATCTATATCTATAGCCATAAGAAAAAGCTTCATCCTAAGTTTCCACTGAATAAACGACTCACCGTCAAAAAGTGGAGGCCTTTGGCTCGACATACCTTCTTGCTCGGTTTTGAGATTTGTGGATGCCATCTCACTGAATCGTTGGATTCCTTGAAGTGAGTATTCCTGCGCTCTGATACCACTTGTGGGATCTGCAAGGCACCACTAGAAGGGGGGGGGGGGTTGAATAGATGGTGCGGAAAGTGTGCTTTTTTTAAAATTTCTTTAAACTTGAACAATTCAAGTTCTGAAAACAGATTCTGTTTTTAGGACCAGTTTTAAAACGTTTTTAAAACTAGGTTAGAGGTCTCCAAAAATTATGAAATTTTGAGAGAACATAGCCTCAGATGTTATGAGGGTCCCTTAAAAATTTCAAATCAAAATTCAACCTTTAACCCCTTCAAAAACCGTTGGTACTCAGATTGTGCAAATCTGCCAGAAACGATAGATGGTATTGAAAAATTAATTCCTATTTGTGTGAACGTCCAAATGCTCTGACAATTTGACCAATAACTCCTTATATATTATATTTAAATGGTTTGAAACAGTTTTAGAAAATTCTTTTGGGAAATAGGTCAAATACAATCAAAGTCTCAACCTTTGCAAGTCTAAAAATCAGACTGCACTAGTCTCAGAACGTTTGATGTCTAGTTGACTTATACTTGTCCAAAAGGGTTGAAACTTGTGCCAAATTAACCCTAGAACGTGTAAGTATATTTTTGGAAATTTTCGTAATTTTTGAAAATCATTAACTATTTTTACGGATGCGAACAAGAAAGATAAACAGTGCAGTAACTGAAACATAAATGCAGAAAGTAAATGGCACCAAGAATTTTATACTGGTTCGGTTATAAACAACCTACTGTAGTCTTCAAGGAACACCTTCCTTGGTTCACACTAATCACACACACGCAGTACACCTTACTGCAGGGTTGATAGAGTTACACCTTAACTCCAACCCTTTACAAACCTTGTATGACAAGTACAATTTGCACGAACACCACCACCTCGCAAGAATGAAGATTGATCACACCTTGATCAATCTTTTACAAAGATATATGAATGGTGGTTTATCTCAAGCCTATTCAAGATTGAAAGATATGAAAAACAATAGGCTTCACAAGAAAAGAGAAAGAAAGAAGATGTAGGAGAAGAAGAGCTTGGCTATTTGATCTCTTTAGAATGCAATGCTTGTTGTAGTCTTTTGTTTGCTCTCCTCTTCTTTCCTTATAGTTGCAGCCGTCCCCCCTTAGGGCTTCTCCCCTCTTGAAAATTGTCTTTTAAGTCCTTGAGAGAGTGTAAGACATCATTGTGACAATGCCTTGCTTACTTGGCATCTTCCTATTGGATCATCATTTAGTCTTCGCTTACTTGGCACCTCCTTATTGGCTCAATGTTGTCATCAAGATGACATGGAAAAAATCTGAGATATAAACTTTTAAAATGTGCCAAAAATCAAACATGCAATCATACCATAAGTCAAGAGATACACCATAAATTGCAAGACCAAAAATTCTTCCATTTGCATTCCAAAAATTCGGCCATTATACCCTTGCCATGCTGAATTTTTCAGCATGTGCAACCTTCCTTTTCTTTCAAAAATAATACCAATTATTCTTTGATTTTTCATCATAAAAATGAATCAACAATATATGGCAATTATTGCTACCAATTAAGAAATGAACTTGGACACAAAAAGCTCATCAAATTCGGCCATACACCTTGTACACATGCTGAAATATTTTCAGCATGTGATATATAGAATATCACCATTTATTTTATTTAAATATTATTCAAAACCTTACCATACCTTCTTCTAATTAATCACCTAATAAAAGATGACAAAATATGTCACATTTAACACCAAAAAATCGGCCAGCTTGAGGTTAGTTGCTGAGATTTTCAGCATGTGACATAAGAGAGATATATGTTGAATTCTTACCATTTGTAGCTTCTCTCTTCAATTCACCAACAATGTATGATTGATCCTTGACCAATCAATATGCCAACAAAGCTCCACATGTGCTCCAACTCAGCTGTATGTAACGTTATATGATGTGTAACATGTGCTGAAATTTATTTTTGCTAACTTTGTAAAATAGTGCACCTTTAATAATACACACATGTAATATTCCATTCAGCCCTTAATTTAATTTTCTAGAACACTTTAAGATGTATATCATATGTAAAAAGTGTCTAGATACGTGTCACATGATGTACAAGAAAAACGTTCCATGTTATGTGCGTAGAAAACTGAATTTTCGATATTTATCGATTACCTGATTTTTCTCTAATTTAAATTCCAACTTTTGCACATGTTATATATATTATGTTATACATAATATACATAATATATACTTTAAATCTCAGCACTTTGCTGGTTTAAGTGGTACCATTAGCATGTGACAAAATTAAACTTGGAATCTTCACATTTTGGCCTTAATGTGGAGTAATTTGTGTGTGCCAACATGGAAAGTATTTTTGGCTGAATATGTCATGTGTAGCACGAAATTTATATCATATTTTGATGTATATGGGCTGGCCATTTATTTATGGCAAGCACGTGACACGTTGACGAAGTTTCGGTATTCGCCCGATACGACAAATTTCGGTTTGGAACCTTTTATCGTGTCGTATTTAATTTGTCATCACCATATCTTATATCATATGATATAAGACCTGAATATACTCATAAATATGAGTTAAGTATAGTGGTGTGACATTAACGTATGTACGTAAAATATATAACGTGTCGGTAGTACGTCGGAATACATGTGTATGTGCCTTTATTTAAAAAATCTGAAAATATGTATAATATATGTATATGTGGCGTGTACATTAATGGATGGAGAGGAGGAGAAGACTTTCCTTCCTTAGCCTTGTTGCCTTTGTGCCTTTTCCAAATGAAGCTTCCTTTAATGAACTACTTAGTTTATTAAACTAAGTACTTCACTTAATGAACTAATTTAGTTCATTAATGGTGGCACCTGAAAATAGTATAAACACAACAAATGTTTGCCATATGATGTAAGCTTTAATGCTTCATGGCTCATTAGTACGACAACATAATATATAAGCTAAATAAGGCAAGTAATGGCAAGTTATCATGCATACATGTACACATTTATATATGTTTATGCACGTTTATATATATGTATACATTCAAGACACTTATTTTGAAATCACTCAAACCCCCTTATCTTTACAGTTTTAAATAAAACCCTTCTAGAAACATCTACCTTCTCATCATGCAAGAGCATAACACTTAGACAACCCTCATCTCCCTCACCAACAATTCGGCCCCTTCATCTTGAAGGATAGGAATTCAAGCTTCAACTTCAAGACTCAAGAAGACATCTAGGTAAGTCTTGTTCCAAGTTTCCTTAAGTGAATTCTTATTTTGGTAAAGAATGAAGCTAACATAAATCCTTCCATTCACATCAAAACCGTGACATCCATGGGTTAAATAGGTGAAAGCCTTCAACTTTCCTAGGTGGTGTTATATTGAGGTGCTTGCATCTCCATTCCAAGCTCATTTTGATAAGAAGCTCTAGACCTCAAACCTATCCTATTTCCTCTATTAAATAAAGACTAATCTTTTCCTTTCCTTTCCATCAAAACCGTATGCTCAAGGTGAGGAAGGAGAAGGATTTCAACTCAACTCACTCCATAACCAAGCAAAGACAAGAGCTTTAGCTTGAAGAGGCAAGTATACAATGACCTCTCATGATTTATTTAAAGAGTTAGTGACTTGAATGCTTAGAGGACCTTAAGATTTGATCTTTAGTTGAATATTTTAAGTTTGAGACTATATCTTAGTGATTCCCTAAGAACAATGCTTTGCATGTGATTTATTCCTTCAAAGATGGAGTCTTTTCCTATATGCATTATGGAATGAGGCTGATCTAGAGTGAAATAAGGTTTACCTAAGTAAGTCTAGACAAGATTAACTTGTGGATGTAACACGAAAGGTCCTAGGAGAGTATGCATGTGAAAGATAGGGGTTTTATGAAGTTGATTGTAAGATTAGACTAAGATGACTCTTGGATGTGAATGCATGCTTGAATATATGTTGTAAATTGTGGTTAAGGAACCACATAAGTTTCGGCCTAAAGGATGGAATAGAAGGTGAACATGGACTTTTGACTTGTATAGATGACAAACTAGCTAACTACTGGAATAGGGCAGAATAGAATAATATTTTTAAACGGTTGAGAACTGACCTTACGGGCCTTCAATGAAGCTAATTTTTGGTACAAAGTTATCCTTATGAGTGTAGCCCAATTGAGAGTTGGAATTTCGTTAAAATAAGCTACGGATTATTTTTAAGAAATTATACGGTAAAACTGCTCTAGTAGAAAATTCTGGAGCTGGACAGAATTGATCACTGTAGCTAACGAATTAAATAAGGATTTTGTGGACCTTCAATAAATCTGGTTTTTGGCACAGAGCTAGTCCCATGAGTATAGCAGAGATGAGAGTTGGAATTTTGGTAAAATAAGTTATGGTTAATTTCTAATAAAATAATTGGCGAGACTGCTCAGGCTGTAAATTCAGGAACATGACAGAATGGTGCAACGTTTTGAATGGCTTGAAAAGGGACCTTGTAGAGGACCATAAAGCTGATTTTTGGCATGGTAACAATACTATGAGTGAAGTGAACACGCCAGCTGGAATTTTGGTAAAGCAAGTTCTGGATTATTTTATTTGAATTAATTAGTCAAACTGCTCAACGGAAATCACTGGAACCAACCTGAAGTTTAGTAACGACTTTCTGGACTCAGAAAGGGTACTTAGAAATATAAAAATAGGCTAAATTTTGGTAGAATACTAGTTCCACATGTTTATGATTTATACGAGTTAGAATTTTTGAAAAACGAATCACGGATTTTCCGCAATTAAATTTTTAGTAAAATATGTCAGTTCAGTTTCAGCACCTAACCCAGTTCGGAGAGTAAGTAAATAAGCCCCTTTATGGTTATTGAAATAATCTGAAATTTTTACGTCATGTATCTAAGATTCCACCAAACGTATTTGTGACAAAAGATTATGGAAATGGACCTATTTGGTTAGCTTAACCGCCCAATGAATATGAAGTAAAAGTCTGGAAATATTTGGTTCTGAAACCATGCATGTTGACATGTTATAAGGAATGCATACGATTATTCATGTCATGACTTGCATTGCATATCACTACATGTATCACGCATGATCATGAACATGGTTTTATGGATTTTACTTATGCAAGCAAGTTATATAAGCGACTATGTTTTCGATATGCATGAAAAGTTTTTACGATCCCATGTTTTTAAAGAAAGCTTCATGATTCCTTTGCCGGCCAAGCATACGACTAACCCGACTCTAGACCCGGGGTTAATTGGTCTGATGACATGATATGTTCTGGACCCGTTCAGATCCGAGGTTAATTGATCTGATATCTGTTCTGGACCTGTTCAGATCTGGGGTTAATTGATCTGATATCTGTTCTGGACCCGTTCAGATCCGGGGTTAATTGATCTGATATCTGTTCTGGACCCGTTCAGACCCGGGGTCAATTGGTCTGATGATATGTTCTGGACCTGCTCAGATCCGGGGTTAATTGATCTGACACTCTGTTTTTACTACATATTACTTTATGGGACCAAAATGATGTTTTGACATGACATGACATCATGCATTGCATCTTGCATATCTCACGATCATGAGGACATGTTGCATGTTACAGTTAATGGTTATAAGTTATTATTGGTATAGCATTACCTAAAAACATGCTTAAGCCAAGCGCCAAGTAAGTTCAGGATCCAAGATCAGGTATGGTATAGCATTCCCTAAAAACATGCTTAAGCCGAACGTCAAGTAAGTTCAGGATCCAAGATCAGGTATGAATTATGATTATTTGAGGGTTTGGGGTAATACATTCATGTTATGATTCTTTACGTATTTCATGGTAGTTTATTGTATTCTTGCTGGGTGATTTTTATCACTCACACTTTATTTTTCACCAGAGCCAGATAAGGCCAAGATAGAATGGATCGAGGACGAGCCGAGGGTACCTTATCTATAGGCGAGGAGATATGAAGGAAGCTAAGCTTAAGGACTTTTGTGCTGCCAAGACGTTTTGTATTATGACTATGTTTGAACTCTCTGGACTTCGGTTATGTTAATTTGTGGGACTACTACTTTTGGGAATTTAGTAATTTAGTGATGCATGTTTAATTTGAAAAGTTTTAATTCTGCCTAAATGTAACTACCATGTTGAATGTTAGCATAGAAGTCCACGACTTATGTTATGGATTTTCGCATGTTATGCATGACGCCTTGTACTCTCCTTAGTGAAGTACGACGGGTGCATCGTATCCGGACGAGGCGGGTGTGCGGGGGCGCTACAGGTGGTATCAGAGCCTAGGCTCTAGATTTCGGGCAGAACGTAGGACTAAGTTATGATCTTAGCAATCTAAGTTTGATCTTAGACCTAAGTCATGATCTTAGATGAGTGATGGCCTTAGACTAGGACCACGTAGACCGGATCTAGGATGTAACTTAATAAAGTATTCTGACTATGGAAGCTAGGTCTATGATGTAAGACGTGCCCTTTCCTTCCGTATTTTAAAATTTTCGAATTATGGTCCTTGGTCAAAATAAATTGATTTTATTCCGATATTCTAAATAAACGATAAACCCATAAGTGCAGATGGTGAGACCACGTGGCAGACCTCCAAGAGCACAACCAGCTGCTCAGGAGCCCATTCCTCGACCACCAGCACAGGTCCCGCCGCCACCTCAGCCGAACCAGGATCCTCCAGCACAGAATAATCTACCACCGGCTCTACAGGCACTTGTTCCTCCGGTCATCCTGGATATGAATGCTTTCCAGGCTTTTTGTCAAGTCGTTACGCAAATAGGGCAAGGCCTAATTCATCAGAATGCTCCACCTCAGCCACATCAGCCAGTAAGGGGTGCCCAGTACTATTTCGAGAAGCTCAAGAGAGCTAATCTACCACCGTTTGAGGGAAAGCCTGACCCAGATACTGCGGAGAAGTGGCTAGATGAAGTTGAAAATTGTTTTGAGCTAATTCAAGCCCCAGAGGAGATGAAGGCTCAGGCTATCAGACCCTTCCTGATCAGTGAAGCTAATCAATGGTGGAAGACGAATCTGCAACCTTTGCCCAGACCGATTACTTGGGAAAGATTTCTACAAGAATTTCATAAGTTCTATATCCCTCCGTCATTCAAATTGCAAAAGTGGCATGAGTTTGAATCTCTGAAGCAAGAGTCGGGTATGACAGTAGCTGAGTATGCAAATAAGTTCATCGCACTTGGGAGGTTTCAGCCTGTTACTATGAACGATGAAGAAACGAAAATGCTAAAGTTTGAAAGAGGTCTAAACCCAAGAATTAGGACATGGTTGGTGAATGCAAATCCTGCAAATTTTGGAGCACATCTGGATGCATGCTACCGTATAGAGAGAGATATCATACGAAGAGATGATGTGGGTCAAAAGCGAGAAAGACAAGGGACCGGAAATGAGAAGTATAGGAAAATGGCTAAGAAGAATTTCAGAGGATCCGTTCGTCAGGGACAATCTCAAGGACAGAATCAGCGCCGCAAGCAAAATCAAAATAATCAGCCGAAGAATCAGGCCCGAAGAATCAGGCCCCAGCTCAGCAGCCAGCAATACCAGTATGTCCTCATTGCCAGAAGAGGCACATGGGAGAGTGTAGGTGGAAGACAGGTAAGTGCTTTGGATGCGGAAAGGATGGCCATATGATTAAGGATAGCCCAGAAAAGGGAGCACAACCACAACAATAGCAAAGGAACCAACGGCCCCGAGCAAATGCAAGAGTGCATGCCATGACAGATGCTAATGTTGAAGAGACTGCTGACGTAGTGACTGGTAAGATTTAAAGTTTTATGTCTTCAATACCTTACACTTATGCATGACTATCATATTGCTTAGAAAAATGTGCCTGGTTCAGGAACTATCTTACTGTGTAGCATACCCGCAAATGTGTTGTTCGACAGTGGCGCTAGCCACTCATTTATCTCAAGGAAGTTTGCTAAGAATATCGATCATGATCCAGTCCGACTAGAGTCACCTTATAGGGTACAAGCAGCTGGCGACCAGGTGCTTGTTTCCCATCACATATTCAGAAATTGTGTGCTCGAGTTTAATAACCAGTTGTTTGAGGCCGATTTGATTCCCATATCTATGAGTGATTTTGACGTGATTCTCGGAATGGATTGGCTCTCAAAGAATCATGCTCACATTGACTGCCGAAGCAGGCAAGTTATCATTAAGAACCCAGCTCAAGAAGAGATGTCATTCCAAGGAGGAGCTAAGTTAAAGAAACCATCCAAGAAAGTCTTTGTTAACGCAGCTCGTGCCAGCCGCGCATTAAGGAAAGGTCATGAAGGATTCTTGGTTTACGTTCTAAGTGCTGAACAAGAGAGCCCTACCCTTACGCAAGTTCCGGTTGTTAATGAATACCCGGATGTATTTCCTGATGATCTGCCTGGACTACCTCCTGATCGCGAGATTACTTTCGAAATAAACCTTGTTCCAGGAGCTGAACCCATATCAAAAGCCCCTTATTGCATGGCACCTACAGAACTAAAGGAGCTAAAGGAACAGTTACACGAACTGTTGGAAAGGAAACTCATTCGCCCCAGTGTTTCACCTTGGGGTGCTCCGGTGCTATTCGTGAAAAAGAAAGATAGAAGTATGCGCTTATGCATCGATTACCGGGAGCTCAACAAAATCACCATAAAGAACAAGTACCCGTTACCCCGGATTGACGATTTATTCGACCAGCTCAGGGTAAGTAACTCATAAGTTCTAACTTGATTAAGATTTAAATCCCTTGAAACCCTGTCTAAAGTATTTTAATGCAGGGATCTCGAATTTTTAGTAAGATTGATCTACGATCTGGATACTTTCAATTGAAGATTAAGGCGGAAGATGTCCCTAAGGCTGCTTTCAGAACCCGTTATGGACACTATGAATTCTTAGCCATGCCTTTTGGTTTGACCAATGCCCCTGCCGCCTTCATGGATCTCATGAATCGAATTTTTCAAGAGCAGTTGGACAAGTTCGTAGTGGTCTTCATAGACGACATCTTGATTTATTCACCCGACGAAGAGACTCACGCAGCCCATTTGAGGATAGTCCTGAATATTCTAAGAGCCAGACAGTTATATGCCAAGTTCAGCAAATGCGAGTTTTGGCTGCGAAATGTATCATTCCTTGGTCATGTGATTTCAGAAAAAGGGATTTTAGTAGATCCCAAGAAAATTTAAGCTGTCACGGAATGGCCCAGGCCAACAAATGTTACTGAAGTGAGAAGTTTTCTCGGACTAGCCGGGTATTACAGGAAGTTTGTGGAAGGATTCTTGAGGATAGCTGTTCCCCTCACCAGATTGACCCAAAAGAAGACCAAGTTTGAGTGGAGTGCCGATTGTGAAAAGAGTTTCTCGGAGCTAAAAGCAAAGTTGACATCCGCTCCCATCCTAGCTCAGCCCACTCCTGGTGAGAAGTACGTAGTGTACAGCGATGCTTCGAAGAATGGTCTCGGAAGCGTTTTTATGCAGAATGACAAAGTGATAGCTTATGCGTCCAGACAGTTGAAACCATTTGAGCAAAACTATCCTATCCATGATCTTGAACTTGCTGCAGTGGTATTCGCATTAAAAATATGGAGGCACTATTTATATGGCAAAAAGTGCAAGATCTATACAGACCACAAGAGCCTAAAGTACCTCTTTACCTAGAAAGAGCTTAATATGCGGCAACGTAGATGGTTGGAATTGATTAAAGATTATGATCTCTCCATTCAGTATCATCCAGGAAAAGCTAACAAAGTCGCTGATGCCCTAAGTCGAAAAACAAGTCACCCACGTCAACCACCTCTTCAGCGAGACATGGAAGAGTTTGGCCTAGAAGAAGTTGACTCAGTTGATGAAGTTCTCGCCAAGTTAGTTCTTGTCCCTTCATTAATTGATAAGATCAAAGAGACTCAAGGGATTGATGAAGCCATAAGGAAAGTCAAGAAAAGGATGGAAGATAAGCCGCGTGATGACTTTGAGGTTCGTAGTGATGGCAGCTTATGGTATCAAGGACGGTTATGTGTCCCCGAAAACAAGGAAATTAAGGATGAAGTTTTGATGGAAGCTCATAATTCTCGGTTATCTATACATCCTGGAGCTAATAAGATGTATCAAGATCTCAAGCAAAAGTTTTGGTGGCCTGGTATGAAGAGACAAATAGCAGAATTTGTTGAGCGATGTTTGATCTGCCAAAGAGTGAAAGCCGAACACCAAAGGCTCGCTGGATTACTACAACCCTTGGAAGTGCCAGAATGAAAATGGGATCAGATCACCATGGATTTCGTGACTGACCTACCCAAGACTAAGTATGGGAATGATGCTATATGGGTCATTGTGGACCGTTTGACTAAGTCAGCTCACTTTTTGGCTATGACGATTAAGGAATCTATGGAGAAGTTGGCATCTATGTGTATTGATCAGATCGTTTGTTTACATGGAGTGCCCATCAGTATTGTTTGCGACCACGACCCCCGATTTACTTCGAGATTTTGGACCGCCTTTCAAAAGGCAATGGGCACAGAGATAAGAATGAGTTCCGCATTTCATCCTCAAACAGATGGACAATAAGAAAGAACTATCCAAACCCTTGAGGACATGCTCCGCCCTTACATTCTTAATTTCGGAGGAAGCTGGGATAAAAGTCTTAAGCTCGTTAAGTTTTCTTACAGTAACAGCTTCCACAGATCCATCGGAATGGCACCTTATGAGGCATTGTATGGACGAAAATGTCGGTCCCCACTTTATTGGGACGAGATTGGAGATAAAATCTACACAGGACCCGACCTTGTTGAGCAAACACGAGAAAAGGTAAAGTTAGTCCAGCAAAGACTAAGAGCAGCACAAGATAGAACGAAGATATGGGCAGACGAAAGAAGGAGACCTTTGGAGTTTCAAGAAGGAGAGAAAGTTTTTCTGAAAGTTTCTCCGACCAAAGGAGTTAAGAGATTTGGCATCAAAGGAAAACTAAGCCCAAGATTTGTTGGACCTTATGAAGTGCTTGAGAAGATAGGTGAGGTTGCGTACCGCTTGGCGTTGCCACCATCCCTTTCTCAATTACATGATGTATTCCATGTTTCTCAACTCCGTCGATATGTATATGACCCAAGCCACATTCTTGAAGATCAACAGTTGAAGGTTGAAAAAGATGTAACTTATGAGGAGGAACCCTTAAGGATAGTTGATCGGAAAGAGAAGGCGTTAAGGAAGAGATCCATACCCATGGTGAAGGTGCAGTGGAAGCACCACTCGGAGGATGAAGCAACATGGGAAGCGGAAGAAGATATGAGGAGTAGATACCCCCATCTTTTTGACTAGTTCCGAAGTTTCGAGGACGAAACTTATGATAAGGGGGGAGGATGTTGTACCCCAACGACAATGTACTTGAAACCGTGACTAAGTGGTGTAATGAAAATGATGATTCTATCAATTACTTGTTACTTAGGTCAGGTAGCACCACTTTACTTAAGTACTTTTGAATTGGACACTGAATAATTAAGTAGGGGGAATGTCACTAGGTATTGTGATACCTTATGAAATTCGGCCAAGAGGCCTTGATCACCCATAAGACAATTATAATTCATAAGGAGGCAATCGTAAATGATCCTCACCAAGCAAGATTAAAATCATAATTAGATGAAATAAGTAATATCACAAATTATAAAAGTATGAGACAGGATAAACATGGAAAATACCAAAATGCCCAAAGGCCCCAAAATTTCGGCCTAGACATGAAATAGATTCTAGAATTCTCTAGCCAATTTTATTAGTTAAAATAATTACTTAAAGTCTACTACACCATTAAGACAAGAAGTTATCATGAAAAGAATAAATAGAAAACAAAATAGACATGCATTTAAGGAACAAGTAAGACAACTCATTAAAGAAGGAGGTAGTATGGTTGAGGTCATAAAGACCCCAACCCAAAACCGCCCCTTATGTCTAGACATGGAGGATTTTTAAATCCTACCATGGTCACTTTTTCCTTAAACTAAGGTTAAGATAACCATGATTTGATAAAGTAACTTGGGTTAGCACCAAAGTAACCATAGTTGGAATAAAGTAACCAAGGTTATACTAACCTAACCTTGATTAGCACTCATGAAAGCCCTAAACCTCACAATTATCCCTCCAAAAACCGTCCCCCCTAACATTTTTTAAATTAAACCCTTCTAGAAACATCTACCTTCTCATCATGCAAGAGCATAACACTTAGACAACCCTCATCTCCCTCACCAACAATTCGGCCCCTTCATCTTGAAGGATAGGAATTCAAGCTTCAACTTCAAGACTCAAGAAGACATCTAGGTAAGTCTTGTTCCAAGTTTCCTTAAGTGAATTCTTATTTTGGTAAAGAATGAAGCTAACATAAATCCTTCCATTCACATCAAAACTGTGACATCCATGGGTTAAATAGGTGAAAGCCTTCAACTTTCCTAGGTGGTGTTATATTGAGGTGCTTGCATCTCCATTCCAAGCTCATTTTGGTAAGAAGCTCTATACCTCAAACCTATCCTATTTCCTCTATTAAATAAAGACTAATCTTTTCCTTTCTTTTTCATCAAAACCGTATGCTCAAGGTGAGGAAGGAGAAGGATTTTAACTCAACTCACTCCATAACCAAGCAAAGACAAGAGCTTTAGCTTGAAGAGGCAAGTATACAATGACCTCTCATGATTTATTTAAAGAGTTAGTGACTTGAATGCTTAGAGGACCTTAAGATTTGATCTTTAGTTGAATATTTTAAGTTTGAGACTATATCTTAGTGATTCCCTAAGAACAATGCTTTACATGTGATTTATTCCTTCAAAGATGGAGTATTTTCCTATATGAATTATGGAATGAGGCTGATCTAGAGTGAAATAAGGTTTACCTAAGTAAGTCTAGACAAGATTAACTTGTAGATGTAACACGAAAGGTCCTAGGAGAGTATGCATGTGAAAGATAGGGGTTTTATGAAGTTGTTTGTAAGATTAGACTAAGATGTTGAGAAATATGTTTGGATAATTTTCAAAGTCATGATTTTAAGTGATGAATACTTAAAAATGTCACATATGGTGTTATAAATGAAAGAGTTGAATAAGTGAAGAAAAATGACACGATGTCTAGGGTTGTTAGAAATATTTTTCTAAAATGTGATAAAATAGTTGTTTTTATTTTTACATGATTTATATATGTTTATCATGTTGTGATTATGTGATTTTTATGATGATAATATCTTGTGACTAATATGCCCTCGAAGTTTCTACAACTTACCAAAAAGGGCAAAAGTGGTATTTTGAGTTTTGTAGGTACTCGACATGGTGAATATGATTCAAAGAAGATATTATCATCTTATTTATTATCAAGAAGGTGTTATTATATTTAATTCTGACCATCAGGGTCATTTCTGGAGTTTTATCTCACTAGGGGCATTTTGGTCATTTTACCCCCGAAGACAGTTTCGGTATTTTTACTCAAGGAATCTCTTGAGTATCTTATTATATTCATTCTGGAGTTCATTTAGTATATTCTTGAAGATTATTTGGTGGTTTTCTATTTTATTCTCTCATTTGATGATTTTATCGACGGTAGCGGGATATGTGACGGTATTCGATGTCACGTTCTATTTTCTCTTGAAGACTCTTATATATATGTTATTGGAGGTTCTTAATCATCATATTTCAGAGATTACAAGGTGTCCTTGGTGCAAGATTCATCACAATATGTCAAGAAGAAATGTGAATTTTGATATTATATGTTGACATAACCTTGTCAACTATTATTTGTTGATTTCTCCTCAAAAATCTGAGTTGGTATACATATACACAGCCTCCAAAACGTGATTATACAGGTGGAGATGATGTTTTTCTCATTTTATGAGTTGGAGACAAGAAGACAAACCAAAAGCAAGCTAGTTGGCAAAAGTTGCCAACTTGAAATTTCAAATTTGAAGTTAATGGAGACAAGGTTGTTGGAGATGATTATGGAGGTGTTTTAATTCAAAATTCTCAGCCATCACATGGTCTAAAAGTTGGAGGGAATATGCCATCAATTCACTCTATAAATAGAAGGCAAGGTGAAGAAGAGAAGACATACACTTGAAAGCAAAAACTGAAGATTGTTGTCTTGGTATTCTCTTCTCATATTTTCGTTCATACTTTGTGTAGCTAAGGTGTTCCATTTCTAGTTGTTGTCCAGCTACACTATACACACCTTCTTGTGTCTTATTTGTAAGATTGATTAGCCAAATCTATAAGGCTACATCAATAGGTGATAGAGGTGTTGCAACCAAGAGTTGCATAAAGGTGTTCATCCAAGTCTTGAATAGGGTTGGTGTTTAACCCAAGGATCAAGCTTGGTTCTTGCTGTAATTTGGTTCATACCATAGTGAAATCCAAGGAAAGGTGTTCCTTGGGACTGGAGTAGGTCACATTGACCGAACCAGGATAAATTCTTGGTGTTCTTGTCTTCTTTACATTTTTCTGTTTTCTGCCCATTTTTCACTACAGATTTCACACAACTTTTCATGTTTTGAAAAAATAGGTAAACACTTTCAAAATTCGTGATTTTTGGTGGAGTTATACTTCAGACTGTTAGCTTTCATTTGCAACAAGAATCACTTGATTTGAGCAAGGGAAAGTTAGTCTTTCAGTCTTTGCAAGATAACTGCTGCAATCTGGCTGCAATCTGACCAGTTTTGAGAAAACTTAAAATCTGTATTTTTCAAGAGTTGGTTAAGGTCAGGGCCTTTTGGAAAATTCATCTACACATCCTAAGGAGTGTTTTTATATAAAGATCAACCTTTTTGGTTAAGTATTCAAAGAGAAACACGTTTTGCAAAATCAGCAACATTCTGTCCAATTCTGTCCAGATTGACCATCTGAATCTTTTTATTTATTTGAAGGGACAAACAATCTTATTTTTGTATGATTTTTTGACAGAGTCTTGCTAACTCATTAAAGTTAAATTCTGAAAAGTTTCATAATTTTTGGAGTTGTGTACAATTATTTGTGAATTTTTGAAAAACGGGTTCTGAATCTGAGGTGGTTTCAGATTCTGTTTTCAAAGGGGATTTTAACAAAGGGTTGTAGTGTAATTTCCGCTAACCACTATTCACCCCCTCTAATGGTGTTTATTGCAGGTGAACGGTCCAACATTTGGTATCAGAGCCAGACTAACACCACTCAAAAGAAGCAAGATTCAACACCATACGAACAATACAAGGCCAAGAAACAACAATTCATTATATACTGCTTGTCTCAAATCCAAGGTACATACTATGGCTATTGTTTCTCACAAAGGTGAGTTGGAAGGTATGTCTACACAACGCCCTCCTCTTTTTGATGGCAATAATTTTGTTCATTGGAAACTAAGAATGAGGCTATTCTTAATGGCTATAGACATCGATTTATGGTCTATAGTTGAAGATGGGCCGTACATTCCAACGAAAGTTACACAAGTTAGTGAAGTAACTCAAGAGGTTGAAAAATGTAAAAGTGAATGGTCATCAGATGATAAAAAGAAAATGTCTATGAATGCCAAAGTAATGCAATTACTTTTAAATGGACTTAGTGTTTCTGAAGCAGGTTATGTATCGAATTGTACTAGTGCTCATGATATGTGGAAGTCTTTAGTGTTAAAACATGAAGGAACAAGTGGTGTAAAAGAGTCGAAGATAAACATACTTATGACTGAACTTGAATCTTTCAAAATGTTGCCAAACGAATCCATAACATCTATGGATTTGAGAATTACTAACATCTTCAATGCACTTGAAGCTTTAGGTAAATCTTTTACAAACAATGAGAAGGTTCAAAAGGTGTTGCGAAGTCTTCCTGCTGAATGGGATCCAAAGGTGACGGCAATCGAAGAAACAAAGTCAATTACTAAGATGGATGAATTAATAGGATCACTCAAAGTATACGAGGTAAAATTGAATCAACGAAAATCTGAATTATCAAAGATGTCAAGTAAGTCTGTTGCTTTCAAATCATCTGAGTCATCTCATAGAAACAATGATGGAAGTAATAGTGATAGTGAATTAGATGATGATTTAATATTAATAGCTAGAAAACTTAGAAAGTTTTTCAAACAGCCTAATCGAAATAGACAACAGTCTTCTTCATCCTCTTCTCAACCAAAGAAAAATAATTTTAATAATAACAAGTGGAATAATAGAGAATTAAAATGCTATGAATGCGGTCAAAAAGGACTCATACGGCTGTCCTACGAAGAAAAATAATAATAACAACAATAATAAACAAGTCAAGGACAAGGAGACTCAAACGACAAAGACAAAGGAGTCTAAGACAAGAAAAGGGAAACGAGCAATGAAGGTGAGCACATGGAGCGACTCATCCGACTGAGAATCCGAAACTGAGGAAGCTCAAGTCTGCTTTGTATCTAACGAGGTATGTTCTTCTTCTGATAGTAATTCTGATAGTGACATGACATTTGATGAAATGTATGAAGAATTCCTAAGAATGCATGCTCACTGTAAGAGGCTCTCTAAAGAAAAGAAGAAACTAGTTGAAGAAAATGACAAGTTGAAGACGTCCAACTTGGAATTTTCCGATCAACTAGAATCTCTTAAACAAGAGTCCACTAATACTCTTGATTCTTTAGAGAATAAATTTGAATCATATAGGAAAGATGAACATAAGATAAAAATGGAAAATAAGATGTTAAAATCTAATATAGAAAGTTGTGAACATGAAATAACACAACTTAAGTCGTCTAAACTTAACTTAGAAAAAATGTTAGAACAATTTAAATCGGGTGCAAATATGTTAGATACACTTATCTCATCACAAAAGTATGGTAATGATAAAACCGGCTTAGGCTATAAAGAAGAAAATGAAAAAGTAAATAAAAAGACTAAGTTTGTATCATCAACTACGAAACAACCTTATAAAGTTATAAAAACAAACTTGTCTGCTAAATCTTCTTCTACTCCTTCTTCTTCTTATTCAAAGATAAAAATACAGCATGCACCCATAAAAACACACACGCATAACTATACATTTAGACAATCTAGAAATTATACCTACATGTATACAAATGCAACTAGACCGAATAAAATGCGTACAACTTATTATTAACCTAAATATAGGCAACACTCTTATAAGTCTTATAGAAATGCCTACAAACACACTTATATAGCGCCATATAAGAAACAAAATCGCATGCCTTATGCACATTATAAAATTCGGCCATCCTATAATGATTATCAACCATGGCACAACATGTATAACAATGCATCTTCACTTATGTGGAATAATCATGTATATGCTAATTCTTCTTATTTTCTAAATTATAACAATGCTAAAAATGTGCCTAGAAGGTATATTCAAGTTTGGATACCTAAGGGATATCTAAACAAGAATAGTGCCCCTAACATTCAAGGACCCAAATAAAGGGTATCTAAAACTTTGTCTCCATTGTAGGATAAACGCAAGGAATGCAAGAAAGAGGCAAAGTCAAAGAATCTAAAAACCAAATGATTTTTAGATAGTGGATGTTCGAGGCATATGACGGGGAACCCCAAACTATTCATCGAATTGGAACATATCAAGAATAGAGGAAAAGTAACATTCGGTGACAACAACAAAGGACAAGTTGTTGGAAAAGGAACAATTGGGGACCCTAACACATTTCAAATACGAAATGTGTTATTAGTAAGCAATCTATCTTATAATTTACTTAGTATTTCTCAACTTATAGATTGTGGTTATAATGTCTCCTTTCTTCCCAATTCTTGTGATATAATAAATTAAAAAGGAGAAACGGTTTTAAAAGAAAATAGAGATGGAAATATTTATACTCTTACCTTAGATAACATGTTAGATGCTAAGGTTAAGTATCTAATATCACATGACTTAGATGTAAATTTATGGCATAGAAGATTAGGCCATATAGGAATTTCAACTATTAAGAAATTGTCTAAAAAGAATTTAATTAGAGGAATGCCTAAGTTAGACTTAGATAATTTTCAAATGTGTGAAACATGTATTAAGGGAAAACATATTAAAGAAACCTTAAAACCGAAACATGAAGTGAGTACTAGTCATGTACTAGAATTGCTTCACTTAGACTTATTTGGTCCAAGTAGGACAAGAAGTCTAGGTGGACACTACTATATGTGTGTCATAGTAGATGATTACTCACGCTACACATGGACATTGTTCTTAACACACAAAGACAATGCTCCATTAGCAATCGAAACCCTTATTAAGAAACTTGAAAACATTTATGAAGAAAATGTTAAAAGAATTAGAAGTGATAGAGGTGGAGAATTTAAAAACAAAGATATAATTAAGTTTTGTGAACTACATGGAATAAAACATGAATTCTCACCACCAAGAACACCACAACTCAATGGAGTTGTTGAACGCAAAAATAGAACACTACAAGAAATAGCTAGAACTATGTTGTGTGAAAACAAAGTACCTAGATATTTGTGGGCTGAAGCTGTTAGTTGTGCATGTTATATAATAAATAGGCTTTCTATTAGAAAGAAATTAAATAAAACACCATATGAGTTATTGAATAATAGACAACCTAAGGTAGATTATCTTAGAGTATTTGGGTGTAAATGTTTTGTATTTAATACCAAAGATAATCTAGATAAATTTGAACAAAAGTCTATTGAATGCATATTTGTTGGATATTCAACTAACTCAAAGGCATATAGGTGTTATAATCATGCATCTAGAAAAATAAATGAATCTATACATGTGAAATTCAATGAGAATGCATATTTTGATGTAAGTGATAAAAAGAAACAAGAGAATAATGTTGAAAATATGTTTGATGATGATGATATATTACTTGAGCCTGTTCATGATCATCTAGAACCAACTTTCCCTGAACAAGATGTGCATGAACCTTTAGGTGAAACAAATCAAGAAATTTTACAATTGGAAGATAATCTATCTAACTTACAGGATGTTCCAATTGTATATGAAAATGTTCACACGAATGAAACATTTGAACTAGAAGAAGGTGAACCTAGTCAACTTAGGAATTGGTGGCTTATAGAAGATAAACATAAACACCCTAAAGAGCTAATCATTGGTGATCCAAGTGTTGGGGTTAGAACACGTAGAAACATAAGTCAAGCTGAAGGGCATATCTTAATATCACACTTAGAACCTAAAAATATTAAGGAAGCCTTAGGCGATTTATCATGGATAGATGCCATGCATGAGGAGTTAAACCAATTTATCCGAAATAATGTATGAGACTTAGTGCCTAAACCTGAAAATAAATCTATAATAGGAACAAAATGGATATTTAGAAACAAAATGGATGAACAAGGAAACATCACAAGAAATAAAGCTAGACTAGTCGCACAAGGTTATAATCAACAAGAAGGTATAGATTATGAAGAAACCTTTGCACCCGTTGCACGACTAGAAGCAATTAGATTGTTACTTGCGATTGCAAGTCTAAGCAATATTAAGCTCTTCCAAATGGATGTCAAGAGTGCATTCTTGAATGGATACATTCAAGAAGAGGTGTTTGTCAAACAACCCCCTGGATTCGAAGATCCAAAGAATCCTAACCATGTTTACAAGCTTAAGAAAGCTCTATATGGTTTGAAACAAGCTCCAAGAGCTTGGTATGATAGATTTGCGAACTTTCTTATTGCAAATAATTATCAAAGGGGAACAATAGACAACACATTATTTCTAAGACGAAAAGATAATGATTTGTTAATAGTTCAAATCTATGTAGATGATATAATCTTTGGTTCAACAAACCCTATCTTAGTAAAAGACTTCGAAGAATGTATGAAGTCAGAATTTGAAATGTCAATGGTAGGAGAGTTGAATTATTTCTTAGGACTTCAAATCAAACAAACCCCTCAAGGAATTCACATTAGCCAACTTAAGTATGTCAATGATATGATTAAGAAGTTTGGCTTTGAAGAATTAAAACCAACACCTACCCCATGAGTGTTAGCACCAAACTAGACAAGGATGAAAATGGTAAAACTTTTGATGACACACTCTATAGGTCTATGATTGGATCACTATTATACTTAACTGCATCAAGACCTGATATCATGTTTAGTGTGTGTATGTGTGCTAGGTTTCAATCTTGTCCTAAGGTATCACATTACAATGCAGTTAAAAAGATCTTTAGATATCTTAAGCATACACCTCACTTAGGACTGTGGTATGATAGAAACGCTAAGTTGGAATTACACGCATATAGTGATGCTGATTATGGTGGTTGCAAATTAGATAGAAAATCCACTAGCGGTACTTGTCAATTCATAGGAACCAACTTGATTTCTTGGTTTTCTAAAAAGCAAGCTAGTGTAGCTCTTTCTACCACTGAAGCTGAGTATATTGCTTTGAGTTTATGTACTACCCAAATACTTTGGCTTAAACAGCAACTTAGTGATTTTGGCATTACAATGAATAAGATTCCAATTTTCTGCGATAGCACAAGTGCAATCAATCTTTCACGGAATCCGGTGCTTCATTCTAAGGCCAAACACATTGAGGTGCGATATCACTTTCTTCGTGATCATGTTCAAAATGAGGATATAGTGATAAACCACATAAGAACTGATCATCAAATCGCTGACATCTTCACCAAACCCCTTAATCAAGCCACTTTTGAAAACTTACGAGTCAAATTAGGAATGATGACTTACGATACCATTGTATAGTTCGATCTTTTGCATGATTTGCAAAATAAAGGGGGAGATAGAATAAGAACATGATTTTAGTTGGTAAGTCATGATGAATCATATGCTAAGTTTTTATTGGTATAAATTTTGGAGCATAGGTTAAGGGGGAGAGTATGAGTTGCGGGGGAGCGGCATACTATTTAAAAGTTGAAAACATAGTTGAAAACATTTGGTTAAACTTTTGGTTATAAGTTGTGACATTAAAATCATGTTAGGTTATTTTGAAAATCATCCAAAAAGGGGAGAATGTTGAGAAATATGTTTGGATAATTTTCAAAGTCATGATTTTAAGTGATGAATACTTAAAAATGTCACATATGGTGTTATAAATGAAAGAGTTGAATAAGTGAAGAAAAATGACACGATGTCTAGGGTTGTTAGAAATATTTTTCTAAAATGTGATAAAATAGTTGTTTTTATTTTTACATGATTTATATATGTTTATCATGTTGTGATTATGTGATTTTTATGATGATAATATCTTGTGACTAATATGCCCTCGAAGTTTCTACAACTTACCAAAAAGGGCAAAAGTGGTATTTTGAGTTTTGTAGGTACTCGACATGGTGAATATGATTCAAAGAAGATATTATCATCTTATTTATTATCAAGAAGGTGTTATTATATTTGATTCTGACCATCAGGGTCATTTCTGGAGTTTTATCTCACTAGGGGCATTTTGGTCATTTTACCCCCGAAGACAGTTTCGGTATTTTTACTCAAGGAATCTCTTGAGTATCTTATTATATTCATTCTGGAGTTCATTTAGTATATTCTTGAAGATTATTTGGTGGTTTTCTATTTTATTCTCTCATTTGATGATTTTATCGACGGTAGCGGGATATGTGACGGTATTCGATGTCACGTTCTATTTTCTCTTGAAGACTCTTATATATATGTTATTGGAGGTTCTTAATCATCATATTTCAGAGATTACAAGGTGTCCTTGGTGCAAGATTCATCACAATATGTCAAGAAGAAATGTGAATTTTGATATTATATGTTGACATAACCTTGTCAACTATTATTTGTTGATTTCTCCTCAAAAATCTGAGTTGGTATACATATACACAGCCTCCAAAACGTGATTATACAGGTGGAGATGATGTTTTTCTCATTTTATGAGTTGGAGACAAGAAGACAAACCAAAAGCAAGCTAGTTGGCAAAAGTTGCCAACTTGAAATTTCAAATTTGAAGTTAATGGAGACAAGGTTGTTGGAGATGATTATGGAGGTGTTTTAATTCAAAATTCTCAGCCATCACATGGTCTAAAAATTGGAGGGAATATGCCATCAATTCACTCTATAAATAGAAGGCAAGGTGAAGAAGAGAAGACATACACTTGAAAGCAAAAACTGAATATTGTTGTCTTGGTATTCTCTTCTCATATTTTCGTTCATACTTTGTGTAGCTAAGGTGTTCCATTTCTAGTTGTTGTCCAGCTACACTATACACACCTTCTTGTGTCTTATTTGTAAGATTGATTAGCCAAATCTATAAGGCTACATCAATAGGTGATAGAGGTGTTGCAACCAAGAGTTGCATAAAGGTGTTCATCCAAGTCTTGAATAGGGTTGGTGTTTAACCCAAGGATCAAGCTTTGTTCTTACTGTAATTTGGTTCATACCATAGTGAAATCCAAGGAAAGGTCCTTGGGACTGGAGTAGGTCACATTGACCGAACCAGGATAAATTCTTGGTGTTCTTGTCTTCTTTACATTTTTCTGTTTTCTGCCCATTTTTCACTACAGATTTCACACAACTTTTCACGTTTTGAAAAAATAGGTAAACACTTTCAAAATTCGTGATTTTTGGTGGAGTTATACTTCAGACTGTTAGCTTTCATTTGCAACAAGAATCACTTGATTTGAGCAAGGGAAAGTTAGTCTTTCAGTCTTTGCAAGATAACTGCTGTAATCTGGCTGCAATCTGACCAGTTTTGAGAAAACTTAAAATCTGTATTTTTCAAGAGTTGGTTAAGGTCAGGGCCTTTTGGAAACTTCATCTACACATCCTAAGGAGTGTTTTGATATAAAGATCAACCTTTTTGGTTAAGTATTCAAAGAGAAACACGTTTTGCAAAATCAGCAACATTCTGTCCAATTCTGTCCAGATTGACCATCTGAATCTTTTTATTTATTTGAAGGGTCAAACAATCTTATTTTTGTATGATTTTTGGATAGAGTCTTGCTAACTCATTAAAGTTAAATTCTGAAAAGTTTCATAATGTTTGGAGTTGTGTACAATTATTTGTGAATTTTTGAAGAACGGGTTCTGAATCTGAGGTGGTTTCAGATTCTGTTTTCAAAGCGGATTTTAACAAAGGGTTGTAGTGTAATTTCCGCTAACCACTATTCACCCCCCCTCTAGTGGTGTTTATTGCAGGTGAACGGTCCAACATAAGATGACTCTTGGATGTGAATGCATGCTTGAATATATGTTGTAAATTGTGGTTAAGGCACCACATAAGTTTCGGCCTAAAGGATGGAATAGAAGATGAACATGGACTTTTGACTTGTATAGATGACAAAAGAGCAAACTACTGGAATAGGGCAGAATGGAATAATATTTTAAACGGTTAAGAACTGACCTTACGGGCCTTCAATGAAGCTAATGTTTGGTAAAAAGTTAGCCTTATGAGTGTAGCCCAAGTGAGAGTTGGAATTTCATTAAAATAAGCTACGGATTATTTTTAAGAAATTATACGGTAAAACTGCTCTAGTAGAAAATTCTGGAGCTGGACAGAATTGATCACTGTAGCTAACGAATTAAATAAGGACCTTGTGGACCTTCAATAAATCTGGTTTTTGGCACAGAGCTAGTCCCATGAGTATATCAGAGATGAGAGTTGGAATTTTGGTAAAATAAGTTATGGTTAATTTCTAATAAAATAATTGGCGAGACTGCTCAGGCTTTAAATTCTGGAACATGACAGAATGGTGCAACGTTTTGAATGGCTTGAAAAGGGACCTTGTAGAGGACCATAAAGCTGATTTTTGGCATGGTAACAATACTATGAGTGAAGTGAACACGCCAGCTGGAATTTTGGTAAAGCAAGTTCTGGATTATTTTATTTGAATTAATTAGTCAAACTGCTCAACGGAAATCACTGGAACCAACTTGAAGTTTAGTAACGACTTTCTGGACTCAGAAAGGGTACTTAGAAATATGAAAATAGGCTAAATTTCGGTACAATACTAGTTCCACATGTTTATGATTTGTACGAGTTGGAATTTCTTAAAAACGAATCACGGATTTGCCGCAATTGAATTTTTAGTAAAATATGTCAGTTCAGTTTCAGCACCTAACCCAGTTCGGAGAGTAAGTAAATAAGCCCTTTATGGTTATTGAAATAATCTGAAATTTTTACGTCATGTATCTAAGATTCCACCAAACGTATTTGTGACAAAAGATTATGGAAATGGACCTATTTGGTTAGCTTAACCGCCCCATGAATATGAAGTAAAAGTCTAGAAATATTCAGTTCTGAAACCATGCATGTTGACATGTTATAAGGAATGCATACGATTATTCATGTCATGACTTGCATTGCATATCACTACATGTATCACGCATGATCATGAAAATGGTTTTATGGATTTTACTTATGCAAGCAAGTTTTATAAGCGACTATGTTTTCGATATGCATGAAAAGTTTTTACGGTCCCATGTTTTTAAAAGAAAGCTTCATGATTCCTTTGCCGGCCAAGCATGCAACTAACCCGACTCCAGACCCGGGGTTAATTGGTCTGATGACATGATATGTTCTGGACCTGTTCAGATCCGGGGTTAATTGATCTGATATCTGTTCTGGACCCGTTCAGATCTGGGGTTAATTGATCTGATATCTGTTCTGGACCCGTTCAGATCCGGGGTTAATTGATCTGATATCTGTTCTGGACCCGTTCAGACCCGGGGTTAATTGGTCTGATGATATGTTCTGGACCCGCTCAGA
Source organism: Eustoma russellianum (assembly GCA_036186865.1). NCBI lineage: Eukaryota > Viridiplantae > Streptophyta > Magnoliopsida > Gentianales > Gentianaceae > Eustoma > Eustoma russellianum. The sequence goes on along the minus strand of AP025069.1, from coordinate 11,501,355 downwards.
TCCAGGGTTAATTGATCTGACACTCTGTTTTTACGACATGTTACTTTATGGGACCAAAATGATGTTTTGACATGACATGACATCATGCATTGCATCTTGCATATCTCACGATCATGAGGACATGTTGCATGTTACAGTTAATGGTTATAAGTTATTATTGGTATAGCATTACATAAAAACATGCTTAAGCCAAACGCCAAGTAAGTTCAGGATCCAAGATCAGGTATGGTATAGCATTCCCTAAAAACATGCTTAAGCCGAACGTCAAGTAAGTTCAGGATCCAAGATCATGTTTGAGTTATGATTATTTGAGGTTTTGGGGTAATACATTCATGTTATGATTCTTTACGTATTTCATGGTAGTTTATTGTATTCTTGCTGGGTGATTTTTATCACTCACACTTTATTTTTCCCCAGAGCCAGATAAGGCCAAGATAGAATGGATCGAGGACGAGCCGAGGGTACCTTATCTACAGGCGAGGAGATATGAAGGAAGCTAAGCTTAAGGACTTTTGTGCTGCCAAGACATTTTGTATTATGACTATGTTTGAACACTCTGGACTTCGGTTATGTTAATTTGTGGGACTACTACTTTTGGGAATTTAGTAATTTAGTGATGCATGTTTAATTTGAAAAGTTTTAATTCTGCCTAAATTTTACTACCATGTTGAATGTTAGCATGGAAGTCCACGACTTATGTTATGGATTTTCGCATGTTATGCATGACGCCTTGTACTCTCCTTAGTGAAGTACGGCGGGTGCACCGTATCCGGACGAGGCCCGGGTGCGGGGGCGCTACACTATTAAACCCCTTATCATATGATAGTCCATCTTGTATATATGTATATCCAGATGTATGGCCATACCATATGTACATAATCCGGCTTCTCATTTAAAGTTGCCCAAGATACTTCTTCCAATTGTTCTCAATTCCTCAGGTCAATTAATTTAGCATTCTTGCATAACCCTCCAACGGCTCGCTTTCTTCACTTTTTACACTTTGGGGTATGATAACTCCCTTTTACCTCAAATAATCGTGGGTAAGCCGAAGATATCTCCTTTTCGAGGTATTATTCACATGCCTTATTTCACCCCATCCCTAGACGCCTTACTAATTTTGGGGCGGGGTACAACATTAATAGTAAATGGGGATGTTTAATAAACAAATGTAAATGTAAGTTATAATATACATATTATATATGGCTGGAATTAGTTCCGCCTAACCTTATTCCCTCTCCCTTTTTATTTACTATTCTTTATTTATCTTCTCGGGGAGTTTAAACACCCCCATTTAAATTCTGTTAATTTATTTTTGTTTTACTTACAGTTTTTACTTTTGTTTGCATTTTTGTTTTGTTATTCTTGTTTATTATTATTATCTTTTAGTGTCAGTAGTTTATATTCTTGTTTGTGGTGTGGTGTGGTATCAGAGCCAAACGGTTCAGATCTACCGATAGCTCATTCAGTTTTATATATCTTTTGATTATATTTGTGTAAATCTTTGGTGAGTGTTTGCTTTGTACACGCTGGGTTATCAGTCTCGTCTGAAGAGCAATAAGTCCTGTATGCATCAAAGTGTTTGTAGCCAAAGATCCAAACAAACATAAAAGAAAGCATATATAAAAATGGAGAATATGTTCGAAGGATCTGCTTCATGCAGCTCGGTAACATGTGCAAATAAGAATAAAATTGTCAACACTGAGGAAATAATAATAGAGAATTTTGACAAAGCAGTAAATAACTGGGTCATTCCAAAGATCAAGAAGAATGAAATATATGAGCCTTCAATATTCAATATGTTAAAATCAGATTACATAATTAAAACGGAAGAAAGAGATATTCCACTCTCTAAACCGTTTGAAACAATACAACTTTTATCTTATAAATCACTTGAAAAACATAAAAAGAAAGGATATCAATATTTACATGTTGGTTTAATACAAGTGGGTATCAAACCTTTAACAAGAGAAGGTTTAGATACATCAATATTAGTACTCTTACGAGATATAAGACATAATAATTTTGAACAATCACTTCTTAGTTCTGTCGAGTCTAGTCTATGTACAAGACCAATCTCTTTTGATTGTTATCCTAATTTTTTATGTTTCTTAAAAGATACACAAATATTGAAAACTTTAGTACTTCAAATCAAAACACATGGATATGATATGTTGCCAGGATCAATTCCATTGGCTTTAATATATCGGATTCATTACAAGGTAATGAGTTCCATGTTTATTGGTCCAAAACCAAAACACTCTTTGAAAAGAGGAGAAATAATGATTTTACATACAGATCTGACCAGATCTAATGCTGTAATTTCAAGATCTATTAAATGGAATGATGTAAATCTTCCAGATGAATGGGTCTTGGAAGGAGCAGTAAAAGCTACAAATAAAATACTTGAACCAAATACTGAGATCAACAGAATAAGACAATTAAATGATGGATCAGTTAAACTGAGCTTTGCTAGAAGTTTCTCCACTAGAGAAAAAGATAATGCATCTATTTCTAGCACAATAAATTTAGGAAGATTTTCACAGATACCATCTGTGATAGATGTTCCTTACCAAAAACAAAGATTTTCAACATCAGATGTTGAATATGCCAACTCTTCATTTAGAAAAGCTGATTATTCTACGGAAATTCCTAGACCAGTTTATTCTAAAAACGAGTATTATTCTAAATCTAATATAAATGCACCTAGTACATCATAAAATATTTACAATAAATCAGATTTTAGTGAACCAAATAGTCCAACACAATCAGCAATAACAGATAATATTGCAAATGAATTAAATGTTATAGAAAAATAATTTACGGTAAATAAAACTATTTTACACAATGATTTTTATAGCCAAAAAAATACAGGTAAAAGAGAATGGTTTTTTAAACATTATTGCAATGTTAGAAAACAAATACAAGAAGAATATTATGAATTTATAAATATTCATAAAATAAACATATATTTCTTTGATTGGTTTCAAATATATGCTTCACAAAATAATATAGAATTTCCTTTTAAAACTTTAAACCCAATAATTGAAAAACCAAAAGAGTGGATAAAAATCACGTCATCAAAAAAGATAGTGTCAAATCATCCACCTTTAGCAGGTATAAAGTTAGATGTATCAGGGAATCCAATAGAAGCTATTCCTTACAAAAATATGACAGAAGATTCTCTTACAAATACTAAACATATTATTCAACAAAATAATTATACAAATACACATCTACATACAATAGGAAAACAATTAGATAAACTAGAAAAATATTACTAGACACAACCAATAAAATCTATGAGTGAAGAATTACCTAATCAAATTTAAACAACCATTATTCAAACCATTTCAAATATCATCTTCTAGTATGCAACCTATATCTAATAAAGATGAATTCAATCAATTTATAAAACAACAATTAAGTCGTATAGAAAGAAGTTTAGAAAATAGTAATTCTATAACAAATGAGGTAGTAGCAGATTCAAATGTTAATACTTCTATAGCTAGCAGAACTAGAAATAAAGAAAAAGAAGTTTGAACAATTCTAGAATAACAATTCTAAAAGTAATAAAGTAGAAAAAATAGAATGGGATAAAACTATAGTACCAGTACAAATGTCTACCGATCTAAAAATAAAACCGATTTCCCAATATCGTTTTAATGCGCAATCAATATATTTTTGGAATATAGATGGTATGTCAGAATATCAAATAATTAATGTATTACAACAAATGACAATGGCAGCAAATGCTTATAGAACTCAATTAACACCTGATGATAAAGCAATTGCTGAATATCTTATTTCTGGTTTCTCTGGACAACTTAAAGGTTGGTGGGATCATTATTTAACTCCCATACAGAGACAAGAAATATTAAATGCAATAAAAGTTGATGAAGAAAATAATCCTATAATTATTGATGAAGGAACAATATCTGATTCAGTTGCCACACTTATATTATGTATATCATTACATTTTATAGGCGACCCATCACATATTAAAGATAAAAATACTGAATTATTAGCAAATTTGAGATGTAGAAAACTTAGTGATTTTCAATGATATAAAAATACTTTTCTAACCAGAGTCATGATTAGAGAGGATTCTAATCAGCCATTCTGGAAGGAAAAATTCCTTGCAGGATTACCAAATTTATTAGGGGAAAAAGTTAGAAATAAAATTAGAGAAAATTCAGGACAACAAATAATATCTTATTCAAACTATACATATGGAGAATTAATAAGTTTTATACAAAAATAAGGATTAAGATTATGCCAAGATATGAGATTACAAGGTGGTTTAAAGAAAGAATTAAGACAGACTAAGTCTGAATTAGGCACTTTCTGCAAACAATTTGATAATGATCCATATAAACCTTATAATAAAGAATGTCAAGGAGAATGTTCTAGAAAACCTTATCATAGAAATATTAGAAAACCATATAACAACAAATATAACAATAGATATAATAAAAACACTGAATATAATAAAAGATTTCAAAAATCCTCTAATGAATTCTATAAAAATAACTACAAAAATAAATATATTAAAAAACCTTACAGAAAGACAAATTACAAGAAAAATAAAAATACAAAAGATTACAAAAATATTGAATGTTATAAATGTCATAAGAAAGGTCATACTGCAAATTATTGTAGATTAAAAACAAAATTACAAGAACTAAATCTAGAAGAATCTATACTAGAAAAAATTTCAAATGTACTTGTTAAATCTTCTTCGGAGACATAAGAAACATCTTTCGAGTCTGCTGAAGATCTTCAAGTTGATGAATTATACACATCTTCTTCAGAATCCTCTGATGAAGAAAAACGTCTTTATGTTCTAACAAAAGAACAAGAAACAATATTAGAGATGTTACAACATATAGAAAATCCTCAATTACAAAAAGAATATTTGGATAGAATAATATAGATAAATTCAAAACAAAAGGAAACAAATAAACCAGCTATATTACCAAATGTTTCAACTAGTTATTATGACTTAACTAGTATATTAAATAAGAACAAGAATATGCCACACCACAAATGGTTCAGAGCCAAATTATTTTTAAACAAAAGTAAAAACTGTAAGTAAAACAAAAATAAATTAACAGAATTTAAATGGGGGTGTTTAAACTCCCCAAGAAGATAAATAATGAATAGTAAATAAAAAGGGAGAGGGAATAAGACTTTTAGTGTCTGGTAATATTTTTCTAGTATATTCTCGAGCCTGATACGACACCACAAACAGGAATATAAACTACCGACACTAAAAGATAATAATAATAAACAAGAATAACAAAACAAAAATGTAAACAAAAGTAAAAACTGTAAGTAAAACAAAAATACAAGTGGCAAAATTTAAATGGGGGTGTTTAAACTCCCCAAGAAGATAAATAAAGAATAGTAAATAAAAAGAGAGAGGGAATAAGGTTAGGCGGAACTAATTCCAGCCATATATAATATGTATATTATAATAATAATAATAATAATAATAATATATTATATATATATGTAGGAATGGCGTCATCTTCTCCAGGAGTACTCGGTGATCGAACCTTCGCCGCCGTCGTGTCCTCTGCCGCCGCTGCCGCTGTCTCGTCTACCACTATCATCACTCCAAAGACCATCTCTAAACACAAAGGCCATCCTCTTCTCTCTTTTACGGATGCTGAGATCGACTCTCTGGCCGCTCCCTTCCGGTTTACGCTAGTGGGTACCTTTTGGTTTGGACGGCCACCTTTGAAGATCATACGTGATGTCTTTGATCGCATTGGCTTCAAATCCGATGTCAAGATCACGCTTTTAGATCAAACACACATATTGCTGAATTTCCTCCATGAACCCGACTACATCCGTTGCTTTTATCGGAGATCCTGGACGATCGCAGGCTGCTCAATGCGTGTAACGAAATGGACCATCGACTTTGATCCTACTGCAGATGCACCGATTGTCCCAATTTGGATTTCGCTGCCAGGATTGCCACTGCACTACCAACAAAAGGCATCACTTTTTGAAATAGCACGTACAGTCGGCCATCCGATCAAACTTGATGTTGCTACTGCGGACGGCCTTTGCCCTTCGGTGGCGCGAATATGCGTAGAGGCTGATATATCCAAGGAGTTACCCAAGAAAATTTATCTAGAAGGGAAACAAAAGATTCATCAACAGCAGATTATTTATGAAGATCTACCCTCTTTTTGTATGGAATGTCGAAGGCTAGGTCATGCAACGTCAACTTGCGGCCAGAATTCTCAGGATATGCCGCCGCCGCCATCAATTCATCAAAAACCTAAAAAACGCTGGACTCCAAAGAAAGGACCGAAAGATTCCACCTTGGACTCGGTCCCTGTAACCTTGTTGCGTAAACCCACAGAGCATAACCCGCAGCCTTCATCCCAGCCTAATGCTGCATCTCCAGAACTCGAACCCATGAATTGCCAGCAGAAGGCCAGGCTCAATCCACCTCCGCAGATAGGCCAGGTGGAGGAAGGGTTCCATCTTCATAGACTTTTTGATGAGCCACCCCATGTAGAGCAAGTTAACTTGGATGAACCAGATGCTTATCAAGTTTCGGACTCAGATGCGGATAACATACCCATGACTTTGCATACTGATGAATCCTCACGTGCGCAATTTCTGCAACAAATGCGAGAATCATTAGATACGATCAAAGCCCGTTTATCCATTAGACGACAGATTTCTTCTTCTACGGACGCCCCACTACATGAAACTGAAGAATCATCATTGGACGGATTCATGCCAGTCGCCCCAAGGCGCCGACGTCGCCGTAAACATGAACTGCCACCCAGACCTCCTTCTACTGTTACAACAAGAAGTGCTACACGTATGGGACCATCCACCTCACTGTCGCAATGAATGCCATCACGTGGAATGTACGAGGGATACGTACTTCCTTACAGCGCTTACGTACATTGACACATCAATCAAGCGTATCTCTTCTGGTCATTATCGAACCAAAGCAACGATCATCAAAGCTTACCTTCTATCGGTTGAAATTGGGTTTCTCGAATGCTTTAGAAACATGTCAAGGTAATATCTGGATTTTTTGGAATGCTTCGCTATTGAGATTTATAGATGTGCAACATGGCATCCAAACATCCCATCTGTCTTTTAGCTACATACCCTTGCATCAAACCTTTGTGTGGTCGGTTGTATATGGTAAGCATTCCATTGCTGCAAGACAACCGCTATGGGAGTCTCTCAATAATTTTTCACAACATAACACGCTGCCGTGGATTGTTTGTGGGGATTTTAATACATTTCTCTCGCTTGATGAACATGAGGGTCGCTCCACACCACCCCTGCGCAATTTACAAGATTTCAGTCACTGTGTTGATGTCTGTGGGTTGCAGGATTTGCCTTTTACTGGATCCCCTTTTACTTGGTCGCGCGGAACTGGTCAAGGTAGAGTTCGACGTCGATTAGATAGGCACTTGTGTAATGTAGCATTCACTGAATTATTTGCCAATATCTCCATCAACCTGTAGAGAAAAAGGGGTTTGAGTGATTTTCAAATGCATGATTTAAATGTGCACAAAAACGAGCATAAGATAAAACGTGCATGATAAATAGACATGTGTGCATGATAACTTGCCATTACTTGCCTTATTTAGCTTATATAGTATGTTGCCGTACTAACGAGCCATGAAGCATTAAAGCTTACATCATATGGCGAACATTTGTTGAGTTTATACTATTTTCAGGTGCCACAATTAATGAACTAAAATAGTTCATTAAGTGAAGTACTTAGTTTAATAAACTAAGTAGTTCATTAAAGGAAGATGCATTTGGAAAAGGCACAAAGGCAACATGGCTATGGAAGGAAAGTCCTCTCCTCCTCCCCACATCAATTTCACACGTTTTATACATATATATATACTATATTTTCAGATTTTTTTATAAAAGGCACATACACATGTATT